>JARQOD010000005.1:433501575-433699077 GCA_033576555.1 Oophaga sylvatica | reverse complement strand
TCTTTGCGGGGCCCAAAAAACCTCAGGGAACACTCCTTTTTTAACTTTTCCAGCCACATCAGATGGCAAAAACATCATTTTCTAGACTCATTGGTAAAAATGCAAGAATAGAACACAGGTAGTTGACTGATCAATTGACCCACAGTAGAACATTTTATAATGGCATACCAGCAGTCAGCAATAGGCCATGCATGTGGTACCAGGGTCTGGGCTAGTACATAGAGCTTTGAATTTAAGTTTCAATTAAGACGTGATGGCTAAGGCCTCTTTCACACATCAGGTTTTTGCAATCAGGTGAGTTCCGGCATTTTTGTTAAAACCGGGTTCTGGCAAAATGTAATACCGGATCCATTTTTTCCCATTGACTAACAATAGCGCCGGATCGCGCCGCATGGCCTTGCGGCGCCATGCGGCGCGTCCGGTTTTGCCGAATCGGCTTATTGTCTCATTCTGGCATCTGGAAAAATGTCTACTGTAACTTTTTTGTCTGTGGCGAAAAAGCCGAAGCTACCGGCTTTTTATTACAATGAAGTCTATGGGCGCCGCAATGCGCCGGATCCGGCTTTTTAGTCTGAGCATGCTCTCTGTAGCCCAGCCCACAGCCAACCTATATAAACCATGCCAGTGGTACCACTCTCAGCCATAACCATGCAGCCATCAAGATAGAGAACAGGAGCCAGCCACAAAGGAGCCAGCCACACAGGAGCCAGCCGCAGAGGAGCCAGCCGCAGCAACCAGCACCACCACCAGCACACCACCAGGCCAAGAAAAAGGGAAGCAGAAAGCAACGGTAATATCACAGACAACCCCTTTCAGCCCGGACCATGCAAATCAATATATTCATGGCCTTGTTTCTCTTTATTCCACAACACAAGCCGCCCAACAGCACAGCGCCCAGCGGGACAGGACGCCTACACCACCAGGACTCCACCAAATGCGGCTGAGATAGAGAGGTTGGGAGCAGAGGCGAGACAGTAAATACACACACAACCCCTTCAGCCATGGCCATGCAATATCATTGATTTTGCATGGCCTTTTTTTATCTTGATTCCACAGCAGCAACAGCAGCCCAACAGCAGCAGCGGGAGCAGCACCACTAATACCACCACAGCCGAAGAAGAGCCTGATGTTGAGACCACGGAGCAGAGGCCAGACGGTAAATATCACACACAACCCCTTTCAGCCAGGACCATGAAATATCAATTGATATTGCATGGCCTTTTTTCTGTTTTATTCCACAGAAAAGAAGACGGCCCTCAACTCCTGCAGCACACAGGATACGTCGTCTGGGAGTGAGGACATGTGGCAGCAGAGGCCAGATGGTAAATATCACACTCAAACCCTTCCAGTCAGGGGGGGCCCCAAGTGGATCTGGAGGATGCAGGAGCAAGTACAAGTACGCAGAAGCCCTGTCTTTTCCTCCGGGTAACAATGGTCACCAGAAGGTAAATATTACCCACCCCATGTTAAAAAAAAATGCTAACATGTAAAATTTAAATTTTTTTTTCAGCCAAGGCCATTCAAATCAGTATATTAATTGTATTTTTTCTCTTTATTCCATAGAAGGGTGACCACACTGGGTAGCCTGCAGAGTTGGACCCTTTGGAGCGATCCCCAGGAGTCTGCCCCCGAGGGAAAATTCGACACCCCGGCCCATCCGCACTTCCCAGCCTTGTCTGCCACTGCCACTTCTAGTACACCTGTGGCTACTGGGCGGCTGCGGCAAGGGTCAGGAAAGGAGCTATGACCCGAATTTTTGCTCTTAATGAATTGTTTCAGAACTGTCTTAAGTCTTGTCAAGCAAATGGCTGCAAGCTTTAATCAGCTCACCTCCAGCATTCTGGAGGTTAAGACACTTCTGAAAACGAGCATTCAGAAGCAAGAAGTTCGCCAAACCACAGTTTTTTCCGGTCTGTACCGAGCACATGTTACGCTATCTCCTAGTCACAGATGCATGTAATGCAGATGTGTACCCAGCTGTGCCTGGAACTTTTTCCCCCGGGGGGATGCACCAAAGGTAACACCCACAGAGACCTGATATGCACACAACACACTTCACAATTCCCTAGAGCCACCAGAGGGAGCCCTTTTGTAGTTATAAGTTGGTGAAGTCACAGCAGACAAACAGTCTACGCCTAGACAGCAGAGAGAGCTGATTAGCCAGAGAGCTGAGAGAGTTCAGTCTGAGTTGAGACATCTCAGAGAGGAGTTGAGAATTGCTGAGAGAACCTGAAGGCTGCAGCTTTTAGCTTAGTTCAATGTGTGGAGGCTAGTACAAGTGGAGAAAGATAGCCACTTCAGCCCGTCAGAACTGAGTCAACTGAGTGCAGTTTTTAGTGAGCAAGCGTGCCGACGCTTTGAGAGCGGTGAAGAGAGGAAGAATCAGCCATCTTCTGCTAGTCTGCTTATGTTAAAGGTCGGAGTAGGACGAAAGGCGAGTGGAAAAGAAGAAGAGAGTAATAGAGGTTGAAACAGCATTGATAGCTTACCTCTACTCTGAATACCGGACACCGGGTCCGAGCTTTTCTAGAATCTACACGAATAGTAGGAGATACCGGAGGCCCTGCGGGACTTCAAGTCGCAGGGGCCCACAAGTTTGATACGTAAAACCCGGGTCAGGAAGACAGGAGTCTGGGCAGGATCCGCCATTAGAGACACTGTTCTATCCAAGAGAAGGTCCCACCACAAAGTCACCGGGCGTATAAGTGAAGACAGAGTTAGACTTCGTGATTACAGGTCAGAAACTCACATTACAGGAGTAAGGGGGCCCTACACCTACTCAGTGGGAATAACTGGACGTGCATCCTCCACCCTGCCAGCCTCCCGGGACATGCCTGCTATCCCACCAGTAAAGGTACAGAAAGAGACTTTTGTTTTGTGTCTGCCTTATTACTCCTGCGGCTGAACTCCCCTTCTCCATCTTGCACCCCTACAAACCCCCATCTACCCTGAGGGACCCAGTCTTGCCTGTGGAAGAAATTAACAACTTGCTGCCCAGAAAAAAACCCCCCCAGCGGATTTACACAGCAGCGGGTGGGGCACACTGACCAGGTAAACCACAGGTGGCGTCACAAATTTCTACAAACCTTTAATCCCCTGTAAATAACCCCCTTTTTAGTGAGCGCCCAGGGCCACGGACCGAGCTGTGCTACCCGTGACATCCCCCATTGAAGTGAACGGGCTCGGTGCCGAGTACCCCACAGGCCCTGGCGGGCGACTCACTACTTGCCACGGTGCTCTAGCGCAGGTTCCCCTCCCAACCTCCTACACCCACCCCAGTCGTTCCTCCCACACTGCCCACCCTCCAGCCACCGTCCCTCCTCCCCCTCCCATTCAATACCAGCAACCTCCCCAGTACCAACAACCTCCCCTGTACCAACAACCTCCCCACTTCCAGCAACCTCCCACCTTCCAACAACTTCACCCCTTCCAACAAACTCCCCACTTCCAACAACCTGCCACATACCAACATCCTCCCGTACCAGTTCCCAACCACATCTGCTCCTCTACTCCCTGCCCAATCCACCACCCACCTGTTCTGCCTCCCACCTCTCCACCCGTTCCATTTCTTTTCCACCCTTCACCTCTTTTACCTGATCCTTCCCACCACTATCCCAGTCCGCTCTCCACACTCCCCTGTCGAAGGGTCCCACAGCCCCTCCAGTACTATCTCCACCCCCACACTACACAAACTTGTAAATGTGTATATAGTTGTTACTATTTTTTTATTAAAAAAATCTGAAATTTCTTTGACATTAATAAAAACGTATTTATTTCACCATTGAAAAAAATAAAGATTTTTCACATTGAAAAAAAACTTGTTAAACATTTTCATAAAATAAATGTTAATTTGGTTGATTAAAATGGTTGATTGTCATTTATTTCTAAGGTAAAATAAAGGTTACATTTATTGGGTATACAAAGCCAGGCACATAACTTTGGGTAAGAGGTAAAATAATTTTACCTTTTGGCCAAAGTTGTGTCCCTGGTTGTGTATTAGCCAAAGTATTTCACCTTTTAACCAAAGTTCTGTACATTGTTAGGTAATCCCCAACAAGGTGCAGAACTTTGGTTAAAAGGTGAAATACTTTGGTAATACACAACCAGGGACACAACTTTGGCCAAAAGGTAAAATACTGTACATAATACACAACAAGGTAGACAACTTTGGTTGGCAAAGGTATACTGTGGGTACACAAGGTACAAAGGTCACAGAGCAGTTTATTAAACTGTCATCCTGCCAGTCTAGTCTTCCTTCAGGGGACATAAAGTGTTCGGCAAATTTGTCCCTCATTCGGGAAACAGTCATAGAACTTCTATTGGTAAACGTTGTGGTAATCAAGGTGGTTTCTTCAGAGTGTTCCTCAATGGACATCGGTTCCTTGCTGAGAACAAAATTGTGTAGAACCACACAAGCTTTGATAACCTCGTCCACAGTATTCAGTCTTGAGGTTGATTGCAGTCAATAGAACACGCCATTTGGCTGTCAGAATCCCAAAAGCGCACTCCACCATTCTTCTGGCTCTTGTGAGGCGGTAATTAAAAATTATTTTTGTGTGTGTCAATCCTCTGCTGGAGTACGGTTTTAGCAGGTGTTCTGACAGCTGGAAGGCTTCATCCCCTACACAAACAAAAGCCATCGGTGGGCCAGATGTTTGAGGCAGTGGTCTAGGGGGTGGGAACTGGAAGGTGTTTCCATACAGCTGCCAGCCGATTGCTGACAGTTTGAACACTTGAGAGTCATTGGAGCGGCCATAGGCCCCAATATCTACGGCAATAAATTTGTATTCCGCGTCAGCGATGGCCATGAGACAATGGAAAAATATTTCTTGTAATTAAAATATTCAGATCCAGATCTTGCTGGCTTAACAATCCGGATATGTTTCCCGTCCACAGCTCCCAGGCAATTAGGAAACTGACATATTTCTTCAAACTTTTCTGCAATTGCAATCCAACGCTCTGTTGTGGGCTCTGGTAGAAATTCTACAACTAGACAGTCCCACAATGCACGGCATGTGTGCTTCACAATTCCAGAGTTGGTGGAAATCCAAAGTCTGTACTGGAAATGGAGTGAGGAAAGAGATTCTCCAAGTGCAAGGAATCTGTGAATAAAAAACAAAAAAATTAGTTTCAAATCACAGCATTACATACCAGACCTCAGCTATAACAATTGGAGATACTATAAAATTTTTTATTTTTATAGTATCTCCAATTGTTAAAGCTGAGTCAGATGGCCGTATACAAACTACCAGCAACAACATTCCAGGACAAGTGTGCTCTGAAGCAAGCAGATACAATAAATATGGCTTACCGAAGAGTCACCATCAGACGCTCCGCCAGTGAAATGGAGAAGCGGCAATACGTGTCCGATCTTCTTATCAGGTCTCCAATACGCTCCACCAAGAAATCAAAGTTCTCCATTTTCGTGCGAACATATGCAAAAAATTTCTGAGGGTTTCCTCGGAGCTCCACGTATAGTGTAGAAAACACCCCTCGCGTCATTCTCTGGGCTGTGATGGGGTGGATCCAGAAACGGCGGCGGCGCTGATGCATGATGCGCTGCTGTATCTTTCTCTCCTTCTCCAGAACAATCGATTTCAGACGATTCGCCTCCACTGTGAAATCCACCAAATTCTTCATAATGTTTCCTATCACAACGTCCATCTTCACCAGTCACTTGCTCTTTCTCTCCAACCGGCACTTGCTCCTATACAAACCAGATGGGCTGTAGGAACAGTTTATATATGGGTTTTCAGTAGCCAATCAAGTTTGGAAGCCTAAAAGGGGCGTTTTAAAAAACCGGATCCATCGTAATCCGTCGAAAAACGGATAAAAAAACGGATCCGGTTTTCGGCCGGATCCGCTCGACGCATCGGCGTGATGCCGCATTACCAGCACCCCCCTACATCTCCTCTCTCATTTCTATCTATCGGCCTAACCGACTGCTGCGCTCTGCAAACGACTTTCGACTAACCTCTGCACTAATCCGTACCTCCCACTCCCGACTCCAAGACTTCTCCCGCGCTGCGCCAATCCTCTGGAATGCTCTACCCCAAGAAATTAGGACTATCCACAATTTGCATGGTTTCAGGCGCTCCCTCAAAACACATTTGTTCAGAGCGGCCTATCACATTCACTAATCAAAGTCATTCTATGTGTAAGTGTGTGTGTGTGTGTGTAGCCCATTCACTATCTCCATCCATCCCTCACTCCCTCAAGATGGCTGGACCATCATTGTAAATGCACCATTGTATATATACACCTGTATTTTGTACTCCCCCACCTCATTGTAGATTGTAAGCTCTCACGAGCAGGGGCGGCTTATTTTGCTTTAAATATTGTATTAACGTTGTTACTTATGACTTGTGTTCTAAAAACTGTTAAACTGTAAAGCGCTGCGGAATATGATGGCGCTATATAAATAAAGATTATTATTATTATTATTACGCCTGACGCCGAAAACCTGATGTGTGAAAGAGGCCTAAGGGAGCAGTGTAAGCCTTCTTATCTGGGAACCCTGATACCTCTTGCAATAAGTTTATTTTCCAACCACACTCACATGGCACAAACATCAGGTTCATACAGTATTATTTGTAGAAAAATTAGATCAGAGCAATACACAATATTATATAATATCTGACAACGTCAGAAATGGATAGTCATCTGCCAACACGACAGGGAAGCACCCATCTATAATATAACGGGGGGAGCGTCACTCTGTCTGAAGCCTTTATAGACTGCGCAAGCGCGACACCCTGCGCAGTCGGCTCCAGACAGAGTGAGGCATCCAGAGCGGTGAGTACTCTGTATGGCGCTGGAGATCGCGGTATGCGTATTGGATGCATACCGCGATCTCCGGCGCCATACTCACATACTTACCTGACCGGGAGGAGCGTTGCCACGGCGCTTCTCTTCTCCCGGGGCAGGAGACCAGGAGTGCGCGTCGGATCGCGCATGGGCAATAGCGATATCCGACGCCATTTTGCTGAAGACACATTTACAGTGTGTCTTCAGCAATATGGCGCCGGACCGTGCGGTATGGGCATGCGCGTACTCCGGCGCCGTTCTCCTCCCCGGCGTCTAGCTGAACGGAACAGCGCTGGAGCACAGGGATGAAAGGTGAGTATAAATGTTTTTTTTTTTTTTGGGGTATCTGTGCAGTTTAATAGCTGTGAGGGGGCCATGTACATCAGGATAGGGGGGGCGTGAGGGGACCATGCACATCAGGATTGGGGAGGGTGAGGGGACCATGCACATCAGGATAGGGGGGGTGAGGGGACCATGCACATCAGGATTGGGGGGGTGAGGGGACCATGCATATCAGGATTGGGGGGTGAGCGGACCATGCACATCAGGGTTGGGGGTGAGGGGACCATGCACATCAGGATTGAGGGTGAGGGGACCATGCACATCAGGATTGGGGGGTGAGGGGACCATGCACATCAGGATTGGGGGGTGAGGGGACCATGCACATCAGGATTGGGGGGTGAGGGGACCATGCACATCAGGATTGGGGGGGTGAGGGGACCATGCACATCAGGATTGGGGGTGAGGGGACCATGCACATCAGGATTGGGGGTGAGGGGACCATGCACATCAGGATTGGGAGGGTGAGGGGACCATGCACATCAGGATAGGGGGGTGAGGGGACCATGCACATCAGGATTGGGGGTGAGGGGACCATGCACATCAGTATTGGGGGGTGAGCGGACCATGCACATCAGGGTTGGGGGTGAGGGGACCATGCACACAGGATTGGGGGTGAGGGGACCATGCACATCAGGATTGGGGGGTGAGGGGACCATGCACATCAGGATTGGGGGTGAGGGGACCATGCACATTAGGAATTGGGGGTGAGGGACCATGCACATCAGGATGGGGGGGGTGAGGGGACCATGCACATCAGGGGGTTGGGGATGAGGGGACCATGCACATCAGGGTTGGGGGTGAGGGGACCATGCACATCAGGGTTGGGGGTGAGGGGACCATGCACATCAGGTTGGGGGTTGAGGGGACCATGCACATCAGGATTGGGGGGTGAGGGACCATGCACATCAGGATTGGGGGTGAGGGGACCATGCACATCAGGATTGGGGATTGAAGGGACCATGCACATCAGGATTGGGGGGTGAGGGGACCATGCACATCAGGATTGGGGGTGAGGGTACCATGCACATCGGGATTGGGGGGTGAGGTGACCATGCACATCAGGAATTGGGGGTAAGGGGACCATGCACATCAGGATTGGGGGTGAGGTGACCATGCAAATCAGGATTGGGGGGTGAGGGGACCATGCATATCAGGATTGGGGGGTGAGGGGACCATGCACATCAGGATTGGGGGGTGAAGGGACCATGCACATCAGGATTGGGGGTGTGAGGGACCATGCACATCAGGATTGGTGGGTGAGCGGATCATGCAATCAGGATTGGGGGTGTGAGGGGACCATGCACATCAGGATTTGGGGGTGAAGGGACCATGCACATCAGGATTGGGGGGTAGGGGACCATGCACATCAGGATTGGGTGGGCGAGGGGACCATGCACATCAGGATTGGGGGTGAGGGGACCATGCATAATCAGGATTGGGGGGGTGAGGGGACCATGCACATCAGGATTGGGGATGAGGGGACCATGCACATCAGGATTGGGGGGTAGAGGGACCATGCACATCAGGATTGGGGTGAAGGGACCATGCATATCAGGATTGGGGGGTGAGGGACCATGCACATCAGGATTGGGGGTGAGGGACCATGCACATCAGGATTGAGGGGTGAGGGGACCATGCACATCAGGATTGGGGGGTTAAGGGGACCATGCACATCAGGATTGGGGGGTGAGGGGACCATGCACATCAGGATTGGGGGTGAGGGACCATGCACATCAGGATTGGGGGGTGAGGGGACCATGCACATTAGGTTTTGGGGGGTGAGAGGACCATGCACATCAGGATTGGGGTGAGGGGACCATGCACATCAGGATTGGGGGGTGAGGGGACCATGCACATCAGGATTGGGGGGTGAGGGACCATGCACATCAGGATTGGGGGGAGGGGACCATGCACATCAGGATTGGGGGTGAGGGATCATGCATATCAGATTGGGGGTGAGGGGACCATGCCATCAGAGATTTGGGGTGAAGGGACCATGCACATCAGGATTGGGGGGTGAGGGACCATGCACATCAGGATTGGGGGGGCGAGGGGACCATGCACATCAGGATTGGGGGGTGAGGGACCATGCATATCAGGATTGGGGGTGAGGGGACCATGCACATCAGGATTGGGGATGAGGGGACCATGCACATCAGGATTGGGGGGGTGAGGGACCATGCACATCAGATTGGGGGTGTAGGGACCATGCACATCAGGATTGGGGGGTGAGGGGCCATGCACATCAGGATTGGGGGGTGAGGGACCATGCACATCAGGATTGAGGGGTGAGGGGACCATGCATATCAGGATTGGGGGGTAAGGGACCATGCACATCAGGATTGGGGGTGAGGGGACCATGCATATCAGGATTGGGGGGGTGAGGGACCATGCACATCAGGATTTGGGGGGTGAGGGGACCATGCACATCAGGATTGGGGGTGAGGGACCATGCACATCGGATTGGGGGGTGAGGGACCATGCACATCAGGATTTTGGGGGGTGAGGACCATGCACATCAGGATTGGGGGGTGAGGGGACCATGCACATCAGGGTTGGGGGTGAGGGGACCATGCACACAGGATTGGGGGGTAAGCGTACCATGCACATCAGGGTTGGGGGGGTAGGGGACCATGCATACCAGGATTGGAGGGGTGGGGGGGCCATGCACATCAGATTGGGGATGAGGGGACCATGCACATCAGGATTTGGGGGGAGGGGACCATGCATATCAGGATTGGGGGTAAGGGGCCACGCAAATAAGGATTGGGGATGAGGGGACCATGCAAAATCAGGATTGGGGGTGAGCGGGACCATGCACATCAGGATTGGGGGTGAGAGGACCTGCACATCAGGATTGGGGGGGTGAGGGGACCATGCACATCAGGATTGGGGGGTTTAGGGGACCATGCACATCAGGATTGGGGGGGAGCGGACCATGCACTCAGGGTTGGGGTGAGCGGGCCATGCACATCAGGATTGGGAGATGAGGGGACCATCATACCAGGATTGGGGGGGTGGGGTCCATTCATACCAGAATTGGGGGTGAGGGGGCCCTGCTTCCAGGATTGGGCGGGAGGTGACCATTCATACCAGGGTTTGGGTGAGGGGACCTGCATACCGGGATTGGGGGGTGAGGGACCATGCATAAACAGATTGGGGGGGTGAGGGGGGCCCTGCACATCAGGATTGGGATGAGGGGACCATGCACATCAGGATGGGGGTCAAGGATCATGCACATCAGGGTTGGGGGTGAGGGGACCATGCACATCAGGATTGGGGGGTGAAGGGACCATGCACATCAGGATTGGGGGGGTGAGGGGACCATGCACATCAGGATTGGGGGGTGAGGGGACCATGCACATCAGGATTGGGGGTAAGGGGACCATGCACATCAGGATTGGGGGGTGAGGGGACCATGCACATCAGGATTGGGGGGTGAGGGGACCATGCACATCAGGATTGGGGGGTGAGGGGACCATGCACATCAGGGTTGGGGGGGTGAAAGGACCATGCACATCAGGATTGGGGGTGAGGGGACCATGCACATCAGGATTGGGGGGTGAGGGGACCATGCACATCAGGATTGGGGGTGAGGTGACCATGCACATCAGGATTGGGGGTGAGGGGACCATGCACATCAGGGTTGGGGGTGAGCGTACCATGCACATCAGTGTTGGGGGGGTGAGGGGACCATGCATACCAGGATTGGGGGGGTGAGGGGCCATGCACATCAGGATTGGGGATGAGGGGTCCATGCACATCAGGATTGTGGGGTGAGGGGACCATGCATATCAGGATTGGGGTGGTAAGGGGGCCACGCACATCAGGATTGGGGATGGGGGACCATGCACATCAGGATTGGGGGTGAGCGGACCATGCACATCAGGATTGGGGGGTGAGGGGATCATGCACATCAGGATTGGGGGGTGAGCGGACCATGCACATCAGGATTGGGGGTGAGCGGACCATGCACATCAGGATTGGGCGATGAGGGGACCATTCATACCAGGATTGGGGCATGAGGGACCATTCATACCAGAATTGGGGGTGAGGGGACCATACATTCCAGGATTGGCGGAGGTGACCATTCATACTAGGATTGGTGGGTGAGGGAACCGTGCATACCGGGATTGGGGGGTGAGGGGACCATGCATATCAGGATTGGGGGGGTGAGGGGGCCATGCACATCAGGATTGGGGGGGTGAGGGGGCCATGCACATCAGGATTGGGGATGAGGGGACCATGCACATCAGGATTGGGGGTCAGAGGACCATGCACATCAGGGTTGGGGGGGTGAGGGGACCATGCACATCAGGATTGGGGGTGAGGGAACCATGCACATCAGGATTGGGGGTGAGGGGACCATGCACATCAGGATTGGGGGGTGAGGGGACCATGCACATCAGGATTGGGGGGTGAGGGGACCATGCACATCAGGATTGGAGGGTGAGCGGACCATGCACATCAGGATTGGGCGATGAGGGGACCATTCATACCAGGATTGAGGGGTGAGGGGCCATTTATACCAGAATTGGGGGTGACGGGACCATTCATACCAGAATTGGGGGATGAGGGGACCATGCATTCCAGGATTGGGCAGGAGGTGACCTTGCATACCAGGATGAGGAATGGGGTGCCATGCATAGTAGATTTGGGTGGGGGTGAGGGGACCATACATACCAGGATAGGGATGAGGGGTGCCATGCATACCAGAATAGGAGGGGGGAAGCACATACCAGAATGGGAGACCATGTACCTATAAAAATGCTTGCCACCCGGGCGTAGAACGGGTTCATCACTAGTCTACTATATAATCATCTAATTCTGTCTGTCTGTAAGGGAAATCCCGCGTCGCTGATTGGTCACACCCGACCGGACGCAACCAATCAGCGATAGGCGCAGTCCGGCCGCGAATTGGCGCAGGATTTGAACAACGCACGCCACCGCTATCGTCGGGAGATCAGGGGCGCTAGCCGCTGATCTCCTGATGGTAGCCGCGGGTCATCTCCTGCCGCATGGAGGTCAGCTGCTCGCAGCGAAAGTACCCCAACCGGCGGCCTCCATGTAAACCCCAGCAGCAGCCTCCACGTACACCCACCAGCAGCAGCCTCCAGATATACCCAGCAGCAGCAGCCTCCACATACACCCCAGCAGCAGCCTCTATATACACCCCAGCAGCCTCTATATACACCCCAGCAGCAGCAGCCTCTATATACACCGCAGCAGCCTCTATATACACCCCAGCAGCCTCTATATACACCCCAGAAGCCTCTATATACACCCCTGCAGCATCTATATACATCCCAGCAGTCTCTATATATACCCCAGCAGCCTCTATATACAGCCCAGCAGCCTCTATATACAGCCCAGCAGCCTCTATATACACCCCAGAAGCCTCTATATACAGCTCAGCAGCCTCTATATACACCACAGAAGCCTCTATATACACCCCAGCTGCCTCTATATACACCCCAGCATTATTCTTAAATCTTCATAAATAAACTACATACATATTCTAGAATACCCGATGCGTTAGAATAGGGCCACCATCTAGTAAATATATAAAATTCGAAAAATTGGAGACATGAAAACTGTCGTCAAAATATATAAAGAAAATAGTTTATTTAAATAAATATCAAGTAAAAACAGTATTAGAATATTAGGGTATAAATAAATACAAACAAGTTTAACATGGGTATTCAAACTTATGAAGGACGCAGGTAAAGAGTGTCCAGAAGACAGCACTAAAATAAAATGCAATCAAGTTCTCAAGAAAAGTAAACCATAAGATATAAATGAATATATGAGTCGCCCTCCCAGGGCAGTGGGGGTACTCGGATCCGAGCCTATTAACTTCTATTGGGGATGTCACGGCAGCACAGCTCGGTCCGTGGCCCTGGGTGCTCACCATAAAAGGGGGTATTTACAGGGGAATAAATGTTCATGTAATTAGTCGTGACTAGTGTTGAGCATTCCGATACCGCAAGTATCGGGTATCGGCCGATATTCGCGTTATCGGAATTCCGATACTTAATTCCGATACTTTTTCCATATCGTATACCGGAATGGGAAGTTCCCATAATTCTTTGAGAGGCAATGTGATTTTAGTCAGCCAATGAGGAATCCTACGAAGTGTGGGCACATCCTGTAATGCTGCGGTCATCTTAACTAATGGCATGGCTGTGATTGGCTGCTGAAATGATGTCAGAATGCACTATAAAAGGCGCCGCCGCCATTTTAGCGTCACTGTGCTGTGAACTCAGTAAGGGACAGAACGCTACTCTGCTCACTCTGAGGGACAGTTAGATATTGCGATTTTGTGTACTACTGTGCTTGAGGCAGGCTAGTTTACCAACCGCTGTGTAAAGCTTCATTTTGCCAGTGTTGTTTTAACAGCTCTGTGCAAGGTGTGTGTGTGACAGTGCAGGTGACGCTGCAGTTTGCTCTGCATCCACCGCTGTTTGTAGGCATCTGCACGTGTCACTGACTCTTTTTTTTTTTTTTTTTTTTTTATTTTGTGGAATTGGTGCAGCTCCATTATATTAGAAAAAAAAATCAAATCTATTAGTGTGACGTGCTTCCATCCGTATACAATACATTGGTTGCAAACACTATAGAACTACACAAAGGAGCTTTTCACAGATTGTGGACAGTTGTGTTTCAGTGTTCACTTCAGTCTGTGTTTTTTACTTTTTTTAGTGCAGATCACGCTCCAGTTACATGTTCAAGCACTGCTGCTTGTACTCTGCTGAGCGTGTCTCAGTGGCTCATCCTTTTCATTTATCTCCAATTGGTTCTGCTACATTCCATTTAAAATAAATCTAATCTATTAGACTAATAGATTAGATTTATTTTAAATGGAATGTAGCAGAACCAATTGGAGATAAATGAAAAGGATGAGCCACTGAGACACGCTCAGCAGAGTACAAGCAGCAGTGCTTGAACAAGTAACTGGAGCGTGATCTGCACTCAAAAAAGTAAAAAAACACAGACTGAAGTGAACACTGAAACACAACTGTCCACAATCTGTGAAAAGCTCCTTTCTGTACTTCTATAGTGTTTGCAACCAATGTATTGTATACGGATGGAAGCGCGTCACACTAATAGTATTAGTGTGACGCGCTTCCATCCGTATACAATACATTGGTTGCAAACACTATAGAAGTACAGAAAGGAGCTTTTCACAGATTGTGGACAGTTGTGTTTCAGTGTTCACTTCAGTCTGTGTTTTTTACTTTTTTGAGTGCAGATCACGCTCCAGTTACATGTTCAAGCACTGCTGCTTGTACTCTGCTGAGCGTGTCTCAGTGGCTCATCCTTTTCATTTATCTCCAATTGGTTCTGCTACATTCCATTTAAAATAAATCTAATCTATTAGTGTGACGCGCTTCCATCCGTATACAATACATTGGTTGCAAACACTATAGAAGTACAGAAAGGAGCTTTTCACAGATTGTGGACAGTTGTGTTTCAGTGTTCACTTCAGTCTGTGTTTTTTACTTTTTTGAGTGCAGATCACGCTCCAGTTACATGTTCAAGCACTGCTGCTTGTACTCTGCTGAGCGTGTCTCAGTGGCTCATCCTTTTCATTTATCTCCAATTGGTTCTGCTACATTCCATTTAAAATAAATCTAATCTATTAGTGTGACGCGCTTCCATCCGTATACAATACATTGGTTGCAAACACTATAGAAGTACAGAAAGGAGCTTTTCACAGATTGTGGACAGTTGTGTTTCAGTGTTCACTTCAGTCTGTGTTTTTTACTTTTTGAGTGCAGATCACGCTCCAGTTACATGTTCAAGCACTGCTGCTTGTACTCTGCTGAGCGTGTCTCAGTGGCTCATCCTTTTCATTTATCTCCAATTGGTTCTGCTACATTCCATTTAAAATAAATCTAATCTATTAGTGTGACGCGCTTCCATCCGTATACAATACATTGGTTGCAAACACTATAGAAGTACAGAAAGGAGCTTTTCACAGATTGTGGACAGTTGTGTTTCAGTGTTCACTTCAGTCTGTGTTTTTTACTTTTTTGAGTGCAGATCACGCTCCAGTTACATGTTCAAGCACTGCTGCTTGTACTCTGCTGAGCGTGTCTCAGTGGCTCATCCTTTTCATTTATCTCCAATTGGTTCTGCTACATTCCATTTAAAATAAATCTAATCTATTAGTGTGACGCGCTTCCATCCGTATACAATACATTGGTTGCAAACAATATAGAAGTACACAAACGGGCCTTTCACAGCTACTGAACATGGGTTTTTAATTTTTAACTAAAATATGTATTTTTTCAAATGACACAAATATAAGTAATGTTGAAGAGGAATAGTCCTACATCCATTGTTTGCACAATATTACAGGTGTACATCATGTCCCTTAATCAACAATGTATTATTATATTTACTTGTATGCTTTTATTTAAAAGCCAAGAACACAGAAGGATAACCTTCGCACTGCAGCTGTTGTCAAAGTTCAACCCACATTATGCACTTCCAACATTGCAGCATTTGAGGCATGATGTGAGTTGGATTGGTCAAAGTTATGGAGTGAGAAGGTTCACCATCGTACCCTATAGCATAAGTATGCTTTTTGTTTAGCATTTGTGTTAGACATGTGGATATCTGCCATAATATGTCACAATTATTTAGTTACAGATTTGTTACCAACACTAATCATTGAATGGTTTTAAATTGACGTTTCACTTGTTTACAGCTTAGAAATAAGGGTGTAGCCTGATATCTATGTGTAGCACTAGCCACTTTAACATGTCATGTTTTTTTAAACATGTGTAGCTAGGTAGCAGTAATTTTTGCCGGACACACAGCAGGGGAACAGCAGGCGTTACTGAACCCCACTATTACTATAGCTTGTGTATTGGTCTGTGGACACGACACTTCTGAGCAGCAACTGGCAGTGTTGTAGCCCAGGGAGTATAGCTCAGGTGGTAGAAAGATGAACATAACAGGAGACATGGAAAACGTTGTCAACCAGTTAGTTAATCTGAAACCGGACAGGCAAATTCAGGCGAGATCCATGCCTAGTTCATTTTCAGAAAAGTAAGCCGTTGTACATTATCGTAGGATAGTCGCATGCAACGGTCTGTTAGTACACCACCTGCAGCAGTAAAGACGCGCTCCGATAATACACTGCCAGCAGATCAAGCCAGCACCTCCAATGCATACTGGCTAAGCTCTGGCCATGTATCCAGCTTAGAGACACAAAACTTGAATGGGAAGAGCCATCTGAGAGTACACTGAGAGGGCAAGACATGTAGTCTGTAACCATCTTACGGAAATGTTGCCTCCTGCTGACTGGAGCCGTCTCGGATGGTGTAGACATTGGTGGCGCTGCCACAAAACTTCGACACATTTGGAACATACTGGTATTGCCCTGTGCAGAGGCGCTGCTTGTGCTCCCCTTGTTGCAGAGCTGTCTCCACTGCCTCGACGCACAGAGCTGCTTTGTAAATCAGTAGCAGCAGCAGTGCTCTCGGCTGGAATGGAGAACATTATGGATTGCACCAGTGTGTCTTGGTACTTCCGCATTTTACGCTCCCGGTTCAACGGTGTGTGATGAGGCTTTGTAAGTTGTCCCGGTACCGAGGGTCTAGGAGGGTGTACACCCAATAATCAGACGTGGTGTGAATGTGTTCGATGCGGCGGTCGTTTCTCAGCCACTGCAGCATGAAATCAACCATGTGCTGCAGACTCCCAACTGGCCAAAAAAACGTTGTCCCCTGCAAGAGGCGTCATCTCCGCCTGCTGTGCATCACCCCACCCTTGGTCTACATACTGACTAGAGCATTGTCTACCTCCCTCTGGAGCGATGTCTTCCTCCTCCATTGACTCCTCCTCACAAAGTCCTTCAAATACATATAAATTTACAAAATTTAAAACTAAAAATTTAAAAACTTTGTATCATAATTCTGTAACATCAGTTTATGGAAACACAATAGCATTACAAAAGGATAGACAAAAAATGTACATTATGTGCTTTGTAAATACATTAAAAGTTTGTAATGGTTATGAAAATATAACAGCGACTCTGGAGGTTCAATTGTTGATACAGCATGGTACTTTGAAAGTCCTCCAGCCCTTTGTGAAGAACCACGTTGCGCTGACTGTCCAGAAGGTGATGGAATTTGTGACTCCTCATCCTCCTCACAAAGTCCTTCAAATACATATAAATTTACAAAATTAAAACTCAAAATTTAAAAACTTTGTATCATAATTCTGTAACATCAGTTTATGGAAACACAATAGCATTACAAAAGGATAGACAAAAAATGTACATTATGTGCTTTGTAAATACATTAAAAGTTTGTAATGGTTATGAAAATATAGACAGCGACTCTGGGGGTTCAATTGTTGATACAGCATGGTACTTTGAAAGTCCTCCAGCCCTTTGTGAGGAACCACGTTGCGCTGACTGTCCAGAAGGTGATGGAATTTGTGACTCCTCATCCTCCACCTCTTCCAAAACCTCATGCCTTAGTGCTTGCAGTGTTTTTTGAAGCAGGCAGATAAGGGGGACAGTCAGGCTGACTAGTGCATCATCTGCACTCGCCATCCGCGTTGACTCATCAAACGCACGCAAAACGTGGCAGATATCCTTCATAAGTTATTCGCCACTCATTACACTGGCAGTGGCTGCCCATTCATTATAGGATCCAATTCTAATTACTGGTTCTCACCAACATAGCTCTCCACAGCGCAGCACCCCCCTACATCTCCTCCCTTATTTATATTTATCGGCCTAACCGACTGCTGCACTCTGCAAACGACCTTCGACTAACCTCTGCACTAATCCGTACCTCCCACTCCCAACTCCAAGACTTCACCCGCGCTGCGCCAATCCTCTGGAATGCTCTACCCCAAGAAATTAGGACTATCCGCAATTTGGATGGTTTCAGGCGCTCCCTCAAAAACATTTGTTCACAGTGGCCTATCACATTCACTAATCAAAGTCATTCTATGTGTAATTCGTGTGTGTAGCCCATTCACTATCTCCATGCATCCCTCACTTCCTTAAAATGGCTGGGACCATCATTGTAAAAACACCATTGTATATAAAACACCTGTACTTTGTATCTCCCACACCTCATTGTAGATTGTAAGCTTTCACCAGCAGGGGCGGCTGATTTTGCTTTAATTATTGTATTGTTAACGTTGTTACTTATGACTCGTGTTTTGAAACTGGTTTAAACTGTAAAGCACTGCGGAATATTATGGCGCTATATAAATAAATAATATTATTATTCTTATTATAGAGGCCCACTCAGTAGTGGTGAAGTGTGAACGCCGCAAATTGCGAGTTGACTGCGCCTGATGCAGCTGATACTCCATTACTGTTGGCTGCTGCTCACACAACCGCTCCAACTATTAACGAGGAATTCCACCTGGTGGGTACGTCCAAATAATGCGATGTTCATGAGGTGAAATCTGCGTTGCAGAGCTGCAATCAGCGATCTGGCCATGCTGGAACGTCGCAAGTGAGCGCACTCTAGGCGGACCTTGTGCAGCAGTGCATCAAGATCCGGATAGTCCCTCAAAAAACTCTGCACGACCAAGTTGAGCACATATGACAGACATGGTATGTGAGTGAGGTTGCCAAGGCCCAGAGCTGACACCAGATTTTCGGCCATTGTCACACACTACCAAGGCTGCCTGTAGATTCTCTTCCAAAAACCACACGTCGCTCTCCTGCTTTATGGCATTACAGAGCTCCTGCGCTGTGTGGCCTAAGATTCCCCATGGAAATTAATTTCAGGATGGCCTGTTGACATTTGGACACGGCTGTGCTCATATCGGGCGCAACAGTAAACGTTCACGGGTCCATGTGGAGGTAGACCGTGACGGCTCCTGCAGCGATGATTCTGAGGAACTGGAATAGGAGGAGGAATCAATGTGTACAGACTTGATTCCTGCAATCCTTGGAGTTGGCAGAACACGTACAGCGCCACTCGCAAGATCAGTACCCGGCTGCACAACATTGACCCAATGGGCAGTGAGGGAAAGGTATTGTCCCTGGCCATGGTGTTTAGAACCCTCTTGTTAGGTTTTGTTTCAGTTTGCTGGTCACATGACCTTTTTTTTCCCTATTTAGTCTGCTCCGCCCTTCTGGCTTTGCTTGACTTCATTGTATTATCTACTGTTAAGCTAGCCGGGTGCTTAGGTGCCTTAATCTGTGAGTTTTGCTTGATGTTAGGATCACAAAAGTATTTATTTTTCTGTTTAATTATCCATTCTACAATTTATGTTAGACTAGGAGTGTCCACCTTTTTCTCCCATCCCTAGATCTTGTAGGGATTACTCCCTCGCAACTATAGGTCTTCGTTCACAACTAGATGAGGACTTTAGCGGGTCTGGTCGCAGGATCAGGTTCCCCGTTACATCGTAGGGATTCAGCTTAGTTGTATTGTAGGACAGAATCCTTCTTTCCTTACTGGTTGTAGCAGATCATAACAATGGTACTGGTCCACGCATCGGTGGTCAGGTGGACCTTGCTACTGAGGGCTTTTAGTACGCATGTTTAATTTTCCCTCAACATGCTTGCAGACCAGGACGGCTTGCCTCTGAAATGAAATCGGCTTGGCACATTGTATTGTGGGATTGACAATGAGATATTCAGTTACGGAAACTGCTCTGTCTCCACCAGCCTGAATCACAGCATTTCAAGGGACAGGAGTTTTTGCAATGCCAGCATTCAGAGCCTGTGCTCGTGCATGGTTTGCGGAGTTGGCCGTGTTTTATCCCATGCCTGTGCTACCGCTGGCTGTTTTGTGCCTGGGAGTTGAGGATGACAGGGAACTTGCTGCTGTGTGTGGAATAACAGTTTGCTCTGGACATCAGTGGCCGAGTCTTCCATGGCGATCCTGTGAGGAAGCATAACCACTGTGTGTGGCTCGATGAAGAGGCTTCAACACAACCTGAAGATGTAGTGCTGCTGTAGGTTGGCCTACATCTCCAGTTGTCTTTGTAACTCAACTACGTGCTTTGTCCGCACATGTTTACACATATTTCTGGTATTGAGGTGACTGACACTTTTACTATTTTTAATTTTTGATTACACACTTGCATTTCACATAGCAAATATCATGTGCAAGTGTGTTAAAAAAGGACCACGCAGTGCAAGTCCTGGGAGCGCACGTTTTGACTTTTGGAACACAACTGCTCCGAACAGTGCCAAACTGGAGGCTACAGCAACCGAGTCTGCAGCCTAACTCTCCCTCCTGTTTGTACCGTTGGGGCAATGTCTTCCTCTATCTTCCTTCTATCACTAACCATTTCTCTAGGCCTCTCCCAGCTTTCAACCAAAGTACTGGTCTCACCCACAAAGCTCTCCACAGTGCAGCACCCCTCCTACATCTCCTCCCTCATTTCTATCTATCGGCCTAACCGACTGCTGCGCTCTGCAAACGACTTTCGACTAACCTCTGCACTAATACGACCTCCCACTCCCGACTCCAAGATCTCCTGCTCTACGCCAATCCTCTGGAATGCTGTACCCCAAGAAATTAGGACTATCCACAATTTGCATGGTTCAGGCGCTCCCTCAAAACACATTTGTTCAGAGCGGCCCTATCACATTCACTAATCAAAGTCATTCTATGTATTCTGTGTAAGTGTGTGTGTGTCTCTAGCCCATTCACTATCTCCATCCCTCAGTCCCTTAAAAGATGGCTGGAACATCATTGTAAATGCACCATTGTATTAAACACCTATACTTTGTATCTCCCCCATCTCATTGTACATTGTAAGCTGTCACGAGCAGGGGCGACTTATTTAGCTTAAATTATTGTATTGTTAACGTTGTTACTTATGACTTGTGTTCTGAAACTGCTAAACTGTAAAGCGCTGCGGAATATGAAGGCGCTATATAAATAAATATTATTATTATTCCTCTGAGCTGCTCCCACCACCTTCCTGTTCTTCATGCCATGTTGGGTATTGGACCTCATCATCTCCACTACCCTCTTCCAACACCTGCTGTTGGGTGGTCTGGCCAACCATCCAACAGAAACTGGGACCTGGGGCTCATCATCATCAACAGATGCTTCTGCGGTGTGCGACCATCGCACTGTCCACCCGCCTCTTCAGATTCCCCAAAGACACACGTTGCAAACCTGCATACTCCCTCTTTCCTTCACATTACAAATGCGCTTGGCTGGGGCCCCTTTTCAAGCCAATAGTTCTGAGAACAGAACAGACACTCAGCTGGCTCCGTACAAACTCCTGACGCCTGGGCAATTTGCCAGGGGGTGAAAGACAATGTTGCCCAACAGTGCTGGTCCTGAGAGGAGGTGGAAGCAATTGAAGCGTGCTTTGGCTGAGATCCAAACAAACAACGGCTTCAATTTGTTCTTTCCCGCACAGGGGGTACCTTTCCCAGCTCCTACAAAAGGCGCAAAAGGAACCTCACGCCGGGGGAAAAACTGGGGGGATGCTGTTCACGGGGGCCGCAGCAGCCCACAGAACCCCCCTCCCTCCCGAAGAAACTCCACACCACTGCCTTAAATCCCTCCTTCTTCATCTTGGTAATTGATAAAGAAACTGAAAGTTTAAGGCCTAATGGGTTTTTTCCGCAAGACTGCAGTGAACACGCACACAACTGTTCATAGGTGTAAAGGCCCCTTTGTGTACTTCTATAGTGTTTTGCAACCAATTATTGTATTCGGATGGAACGCGCACACTAAAGATTTTATTTATTTGTTAATGAGGGAGCAGAACAATTAGAGAAAAATTTCAAGGATGTCCTACACACCTCACAGACTAAACCACAGTGGGTTTTAAGAACTAACTGGAGCGTGATCGCACCCCTCCAAAAAAGGAAAAACTCAACTACAGTGAACACGCACACAAGTTCACTACCCAACGCGTCTCAGCAGGAAGCAGCTGTCGCAAAACAAAGGCCAAGCAACACCACACAAAAGTTTATAAAGCTATATAAAAAAAATTATTATATGACGCACACTTTTTTTGAGGTACAGATTACATCGCCATTCACCTCGTGGCTATGCAGTCTCATCTAAAAATACCTTATCTATCCTTGTCATGCTTGCAAGTCCAGTCAAGGGATAAATAAATTTTCACTATGCACTATGCACTTTTTTAAAAGGGTTTGTTTGTTAATAAACATTATTTTTGCCACATATTATAGATTACATATGAAATTGTTTTAATTTTGTAAAACCTTTTAGTGACATTAATTCACAAATTAACATTTAGTAAGTCACGAACTTGTAAGCTGAGATTTTTGAAGCAACATTCCATTTCTAACAATAAAAAGGGTTGTACAACTGTTACTTATCCACATTAATGGATTCAATATTACTTTAGCTTTTATTACAACCTAAGCAATTCCTTAACTAATTTTTTTTTGGGGTTTGCATTGCTGTTCAAAGTTAATGTATGTGTTTATTTTGTCAATTCTTTATTTTCTAATTTTAGTTTAAATAAAATCACATTTTTGGTAGAAAAGTTATCTTTCTCTTGTTTGAAGTAAAAAGACATTAAAATTGACAGGTAAAAGGAAATTCTTTATCTAGTATTTAAACATCCTCCTTGACCCTGGGCTCCAACACCGCCAGTTGTTGCTCGGAAGTGCTGTTAGCACAGTCAACATTTGCTCCTGTGTTACTGGGGTTCAGTAAACGTCAGCTGGTCCTCGGTTGTGCCATTGGCTCTTTTCCTTCTGCTGCCCCTCCGGGTTCCAGTACCGTCAGCTGGTTCTCCGCAGTGCCTTTGGCCTAGGTGCCTCCATTTTGGGTATCCGAGTTCCAGCAACGTCTGCTGGTCCTTGGTAGTGCTTTGGAGCACAGGTAACCTCCTGCTTAGTAACCGTGTCCCAGTAACGTCAGCTGGTCCTCGTTGTGCCTTTGGGCTCTTTTCCTTCTGCTGCCCCTCCGGGTTCAGTAACGTCAGCGGGTCCTCGGTTGTGCCATTGGCTCTTTTCCTTCTGCTCCCCTCCGGGTTCCAGTACCGTCAGCTGGTTCTCCGCAGTGCCTTTGGCCTAGGTGCCTCCATCTTGGTATCCGAGTTCCAGCAACGTCTGCTGGTCCTTGGTAGTGCTTTGGAGCACAGGTACCTCCTGCTTAGTAACCGTGTCCCAGTAACGTCAGCTGGTCCTCGGTTGTGCCATTGGCTCTTTTCCTTCTGCTGCCCCTCCGGGTTCAGTAACGTCAGCTGGTCCTCGGTTGTGCCATTGGCTCTTTTCCTTCTGCTGCCCCTCCGGGTTCCAGTACCGTCAGCTGGTTCTCCGCGTGCCTTTGGCCTAGGTGCCTCCATCTTGGTAATCCGAGTTCCAGCAACGTCTGCTGTCCTTGGTAGTGCTTTGGAGCACAGGTACCTCCTGCTAGTAACCGTGTCCCAGTAACATCAGCTGGTACAAGATTGTGCTACAAATACAAGATACGGAACAAGAGACACAAGAACAATAAGCAGAAGATCTAAAAGCAGAAGAACATGAAGTATAAGACCAAAATGAAGAGCAAATATATGCTCTAAATTCTAAGCAGAAGAAGACTAAGCAGTGTATGGGGGTGAGTCCGTTCCTCCTCGTGGTGCCCCTGGAAAATGCCTGCTGCTGCAGGCTAAACTGAACACGGACAAATACTGTTGTAATTTAAATCTTTTGTGACAGCAAGAACGGAAGGATGAAAAATTCATACTTTGACAGATTACAAGTACAGGATTCTCTGTCACAAATAAGAATATGATGAAGAAGATGAAGCAGAATATGAATAAGAATAATAGTTTAATAAGAAGAATATGGATAATGTTAAAAAGATGAATAGCAAGAAGTTTAAGAAGAAGATAAAGAAGGTGAAGATGAAGAATAATTTGATGAAAAAGATGATGCTGCAGAAGATTATGAAGGAGAAAGTGTGTGAAAAGTTAAAAAGGTGAAGATGAAGAGCATGGAAGTTGTGTAATATACATATTGCCAAATAAAAAAACGTTAACATTGTCAATTTACTTCGTCAATCCGAACATCTTTAAAAAAAAAAATATTTATGCTATTCCATTTGATTGGGTTAAACATCTATGCCTTTAATGTCTCCTCAAACCTTCCACAATACATTCTACATTACTCTTTCTTTGTTTTCCTTCATGTACAATTAACCAACAAGGCAAGAATGGGTTTTTTTTTAATTTCGATATTTTGTTCCCATAGACTTACATGGGACTTCCGGTATCGATATCGGGTATCGCCGATATTTTAGTGATATCGGCGATACCATTCCGATTCCGATACTTTAGGATATCGGAAAGTATCGCTCAACTCTAGTCGTGACGCCACCTGTAGTATCTGGTCAGGGGGACCAGCGCTGCTATGCAGATCCTCTGGAAGGGATGGTGTTTGTGCAGCTAGATGTTAGGCCTCCTACAGGTGAGGCTGAGTCCTTCCAGGGCAGTAGATGTGTAGGGATGCAGGACGGAGGGAACCTGGCAGTGTAGGGACAAGAAGGTGGACACACACACAAGTCACTTTGGTACCTTTACTGAAGATGTTGCAGGCACATCCCGGAGCACTGTAGGGTGAAGGGTGCACATCCAGATTCTCCCACTGAGTAGGTATATGGCCTCCTTATTCTTTGTCTTTCTGTAATGAAGTGCTGGCCGGCATGTAGCTGGCCTAAACTTAATCTCTGTCCTGCCCTGGCAGACCTTTGGTTGGACCTTCTCTTGAAGTACACTGTCCCTGCTTGCAGGGCCCTGCTTGCCTGAACTCCATCCTCCTGGCCCTGTTACATATCAGCTCTGTGATGCTCCTGGGACTTGTAGTCCTCCAGGAATTCGGTGTTCTCCTACTGGTTCGTGGAGATCCCCGTAGGCTCGGACCCGCGTCCTGTATATACTTGCTGGGGTGAGTGGATAAGGCTCCTCTGCCCCTTCTTCTACTCTCGCCTCTTGCTTTCGACCTACTCGGGCCCCACAATCATACACACTGGCAGTTGATGGGCTGCCTCTTCTGCCGCTCTCAGAGCGTCGGCACGCTCCTAGCTCTTTACTGGACTGAGCTGAACTCACTCTGCTGCAGACTGCAGCCTTCTGCCTTTTGCTCAACTCTGCTGAACTGCACTACTCTGCTCCACTGAGCTGCACTTCTCTCCAGTCTCTCAAGTCTCCCAAGTCTCTCAAGTCTGCCTGGCTTCCTGCCTTCACCCTCCTTTTATATTCCTATTAGGGCTCCCTCTGGTGGTCTTAGGGGATGGGTGAAGATGTGTGTATGTATAGTGAGACCTCTAGTGGTTCAATCCTTCATGCACCCTTCCAGGTTATGTGGAACTGAGCGAAGCTGGGCTCCACATATACACCTTTAAGGGCAGATAGTAAAGTGGCTAATTTAAGATTGATCCTCACCCATGTTGGTCGCAGTGTACAGTATGTCAGCCACGTCGGCTTCCTCAGGGGGCCGTATACACATTATATCTTCATAAGTTTGAATACCTATGTTAAACTTATGTGTATTTATGTATATCCTAATATACTAGTACTGTTTTTTAGAGATGAGCGACTTTGCTACCGGGAGGGTCGAGTCGGGTTTCGGACCACCCGACTTTTCCAAAAGTCGAGTCGAACGAAATTGGTCGACTATTGGAAAAAGTCGGAGTTCCGACTGAAACTCAACCCAACCCCAATGCAAGTCAATGGGGAAGAAAAGTCGGCAGGGAGTTGAGGACAGTAAACACACCTACAGTGCCCATTTCAATGCCAACGAGATCAATTCTTATTACTTAAGCTTGTCCACCTTAATTTACTTTATAATAATAGTAACGCATTGAAAACTGGGGGTTATTTGGCTAAAGTTGTGAAGGGGGGCTGGGCTGGCTCCAGGTTTTCGTGGGCCCCGGCGACAGAGTCTCAGTGGGCCCCTTTAACACATACCACAATTCATGATACTCCGATACGGCAGAGAAAAATAGGTATAATACAATGCCAAATACTTCACTTCTTACATTACATGAGTGATATCTATTTTAAATTCTACAATAGCTCTAAAACCGGACAGTATAGTCCTCCATACAGCATTCTGGGCACCACATAGTGCCCCATACAGAATAATGAGGCCTTTATATTGCTCCATACATAATTGGTCCCATATAATGTTCCATACAGTATATGATGAGCTCCACATAATGCTCCAGTATATGATGGTCCCCATATAATGTGCCATACAGTATAGGACGGTCCACATAGAGTATAATGAGCCCCACATATTGCTCCATACAGTATAATGAGTCACATATAAAGCTCCATACAGTATATGATGGACCCCATATATTGCTCCATACAGAATGGGCTCCATATAATGCTCCATACAGAATAGGCCCCATATGTGCTCCATATGATGCTACATAAATAATGAACCCCATATGATGCTCTAGTATATGATGGGCACCATATATGATGCTCCAGTGAATGATGAGCCCCATATAATGCTCCAAATATAATGGTCCCCATATATAATGCTCCATATATAATGGGCTCCATGTGATGCTCCATATATAATGTGCCCCATATTATGCGCCATATTTAATGGGCCCCATATGATGCTCCAGTATATGATGTGCCCCATGGATGATGCTCCAGTGTATGATGGGCCTATATAATGCTCCATATATAATGGGCCCCATATGATGCTCCAGTGTATAATGGGACCTGTATATGATGCTCCAGTGTATGATGGGCCCCTTTTATAATGCTCCAGTGTATGATGGCCCCATATATAATGCTCCAGTGTATAATGGGCCCTATCTATGATGCTCAAAAAAATGATGGGTCCCATATATAATTCTCCAGTGTATAATGCTCCCCATATATTGCTCCAAACATTAAAAAAAAAAATGAAATACCTCTCCTGGCTGGGCACTGCTCTACTCTGGACTCCTCAGCGTCACCATCTTCCAGCTCTCTGCACTGTGACTGTTCAGGCAGAGGGCGCACAGACGTGACGTCTTCGCGCTCTCTGACCTGAATGTCACTGTCAGGAAACGCGGAAGACGTCACAGCGGTGGAGCAGGGAGAGGTAAGAATTGCAAGTGCTGGGGCCCTGAGCAAGCAGGGGGTGCACACTCGTGGGCGCAAGCACTGGCGCAGGGCCCTTCATAGTACGCCGATGTCTCTGACGGCAAGTGGGCCCCCCCACCTGCTCAGGGCCCTGGCACTTGCTCGGGTACACCAGGTGCTGACGCCGCCCAGTTAGGGAGGTGGAAAAACTGGCATATGTTGAGGTGTATGCTGGACGTTCAGCAGCTGCAAATGGAGGAATTGGAGAAGTCGGAGGAAAGGCAGGACAAAGCGAGCCATTTTGCTGGCAACCTATGTGTCATCAGGGGAAGGTGGTACAAATTCCTTTGAAACCCAGGCATGGTTCATTTTAACCCCTTCACCCCCAAGGGTGGTTTGCACGTTAATGACCGGGCCAATTTTTACAATTCTGACCACTGTCTCTTTATGAGGTTATAACTCTGGAATGCTTCAACGAATCTTGGCGATTCTGAGAATGTTTTCTCGTGACATATTGTACTTCATGTTGGTGGTAAAATTCCTTCGATATAACTTGCGTTTATTTTTGAGAAAAAAACGCAAATATGGCAAAAATTTTTAAAATTTTGCAATTTTCAAACTTTGAATTTTTATTCCCTTAAAACAGAGAAATATATCACACAAAATAGTTAAGAAATAACATTTCCCACATGTCTACTTTACATCAGCACAATTTTGGAACCAACATTTTTTTTTGGTAGGAAGTTATAAGGGTTAAAAGTTGACCAGCGATTTCTCATTTTTACAGCAAAATTTACAAAGCCATTTTTTTTAGGGACCACCTCACATTTGAAGTCACTTTGAGGGGTCTATATGGCAGAAAATACCCAAAAGTGACACCATTCTAAAAACTGCACCCCTCAAGGTACTCAAAACCACATTCAAGAAGTTTATTAACCCTTCAGGTGCTTCACAGTAACTAAAGCAACGTGGAAGGAAAAAATGAATATTTTACTTTTTAGCCACAAAAATTATCTTTTACAAACTTTTTTTTATTTTCACAAGGGTAAAAGGAGAAAATGGACAGATAAGGTTGTTATGCAATTTCTCCTGAGTACGCCAATACCCCATATGTGGGGGAAAACCACTGTTTGGGCACACGGCAGAGCTCGTATGGGAAGGAGCGACGTTTGACTTTTTCAAACTAAAATTGGCTGGAATTTAGATTGGATGCCATGTCGCGTTTGGAGAGCCCCTGATGCGCCTAAACAGTGGAAACCCCCACAAGTGACACCATTTTGGAAACTAGACCCCCTAAGGTACTTATCTAGATCTGTTGTGAGCACTTTGAACCCTCAAGTGTTTCACAAAAGTTTATAAAGCCTGGGTGTGAAAAAAAAAAATCAATTTTCCACAAAAATGATTTTTTAGTCCCAAATTTTTGAATTTTCCCAAGGAAATTGGACCCCAAAAGTTGTTGTCCAATTTGTCCTGAGTACGCTGATACCCCATATGTGGGGGGGGGAAACTGTTTGGGCACACGGCAGGGCTTGGAAAGGAAGTAGTAAAGTTTTGGAATGCAGACGTTAATGGGGGTCATGTTCCGTTTGCAGTCCCCCAGATGAGCCTAAACAGTGGAAACCCCCCACAAGTGATCCCATTTTGGAAACTAAACCCCCTAAGGAACTTATCTAGATCTTTGGTGAGCACTTTGAACCCCCAAGTGCTTCACACAAGTTTATAATGCCCGGGCATGAAAATAAAAAATCCTATTTTTTTCCCACAAAAAATTATCTTTTAGTCACTAATTTTTTATTTTCCCAAGGGTAACAGGAGAAATTGTACCACATAAGTTGTTGTACAATTTGTCCTGAGTACGCTGATACCCCATATGTTGGGGGGAACCACTGTTTGGGCGCACGGCAGAGCTCGGAATGGAAGGAGCACCATTTGACTTTTTCCAACCAAAATTGGCTGGAATTGAGTTTGGATGCCATGTTGCATTTGGAGAGCCCCTGATGTGCCTAAACAGTGGAAACCCCCCACAAATGACCCCATTTGGGAAACTAGACCCCCTAAGGAACTTATCTAGATTTTTGATGAGCAATTTGAACCCCCAAGTGCTTCACACAAGTTTATAACGTAGAGCCGTAAAATTTAAAAATCATATTTTTTCCACAAAAATGATCTTTCACCCCAATTTTTATTTTTCCAAGGGTAACAAGACTCCAAAAGTTATTGTGCAATTTGTCCTGAGTGCGCTGATACCCCATATGTGGGGGTAAACCACTGTTTGGGTGCATGGCAGAGTTTGGAAGGGAAGGAGCGCCGTCTGACTTTTTCAACTCAGAATTGGCTGGACGCCATGTCGTGTTTGGAGAGCTCCGGATCTGCCTAAACAGTGGAAACCCCATAAATGACATCATTTTGGAAACTAGACCCCTCAAGGAACTTATCTAGATGTGTGGTGAGAACTTTGAACCCCCAGGTGTTTCACTAAAGTTTATAACGTACAGCCGTAAAATAAAAAATCTTTTTTTTTTTACAAAAATGATTTTTTTCACCCCAATATTTTATTTTCACAAGGGTAACAGAAGAAATTGGAACCCAAAAGTTGTTGTCCAATTTGTCCTGAGTACACTGATACCCAATATGTGGGCGAAAACTACTGTATGGGCACACGTCGGGGCTCGGAAGGGAAGTAGTGACGTTTTGGATTGCAGACTTTGATGGAATGGTCTGGGGGCGTCATGTCACATTTGGAGAGCCCCTGATGCACCTAAACAGTGGAAACCCCCCACAAGTGACCCCATTTTGGCAAATAGACCCCACAAGGAACTTATCTAGATGTGTGGTGAGCACTTTGAACCCCGAAGTGCTTCACAGAAGTTTATAACGCACAGCTGTAAAAAAAAAAATCTTTTTTTTTTTACAAAAATGATTTTTTCGCCCCCAATATTTTATTTTCACAAGGGTAACAGGAGAAATTGGACCCCAAAAGTTGTTGTCCAATTTGTCCTGAGTATGCTGATACCCAATATGTGGGAGAAAACTACTGTATGGGCGCACGTCAGGGCTCGGAAGGGAAGTAGTGACGTTTTGGATTGCAGACTTTGATGGAATGGTCTGGGTGCGTCATGTCGCATTTGGAGAGCCCCTGATGCGCCTAAACAGTGGAAACCCCCCACAAGTGACCCCATTTTGGAAAATAGACCCCACAAGGAACTTATCTAGATGTGTGGTGAGCACTTTGAACCCCGAAGTGCTTCACAGAAGTTTATAACGCACAGCCGTAAAAATAAAAAATCTTTTTTTTTTTTACAAAAATGATTTTTTTCGCCCCAATATTTTATTTTTACAAGGGTAACAGGAGAAATTGGACCCCAAAAGTTGTTGCCCAATTTGTCCTGAGTACGCTGATACCCAATATGTGGGAGAAAACTACTGTATGGGTACACGTTGGGGCTCGGAAGGGAAGTAGTGACGTTTTGGATTGCAGACTTTGATGGAATGGTCTGGGGGCGTCATGTCGCATTTGGAGAGCCCCTGATGCGCCTAAACAGTGGAAATCCCCAACAAGTGACCCCATTTTGGAAAATAGACCCCACAAGGAACTTATCTAGGTGTGTGGTGAGCGCTATGAAGCCCCAAGTGCTTCACAGAAGTTTATAATGTACAGCCGTAAAAACAAAAAATAATTTTTTTTGTACAAAAATGATATTTTCGCCCCCAGTTTTTTATTTTCCCAAGGGTAACAGAAGAAATAGGACAAATTGCACAATAACTCTTGGGGTCCAGAGTACGCTGATACCCCATATGTGGGCATAAACTACAGTTTGGACGCATGGCAGAGCTCAGAAGTGAAGGAGCACCGTTTGACTTTTTCAACGCAGAATTGGCTGGAATTGAGATCAGACGCCATGTCACATTTGGAGAGCCCCTGATGTGCCTAAACAGCGGAAACCCCCCAATTCTAACTTCAACCCTAACCCCAACACACCCTAACCCTAGTCCCAACCCTAACCACAAACCTAACCCTAACACACCCCTAATCCCAACCCTAACCCTAATCCTAACTTTAGCGCCAACCCTAACCCTAACTTTAGCCGCAACCCTAGCCCTAACCCTAATGGGAAAATGGAAATAAATACATTTTTTTAATTTTATTATTTTTCCCTAACTAAGGGGGTGATAAAGGGGGTTTGATTTACTATTTATAGTGGGTTTTTATGATTGGCAGCTGTCACGCTAAAAGACGCTTTTTATTGCAAAAATAGTTTTTTGCATCGCCACATTTTGAGAGCTATAATTTTTGCATATTTTGGCCCACAGAGTCATGTGAGGTCTTATTTTTTGCGGTACAAGTTGACGTTTTTATTTGTACCATTTTTGAGCAGGTGACATTTTTTGATCGCTTTTTATTTAGATTTTTGTGAGGTTAGAATGAACAAAAATCAGCAATTCATGAATTTCTTTTGGGGGAGGCGTTTTTATTGTTCCGCGTGTGGTAAAATTGATAAAGCAGTTTTATTCTTCGGGTCAGTACGATTATGGCGATACCTCATTTATATCATTTTTTTATGTTTTGGCGCTTTTATAGAATAAAAACAATTTTATATAAAAAATAATTATTTTTGCATCGCTTTATTCTGCGAGCTATAACTTTTTTATTTTTTCGCTGATGATGCTGTATGGTGGCTTGTTTTTTGCGGGACAAGATGACGTTTTCAGCGGTATCATGTTTATTTATATCGGTCTTTTTGATCGCGCGTTATTCCACTTTTTGTTCGGCAGTATGATGATAAAGCATTTATTTTTTGCTTCGTTTTTTTTTTTTTTTTTAAGGGGTTCACTAAAGGGGTTAACTAGTGGGACAGTTTTATAGGGGGGTCGTTACGGACGCGGCGATACCAAATATGTGTACTTTTATTGTTTTGTTTTTTTTATTTACAGGAAGAAATGAATTTATTGGGGAATATTTTTTTTTTTTTAATTTATTTTGGATTTTTTTTTATAACATGTTTATTTTTATTTTTTTAACTTTTTTACTTTGTCCCAGGGTGGGACATCACTGTATTTTATCAAATCGCTGGTGTGACAGTGTGCACAGCACTCTGTCACACCAGCGATCGCTCAGGCAGTGCAGCAGGCTTCTCAGTGCCTGCTCTCAGCAGGCACTGAGGAAGCCGCCTCCCTCCAGGACCCCGGCGCCATCTTGGATCCGGGTCCTGGGAGGGAGGAAGCCCTCAGAACAGCGCGATCACATCGCGCTGGTCTGAGGGTCTCAGGGGGGCGCGCAGGGAGCCCCCACCCTGCGCGATCCTCCCCTGTGCCCCCAGTACACCGCGATCATGTTTGATCGCGGTGTGCTAGGGGTTAATGTGCCGGGAGCGGTCCGTGACCGCTCCTGACACACAGTCACGGGTGTCAGCTGTGATAATCAGCTGACACCCGGCGGCGATTAGCTGCGCTCCCCTCAGGAGCGCAGCTGATCGCCTATGACGTACTATCCCGTCCATGGGCAGAATGGCACGGGTTTTATGGACGGGATAGTACGTCTAATGTCAGAGAGGGGTTAATGAAGGTGAGATCACCTACATTTTGGGTCGACAGCCGGGTCCTTCTTTCTGTCAGGATTGATCCAGCAGCACTGAAGACTCTTTCTGATAGCACACTACCAGCAGGGCAAGCGAGCTCCTGTAAGGCATATTGTGCCAATTCAGGCCAGGTGTCCAGTTTACAGGCCCAGTAGTCAAAGGGAATGAACTGTGAGGGAGAACATCGATAGGGAAAGAGAGGTAATTTTGAACCATAGCTGACAACTGCTGTCTCCTGTCTGTTGCAATCGATTCAGTATTAACAGACGTGTGAGCGTTACTCGAGAAATCAGTCCACAACATGGTCATGAAACCCCTGTCTCCAACGCCACTTCGGCTGTGTGCACCACGAACACCTCTTCCATGTTGCCCAGAACGGCTCATGGTAGAACCTGCACCGCTGCTGTGTGCTGGGAATGCCTCTAACAAACGGTTTACCAGAGTTGCCTGTTTGTTCACCAATATTAGCTCTAGGTTCTCTTGTGGCATGATGTTCTGTAATTTGCCTTTATAGCGTGGATCGAGGATGCTGACCAACCAGTAGTCGTCATCCTTCATATTTTTGGCAATGCAGGGGTCCCTCTTTAGGATCCGCAAGACATAATCACACATGTGGGCCAATGTTCCAGGTGTTAATGATGCACTGCCAGTGGTGGGTGGAGGAGCACTTTCTGCCAAATCCACATCCCTCCAGTCACGCACAAACCCTGTACCTGACCTTGGCAAGCCAACATTTTCTCTTGCCCCGAGAAGCATCCTCCTCCCCAAAATAATCATCCCCCTCCTCCTCTTCCTTCTCTTCCTCTTCTTCCTCCACCTCTTCCAGGACAGTTACCTGAGCAGACAATGGCTGACTGTCATCAAGGCTTCCCTCCTCCTCCTCCTCTGCTGCAGACTCCTTAATGTGCGTCAAAGTTTGCATGAGCAGACGCATAAGTGGGATGCTCATGCTTATGATGGCGTCGTCTGCGCTTACCAGCCGTGTGCATTCCTCAAAACACTGAAGGACTTTACAGAGGTCTTTCAGCTTTGACCACTGCACACCCGACAACTCCATGTCTGCCCTCTAACTGCCTGCCCGTGTATCCTCCCACAAATGCATTACAGCCTGCCTCTGTTCGCACAGCCTCTCAACCATGTGCATGATGGAGTTCCACCTTGTTGCAACTTCTATGATTAGGCGGTGCTTGGCAAGGTGGAGCGATCGCTGCAGCCTCTGCATACGACTGGAGTCTACGGGCGAGCGACGGGTGTGCGAGCACAGTCTTTGCACCTTATGGACCAGGGCTGGTAACTCCGGATAATTATTTAGGAAGCACTGCACCACCAGGTTCAAGGTGTGAGCCAGGCAAGGTATGTGTCTGAGTTTTGCCAGGGCTATGGCCGCCACAAAATTACGGCCGTTATCACTGACTACCTTGCCTGGCTCAAGATGTAGACTGCCCAGCCATGACTCAGTTTCTCGCTGCAAATAGTCGGCCAATACCTCCGCGGTGTGTCTGTTGTCACCCAAAGACATCATCTTTAAAACACCCTGCTGACACTTGCCAATAGCTGTTCGATAGTGGGACACCTTGTGTGCAACACTGGCAGCTGCGGATGGAGTGCTCGTGCGACTGCGCTCTGTCGACGAGCTTTCGCTTCTGGAGGAGGAGGAGGAGGGTTGAACGCCTACAGCCAACTGTTGCCTGTACCGTGGGCTAGGCAGCACTGTGCCACCGCCGCTGTCCCCTGTGGACCCTGCATCCACCACATTCACCCAGTGCGCAGTGATGGACACGTAATGGCCCTGGCCATGCGTACTGGCCCATGCATCTGTTGTGAGGTGCACCTTTCCACTCACTGATTGTTTAAGTGCATTGACAATGTGGTCTTTCACATGCAGGTGGAGGGCAGGGATGGCTTTTCTAGAAAAGAAGTGCAGACTGGGTAGGTCATAGCGTGGGACAGCGTAGGTCATGAGCTCTCGGAACGCTGCGCTTTCAACCAAACAGAAGGGCATCATCTCTAATGAGATCAGTTTGGCAATGTAGGTGTTCAAAGCCAGTGAGGTTTTGTAGTCTGTCCACGCTTGCAAGTGCATGGTGTTTACATGTCTAAGCATGCAACTGGTATTTAAATGTCCGAGATTTTTCCCTCGGCTAAAGGTACTTCCGCACTTCTTACAGATAACCTTTGCCTCATCAATAAAATTTTGGTCAAAAAAGTGCCACACTGCACTCTTCCTACTATGGGAAAAATTTACAGGGCTTGCACGCTGTGCTAATTTGACCGTCTGGCCAAGCTGTCATGCAACTCTTTTTGTTTTTTTGGACTGCTACAGGCCTGCCAGATAACCGCAGCTGCGATGTCGATGCCTGCTGCGGATCCTCCTCCTCTTCTGAGCTATTGCCAGCGGCACCCTCTTCCCCCAATGGGTGCCAATCCGGGTCAACAACTGGGTCATCCATCATCTTCTCTTCAATTTCATCTGCACCTTCCTCTGTGTCAACGTGTAAGGTGGTATAGTATTCGTGAAGGGGCCCTGAGTTTCATCAGGGTCAGAATCTGGCTCAGTAGACTGGGAGGGCAATGCAGTGCTCTGGGTGAATGTACCATCAGAATCATATAGCACTAGCTGTGCATCAGTGCACTCCATGTCATATTCATCTTGCACTGGGGAATTCAGGATTTCACTTAATAAATTAGGCATGGTATGTGAAAAGAGCTCCAGGGAGTAATCTGAAGTGTGGCCTGCCGCATCCTTCACTTTTGGTGGGGGTGAAGGACACAAGGAAAGGTGTTGTTCCTGACCAGGAGCCTGCACTGACGACTCAGTGCTTGCATTTTTTGAAACTTCCTCATGTTTGGGAAAATGTACCAAAAATACCAGCAGATATATGGTACTGTATGAGAAGCGTACAGCTGTATATGGTGTAGGGGAAAGTTTCAATCTCCATATTTATTTCCGGAGTCACACACAGACGCTCTGTCAGTATGGATTTGATCGTAATACAATCAGCAGATATACGGTACTGTATGAGGAGCGTACAGTTGTATACGGTGTAGGGGAAAATTTCAATATCCGTATTTATTTCCAGAGTCACACACAGACGCTCACTCAGTATGGATTTGACCGTAAGACAAAGAGCAGATATACGGTACTGTATGAGGAGCGTAGTTGTATACGCTGTAGGGGAAAATTTCAATCTCCGTATTTATTTCCGGAGTCACACACAGATAGTCAGCATGTATTTGTCCATGATACCAGCTGGTACACGGTAGTGTGTGAGGCGCGTACAGCTCTATACGGTGTGGGAAAAAAATAATTCTTGGTAACTGTGCAGAAAAAAAGAATAAAAGTATTAGTGCACAAACGAAAATCCTCCCCTGTCACTGGCAGGCAGCCTAATAACCAGTGCTGCTGCACACAAGAAAATCCTCCCTACCTGTCACTGCACTGTAACTGTACAGCACAATTGCTATCAGCACAAGCACATTAGTACTTCTTCTATTTTTACAGCCCTAACTCTCTCCCTACTGATAAACAGCAACCTCTCCCTACTGTTAAGATCAGCAGAAGTAAAATGGAGGTCGGCGTTCAGGGCTTTTATAGACACTATGACGCCCCCCCAAAGCAAGCCAATCACTGCAATGCCCTTCTCTACGATGGTGGTGGACGCTGCACATGTCATCTCGTTGCCCACAGTGTACGGCCTTGCTCATTGGCTGAAAAAAAGCACCTGAAAGCATTCTGGGAAATCCGAATTTGGCGCTCGTTTCGACGACCGCATGGCCGACCTCACGCTATGGTCGTGTTTCGGTTGACGAAACTCGACTTTGGCTAAAGTCGACGACTTTTGAATCGGACCGACCTGTTTCGCTCAACTCTAGCGTTGGCTGCATATTTGCGCTTGCGTTCCAAGGACTGGGGTATGGACAACTGAACGCTGCGCTGGGACAAGGACGAGGACATGCTTGCTGATGGTCCTAGTTGAGTGTGTGCAATGACAGGTGCATGGCAGGAGGCATCTTCACATGCATCATGGACAGGGATTTGGCTTGCACGCACAACAGCGGAAGAAGAGTGGTGTCACCTGCAGACACTGTTCCTGGACCCTGGTTTTTGGCCCACAAAGTCGGGTGCTTTGCTGTCATGTGCCTGATCATGCTGGTGGTGGTCAGGCTCATAGTTTTGCTACCCCTGCTGATGCTGGCATGGCAGGTGGTGCAAATGGCCTTTTTGGGGTTATCGACAGAGTCTTTAAACCAGACTCAGGAAGGACTAACAGTTGTACTGGCAACTTCCATCGTGTTGGTAATACATGGAACGGTTGCCCGCCCTCTGTCTGCAGCCACCACACTTCTTCTTGCCTGTTGGGGTGCTACGCCTCCCTCCCTCTGTGTGCTGCTGTCCTCTCTCTGCATGTCCTCCTGCCAGGTTGGGTCAGTTACTATATCATCCACCATCTCGTCTTCCACTTCCGCACCCTGGTCCTCCAACTGACTTTCTGGCAATTGTGTCTCATCATCGTCCACCTCTTTTGACACGTTCCTACCATCACCTTCGTGTGATCATGGGATCAGTTTTCTCCGGGCACTCGGCATGGTGGGAGGAAGGATGATCCGGGTGAGGAATTTGTGGTCCAGACTCATGGTTACTCAGACTTGACTGTGTGGAAGACAGGGTGGTGGTGGTGGTGGCAAAGTGACTGGAAGCATTATCTGCTATCCAACCAACAACCTTTTGACCCTGCTTTGGGTTCAATAGTGGTGTGCTGCTGCGGTCTACTAGTTATTGGGACAAGAAGGTCGGGCGAGAAGATGTGGGTGTTTGTTGTGGCACAATTTCAGCTTGCCCAACGCCTCAGCCTCTTATGCATGCACCATCACCACCACGTCCAGTTTCCCGTCCCTTGCCACGCGCCTTGCCCATTTTAATTGGAGGAAAATGTTTTACACGATCACTACAAAAGGCTGAGTTTAAAATAGCTGGCCTGTAGGTAACAATTTTTTTTAGCAAACTGGTGTCAATAATTTGTAAAAGACACTCCACAAAATTTTAGGGTAGCCCAAAATGGCAGAATTGTCAGCGCACTCAGATGTGATCCCTGTGACGGCCAAACCCTGTTTAAAATAGTTGGCCTGTAGGTAACTATATTTTTTCAACAAACTGGTGTCAATAACTTGTATAAGACACTCCAACAAAATTTTACAGTAGCCCAGAAATGGCAGAATTTTCTGCGCACTCAGATGTGATCCCTGTGACGGCCAATCCCCTGTTTAAAATAGCTAGATTTTCACGCTGTAATATGGAAAGGATTTAACTGTATTCTGCAGTGCCAACAAGCAAATGGAGCAAAAACAGTGTGCTCTGGTTTGCTTTTGAAGAAAATAATCAGGATTAAGATCCAAAAAAATTATTCCTGGCCACTGATACCTGGGGCTATGTACAGTACAGACCAAAAGTTTGGACACACCTTCTCATACAAAGATTTTTCTGTATTTTCATGACTATGAAAATTGTAGAATTACACTGAAGGCATCAAAACTATGAATTAACACATGTGAATTATACATTACACTTTACCAAAAAGTGTGAAACAACTGAAAATATCTCTTATATTCTAGGTTCTTCAAAATAGCCACCTTTTGCTTTGATTACTGCTTTGCAGCAGAAAAGGTGAACGGATGGACTCTACATGCCTGGTTCCCACCGTGAAGCATGGAGGAGGTGGTGTGATTGTGTGGAGGTGCTTTGCTGGTGACACTGTTGGGGATTATTCAAAATTGAAGCGGTTACTGTTATGATTTGGTAGCTGAGGAGAGCAGGCAAAAAGGAAATACACCAGAGCAGTTGGAAACTATGAGATTGCAGTACCCTGACTAACCACCACAACTAGAGGCAGCCGTGGAGCGTTCCTACGTTGGTCCTAGACGCCTCGTCACAGCCTGAGAAACTAACTACACCTAAAGATAGAAAGAGGAAAGCTATCTGCCCCGGAGCAGATCCCCAAAGAACATAGAAAGCCCCCAAACATGTAATGGCGGTTAGACAAGAAGAAATACTGACACAGACAGAAAATAGTATGAGCAAACGCTGGGGCCCAAACTTACTAAATAGAAAAGGATAGGAAGGGAACTTACTGCAATCCCAAAAAACCCTGAAAAGCACCAACTCTACTAATTTCAAAAACACCTGAGATCACACGACCTCTACCACCTAAATTAGTTCTCTGGTGTAACCAAAAACAAAACAGCAGCCACTGAAAAAACAGCAAAAAGCAAATGTACAAACATCAGTGGCTGAACTGAACTGAGAGGGCAAAAAGCCCCCAGAGGGGACCCTGAAGGCCCCCACAGAAGTGCAGGACAAAATGCAAAAATCAAGCACAAAAACAAAAAGAAGAAAATGTCTTATCTGTTAGCAGGAGATTCAGACACGACACAGCAGGCTACAAAGGAAACAGGAATCAAGGATTGAGACCAGAACAATTGATCACCGGCAACCCTGATGGGAAGGCGACTCCCTTATATAAGACCAGTCAGTAATACCTGATTCCCAATCCTCACAATCTTCACTGGACAGTCCAGTACCGTTTGTAACCACCAGAGGGAGCTTCTGCTCAGAACTCATTTCCAGCCTATTCACAACAGTACCCCCCCTTGAGGAGGGGTCACCGAACCCTCATTTGAGCAACCAGGTCGGTCAGGATGAGTTCTATGATACGCATGGATGAGTCTCCTAGCATGGATGTCCGAAGCAAACACCCAAGAATTGTCTTCCTGACCATAACCTCTCGATTTAACCAAATACTGGAGTTTCCGTCTAGAAAAACGAGAATTCAATATTTTCTCAACCACATACTCCAGATTGCCCTCAACCAAAACAGGGTCAGGAGGCACAGTAGTAGGAACCACTGGCTCAACAAACCTCTTCAACAAGGACTTGTGGAACACGTTATGGATCTTAAATGTCCCTGGAAGAAGCAAACGAAAAGAAACAGGATTAAGAAGCTCCATGATCTTATAAGGTCCAATGAACCTAGGCTTAAATTTAGGAGATGCCACTCTCATAGGAATATTTCTTGAGGACAACCAGACCAAGTCCCCCACTTGAAACCGAGGACCATCAGTCCTATGCCGGTTAGCAAACCGCTGGGCCCTCTCCTGAGAGAGGGACAACCTCTCCACTACCTGGTCCCAAATCTGTTGCATACGCTCCACAACAGAGTCAACACCTGGACAGACAGAAGCCTCCGTCTGTCCTGAAGAAAATCGAGGGTGAAACCCAGAATTACAGAAAAATGGAGACATCAAAGTGGCAGAGCTAGCCCTATTATTAAGAGCAAACTCAGCCAAAGGCAAAAAAGAGACCCAGTCATCCTGATCAGCAGACACAAAGCATCTTAGATAAGTCTCCAATGTCTGGTTTGTTCTCTCAGTTTGACCATTGGTCTGAGGATGAAACGCCGAGGAGAAAGACAATTGAACACCAATTTTAGAACAAAAGGTCCTCCAAAATCTGGAAACAAACTGGACTCCTCTGTCAGATACAATGTTCTCAGGAATGCCGTGTAAACGAACCACGTGCTGAAGGAACAAAGGCACCAATTCAGAGGAGGAAGGCAACTTAGGTAATAACACAAGATGTATCATCTTGGAAAACCTATCGCAAATCACCCAGATGACGGTCATTCTCTGAGAAACAGGGAGGTCGGAAATGAAATCCATAGAGATATGGGTCCATGGTCTCTTGGGCACAGGTAATGGCATCAACAAACCACTAGAACGAGAGCAAGGCTTGGAGCGAGAGTAAGTCCCGCAGGACTGCACAAACTCCCTGACATCACGAGACAAGGTAGACCACCAAAAGGACCGACTAACCAAGTCTCTGGTACCAAAAATTCCGGGATGACCGGCCAACGCGGAACAATGAATCTCAGACATTACACTCTTTTTCCACTGGTCCGGGACAATTTCCCAACAGGGCAGCGCTCGGGCTTATCCTCCTGACACCCCTCCAGAGCCAGTCTCAAATTGGGCGAGATGGCGGAAAGAACTACACCCTCTTTCAAAATAACAGAAGGATCAGATAACTCAGGAGAGTCCGCCAGGAAACTCCTCGAGAGGGCATCCGCCTTAACATTTTTAGTGCCAGGAAGAAATGAAACCACAAAATTAAAACGTGTGAAAAACAAGGCCCACCTGGCCTGTCTAGGATTAAGTCACTTGGCAGATTCCAGATGAACTAGATTCTTATGGTCCGTAAGGACCACCACCTGATGTTTGGCACCCTCCAGCCAATGTCTCCACTCTTCAAAAGCCCACTTCATGGCTAATAACTCCCGATTACCCATGTCATAATTACGTTCAGTGGGAGAAAATTTTCGAGAGAAAAAGGCACAAGTGTTACTTTTAGAGGTCTCTGGATCTCTTTGGGACAAAACGGCACCTGCCCCAATTTCAGAGGCATCAACCTCCACCTGAAATGGTAGAGAAACATCAGGCTGCCGTAGAACAGGAGCAGAAGTGAATCTCTGCTTAAGTTCCTGAAATGCAGAGACTGCCTCAGGAGGCCAATTCACCACATCAGAACCCTTTTTGGTCAAATCAATTAATGGTTTAACAATAACAGAGAAATTACCAATAAATTTATGATAAAAATTGGCAAAACCCAAGAATCTTTGAAGAGCCTTTAATGAAGTAGGTTGGACCCAATCACAGATGGCCTAAACTTTGACCGGGTCCATTTCAATAACAGATGGGGACAAAATGAATCCCAGAAATGAGATCCTCTGAACGCCAAAAAGACACTTTGATCCCTTCACATACAGAGCATTCTCTCTCAAAATCTGGAACACAGTCCGAACATGTTTTACATGAGAGTCCCAGTCATTGGAAAAAATCAAGATATCATCCAAATAAACAATCAGAAATTTATCCACAAAATCCCTGAAAATGTCATTCATGAAGGACTGGAAGACAGAAGGAGCATTAGTGAGCCCAAAGGGCATCACAAGGTACTCAAAATGCCCTTCAGGGGTATTAAATGCCGTCTTCCATTCATCCCCGTGCTTAATGCGTATAAGGTTATATGCCCCCCTGAGGTCAAGCTTGGTAAACCAAGTAGCGTTTTTCACCCTGGAAAACAGATCAGAGATCAAGGGTAAAGGATATTGATATTTCACAGTAATATTGTTCAAGAGACGATAATCAATACACGGCCTTAATGAACCATCCTTTTTGGCCACAAAGAAAAAACCGGCACCTAAGGGTGAAGAGGATGGTCTGATATGACCCTTCTCCAATGACTCCTTGATATAAGACCGCATAGCGTCATGTTCAGGTACAGACAAGTTAAAAAGGCGACCTTTAGGGAATTTACTACCAGGCACTAATTCAATAGCGCAGTCATAGCTCCTATGGGGAGGTAAGGATGCAGATTTATTTTCGCTAAACACATCAGAAAAATCAATCAAAAAGTCAGGAACATCCTGAGCCTTGTTGGTATTAACACATTGGCAGCCCCAACTGGTAACAGACACAGATTTCCAATCCAAAACAGGATTATGAGACTGTAACCAAGGGAAACCCAGTACGATAATGTCATGCAGATTATACAGAACCAAAAATTTGCAACTCTCCTGATGATCAGGTTCTACCCTCATTATCACCTGAGTAAGAACTGAGGTTTATTCTCAGCCAAAGGGGTAGAATCGATCCCCAGTAGGGAATAGACTTCCGTAGGGGTATCAAGGGAAACCCACAACGTTTAGCAAAATCAAAATCCATCAGGTTAATAGCTGCTCCAGAATCAACAAAAGCCTGAGCAGAAAATGAGGACAGAGAGCATATCAGGGTAACAGTTAATAAAAACTTAGTCTGAACACTACCCAAGACAACTGAGCGTGCAAAACGTCTTCCCCGCTTAGGGCAGACTGAAATAGCATGAGAGGCATCACCACAGTAGAAACATAACCCATTGCGCTTTCGAAATTCATGACACTGTGCCCCAGAAACCACTCTATCACACTGCATGGATTCAGAAGCAGGTTCACAAGGCAACATTATTCCACGCATACCTTTCCGCTCATGCAAACGTCTTTCAATTTGAATCGCTAATGACATAGAATCATTAAGACCAGAGGGAGAAGGGAATCCCACCATAACATCCTTTACATTATCTGACAGTCCCTTCCGAAAAAGAGCTGCCAAAGCGTCGTCATTCCATTTGGTCAGGACTGCCCACCTACGGAATCTCTGACAGTATAACTCAGCGTCCTCAAGCCCCTGACTTAATGCCAACAAAGTTTTTTCAGCTTGATCAGTGACATTAGGCTCATCGTACAATAACCCAAAGCCTGAAAAAACGCATCAACATCACTCAAAACAGGATCCCCAGGTGTCAGGGAAAAAGCCCAATCCTGAGGGTCGCCGCGCAGGAGAGAGATGACAATTTGAACCTGCTGCGCTGCGTTCCCTGAGGACTTAGATTTTAAGGCAAAAAACAATTTACAGTTATTTTTGAAATTCAGAAACTTAGCTCGATCCCCTAAAAACAAATCTGGCATGGGAATCCTAGGTTCCACAACAGGCAACCTAGTAAGATAGGTAGCAATACTCCGAACTTCAGTGGCAAGCTGATCCACACGGCCAGACAACTGTGCAAACTCCATTGAGAGAGAAAAAAAATCCTCCTCAGCACCCAGAGATACAGAGGGAAAAAAATAAAATGCAACAAACAGAAAAAAAAAAAAAAAATCTCTGACAACTCTGACAACTTTTTTCTTTCCACAATATTTTTCCCTTCTGTGAGTACCAAATAATTTTCAGTTTAGGCCGGTGATACTGTTATGATTTGGTAGCTGAGGAGAGCAGGCAAAAAGGAAATACACCAGAGCAGTTGGAAACTATGAGATTGCAGTACCCTGACTAACCACCACAACTAGAGGCAGCCGTGGAGCGTTCCTACGTTGGTCCTAGACGCCTCGTCACAGCCTGAGAAACTAACTACACCTAAAGATAGAAAGAGGAAAGCTATCTGCCCCGGAGCAGATCCCCAAAGAACATAGAAAGCCCCAAACTTGTAATGGCGGTTAGACAAGAAGAAATACTGACACAGACAGAAAATAGTATGAGCAAACGCTGGGGCCCAAACTTACTAAATAGAAAAGGATAGGAAGGGAACTTACTGCAATCCCAAAAAACCCTGAAAAGCACCAACTCTACTAATTTCAAAAACACCTGAGATCACACGACCTCTACCACCTAAATTAGTTCTCTGGTGTAACCAAAAACAAAACAGCAGCCACTGAAAAAACTGGAAAAAGCAAATGTACAAACATCAGTGGCTGAACTGAACTGAGAGGGCAAAAAGCCCCCAGAGGGGACCCTGAAGGCCCCCACAGAAGTGCAGGACAAAATGCAAAAATCAAGCACAAAAACAAAAAGAAGAAAATGTCTTATCTGTTAGCAGGAGATTCAGACACGACACAGCAGGCTACAAAGGAAACAGGAATCAAGGATTGAGACCAGAACAATTGATCACCGGCAACCCTGATGGAAAGGCGACTCCCTTATATAAGACCAGTCAGTAACACCTGATTCCCAATCCTCACAATCTTCACTGGACAGTCCAGTACCGTTTGTAACCACCAGAGGGAGCTTCTGCTCAGAACTCATTTCTAGCCTATTCACAACAGGTTACCCCAAACCATCTCAATTGCGTTCAGGTCTGGTGACTGTGGAGTCCAGGTCATCTGGCGCAGCACCCCAGCACTCTCCTTCTTGGTCAAATAGCCCTTACACAGTCTGGAGGTGTGTTTGGAGTCATTGTCCTGTTGAAAAATAAATGATGGTCCAACTAAACACAAACCGGATGGAATAGCATGCTGCTGCAAGATGCTGTGGTAGCCATGCTGGTTCACTATGCCTTTAGTTTTGAATAAATCCCCAACAGTGTCACCAGCAAAGCACCCCCACACCATCACACCTCCTCCTCCATGCTTCACGGTGGGAATCAGGCATGTAGAGTCCATCCGTTCACCTTTTCTGCTCGCAAAGCAGTAATCAAAGCAAAAGGTGGCTACTTTGAAGAACCTAGAATATAAGACAATTTCAGTTGTTTCACACTTTTTTGTAAAGTGTAATGTATAATTCCACATGTGTTAATTCATAGTTTTGATGCCTTCAGTGTGATTCTACAATTTTCACAGTCATGAAAATATAGAAAAATCGTTGAATGAGAAGGTGTGTCCAAACTTTTGGTCTGTACTGTATATACGGTAAATATCTGAAATAGGCAGCAGCAGACAGTACTGGAATGGACCCTCTTGCTATATGCAATAAAGTTTGCACATACACTGCTTGCCTACCTAGCACTGATATCTTTGGCTCTATGTACTTTGATTAGTCCTCAGAAGGACTGTTGGTTTAGATGGATTTGTGTATTAAAGATGGTATACCCACACTAACTAATACACCACCAAATCTGTTCCTATCTCAGCAGCAACTCTCCCTGCACTGCCTAAGTCCGGAGCAGACTGTGACAAGCATGGCGCCGCCCGGTCTCCTATAGACCTGATGATGCTGTGCGGCCAGCCAATCCCTGTAATGCCACAACCAACTGGGCTGCGGAATTACAGTGTGTGGCAGACAATCCCTGCATGTTGATTGGCTCTGTAAAGAGTGCCAAACATTCAGGGCGGGGACCCGAGCTCCTGCTGAGCAACCCCGGAAAATGCTCTTAAGAATAAATAAATATTTGTACCTCTATTATAGGACAATCGTTCTGTATTTAAAACGTCATTAATATAAATTAGCCAGTAGATGGCGATATATCTCACAGATTCAAAGTGCTTGTGCTTTTCTCAAAACATACAAAGGATATGCATACAAATATTGGGATTATGCTAAAAAAACTCTTTGCTGAAGGCAACAAGAGTTTGGCATCTAAATGTATGTGAATAACTAAGACATATTATGCCTGTGTATACTCGTAGCAAAGCCAAGTCTTCAGCAATATAAACTCAAAAGATATGATGCAATGACAGATAGTGGATATAACTCTAAATCAGCCGCTGTGTAAAGACGTCCTGGAACTTCTGCCTCCTGTCCCGACACATGCGTTTCACCCTGCTTCTTCGTTAAGTAGATGGAAAAATGTTGCAGGATAAATAGCTCAATATTTTAAAGGCTTGAACTTTTATAAACACAAAAAAGTGTTATTTTTTTATTTTATAAGATTTTTCATTTAGCTAAAAGAAAAATGGGGTAAATTGAGTTTTTGTGTTAGGTTTATTTTTGCATTAAAAAAATGTAACTTTTTTAATACATTTTAATCCCTCCAGGGGACCTGAACAATTTATTAGTATAGAATTGACCTGTGGCAAGTCTTGATAGCAATACTACTGTGGGAGACATTGCAACATCCATGAGGCACCAGTTGCCATGAAAAGCATGTGGGAATCAGAATGGTAGTTGTGGAGAACATTGAGTTGACAACTGGGTAACCTACTTTGTCAATCTGCTTAGATTCTACAGTTATTATTGACCCTGACATCCAATGGCTTAAACTGTTGTTATCACAGCCAGGTGCTAATTGTAAAACACAGCCAGCACCTAGCTTGTATGGAGCAGGTTTAGCTCCATACATCCCTTCACCCACAAATACATATTGTATGGATTTAAATGAGTTAAGTGTTGTAAACATACAGCTTTTACTTTGTTATAATAAATTTGCACACCTTATTCAAAATGATTAAGCTTTATTTAAAGAGGAACTTTCACCATTTGAAGCATGTTAAACTGGCCACATAAAAAAACAGTGGCTGCAGAGCTGAAAAAAACAGATTTTATCTTATAATTTTTCCTCTTCATTGCAGATATATTAGTTTGTTAAATTTAAATTATAATCTATAATATGCCCAACAGTGATATGGGGTGATTTTTCTCTGGGATGTGCATCAAGGAGGGGAAGTAAGAATAAGCACAACAATAGCTTAGAACAGACTTTCTCCTGTGTGAGATGTAATGATAAACAGCCTGCTTTCAGAGCAATGTGTGATTACATAGCTGAGTGTAATTAGTAACACTTCTAAATTTTTAATCTGATGGCAGTCAGTGTGGGCACAGAGGCAGTACAGCAGAACAGGACACTGCAGTGAGATCAGGGAGAGTAAAATGTCTGTCATTATATGTCTCACACAGGAAAGCCTGTACTAACTTATTGTGGTAGCTTGTTCTTTTTTTTGCTTGCATGACACCTCGATATGATTGGTCAATGTAACTCATGGGATAAAAGTACATGCCCACAGAGAAGAATCTGGGGTAACCTAGTTGGGTTTATCATAAATGTTATAAGCTAATATCTCTAAAACAGAGAGAAGAAATTAGAAAAATAAAAACAATATTTTACTCAGCTCAGCAGCCACCATTTCATGATGTGGCCAGTTTAGTATTCTAAAACTAGTGAAACACTGTATTTGATGATGTTTGTCCTCTCTTAACTTTTAGTAAATTTTGTTAAGGAGTAAATAAATCTTTCTAATGTATTTTCATAGTTAATTGCGCTTATAATTACAAGCAGAGAGATGAGTGTTCAGGTCCTGAGATCCCACTGATTGGTCAAAAAATGCTCATGCAAGAGCTGTGCTCTCCTGTCTCCTGAGCTGCACAACACTCAGGGGGGTTTTGAACAGTCAGACCCTCACTTATCTGCTTGTAATTATAAGCTCTATGAAATATGAAAATACATTACACTGAAGATGAAAGACGGCTTCGTTCCCTGACAAGTCTGTTTTATTAAATAGCTATATTGTTCATAAAATAGACCTGGATCATCTTTCCGGCAGGTCTGCATTTTACCAATCCAGTCATATTCAGTGTTATCCTTTTGTAAATGTATCCAAAAAATGGGAACTGCATTTTCCCCTTTGTCAAAGGGGAGATTTGCGAAAACAAACTTGTGGAATATGTCCATGAGATGCTTGTTAGGGGAAAGGTGGTGACTAGAGATGAGCGACTTTGCCTTTTGGAGGGTCGAGTCGGGTTTCGTGAAACCCGACTTTCTCAAAAGTCGAGTCGAATGAAAGCGGCTGACTATCGGGAAAAGTCTGAGGTCTGACTGAAACACGAAACCCAATGCAAGTCAATGGGGAAGCAAAGTCGGCAGTGAGTGGAGGACAGTAAACACACCTACAGTGCCCATTTCAATGCCAACGACATCAATTCTTATTACTTAAGCTTGTCAACCTTAATTTACTTTATAATAATAGTTACGCATTGAAAACTGGGGTTATTCGGCTAAAGTTGTGGGGGGTAGGGCTGGCTCCAGGTTTTCATGGGCCCTGGGCCAAAGAGTCTCAGTGGGCCCCTGTAACACATACCACAATTCATGATGCTCCAATACTGCAGAGAAATATAGGTATAGTACAATGCCAAATACTTCACTTCTTACATTATATGAGTGATATCTATTGTACATTCTACAATAGCTCAAAAACCGGACAGTATAGTCCTCCATACAGCATTCTGGGCACCACATAGTGCGCCATACAGAATAATGAGGCCCATATATTGCTCCATACATAATTGGTCCCATATAATGTTCCATATAGTATATGATGAGCTCCACATAATGCTACAGTATATGATGGTCCCCATATAATGTGCCATACAGTATAGGACGGTCACCATAGAGTATAATGAGCCCCACATATTGCTTCATACAGTATAATGAGTCGCATATAAAGCTCCATACAGTATATGATGGGCCCCATATATTGCTCCATACAGAATGTGCTCCATATGATGCTCCATTAATAATGAACCCCATATGATGCTCCAGTGTATGATGGGCCTATATAATGCTCCATATATAATGGGCCCCATTTATAAGGCTCCAGTGTATGATGGGCCCCATTTATAATGCTCCAGTGTACGATGGGCCTATGTAATGCTCCATATATAATGGGCCCCATTTATAATGCCCCATGGATGATGCTCCAGTGTTTGATGGGCCTATATAATGCTCCATATATAATGGGCCCCATTTATAATGTTCCAGTGTATGATGGGCCCCATTTATAATGCTCCAGTGTACGATGGGCCCCATGCATGATGCTCCAGTGTATGATGGGCCTATATAACGCTCCATATATAATGGGCCCCATTTATAATGCTAGAGTGTATGATGGGCCCCATGGATGATGCTCCAGTGTATAATGGTCCCCGTATATGATGCTCCAGTGTATGATGGGCCCCATGCATGATGTTCCAGTGTATGATGGTCCCCATTTATAATGCTCCAGTGTATGATGGGCCCCATGCATGATGCTCCAGTGTATGATGGGCCTATATAATGTTCCATATATAATGGGCCCCATATGATGCTCCAGTATATGATGGCCCCATGGATGATGCTCCAGTGTATGATGGGCCAATATAATGCTCCATATATAATGGGCCCCATCTATAATGCTCCAGTGTATGATGGGCCCCATGCATGATGCTCCAGTGTATGATGGGCCTATGTAATGCTCCATATATAATGGGCCCCATTTATAATGCCCCATGGATGATGCTCCAGTGTTTGATGGGCCTATATAATGCTCCATATATAATGGGCCCCATTTATAATGCTCCAGTGTACGATGGGCCCCATTCATGATGCTCCAGTGTATGATGGGCCTATGTAATGCTCCATATATAATGGGCCCCATTTATAATGCCCCATGGATGATGCTCCAGTGTTTGATGGGCCTATATAATGCTCCATATATAATGGGCCCCATTTATAATGCTCCAGTGTATGATGGGCCCCATTTATAATGCTCCAGTGTACGATGGGCCCCATGCATAATGCTCCAGTGTATGATGGGCCTATATAACGCTCCATATATAATGGGCCCCATTTATAATGCTTGAGTGTATGATGGGCCCCATGGATTATGCTCCAGTGTATAATGGGCCCCGTATATGATGCTCCAGTGTATGATGGGCCCCATGCATGATGTTCCAGTGTATGATGGGCCCCATTTATAATGCTCCAGTGTATGATGGGCCCCATGCATGATGCTCCAGTGTATGATGGGCCTATATAATGTTCCATATATAATGGGCTCCATATGATGCTCCAGTATATGATGGCCCCATGGATGATGCTCCAGTGTATGATGGGCCTATATAATGCTCCATATATAATGGGCCCCATTTATAATGCTCCAGTGTATGACGGGCCCCATGCATGATGCTCCAGTGTATGATGGGCCTATGTAATGCTCCATATATAATGGGCCCCATGTATAATGCTTCAGTGTATGATGGGCCCCATGCATGATGCTCCAGTGTATAATGGGCCCTGTATATGGTGCTCCAGTGTATGATGGGCCCCATTTATAATGCTCCAGTGTATGATGGGCCCCATGCATGATGTTCCAGTGTATGATGGGCCCCATTTATAATGCTCTAGTGTATGATGGGCCACATTTATAATGCTCGAGTGTATGATGGGCCCCATGCATGATGCTCCAGTGTATGATGGCCTATATAATGCTCCATATATAATGGGCCCCATATGATGCTCCAGTATATGATGGGCCCCATGGATGATGCTCCAGTGTATGATGGGCCTATATAATGCTCCATAAATAATGGGCCCCATTTATAATGCTCCAGTGTATGATGGGCAGCATGGTTGACACTCCAGTGTATGATGGGCCTATATAATGCTCCATATTTAATGGACCCCATATGATGCTCCAGTATATGATGGGCCCCATGGATGATGCTCCAGTGTATGATGGGCCTATATAATGCTCCATATATAATGGGCCCCATTTATAATGCTCCAGTGTAATATGGGCCCCATGCATGATGCTCCAGTGTATGATGGGCCCCATTTATAATGCTCCAGTGTATGATGGGCCTCATGCGTGATGCTCCAGTGCATGATGGGCCTATATAATGCTCCATATATAATGGGCCCCATTTATAATGCTCCAGTGTATGATGGGCCCCATGCATGATGCTCCAGTTTATGATGGGCATATATAATGCTCCATATATAATGGGCCCCATTTATAATGCTCGAGTGTATGATGGGCCCCATGGATGATGCTCCAGTATATAATGGGCCCCATATATGATTCTCCAGTGTATGATGGGCCACATTTATAATGCTCCAGTGTATGATGGGCCCCATGCATGATGCCCCAGTGTATGATGGGCCCCATTTATAATGCTCCAGTGTATGATGGGCCCCATGCATGATGCTCCAGTGTATGATGGGCCTATATAATGCTCCATATATGATGGGCCCCATTTATAATGCTCGAGTGTATGATGGGCCCCATGGATGATGCTCCAGTGTGTAATGGGTCCCATATATGATGCTCCAGTGTATGATGGGCCCCATTTATAATGCTCCAGTGTATGATGGACCCCATGCATGATGCTCCAGTGTATGTTGGGCCCCATTTATAATGCTCCAATGCATGATGGGCCCCATGCATGATGCTCCAGTGTATGATGGGTCACATTTATAATGCTCCAGTGTATGATGGGCCCCATGGATGATGCTCCAGTGTATGATGGGTGTATATAATGCTCCATATATAATGGCCCCATATGATGCTCCAGTATATGATGGGCCCCATGGATGATGCTCCAGTGTATGATGGGCTTATATAATGCTACATATATAATGGGCCCCATTTATAATGCTACAGTGTATGATGGGCCCCATGCATGATGCTCCAGTGTATGATGGGCCTATATAATGCTCCATATATAATGGGCCCCATTTATAATGCTTGAGTGTATGATGGGCCCCATGGTGATGTTCCAGTTTATGATGGGCCTATAATGCTCCATATATAATGGGCCCCATTTATAATGCTCTAGTGTATGATGGGCCCCATTTATAATGCTCCAGTGTACGATGGGCTCCATGCATGATGTTCCAGTGTATGATGGGCCTATATAATGCTCCATATATAATGGGCCCCATTTATAATGCTTGAGTGTATGATGGGCCCCATGGATGATGCTCCAGTGTATAATGGGCCCTGTTGTGAATGGACTTGAAATGATTTCTGAGCAGAGGCTCCCTCTGGTGGTTACAAGCGGTACTGGACTGTCCAGTGAAGATTGTGAGGAGTGGGAATCAGGTGTTACTGACTGGTCTTATATAAGGGAGTCGCCTTCCCATCAGGGTTGCCGGTGATCAGTTGTTCTGGTCTCAATCCTTGAGTCCTGTTTCCTTTGTAGCCTGCTGTGTCGTGTCTGCATCTCCTGCTAACAGATAAGACATTTTCTTCTTTTTGTTTTTGTGCTTGATTTTTGCATTTTGTCCTGCACTTCTGTGGGGGACTTCAGGGTCCCCTCCGGGGGTTTTTGCCCTCTCAGTTTAGTTCAGCCACTGATGTTTGTACATTTGCTTTTTCCAGTTTTTTCAGTGGCTGCTGTCTTGATATTGTTACACCAGAGAACTAATTTAGGTGGTAGAGGTCGTGTGATCTCAGGTGATTTTGAAATTAGTAGAGTTGGTGCTTTTCAGGGTTTTTTGGGATTGCAGTAAGTGCCCTTCCTATCCTTTTCTATTTAGGTAGTTTGGGCCCCAACGTTTGCTCATACTATTTTCTGTCTGTGTCAGTATTTCTTCTTGTCTAACCGCCATTACATGTTTGGGGGCTTTCTATGTTCTTTGGGGATCTGCTCCGGGGCAGATAGCTTTCCTCTTTCAATCTTTAGGTGTAGTTAGTTTCTCAGGCTGTGACGAGGCGTCTAGGACCAACGTAGGAACGCTCCACGGCTGCCTCTAGTTGTGGTTGTTAGTCAGGGTACTGCAATCTCATAGTTTCCAACTGCTCTGGTGTATTGCCTTTTTTACCTGCACTCCTCAGCTACCGAAACATAACAGTATCACCGGCCCAAAAAATTGAAAATTGTATGGTACTCACAGAAGGGAAAAAATATTGTGAAAGAAAAAAGGTTGTCAGAGTTGTCAGAGATATTTTTCTGTTTGTTGCATTTTTTTTTCCCTCTGCATCTCTGGGTGCTGGGGAGGATTTTTTTTTCTCTCAATGGAGTTTGCACAGTTGTCTGGCCGTGTGGATCAGCTTGCCACTGAGGTTCGGAGTATTGCTACCTATCTTGCTAGGTTGCCTGTTGTGGAACCTAGGATTCCCATGCCAGATTTGTTTTTGGGGGATCGAGCCAAGTTTCTGAATTTCAAAAATAATTGTAAATTGTTTTTTGCCTTAAAATCTAAGTCCTCAGGGAATGCAGCGCAGCAGGTTCAAATTGTCATCTCTCTCCTGCGCGGCGATCCTCAGGATTGGGCTTTTTCCCTGACACCTGGGGATCCTGTTTTGAGTGATGTTGATGCATTTTTTCAGGCCTTGGGGTTATTGTACGATGAGCCTAATGTCACTGATCAAGCTGAAAAAGCCTTGTTGGCATTAAATCAGGGCTTGATAACGCTGAGTTATACTGTCAGAGATTCCGTAGGTGGGCAGTCCTGACCAAATGGAATGACGACGCTTTGGCAGCCCTTTTTCGGAAGGGTCTGTCAGATAATGTAAAGGATGTTATGGTGGGATTCCCTGTCCCCTCTGGTCTCAATGATTCTATGTCATTAGCGATTCAAATTGACAGACGTTTGCGTGAGCGGAGAAGTATGCGTGGAATAGTGTTGCCTTGTGAACCTGCTTCTGAATCCATGCAGTGTGATAGAGTGGTTTCTGGGGCACAGCGTCATGAGTTTCGAAAGCGCAATGGGTTATGTTTCTACTGTGGTGATGCCTCTCATGCTATTTCAGTCTGCCCTAAGCGGGCAAGACGTTTTGCACGCTCAGTTGTCTTGGGTAGTGTTCAGACTAAGTTTTTATTAACTGTTACTCTGATATGCTCTCTGTCCTCATTTTCTGCTCAGGCTTTCGTTGATTCGGGAGCAGCTATTAACCTGATGGATTTTGATTTTGCTAAACGTTGTGGGTTTCCCTTGATACCCCTACGGAAGTCTATTCCCCTACTGGGGATCGACTCTACCCCTTTGGCTGAGAATAAACCTCAGTTCTCTACTCAGGTGATAATGAGGGTTGAACCTGATCATCAGGAGAGCTGCAAATTTTTGGTTCTGTATAATCTGCATGACATTATCGTACTGGGTTTCCCTTGGTTACAGTCTCATAATCCTGTTTTGGATTGGAAATCTGTGTCTGTAACCAGTTGGGGCTGCCAATGTGTTAATACCAACACTCCTGTTTTTTCTGCCTCCCCCCAGGCTCAGGATGTTCCTGACTTTTTGATTGATTTTTCTGATGTGTTTAGCGAAAGTAAATCTGCATCCTTGCCTCCCCATAGGAGCTATGACTGCGCTATTGAATTAGTGCCTGGTAGTAAATTCCCTAAAGGTCGCCTTTTTAACTTGTCTGTACCTGAACATGAGCTATGCGGTCTTATATCAAGGAGTCATTGGAGAAGGGTCATATCAGACCATCCTCTTCACCCTTAGGTGCCGGTTTTTTCTTTGTGGCCAAAAAGGATGGTTCATTAAGGCCGTGTATTGATTATCGTCTTTTGAACAATATTACTGTGAAATATCAATATCCGTTACCCTTGATTTCTGACCTGTTTTCCAGGGTGAAAAACGCTACTTGGATTTACCAAGCTTGACCTCAGGGGGCATATAACCTTATTCGCATTAAGCACGTGGATGAATGGAAGACGGCATTTAATACCCCTGAGGGGCATTTTGAGTACCTTGTGATGCCCTTTGGGCTCACTAATGCTCCTTCTGTCTTCCAGTCCTTCATGAATGACATTTTCAGGGATTTTGTGGATAAATTTCTGATTGTTTATTTGGATGATATTTTGATTTTTTCCAGTGACTGGGACTCTCATGTGAAACATGTTCGAACTGTATTCCAGATTTTGAGAGAGAATGCTCTGTATGTGAAGGGATCAAAGTGTCTTTTTGGCGCACAGAGGATCTCATTTTTGGGATTCATTTTGTCCCCATCTGTTATTGAAATGGACCCGGTCAAGGTTCAGGCCATCTGTGATTGGGTCCAACCTACTTCATTAAAGGCTCTTCAAAGATTTTTGGGTTTTGCCAATTTTTATCGTAAATTTATTGGTAATTTCTCGGTTATTGTTAAACCTTTAACTGATTTGACCAAAAAGGGTTCTGATGTGGTGAATTGGCCTCCTGAGGCAGTCTCTGCATTTCAGGAACTTAAGCAGAGATTCACTTCTGCTCCTGTTCTACGGCAGCCTGATGTTTCTCTGCCATTTCAGGTGGAGGTTGATGCCTCTGAAATTGGGGCAGGTGCCGTTTTGTCCCAAAGAGATCCAGAGACCTCTAAAAGTAACCCTTGTGCCTTTTTCTCTCGAAAATTTTCTCCTACTGAACGTAATTATGACGTGGGTAATCGGGAGTTATTGGCCATGAAGTGGGCTTTTGAAGAGTGGAGACATTGGCTGGAGGGAGCCAAACATCAGGTGGTGGTCCTTACGGACCATAAGAATCTGGTTTATCTGGAATCTGCCAAGCGACTTAATCCTAGACAGGCGAGGTGGGCTGTAAGGTTCTTTGTCTCTTTTGACATGTTCCTTGAAACTCAGTTTTCCGTCGGCCATTTTGCTTTCTGTCTTTCTGCAGCTCTTGCCCTCAGTTAATATGGAGTTTCCAGTTTTCATGTTCCCGCCCTGATTCTCTCCCTCTTGCTTCTTAAGCAGCCTCAGCTGAACAATCAGTGCTCCTGAATCAAGCCTCAGTCAGCCTGTGACCTGACTCCTGGAAACCTAGGATTTTTGGACTCCAGCTATTTCCTACTGAGGAACTTTGGAACACTTTTGGACTTTGGAAACCTGCTGTCTGGTGAATCCATGTTTGCAGAGGAATTACGGTACAGAGAAGAGATCCTGAACCTGCTTGGAGAGTTATTGTAGAGCTTGAAGTTACTCTGGCCTGCTGTGTTCTCCTGCCTCTGTTCCTGCAAACTGTGTGACCTTTTCTGCATGCTTGTATGAAGTAATACAAGTCATTTCATATCAACCTATGTCTCATGTGTTTTCCTCGCACCCAAGCACAAGACGCTATAGGAACTGTACACTATACATGACAAGATTCAGGAGCCAATGTTTAGTGTCTGCTGGGTCTGGGAAAGCCGTGTCTGCTGTGACTGTGGATATCAGATGTCCGTTTAATACCTTCTGTGATGACAGTGGTTGTGACTTCTCACAACCATTCCAGGTGAGCGCATTCCCTTAAATGTTACTCTGGAGTGTTACCACAGGTAAACACTATTGGTTTTTTTTTTTTCCTTTCCTCTTCTCCTTCCAGCACTTCTGCCTTAAAAGATCTGGAAGATGGAGGCCCGCATAAAGGAGCTTTGCGGAGTGACTGATACAATCCTTGCAGATATACAGACTATAAAGACCCGTTTTGCAAGCCTACAGGATCTCACTAATCATAATTTGCAAGTGTTTGGACAAACTACTCAGGAATTACGAGCCAGGATTGAGGCTCTAGAGGAACGAGTCCAGGCTCCTGCCATAACCCCGAGTTCTGGGAAACCCAAGTTACCTCCTTTTCGTTTTGGCGGTGAACGTGAGAAATTCAGGGGATTTATTAACCAATGCAATCTATTTTTCTCTGCACATGCTTCACAATTTCCCACTGAACGATCCAAAGTGCTTACTATAATCATGTTGCTTACCAATAAGGCTTTGATGTGGGCAAACCCTCTGATTGAGACTGAGGATGATTGTTTGAATCACCTTAATGCTTTTATTTCAGCCATGGGGCAGGTGTTTGATGACCCCAATCGAGGTGCAACAGCTGAAGCAGCCATGTTAACTTTGCGCCAAGGTAAGCGTTCAGTAGCCGAATATGCCTTGGATTTCAGGAGATGGGCTCTTGATACCACTTGGGACACTTCCGCCAAAAAAATCTATTTTTCAGAAAGGGTTGTCTCCACTGATTAAGGATGAACTTGCTCGTGCCGACCCTCCCACTGCGTTAGGTGACTTTATTAACTATTGTATCCGTATTGATGCTCGTCTGACTGAACGCAGACAAGAGAGATGGTTCGAAAATAATCGCACTAACCTTTTCCTACCTCCCTCCTCAGCTAAGGAACCTTTGAGTAGGATCACAAGGGAACCAGATCCTGAACCCATGCAGGTGGACTCTTTACAAAGACGGGTTAGTGATGCACGCAAAGAACATCGTATAAAGGAAAATCTATGTTTTTACTGTGGTAAGTCAGGGCACTTCATTATAAACTGCCCCAGCCGTTCTCGTAAGACTACTGCAGCAGTCATTCACTGTGAGTGTTGCGAGAGGAGCTCTGTCATGTCCGAGCCTCAGACTCCAGAGAGATCTGCTGCAAGAGATCTTGATTTTTCGGACTTAAACTCTGTTAGTTCTGGGGACAATGACGGTATAAACGCTGCAATTTTTCAAGTTTCCTCAGCGGTGTCCCAGCTGAGTTGTAAAAGAAATAATTCTCATTGCTTCCTTTCCATCAAACTCTGGGTGGACTCAGTCTGGGTGTCTAGCTCTGCTATGATCGACTCAGGAGCAAGTGGAAATTTTATGGATATCTCCTTTGCTCTGAAACAGGGGATACGTTCAGTGAAGAAGGCTACTCCAGTACAGATGGAGACTGTGGATGGCTCCCTGCTGACTTCTGGACCAGTGGATCAGGAAACAGAGCCTTTGAGGGTCCTTATGGGTAAAGATCATCAGGAGAAAATGTCTTTTTATGCTTATCTCTTCTCCCCACTTTCCCATTATTCTAGGGCTACCATGGCTGCAGGCGCAGAATCCTACGATTAACTGGGAGACCAAGGAATTACACTTTCCGGAGAAACAGATGAGTCAAGGAGTTTCAGCTTGCTCTGTTCCTAAAGGAACCATGTCAGTCCCTGAACTACCAGCTGTATACCAGGACTATGTGGATTTATGTGACAAGAAGAACGCTGATCAGCTTCCTCCTCACCGTCCATATGATTGTCCAATCGAATTATTGCCTGGAGCCGAGATACCTTTTGGTAAGATCTACCCCCTAGCGGGGCCCGAGCTAAAAGCTTTGAAGGACTACATAGATGAAAATCTAGCCAAAGGCTTCATACGCCCCTCTTCATCTCCCGCAGGTGCACCCATCTTCTTTGTGAAGAAGAAAGATGGATCTCTGAGACCCTGCATAGACTATAGGGAACTCAATAAGGTTACTATTAGAAACCGTTATCCATTGCCTTTAATCCCTGAGTTGTTGGAGAGAGTGCGGCACGCCAAAATTTTCTCTAAACTGGATCTCCGTGGGGCCTATAACTTGGTCCGTATTAGACCTGGGGATGAATGGAAGACTGCATTCAGGTCACGCTATGGACACTTTGAATATCTAGTTATGCCTTTTGGTCTGAGTACCGCCCCAGCCACTTTCCAACACTTGGTGAATGACATCTTCAGGGATCTCCTAGATACATTTGTGGTGATTTATCTGGATGATATTCTAATTTTTTCTAACTCCACAGAGGAACATCATGGACATGTGAGAATGGTCTTAGAACGCCTAAGACAAAACCATCTCTACATCAAACTTGAAAAGTGTGAATTCCATAGGACCGAAATTCAATTTCTGGGTATGTACTATCTACGCAAGGGATTAGTATGGATGGAAGCAAGACCCAAGCCATCAAGGATTGGCCAATTCCTAGAAATGTGAAGGAGGTGCAGCGCTTCATCGGGTTTGCCAACTTCTATAGACGTTTCATTAGGAATTTCTCTGAGGTAGTGTCACCTATCACCCAACTTACCCGGAAACAGTCTAGGTTCTCCTGGACCCCGCAAGCTCAGGAAGCATTTTCCTGTTTAAAGGATAAATTTACCACCGCACATATCTTAGTACATCCCAACCCCGAGCTTGCCTTCATAATAGAGGTAGATGCTTCAGACTGTGCCGTTGGAGCTATACTCTCTCAGAGAACAGGTGAGAAGAATGTCTTGCATCCCTGTGCCTTCTTTTCCCAGCAGTTGTCTTCGGCTGAGAGGAACTACGATGTGGGCAATAGAGAATTGTTGGCCATTATTGCCGCCTTCAAGGAATGGAGACACCTTCTTCAGGGAGCTGCACAGCAAATAGTCGTCCTGACAGACCATCGTAACCTTGAATTTATCAGGTCGGCTAAGTGCCTGACTCCTCGCCAGGCTCGCTGGAATCTTTTCCTAAACCAATTTAATTTTGTAATTTCTTATAGACCAGGATCGCGCAATGGAAAGGCTGATGCACTCTCTAGGATTCATTCAGCAGAGACACGTCCACTTACTCCTCCTAAGACTATTCTTCCTGACTCTAGATTCCTGGGAGTGATTCATAATCAAGACCTACTTAAGTACATCAAGGAAGCATACCATGCGGATTCTTTGTTGGCTCAACCCCCAAGGGACGTAAGTCTTGTCTTTAAGAATGGTGTGTGGATTCAGGGACAACGTCTGTATATTCCTGAAACAGTCAGATTGAGAGTATTGCAACTCATCCACGATTCCAAGATAGCCGGGCATAGGGGAATTCTAAAGACACAAGAATTTCTTTCTCGTTTCTTTTGGTGGCCCACTTACAGGAAAGATGTTTTAAACTATGTCACTTCATGTGAAGTCTGTGCAAGATGCAAAACACCTCGCTCCTCACCTACTGGTCTGTTACAACCTCTTCCCACCCCGTCCCGCCCGTTGGGATCCATTTCTATGGACTTCATTGTGGAGTTACCAACCTCTCAAGGGAAGAACACCATTCTAGTGGTGGTTGATCGTCTAACAAAGGCAGCTCATTTTATCCCTTGTGTCGGCTTACCCACTGCAAAACAGACATCAGACTTGATGATTAAGAATGTGTTTCGCTTACATGGAGTACCGGATGAGGTCATTTCGGATCGAGGGGTGCAATTCACTTCAAGGTTTTGGCAAAATTTCTGTGCCACATTGGACATTAAAGTAAACCTTTCTTCTGCTTTTCATCCCCAGACTAATGGACAGACAGAACGAACCAATCAGACCCTGGAGCAGTATCTCCGCTGCTTTATCTGCCACCTACAAGATGATTGGGTGGATCTACTTCCACTGGCTGAGTTCTCTTATAATAACTCTCAGAGCGCCTCCACTAAGCAGTCTCCTTTTTACTCCAATCTAGGTTATCATCCTAAAATTCTTCCTCGATTTCCCATAGATACGCCCTTGCCGGCAGTGGCTGAAAGAATCACTTCTTTACAAAAGAATATGGATCTTCTAAAGGAAAATCTAGAATTGGCTCAGGAAAGTTACAAGAAAGCAGCAGATAAATTTCGTAAACCTGCACCAGCTTTCAAGGTAGGAGATTTGGTCTGGCTGTCAACCAGAAATCTTAAAATAAAGATTCCATCGTCTAAATTGGGACATAAGTACATTGGACCTTATAAGATCAGTAAGATTATAAGTTCTGTTGCTTGTCGTCTTCAACTGCCCAGAACTATGAGAATCCACCCTGTCTTTCATGTATCCCTACTAAAGGCTGCAACACCCAATACGTTTCCTGGACGCTCTTCTCCTTGCCCTGACCCAGTGCTGGTCGATGGTCAGGAAGAATTTATGGTGGAAAGGATTCTAGATTCCAGGTTGTACAGAAATCAGTTGCAATATTTGATTAAATGGCAGGGCTACCCAGTGGAGGACAACTCATGGGAACCAGTCAATAATGTAAATGCTCCTCGCCTGCTCCGCCAGTTTCATCAGAGGTACCCTGACAAGCCTGGTCTGAGGTCAACCGGAGGTTGTCCTTAAGGGGGGAGTAATGTAAGGTTCTTTGTCTCTATTGACATGTTCCTTGAAACTCAGTTTTCCGTCGGCCATTTTGCTTTCTGTCTTTCTGCAGCTCTTGCCCTCAGTTAATATGGAGTTTCCAGTTTTCATGTTCCCGCCCTGATTCTCTCCCTCTTGCTTCTTAAGCAGCCTCAGCTGAACAATCAGTGCTCCTGAATCAAGCCTCAGTCAGCCTGTGACCTGACTCCTGGAAACCTAGGATTTTTGGACTCCAGCTGTTTCCTACTGAGGAACTTTGGAACACTTTTGGACTTTGGAAACCTGCTGTCTGGTGAATCCATGTTTGCAGAGGAATTACGGTACAGAGAAGAGATCCTGAACCTGCTTGAAGAGTTATTGTAGAGCTTGAAGTTACTCTGGCCTGCTGTGTTCTCCTGCCTCTGTTCCTGCAAACTGTGTGACCTTTTCTGCATGCTTGTATGAAGTAATACAAGTCATTTCATATCAACCTATGTCTCATGTGTTTTCCTCGCACCCAAGCACAAGACGCTATAGGAACTGTACACTATACATGACATGGGCCTTGTTTTTCACACGTTTTAATTTTGTGGTTTCCTTTCTTCCTGGCACTAAGAATGTTAAGGCGGATGCCCTCTCGAGGAGTTTCCTTGCGGACTCTCCTGAGTTATCTGATCCTTCTGTTATTTTGAAAGAAGGTGTAGTTCTTTCCGCCATCTCGCCCAATTTGAGACTGGCTCTGGAGGGGTGTCAGGAGGATAGGCCCAAGCGCTGCCCTGTTGGGAAATTGTTTGTCCCGGACCAGTGGAAAAAGAGTGTGATGTCTGAGATTCATTGTTCCGCGCTGGCCGGTCATCCCGGAATTTTTGATACCAGAGACTTGGTTAGTCGGTCCTTTTGGTGGCCAACCTTGTCTCGTGATGTCAGGGAATTTGTGCAGTCCTGCGGGACTTGCTCTCGCTCCAAGCCTTGCTCTCGCTCTAGTGGTTTGTTGATGCCATTGCCTGTGCCCAAGAGACCATGGACCCATATCTCTATGGATTTCATTTCCGACCTCCCTGTTTCTCAGAGAATGACCGTCATCTGGGTGATTTGTAGAGTTGAGCGATACTTTCCGATACCCCTAAGTATCGGAATCGGAATGGTATCGCCGATACCATTAAAATATCGGCGATACCCGATACCGATACCGGAAGTCCCATGTAAGTCTATGGGAACAAAATATCGGAACTAAAAAAACCCCATTCTTTCCTTGTAAACACTAAATATACACACATAGAATACATATATATATATACATGTCATTGTGACATATATATATACATATATGTATAGTTTATACACTTCTACATAGTAAAATATCCTCTGATTCAATTGCCGGGTAAAGCCGGCTTCAGTGAAAAGACAGAAGCACCCGACATGAAATGACACTTGGTGTACATAGGGTTAACCATGTCTTTTCATGTTGTTTGCTATCTGATTTGCACAAACAATTAAATCAGTCTATGTTTGCAAAATTTCACACCTGTAGGGGTTAATTAAAGGTGTAAATTCGTTGTAAAAAAAACGGACTTTTTTGCTACGAATTTACACCTTTAATTAACCCCTACAGGTGTGAAATTTTGCACACATAGACTGATTTAATTGTTTGTGCAAATCAGATAGCAAAGGACATGGTTAACCCTATGTACACCAAATGTCATTTCATGTCGGGTTCTGCATTTTCACAAAAGCCGGCAATTGAATTAGCGGCTATTATACTATGTAGAAGTGTATGAACTATAAATATATATATATATATATATATGTGTCACAAACTCAATGACATGTATATATATATATGAGGTGTAAAATTGCTGAAAAAAAATGCGTGGGCTCCCGCCCTATTTTCGCAACCAGACAGACAAAGTCAGTGAGTGGGGGCAGATAATAATAGCCCAGAGAGGGACCATTATTTTTGGCCCCACCCCGGCTACTAACATCTGCCCCAGACACCCCAGAAAGGGAAAATCTCTAATTAGATTTGCCCTTTCTGGCACTTTGCCCGTCTATTCCCATTGCCCTGTAGCGGTGGCGAATGGGTTAATAAGGGGTTAAAATCACCTTGCAATTGAAAGGTCACTTTAAGCCAGGTTAATAATTGAGAGCTGTCAATTAGACAACTATCAATTATTAATCCTATTGTATGAAAGAAAAATCAAACACACACACTTTAATAAAAAAGAAGTTTAATGAAATAATCACACAGTTTTTGACCATATTTTATTTACCTGCTAAAACCATTTCCTGTAATAAAAATAAAATAATAAAGCAAAATTATTCTTACCAATCCGATGCACAGTCAGGTCCCACGGTGTAATCCTTCAGAAAGGGTTAATGTTTACTGCAGGGACCGCAGCTAATGCTGCAGCCTCACAGTAAACCCCCAAATGAATGAGTTCCTCTCCTGGCTGACAGGAGAGGAAGTGGAAAGCTTAATTGATTGCTTTCCACTTTCACTTCAGGTCAGCCAGGGACACCATCAGTGACGTCAGAGGGAACTGATTAACAAAAATAGGGGTTCCCTTCGAAAAAAAAATTAACGTGGGGTCCCCCCTATTTTTGTTAACCAGCCAGATGAAGCAGACCGCTGAGGCCTGGTTTTTCAGGCTGGTAAGGATCCACTATCCATGGACCTTGCAAGCCTGATAATACCAGGCCACAGCAGTCTGCTTAGCTTGGCTGGTTAACAAAAATAGGGAATCCCCTCGAAAAAAAAACGGCGTGGGGATCCCCCCTACTTTTGTTAACCAGCCAAGTAAAATGCAGACTGCTGCGGCCTGGTATTAAAAGACTGTCAAGGCCCATGGATTTTGGCCCTCAACAGCCTGATAATACCAGGCTACAGCAGCCCCACATTTGGCGCATCAAAAGATGTGCCAATTGTGGCACTTTACCCGGCTCTTCCCACTTGCCCTGTAGCGGTGGCAAGCGGGGTAATAAGGGGTTATTGTCACCGTTGATTGCACGGTGACAATAAGCCCGGTTAATAATGGAGAGGTGTCAATAAGACACCGATCCATTATTAATCCCAAAGTTATTAAATGTTTAAAAAAAAGACACAGCAAGAAAAAAGTATTTTAATGAAATAAAAGAGACAACACAGTTTTCATTTTTTTTATTACTCTCTCATTCCTGCGACGCCATCGATCTCCTGTAAAAAAATTAAAAAAACAAACCAACAGTATACCACCTGTCCGACGCAGTCCATAGTAACGATTGTCCCACGACGATCCAGTTCTGCTACATCGGAATGACAGGCAGAGCCTGTCATCCCGGCGCAGCACAGCTGCTTACCAGCTTCCCCGGCGGTGACGTCATCGGACTGCTTTACGGCCGCGATTACCCAGCAGTCACTGCAGTTATCGCGAGATACTGCATGTGACCGCCGGGGAGAAGAGGATGGCGGCCATTAAGCAGCCCGGGATGTGACCGCCGGAGATCTTCTGCCGGGTAAGTGCCGCTGACTCCTGACAGACCCGACCGACGGACACTGACAGTGACAGTGACAATTCCGATTCCGGTATCCGATATGACGAAAATATCGGAACTCGGGATCGGAATTCCGATACAGCCAATATCGGCCGATACCCGATATTTGCAGTATCGTATCGCTCAACACTAGTGATTTGTGATAGGTTTTCCAAGATGATACATCTTGTGCCATTACCTAAGTTGCCTTCCTCCTCTGAATTGGTGCCTTTGTTCCTTCAGCACGTGGTTCGTTTACACGGCATTCCTGAGAACATTGTGTCTGACAGAGGAGTCCAGTTTGTTTCAAGATTTTGGAGGACCTTTTGTTCTAAACTTGGTGTTCAATTGTCTTTCTCCTCGGCGTTTCCTCCTCAGACCAATGGTCAAACTGAGAGAACAAACCAGACATTGGAGACTTATCTAAGATGCTTTGTGTCTGCTGATCAGGATGACTGGGTCTCTTTTTTGCCTTTGGCTGAGTTTGCTCTTAATAATAGGGCTAGCTCTGCCACTTTGATGTCTCCATTTTTCTGTAATTCTGGGTTTCACCCTCGATTTTCTTCAGGACAGACGGAGGCTTCTGTCTGTCCAGGTGTTGACTCTGTTGTGGAGCGTATGCAACAGATTTGGGACCAGGTAGTGGAGAGGTTGTCCCTCTCTCAGGAGAGGGCCCAGCGGTTTGCTAACCGGCATAGGACTGATGGTCCTCGGTTTAAAGTGGGGGACTTGGTCTGGTTGTCCTCAAAAAATATTCCTATGAGAGTGGCATCTCCTAAATTTAAGCCTAGGTTCATTGGACCTTATAAGATCATGGAGATTCTTAATCCTGTTTCTTTTCGTTTGCTTCTTCCAGGGACATTTAAGATCCATAACGTGTTCCACAAGTCCTTGTTGAAGAGGTTTGTTGAGCCAGTGGTTCCTACTGCTTTGCCTCCTGACCCTGTTCTGGTTGAGGGCAATATGGAGTTTGTGGTTGAGAAAATATTGAATTCTCGTTTTTCTAGACGCAAACTCCAGTATTTGGTTAAGTGGAGAGGTTATGGTCAGGAAGACAATTCTTGGGTGTTTGCTTCGGACATCCATGCTAGGAGACTCATCCATGCGTATCATAGAACTCATCCTGACCGACCTGGTTGCTCAAGTGAGGGTTCGGTGACCCCTCCTCAAGGGGGGGTACTGTTGTGAATGGACTTGAAATGAGTTCTGAGCAGAGGCTCCCTCTGGTGGTTACAAGCGGTACTGGACTGTCCAGTGAAGATTGTGAGGAGTGGGAATCAGGTGTTACTGACTGGTCTTATATAAGGGAGTCGCCTTCCCATCAGGGTTGCCGGTGATCAATTGTTCTGGTCTCAATCCTTGAGTCCTGTTTCCTTTGTAGCCTGCTGTGTCGTGTCTGCATCTCCTGCTAACAGATAAGACATTTTCTTCTTTTTGTTTTTGTGCTTGATTTTTGCATTTTGTCCTGCACTTCTGTGGGGGCCTTCAGGGTCCCCTCCGGGGGTTTTTGCCCTCTCAGTTTAGTTCAGCCACTGATGTTTGTACATTTGCTTTTTCCAGTTTTTTCAGTGGCTGCTGTCTTGATTTTGTTACACCAGAGAACTAATTTAGGTGGTAGAGGTCGTGTGATCTCAGGTGATTTTGAAATTAGTAGAGTTGGTGCTTTTCAGGGTTTTTTGGGATTGCAGTAAGTGCCCTTCCTATCCTTTTCTATTTAGGTAGTTTGGGCCCCAACGTTTGCTCATACTATTTTCTGTCTGTGTCAGTATTTCTTCTTGTCTAACCGCCATTACATGTTTGGGGGCTTTCTATGTTCTTTGGGGATCTGCTCCGGGGCAGATAGCTTTCCTCTTTCTATCTTTAGGTGTAGTTAGTTTCTCAGGCTGTGACGAGGCGTCTAGGACCAACGTAGGAACGCTCCACGGCTGCCTCTAGTTGTGGTGGTTAGTCAGGGTACTGCAATCTCATAGTTTCCAACTGCTCTGGTGTATTGCCTTTTTTACCTGCACTCCTCAGCTACCGAAACATAACAGGGCCCCGTATATGATGCTCCAGTGTATGATGGGCCACGTTTATAATGCTCCAGTGTATGATGGGCCCCATGCATGATGCTCCAGTGTATGATGGGCCACATTTATAATGCTCCAGTGTATGATGAGCCCCATGCATGATGATCCAGTGTATGATGGGCCTATATAATGCTCCAGTATATGATGGGCCCCATGGTTGACTCTCCAGTGTATGATGGGCCTATATAATGCTCCATATATAATGGGCCCCATATGATGCTCCAGTATATGATGGGCCCCATGGATGATGCTCCAGTGTATGATGGGCCTATATAATGCTCCATATATAATGGGCCCCATTTATAATGCTCCAGTGTAGATGGGCCCCAAGCATGATGCTCCAGTGTATGATGGGCCCCATTTATAATGCTCCAGTGTATGATGGGCCTCATGCGTGATGCTCCAGTGTATGATGGGCCTATATTATTATTATTATTTATTTATTTATATAGCACTATTAATTCCATGGTGCTGTACATGAGAAGGGGTGACATACAAAGTTATAGATATCGTTTACATTAAACAAATTTACAATGACAGACTGGTACAGAGGGGAGAGGACCCTGTCCTTGCGGACTTACATTCTACATAATGCTCCATATATAATGGGCCCCATTTATAATGCTCCAGTGTATGATGGGCCCCTCATGCATGATGCTCCAGTGTATGATGGGCGTATATAATGCTCCATATATAATGGGCCCCATTTATAATGCTCGAGTGTATGATGGGCCCCATGCATGATGCTCCAGTGTATTATGGGCCTATATAATGCTCCATATATAATGGGCCCCATATGATGCTCCAGTATATGATGGGCCCCATGGATGATGCTCCAGTTATGATGGGCCTATATAATGCTCCATATATAATGGGCCCAATTTATAATGCTCCAGTATATGATGGGCCCCATGGATGATGCTCCAGTGTATGATGGGCCCCATTTACAATGCTCCAGTGTATGATGGGCCCCATGCATGATGCTCCAGTGTATGATGGGCCAATATAATGCTCCATATATAATGGGCCCCATTTATAATGCACGAGTGTATGATGGGCCCCATGGATGATGCTCCAGTGTATGATGGGCCTATATAATGCTCCATATATAAAAGGTCCCATTTATAATGCTCCAATATATGATGGGCCCCATGCATGATGCTCCAGTGTATGATGAGCCCCATTTATAATGCTCCAGTGTATGATGGGCCCCATGCATGATGCTCCAGTGTATGATGGGCCTATATAATGCTCCATATATTATGGGCCCCATGGATGATGCTCCAGTGTATAATGGGCCCCGTATATGATGCTCTAGTGTATGATGGGCCACATTTATAATGCTCGAGTGTATGATGGGCCCCATGCATGATGCTCCAGTGTATGTTGGGCCTATATAATGCTCCATATGTAATGGGCCCCATATGATGCTCCAGTATATGATAGGCCACATGGATGATGCTCCAGTGTATGATGGGCCTATATAATGCTCCACATATTATGGGCCCTATATATAATGCTCAAGTGTATAATGGGCCCTATCTATGACGCTCAAGTGTATGCTGGGCCCCATATATAATTCTTCAGTGTATAATGCTCCCAATATATTGCTCCAAACATTAAAAAAAAGGAAATACCTCTGCTCGCTGGGCACTGCTCTACTCTTGACTCCTCAGCGTCGCCATCTTCCAGCTCTCTGCACTTGTACTGTTCAGGCAGAGGGCGTACAGACGTGACGTCATTGCTTTCTCTGACATGTATGTCACTGTCAGGAAACGCGTAAGACGTCACAGCGGTGGAGCAGGGAGAGGTAAGTTTTGCAAGTGCTGGGGCCCTGAGCAAGCAGGGGGGCCCACTCATGGATGACGGCACTGGCACAGGGCCCTTCACAGTACGCCGGTGTATCTGACGGCGAGTGGGCCCCCCCACTGTCAGAGACACTGGCATACTATGAGGGGCCCTGTGCCTGTCTCGTCACCCACGAGTGGCCCCCCACCTTCTCAGGGCACCGCCACTTGCCTGGGTGCACCAGGTGCTGACGCCGGAACTAGGGGAGTACAGCCCAGTTAGGGAGTGGAAAAACTGGCATATGTTGAGGTGTAGGCTGGACATTCAGCAGCTGCTAATGGAGGAATTGGAGAAGTCGGAGGAAGAGCAGGACAAAGCGAGCCATTTTGCTGGCAACCTATGTGTCATCAGGGGAAGGTGTTACATAATCCTTTGAAACCCATGCATGGTTAATTTTAATGAAGGTGAGATCACCAACATTTTGGGTCGACAGCCGGGTCCTTCTTTCTGTCAGGATTGATCCAGCAGCACTGAAGACTCTTTCTGATAGCACACTACCAGCAGGGCAAGCGAGCTCCTGTAAGGCATATTGTGCCAATTCAGGCCAGGTGTCCAGTTTAGAGGCCCAGTAGTCAAAGGGGAATGAACTGTGAGGGAGAACATCGATAGAGGAGGAGAGGTAATTTTGAACCATAGTTGACAACTGCTGTCTCCTGTCTGTTGCAATCGATTCAGTATTAACAGTCCTGTGAGAGTTACTCGAGAAATCAGTCCACAACATGGTCATGAAACCCCTGTCTCCAACGCCATTTCGGATTTGTGCACCACGAACACCTCTTCCATTTGGCCCACTGTGGATCAGGATAGAACCTGCACCGCTGCTGTGTGCTGGGAATGCCTCTAACAAACGGTTTACCAGAGTTGCTTGTTTGTTCACCAATATTAGCTCTAGGTTCTCTTGCGGCATGATGATCTGTAATTTGCCTTTATAGCATGGATCGAGGATGCTGGCCAACCAGTAGTCGTCATCCTTCATAATTTTGGCAATGCGGGAGTCCCTTTTTAGGATCCGCAAGACATAATCACACATGTGGGCCAATGTTCCAGGTGTCAATAATGCACTGACATTGGTGGGTGGAGGAGCACTTTCTGCCAAATCCACATCCCTCCAGTCACGCACAAACCCTGTACCTGACCTTGGCAAGCCAACATTTTCTCTTTCCTCATGACTAAGGGTGCTGCGACACCAGAAACGCGTTGATAACACATTTTTTTGCTGCTCTCTATGCTGATACTTTTATTCTCTATGCTTGATATATCAAGTGAATAAAGATCTACTTTTTCACTTTGTCGTGGAGCTGGATTATTTTTTTTTCTTCATTTTGCCATTTTCTCTTTCCCCCTGAGAAGCATCCTCCTCCCCAAAATAATCATCCCCCTCATCCTCCTCCTCCTCTTCCTCTACCTCATCCAGTACAGTTCCCTGAGCAGACAATGCCTCACTGTCATCAAGGCTTCCCTCCTCCTAATCCTCCTCTTCCTCCTCCGCTGCAGACGCCTGATCCTTAATGTGCGTCAAAGTTTGCATGAGCAGACGCATAAGTGGGATGCTCATGCTTATGATGGCGTCGTCTGCGCTTACCAGCCGTGTGCATTCCTCAGAACACTGAAGGACGTTACAGAGGTCTTTCATCTTTGACCACTGCACACCCGACAACTCCATTTGTGCCCTCAAACTGCCTGCCTGTGTATCCTCCCACAAATGCATTACAGCCTGCCTCTGTTCGCACAACCTCTCAACCATGTGCATGGTGGAGTTCCACCTTGTTGCAACGTCTATGATTAGGCAGTGCTTGGTGAGGAGGAGCGATCGCTGCAGCCTCTGCATATGACTGCAGTCTACGGGCGAGCGACGGATGTGAGAGCACAGTCTTCGCACCTTATGGAGCAGGGCTGTTAACTCCGAATAATTATTTACTAAGCACTGCACCACCAGGTTGAGCCAGGCAAGGTATGTGTCTGAGTTTTGCCAGGGCTATGGCCGCCACAAAATTACAGCCGTTATCACTGACTACCTTGCCTGGCTCAAGATGTAGACTGCCCAGCCATGACTCAGTTTCTCAGTACCTCCGCGGTGTGTCTGTTGTCGCCCAAAGACATCATCTTTAAAACAGACTGCTGACACTTACCACTAGCTGTTCGATAGTGGGACACCTCGTGTGCAACACTGGCAGCAGCGGATGGAGTGCTCGAGTGACTGCTCTATGTCGACGAACTTTCGCTTCTGGATCAGGAAGAGGAGTAGGAGGGTCGAACACCTACAGCGAACTGTTGCCTATACCGTGGGCTAGGCACCACTGTCCCACCGCCTCTGTCCCCTGTGGACTCTGCATCCACCACATTCACCCAGTGTGCAGTGATGGACACGTAACGGCCCTGGCCATGCCTACTGGCCCATGCATCTGTTGTGAGGTGCACCTTTCCACTCACTGATTGTTTAAGTGCATGCACAATGCAGTCTTTCACATGCAGGTGGAGGGCAGGGATGGCTTTTCTAGAAAAGAAGTGCCGACTGGGTAGGTCATAGCGTGGGACAGCGTAGGCAATGAACTCTCAGAACACTGCGCTTTTAAACAAAAGTAAGGGCATCATCTCTAATGAGATCAGTTTGGCAATGTAGGCTTTCAAAGCCAGTGTACGCGGATGAGAGGATGAGTACTTTCTAGACCTACTCAGAGTGTCTGCTAGGGTGAGCTGAACTTGAGAGCTGCCTGTGGGGGAACTAGCGGTGGACATGGCGGACTGAGAGTGGGTTGGTGATGGAGGTGGCGGTGGTGGTGGTGATGGCCTAGATTTAGTCTTTTGTTGCAAAAACATTGTGATTCCCTGACTGCTTTGGCTTTGCGATGACTCCTTAACATTTCTTGCTGGTGGTGTGCTAACCGGTGGGCTTACAGTGGGGGAAGCGATGGAGAGTTGCTGGCTACCTTCAGTCGGAGCAGGTGCACTTGTGTTACCTGAGGTATTGTAGTCCGTCCATGCTTGCAAGTGCATGTTGATTAAATGTCTAAGCATACAACTGGTATTCAAATTTCTGAGATTTTTCCCTCAGCTAAAGGTCCTTCCGCACTTCTTACAGATAACCTTTGCCTCATCAATAGGATTTTGGTCAATTAAGTGCCACACTGCACTCTTCCTTTTATGGTATAAATTTTCAGGGCTTGCACGCTGTGCTAATTTGACCGTCTGGCCAAGCTGTCCTGCAACTCTTTTTGTTTTTTTAACACATTTTTTGACAGCTACGGGCCTGCCAGATAACCGCTGCTGCGATGTCGATGCCTGCTGCGGATCCTTCTCCTCTTCTGAGCTATTGCCAGCGGCACCCTCTTCCCCAATGGATGCCAATCTGGGTCAACAACTGGGTCATCCATCACCTCCTCTTCAATTTCATCTGCACCTTCCTCTGTGTCACAGTGTAAGGTGGTATAATATGCGTGAAGGGGCACCTGAGTTTCATTAGGGTCAGATTCTGGCTCTGTAGACTGTGAGGACAATGTAGTGCTCTGGGTGAATGTACCAGCAGAATCATCTAGCAGTGGCTGTGCATTAGTTCACTCCATGTCAGATTCATCTTGGTCTGGGGAATTCAGGATTTGACTTGATAACCCAGGCATGGTATGTGAAAAGAGCTCCATGGAGTAATCTGAAGTGTGGCCTGCCGCATTCTTCACTTTTGGTGGGGGTGAAGGACACAAGGAAAGGTGTTGTTCCTGACCAGGAGCCTGCACTGATGCCTCAGTGTTTGCATTTTTTTGAAATTTCAGAAACTTCAGCGAGTGTGACCGGTGCGCAAGTGCGAACGGTGGTAAGTGTGACTTGAGATTCAGTGAATTTGGATTCAGGGAGTTTCCAAGGGAGGATTTACTGAATTGCTGTTATATTTTATTAATACTTTTTATTTATTTTTACTTATCCTTGCTGTCTGGTGAAATCCCCATTAGATATGTGCTCCACTATTGCCAATGCCATCCAGTGTACATCTTGCCACATGTATGCAGTCCTTGAACAGCCGGTCGAGGGTGCATACTGCTGTGTGAGATGTGAGCACGTTGTGCATTTGGAAGCCCAAATCCTGGATCTAAATGTGCAGCTGGCAACACTGAGATCCATAGACAATATGGAAAGGAGTCTTCTGCTCACTGAGCAGACGCTCAATGGGATAGATAAGGGGGGGATGCTAGGGTGGAGCTGCAGGACACTGAAGTAGGAAGCTGGGTGACAGAAAGCGGGGTAGAGGGAAGAGCGCCAGGGAGGCTAGTCCTGATCTGGCACACCCCAATAAGTTTGCAAAGTTGGCAGATGAGGGGGTTGTCAGTACAGGGGTAGCACTGCTGCAGCCAGGCATGTCCTCTGAAAGCCGGAGGAGTGTCTGCTCCAGTAAGGGGGGAATTAGGAGAGCAGGGCAGGCCAGACAGGTGCTGGTAGTGGGGGACTCAATTATTAGGGGAACAGATAGGGCAATCTGTCACAAAGACAGGGATCGTCGAACAGTGTGCTGCCTACCTGGCGCTCGAGTCGACACATAGCTGATCGGGTTGACAGATTACTAGGAGGGGCTGGTGAGGACCCAGCGGTCATGGTGCACATTGACACAAATGACAAAGTTAGAAGTAGGTGGAAGGTCCTTAAAGACGATTTCAGGGAATTAGGCTGCAAGCTTAAAGCAAGGACCTCCAACGTGGTATTTTCTGAAATACTACCTGTACCACGTGCCACACCAGAGAGGCAATGGGAGATTAGGGAGGTTAATAAGTGGCTCAAGAATTGGTGTAGGAAGGAGGGGTTTGGGTTCCTGGAGAACTGGGCCGACTTCTCAGTTGGCTACAGGTTCTATGCTAGGGACGGGCTGCATCTCAATGGGGAGGGTGCAGCTGTGCTGGGGGAGAAAATGGCTAGAAGGTTGGAGGAGTCTTTAAACTAGGGACTAGGGGGGAGGGTATTCATTTTATAGGAGGGGAAGGCAGTGCAGATAGAGACCTGGGCACAAATAATGAAATTGGGGGTGGGGGTGGCATGGGGGGTGTGGTTAGAACAGTTAATAATTTAAGAAAGAATAGAGAATCAGAGAGATACATAAAGTGCATGTATACTAATTCTAGAAGCCTCACCAACAAAATGGCGGAAATAGAATTAATTTTGTTGGAGCATAATTATAACATGGTGGGGATATCTGAGACTTGGCTGGATGAGAGCCATGACTGGGCGGTTAATTTACAGGGCTATAGTCTGTTTAGGAATGACCGTAAAAATAAGCGAGGTGGGGGTGTGTGTTTATATGTAAAATCATCCTTAAAACCCATCCTGCGTGATATCTGTGAATCTAATGAAGATGTAGAGTCTCTGTGGGTGGAGATTAGGGGAGGGGGGAAAAATAATAAATTATTGATAGGGGTTTGTTATAAGTCTCCTTAAAATAATGGAAGCAACAGAGAATATCCTCGTAAAGCAAATAGATGAAGCAGCAACTCAAGGAGAAGTCATTATTATGGGGGACTTCAACTACCCTGAAATACATTGGGGAACAGAAACCTGTAGTTCCAGCAAAGGTAATAAGTTTTTGGCAACTATGAGAGACAATTACCTTTCACAACTAGTTCAGGACCCAACAAGAGGGGATGCATTGCTAGACCTAATATAAACCAACAGGCCAGACCGCATATCAAATATAAGGGTTGGGGGTCACTTGGGTAATAGTGATCACAAAATAATAAGCTTACATGTATCCTTTAATAAGATGTGTAGTTGAGGGGTTACAGGGACACTAAACTTCAGGAAGGCAAATTTCCAACGGATGAGAGATGATCTTGGTGCAATAAACTGGGACGATATCCTGAGACATAAAAATACACAAAGAAAATGGGAGACGTTTATTAGCATCCTGAATAGGACCTGTGCACAGTATATACCCTATGGGAATAAACATGCTAGAATTAGGAGGAAACCACTATGACTAAATAGAGCTGTAAGGGGCGCAATAAGGGACAAAAAGAAAGCGTTTAGGGAATTAAAGCAAGTAGGTAGTGATGAGGCATTAAATAAATACAGAAGACTGAATAAATTCTGTAAAAAGCAAATCAAGACAGCAAAGATTGAGGCAGAAAGACTCATTGCCAGAGAAAGTAAAAATAATCCCAAAATATTCTTTAACTACATAAATAGCAAGAAACTAAAAAATGATAGTGTTGGTCCCCTTAAAAATAATCTGGGTGAAATGGTGGATGAGGATGAGGAAAAAGCCAATATGCTAAATGACTTTTTTTCAACTGTATTTACACAAGAAAAACCCATGACAGATAACATGATCAGTGATAAAAAAATTTTCTCCATTAAATGTCACCTGCTTAACCCAGCAGGAAGTACGGCGGCGTCTAAAAATCACTAAAGTTGACAAATCCCCGGGCCAGGATGGGATACACCCCCGAGTACTGCAGGAATTAAGTACAGTCATAGATAGACCATTATTTTTAATCTTTAAAGATTCCATAATAACGGGGTCTGTACCACAGGACTGGCGTATAGCAAATGTGGTGCCAATATTCAAAAAGGGGGCAAAAATTGAACCTGGAAATTATAGGCCAGTGAGCTTAACATCTACTGTGGGTTAAATCCTGGAGGGTTTTTAAAGGGATACTATATTGGAGTATCTGAGGCTGAATAACCTCATGAAACAGTATCAGCACGGGTTTACGAGGGACCGTTCTTGTCAGACTAATCTGATAAGCTTTTATGAAGGGGTAAGTTCAGGACTGGACCAAGGGAATGCAGTGGACGTGGTGTTCATGGACTTCTCAAAAGCTTTTGATACAGTGCCACACAAAAGGTTGATACATAAAATGAGAACAATGGGGATAGGGGAAAATATGTGTAAGTGGGTTAAGAACTGGCTCATGGATAGAAAACAAAGGGTGGTTATTAATGGAGCACACTCGGACTGGGTCACGGTTAGCAGTGGGGTACCACAGGGGTCAGTATTGGGGCCGCTTCTCTTTAACATATTTATTAATGACCTTGTAGGGGGCATACAGAGTAGTATTTCAATATTTGCAGATGACACTAAACTCTGCAGGGTAATAAATACAGAGGAGGACAATTTTATATTACAGGAGGATTTATGTAAACTAGAAGCTTGGGCTGATAAATGGCAAATGAGCTTTAATGGGGATAAATGTAAGGTCATGCACTTGGGTAGAACAAACAAGATGTATAATTATGTGCTTAATTGTAAAACACTGGGCAAAACTGTCACTGAAAAAGACCTGGGTGTATGGGTGGACGACAAACTCACATTTAGTGGCCAATGTCAGGCAGCTGCAGCCAAGGCAAATAAAATAATGGGATGCATTAAAAGAGGCATAGATGCTCATGAGGAGAACATAATTTTACCTCTATACAAGTCACTGGTGCGACCACACTTAGAATACTGTGTGCAGTTCTGGTCTCCGGTGTATAAGAAAGACATAGCTGAACTGGAGCGGGTGCAGAGAAAAGCGACCAAGGTTATTAGAGAACTGGGGGGGTCTGCAATACCAAGACAGGTTATTACACTTGGGGTTATTTAGTTTGGAAAAACGAAAGCTTAGGGGTGATCTTATTACAATGTATAAATATATGAGGGGACAGTACAAAGACCTTTCTAATGATCTTTTTACTCTTAGACCTGTGACGGGGACAAGGGGGCATCCTCTACGTCTGGAGGAAAGAAGGTTTAGCCATAATCACAGATGCAGATTCTTTACTGTAAGAGCAGTGAGACTATGGAACTCTCTGCCATCTAAAGTTGTAATGAGTGATTCCTTACTAAAATTTAAGAAGGGACTGGATGCCTTTCTTGAAAAGTATAATATTACAGCCTATATTCACTAGTTTCCTAGATACTGCGTTGATCCAGGGAGCTAGTCTGATTGCCATATGTGGAGTCGGGAAGGAATTTTTTTTCCCCAATGTGAAGCTTACTGTTTGCCACTTGGGGTTTTTTTTGCCTTCCTCTGGATCAACATGTTAGGGCAGGTTAGAATAGGATATGGGTTGAACTAGATGGACTTAAAGTCTTCCTTCAACCTTAATAACTATGTTACTATGTTACTATGATAGAGCTGGAGGCTGTTTCAGCAATGTAAGCCAAAACCTGTTCCTGATGCTCCGGCTTTAAAAGCTGTTTACCTACTCCCAGAAAAGGCCTTCTGGAGCCAGACGATGATGCAGGCTCAACACCTCCTGCCTTAGGTGCTATTGTGCTTTTGGCACTACCAGCAGATTCACCACCACCACCATCAGTTCCAGCTGGCCCCCATTGCCCACGTCCACGGCCTCTTCCACCATACTTCCTCATGTTTGTGAAAATGTACCCAAAATGCCAGCAGATATATGGTACTATTTCAGAAGCTTACAGCTGTATACGGTGAAGGGTAAAATTTTAAATCTCCGTATATATTTCCGGAGTCACACACAGACGCTCTCAGGCTCAGTATGGAATAACAAAACAGAAGGAGCCAGCTTACCACAGTGGTAGACCTCTGCACTGACTCTCAGGTGGAGGAACCAGAGTGCACATAAAAAAACGATGATGCGAGTCCAGCTGATTAAAAGACTGAATTTATTCAAAAATGGTAAAAACGTACCAAATTACATATGGCACCCAGTACACGCAGCAACGCGTTTCGAACACATGCTGTGTTCTTTGTCAAAGCTGCTATGCAATGAAATAGAACACAATTTATACACAGCTGATAAAACAAATTCCACAGACACAGGTGATAAAACTAATTATACGCAAGTGAAAATTTTAAAAGAAACACCAAAAAAAAACGAAAAAAAAAACTAGATAGATCAGACATGACAAAATTCAATGCACATGGAAACGAATAAATATAAGAAATGTATATATATAAGGAAAAACTCCAATATACCAAAACTAATAATGAAATAACAATTCTTTGCGTTGGTTCAATCCAGCAGGAGCACAGGTGTTCAAATAAAACATTCAAAAGGCTTCTCGATCCCGAAGCTGCTTCCTGACATCTCCTCCTCTTTTATTCAAGTGAATTTTTTCTATAGCAAATACATTGAAAGATGAAGTATTCCTTCCATGAATCTTAACCCCTTCATGACCCAGCCTATTTTGACCTTAAAGACCTTGCCATTTTTTGCAATTCTGACCAGTGTCCCTTTATGAGGTAATAACTCAGGAACGCTTCAACGGATCCTAGCGATTCTGAGAATGTTTTTTCGTGACATATTGGGCTTCATGTTAGTGGTAAATTTAAGTCGATAATTTTTGCGTTTATTTGTGAAAAAAATGGAAATTTGGCGAAAATTTTGAAAATTTTGTAATTTTCAAATTTTTAATTTTTATTCTGTTAAACTAGAGAGTTATGTGACACAAAATAGTTAATAAATAACATTTCCCACATGTCTACTTTACATCAGCACAATTTTGGGAACAACATTTTTTTTTGTTAGGAAGTTATAAGGGTTAAAAGTTGACCAGCGATTTCTCATTTTTACAGCAAAATTTACAAAACCATTTTTTTTAGGGACCACCTCACATTTGAAGTCACTTTGAGGGGTCTATATGGCAGAAAATACCCAAAAGTGACACCTTTATAAAAACTGCACCCCTCAAGCTACTCAAAACTACATTCAAGAAGATTATTAACCCTTCAGGTGCTTCACAGGAACTAAAGCAACGTGTAAGGAAAAAATGGACATTTTAATTTTTCCAACAAAAATTTTCTTTTAGCATCAATTTTTTCATTTTTACATGGGCATCAGGATAAAATGGATCCTAAAATTTGTTGGGCAATTTCTCCTGAGTACACAGATACCTCATATGTGGTCATAAACCACTGTATGGGCGCACGGCAGGGCTCAGAAGGGAAGGAGCGCCATTTGACTTTTTGAATGGAAAATATGCTGGAATATTTAGCGGTTGCCATGTCACATTTGGAGAGTCCCTGTGTGCCTAAACATTGGAGCTCCCCCACAAGTGACCCCATTTTGGAAACTAGACCCCTAAGGAACTTATCTAGATGCATAGTGATCATTTTGAACCCCAGGTGCTTCACAAATTGATCTGTAAAAAAAAGAAAGTACTTTTTTTTCACAAAAATTTTCTTTTAGCCTCAGTTTTTTCATTTTCACATGGGCAACAGTATAAATTGGATCCTAAAATTTGTTGGGCAATTTCTCCTGAGTACACAGATACCTCATATGTGGTCATAAACCACTGTTTGGGCGCATGGCAGGGCTCAGAAGGGAAGCAGCGCCATTTGACTTTTTGAATGGAAAATATGCTGGAATATTTAGCGGTTGCCATGTCGCATTTGGAGAGTCCCTGTGTGCCTAAACATTGGAGCTCCCCCACAAGTGAACCCATTTTGGAAACTAGACCCCCTAAGGAATTTATCTAGATGCATAGTGATCATTTTGAACCCCCAGGTGCTTCACAAATTGATCTGTAAAAAAAAGAAAGTACTTTTTTTTCACAAAAATTTTCTTTTAGCCTCAGTTTTTTTCATTTTCACATGGGCAACAGTACAAATTGGATCCTAAAATTTGTTGGGCAATTTCTCCTGAGTACACAGATACCTCATATGTGGTCATAAACCACTGTTTGGGCGCACGGCAGGGCTCAGAAGGGAAGAGCGCCATTTGACTTTTTGAATGGAAAATATGCTGGAATATTTAGCGGTTGCCATGTCGCATTTGGAGAGTCCCTGTGTGCCTAAACATTGGAGCTCCCCCACAAGTGACCCCATTTTGGAAACTAGACCCCCTAAGGAACTTATCTAGATGCATAGTGAGCACTTTGAACCCCCAGGTGCTTCACAAATTGATCCGTAAAAAAAAGAAAGTACTTTTTTTTCACAAAAATTTTCTTTTAGCCTCAGTTTTTTCATTTTCACATGGGCAACAGTATAAACTGGATTCTAAAATTTGTTGGGCAATTTCTCCTGAGTACACAGATACCTCATTTGTGATCATAAACCACTGTTTGGGCGCACGGCAGGGCTCAGAAGGGAAGGAGCGCCATTTGACTTTTTGAATAGAAAATATGCTGGAATATTTAGCGGTTGCCATGTCGCATTTGGAGAGTTCCTGTGTGCCTAAACATTGGAGCTCCCCACAAGTGACCCCATTTTGGAAACTAGACCCCTAAGGAACTTATCTAGATGCATAGTGAGCACTTTGAACCCCCAGGTGCTTTACAGAAGTTTATAACGCAGAGCCGTGAAAATAAAATATCATTTTTTTTTCTCAAAAAATGATTTTTTAGCCCACTATTTTTTATTTTCACAATGGTTACAGGAAAATTGGATCCCGAAATTTGTTGGCCAGTTTGTCCTGAGTACGCTAGTACCCCATATGTGGGGAACCACTGTTTGGGCACACGTCAGGGCTCGGAAGGGATGTAGTGCAGCTTTTGAATGCCAACTTGATGGAATGGTCTGCGGGCATCTTGTTACGTTTGCAGAGCCCCTGATGCGCCTAAACAGTAGAAACTCCCCACAAGTGACCCCATTTTGGAAACTAGACACCGCAAAGAACTTATCTAGATGTGTGGTGAGCACTTTGAACCCCCAAGGGCTACACAGAAGTTTATAACGCCCGGGCATGAAAATAAAAAAATCATATTTTTTCCACAATCAGGATCTTTTAGTCCCCAATTTTTTTTATTTTCGCAAGGGTAACATGAGAAATTAGACCCCAAAAGTTGTTGTCCAATTTGTCCTGAGTATGCTGATATCCCATATGTGGGAGAAAACTACTGTATGGGCACACGTCGGGGCTCGGATGGGAAGTAGTGACCTTTTGAAATGCCCACTTGATGGAATGGTCTTCGGGCGTCATGTTACGTTTGCAGAGTCACTGATGTGCCTAAACAGTAGAAACTCCCCACAAGTGACCCCATTTTGGAAACTAGATCCCCAAGGAACTCCTCTAGATGTTGGTGAGCACTTTGAATCTCCAAGTCCTTCACAGAAGTTTATAACGCAGAGCCGTGAAAATATAAAATCATTTTTTTTCCACAAAAATAATTTTTAGTCCCCAATTTTTTTTCCCAATGTTAACAGGAGAAATTAGAACCCCCAAAGTTGTTGTGCAATTTTTCCCGAGTACGCTGATACCTCATATGTGGGGATAAACCACTGTTTGGGCATACGTCGGGGCTTGGAATAAAGGGAGCACTGTTTGACTTTTTGAACGCAAAATTTGCAGGAATCAATGGTGGCGCCATGTTGCGTATGGAGACCCCCTGATGTGCCTAAATAGTGGAAACCCTCAATTCTAACTCCAACCCTAACCCCAACACACCCCTAACGCCTACACACACCTAACCCTAATACAAACCCTAATCATAACCATAACCCAACACACCCCTAACCCTAATCCCAACTCTAACCATAAACCTAACTACAAGCCTAACCCTAATTCCAAACCTAACCCTAATTCCAACCCTAACCCAAATTCCAACCCTAACCATAATTCTAACCTTAGCCCTAATGCTAACCCTAACCCTAGTTCTAACCCTAAGGCTGGGTTAATATTGCGTTTTACCAGCCCGTTCAACACGTAGCGTTGACCGGCTGGTAACGGTATAGCATAACGCGATCGCGTTATGCTATACCCGCTAGCACAGATGAATCAGCAGATAATCAGCCGCGGATCAGCAGCAAAATCAGTCGCGGATCAGCAGCAAAATCCGCCGCGGATCAGCAGCAAAATCCGCCGCGGATCAACAGCGAAATCTGCCGCGGATCAGCAGCGAAATCCGCCGCGGATCAGCAGCGAAATCCGCCGCGGATCAGCAGCGAAATCCGCCGCGGATCAGCAGCGAAATCCGCCGCGATCAGCAGCGAAATCCGCCGCCGATCAGCAGCGAAATCCGCAGCGGATCCGCAGCGAAGTCCGCCGCGGATCCGCAGCGATGTCCGCCGCGGATCAGCAGCGAAGTCCGCCGCGGATCAGCAGCGAAATCCGCCGCGGATCAGCAGCGAAATCCGCCGCGGATCAGCAGCGAAGTCCGCCGCGGATCAGCAGCGAAATCCGCCGCGGATCAGCAGCGAAGTCCGCCGCGGATCAGCAGCGAAATCCGCCGCGGATCAGCAGCGAAATTCGCCGCGGATCAGCAGCGAAATCCGCCGCGGATCAGCAGCGAAATCTGCCGCGGATAAGCAGCGATATCCGCCGCGGATCCGCAGCAAAATCAGCTGCGGATCAGCAGCAAAATCCGCTAGGAAAAAAAAAAAAAATTCTTTATTTTTTTTATTTGTCCCTACCTATGACAGGGGGGGTTCATTTACTTTTTTTATTTTGATCACTGTGACAGTTTATCACAGTGATCAAAATAAATTTTTGAACACTGGGGGGCGCACTGCGCATGCGCCGGCCGGCGGGCGCACTGCGCATGCGCCCGCCATTTTCCAATATGGCGGCGCCCATGAAGAGGCCCGGGCGGATGCCGGGCCCGATCGTGGGACATCGGTGGATCGGGAGAGGTGAGTAGGGGGGTCGGAAGGCTGGGGGGGGGGATAGGAAGTGGGTGCAGTGGACCAAAAGAGGAGGGGAGCTGTAAGTGACGGCGGTGACCGATCGCTGCCATCTTTCGGTGGCGGCGGCCGATCACCGCCGTGACTCGGTGTGGGGGGGGTCAGGGCTCGGTCTCCAGGCATGGCAGATGCTATTGCAGCATCGGCCATGGCTGGATTGTAATATTTCACCAATTAAATTGGTGAAATATTACACATTGCTCTGATTGGCTGTTTCACTTTTAACAGCCAATCAGAGCGATCTGTAATGTATGTAGTACAGTTCATATAGCGTCTTGTGCTTGGGTGCGATGAAAACACAGGAGTCACAGATTTGATATAGAAAAGTCCTGTATTACTTCATACAAGTTGGCAGAAATAGTCACACAGTTTGCAGACACAGAAACAGGAGACACAGCAGGCCAGAGTAATCCAAGCTCAGCAATCACTCTCCAATACAGATTCAGGATCTTCTTCTCTGTTACCGTAAGTCCATGCAAACGTGGGTCTTTCAAAGAGCAGGGTTCAGAGTCCACAAGTGCTTCAGAGTTCCTCAGTAGGAATAGCTGGAGTACAAGGTCCAAGGCTTACAGGAGTCAAGTCACAGGTTCACTGCAGGCTAGATTCTGAAGCACTGATTGCTCAGCTGTGGCTGCTTAAGAAGCAAAGGAGAGAATCAGGGCGGGAACATGCAAGCTGGAAACTCCATTTTGACTGAGGGCAAGATAGCTGCAGCAAGACAGAAAGTAAAATGGCTGACGAACAAACTGAGTTTCAGGAATATATACATAGAACCTTACATTACTCCCCCCTTAAGGACAACTTCCGGATGACCTCAGACCAGGCTTGTGTGGGTACCTCTGATGAAACTGACGGAGCAAGCGAGGAGCATTAACGTTATTGACCGGTTCCCATGAGTTGTCCTCCACTGGGTAGCCCTGCCATTTAATCAGATATTGTAACTGATTTCTATACAACCTGGAATCTAAAATCCTTTCCACCACAAATTCTTCCTGACCATCGACTAGCACTGGGTCAGGGCAAGGAGAGGAACGTCCAGGAAACGTATTGGGTGTCGCAGCCTTTAGTAGGGATACATGAAAGACAGGGTGGATTCTCATAGTTCTGGGCAGTTGAAGACGACAAGCAACGGCACTTATAATTTTACTGATTTTATAGGGTCCAATGTACTTATGTCCCAACTTAGACGATGGAATCCTTAACTTAAGATTTCTGGTTGACAGCCAGACCAAGTCTCCTACCTTGAAAGCTGGTGCAGGTTTACGAAATTTATCTGCTGCTTTCTTGTACCTTTCTTGAGCCGATTCCAGATTTTCCTTTAGAAGATCCATATTCTTCTGTAAAGACGTGATTCTTTCAGCCACTGCTGGTAAAGGCGTTTCTATGGGAAATCGTGGTAGAATGTTAGGATGATAACCTAGATTAGAGTAAAAAGGAGACTGTTTAGTGGAGGCACTCTGAGAGTTGTTATAAGAGAACTCAGCTAATGGAAGTAGATCCACCCAATCATCCTGTAGGTGGCAGATAAAGCAGCGGAGATACTGCTCCAGGGTTTGATTGGTTCGTTCGGTCTGTCCATTAGTCTGGGGATGAAAAGCAGAAGAAAGGTTTACTTTAATGTCCAATGCTGCACAGAAATTTTGCCAAAACCTAGAAGTGAATTGCACCCCTCGATCCGAAATAACCTCATCCGGTACTCCATGTAAGCGAAACACATCTTTAATCATCAAATCTGATGTCTGTTTTGCAGTGGGTAAGCCGACACAAGGGATAAAATGAGCTGCCTTTGTTAGACGGTCAACCACCACTAGAATGGTGTTCTTCCCTGAGAGGTTGGTAACTCCACAATGAAGTCCATAGAAATGGATCCCCACGGGCGGGACGGGGTGGGAAGAGGCTGTAACAGACCAGTTGGTGAGGAGCGAGGTGTTTTGCATCTTGCACAGACCTCACATGAAGTGACATAATTCAAAACATCCTTCCTGAAAGTGGGCCACCAAAAGAAACGAGAAAGAAATTCCTGTGTCTTTAGAATTCCTCTATGCCCAGCTATCTTGGAATCGTGAATGAGTTGCAATACTCTTAATCTGACTGTTTCAGGAATATACAGACGTTGTCCCTGAATCCACACACCATTCTTAAAGACAAGACTTACGTCCCTTGGGGGTTGTGCCAAAAAGGAATCCGCATGGTATGCTTCCTTGATGTCCTTAAGTAGGTCTTGATTATGAATTACTCCTAGGAATCTAGAGTCAGGAAGAATAGTCTTAGGAGGAGTAATTGGACGTGTCTCTGCTGAGTAAATCCTAGAGAGTGCATCAGCCTTTCCATTGCGCGATCCTGGTCTATAAGAGATGATAAAATTAAATTGGTTTAAGAAAAGATTCCAGCGAGCCTGGCGAGGAGTCAGGCACTTAGCCGACCTGATAAACTCAAGGTTACGATGGTCTGTCAGGACGACTATTTGCTGTGCAGCTCCTTGAAGAAGTGTCTCCATTCTTTGAAGGCGGCAATAATGGCCAACAACTCTCTATTGCCCACATCGTAGTTCCTCTCAGCCGAAGACAACTGCTGGGAAAAGAAGGCACAGGGATGCAAGACATTCTTCTCACCTGTTCTCTGAGAGAGTATAGCTCCAACGGCACAGTCTGAAGCATCCACCTCTATTATGAAGGCAAGCTCGGGTTGGGATGTACTAGGATAGGTGCAGTGGTAAATTTATCTTTTAGACGGGAAAATGCTTCCTGGGCTTGGGGAGTCCAGGAAAACCTAGACTCTTTCCGGGTAAGTTGAGTGATAGGTGACACTACCTCAGAGAAATTTCTAATGAAACGTCTATAGAAGTTGGCAAACCCGATGAAGCGCTGTACCTCCTTCACATTTCTAGGACTTGGCCAATCCTTGATGGCTTGGGTTTTGCTTCCATCCATACTAATTCCTTTGTGTAGACAGTACATACCCCAGAAATTGAATTTCGGTCCTATGGAATTCACACTTTTCAAGTTTGATGTAAAGATGATTTTGTCTTAGACGTTCCAAGACCATTCTCACATGTCCATGATGTTCCTCTGTGGAGTTGAAAAAATTAGAATATCATCCAAATAAATTACCACGAATGTATCTAGGAGATCCCTGAAGATGTCATTCACCAAGTGTTGGAAAGTGGCTGGGGCGGTACTCAGACCAAAAGGCATAACTAGATATTCAAAGTGTCCATAGCGTGACCTGAATGCAGTCTTCCATTCATCCCCAGGTCTAATACGGACTAAGTTATAGGCCCCACGAAGATCTAGTTTAGAAAAAATTTTGGCATGTCGCACTCTCTCCAATAACTCAGGGATTAAAGGCAATGGATAACGGTTTCTAATAGTAACCTTATTGAGTTCCCTATAGTCTACGCATGGTCTCAGAGATCCATCTTTCTTCTTTACAAAGAAGATGGGTGCACCTGCAGGAATGAAGAGGGGCGTATGAAGCCCTTGGCTAGATTTTCATCTATGTAATCCTTTAAAGCCTTTAGCTCGGCCCCGCCAGGGGTAGATCTTACCAAAAGGTATCTCTGCTCCAGGCAATAATTCAATTGGACAATCATATGGACGGTGAGGAGGAAGCTGGTCAGCGTTCTTCTTGTCACATAAATCCACATAGTCCTGGTATACAGCTGGTAGTTCAGGGACTGACATGATTCCTTTAGGAACAGAGCAAGCTGAAACTTTTGGACTCATCTGTTTCTCTGGAAAGTGTAATTCCTTGGTCTCCCAGTTAATGGTAGGATTCTGAGCCTGCAGCCATGGTAGCCCTAGAATAATGGGAAAGTGGGGAGAAGAGATAAGCATAAAGGACAGTTTCTCTTGATGATCTTTACCCATAAGAACCCTCAAAGGCTCTGTTTCCTGATCCACTGGTCCAGAGGTCAGCAGGGAGCCATCCACAGTTTCCATCTGTACTGGAGTAGCCTTCTTCACTGAACGTATTCCCTGTTTCAGAGCAAAGGAGACATCCATAAAATTTCCACTTGCCCCTGAGTCAATCATAGCAGAGCTAGACACCCAAGCTGAGTCAACCCAGAGTTTGATGGAAAGAAAGCAATGAGAATTGTTTTTCTTACAACTCAGCTGGGACACCGCTGAGGAAACTTGAAAAATGGCAGCGTTTACACAGTCAACGTCCTCAGAGGTAACGGAGTTTAAGTCCGAGAAATCAAGATCTGTTGCTGCAGATCTCTCTGGAGCCTGAGGCTCGGACCTGACAGATCCCCTCTCGCAACACTCACAATGAATGAGTGCTGCAGTAGTCTTACGAGAACGGCTGGGGCAGTTTATAATGAAGTGCCCTGACTTACCACAATAGAAACATAGATTCTCCTTAAAACGATGTTCCTTGCGTGCATCACTAACCCGTCGTTGTAAAGAGTCTACCTGCATGGGTTCAGGTTCAGGTTCCCGTGTAATCCTACTCAAAGGTTCCTTAGCTGGAGAGGAAGGTAGGAAAAGGTTAGTACGATTGCTTTCGAACCATCTCTCTTGCCTGCGTTCAGTCAGACGAGTATCAATACGGATGCAGTAGTTAATAAAGTCACCTAACGCAGTGGGAGGGTCGGCACGAGCAAGTTCATCCTTAATCAGTGGAGATAACCCCTTTCGAAAAATAGATTTTTTGGCGGAACTGTCCCAGGTGGTATCAAGGGCCCATCTCCTGAAATCCAAGGCATATTCAGCTACCGAGTGCTTACCTTGGCGCAAAGCTAACATGGCTGCTTCAGCTGTTGCACCTCGATTGGGGTCATCAAACACCTGCCCATGGCTGAAATAAAATCATCAAGGTGATTCAAACAATCATCCTCAGTCTCAATCAGAGGGTTTGCCCACATTAAAGCCTTGTTGGTAAGCAACATAATTATAGTAAGCACCTTAGATCGTTCAGTGGGAAATTGTGAAGCATGTGCAGAAAAAAAAAGATTGCATTGATTAATAAATCCCCTGAATTTCTCACGTTCACCGCCAAAACGAAAAGGGGGCAACTTGGGAATCCCAGCACTCGGGGCTACGGCAGGAGCCTGGACTCGCCCCTCTAGAACCTCAATCCTGGCTCGCAAATCCTGGTAGTCTGTCTAACCACTTGCAAATTGTGATTATTGAGGTCCTGTAGATTTGTAAAACGGGTCTTTATATTCTGCAAATCTGCAAGGATATTATCAGTCACTCCGCAAAGTTCCTTTATGCGGGCCTCCATTTTCCAGATCTTTTAAGACAGGATTACTGGAAGAAGAGGAGAGAAAAAAAACAATAGTGTTCACCTGTGGCAACACTGCAGAGAGAAAAAAAAATTAAGGGAACTGCTCACCTGGAATGGTTGTGAGAAGTCACAACCACTATCATCACAGAAAGTTTCAACCAGACATCTGATATCCAGAGTTACAGCAGACGAAAAAGAGAAAAGAAAGGAAAAAAAAAAAAACAATAGTGTTTACCTGTGGTAACACTGCAAAAAGAAAAAACTTAAGGGAATTGCTCACCTGGAATGGTTGTGAGAAGTCACAACCACTGTCATCACAGAAAGTACAACCGGACGTCTGATATCCACAGTACAGCAGACACAGCCTTCCAGACCCAGCAGACACTAACGTTTTGGCTTCAGAATCTTGTAATGTATGTAGTACAGTTCATATAGCGTCTTGTGCTTGGGTGCGATGAAAACACAGGAGTCACAGGTTTGATATAGAAAAGTCCTGTATTACTTCATACAAGTTGGCAGAAATAGTCACACAGTTTGCAGACACAGAAACAGGAGACACAGCAGGCCAGAGTAATCCAAGCTCAGCAATCACTCTCCAATACAGATTCAGGATCTTCTTCTCTGTTACCATAAGTCCATGCAAACGTGGGTCTTTCAAAGAGCAGGGTTCAGAGTCCACAAGTGCTTCAGAGTTCCTCAGTAGGAATAGCTGGAGTACAAGGTCCAAGGCTTACAGGAGTCAAGTCACAGGTTCACTGCAGGCTAGATTCTGAAGCACTGATTGCTCAGCTGTGGCTGCTTAAGAAGCAAAGGAGAGAATCAGGGCGGGAACATGCAAGCTGGAAACTCCATTTTGACTGAGGGCAAGATAGCTGCAGCAAGACAGAAAGTAAAATGGCTGACGAACAAACTGAGTTTCAGGAATATATACATAGAACCTTACACGATCGTGGCCACGGGGGGTTAAGCCAACCCCCCTGTGGTGAAGCACAAAGGGTCCTGTAACTGCGGGTCGGGTGACCTTTGAGTGACCCCGGTCTCCCGGCCCGCAGGGACGAGATCCTTTCATGACGCCACATAGGCGTCATGGGTCGGATTGGCACAGGTTTTCATGACGCCTACGTGGCGTCATGGGTCGGGAAGGGGTTAATAAAATGTCTGGATGCCTGTGACATAGCACGCAAAGAATCACAATTATTATAAATATCGGTAAGATGTTCAGAAATACGCTTTTTTAAATTCCTGATAGTACAACCCACATACATCAAAGAACAACTCGAGCAAAAAATAATATATACAACATGATCGCTATTGCAATTTAAATATTGCTTTATATGAAAATTTCTTGATGAATCAGAGTTGTGAAAAGTTTTGGTTACTGAGACAAATTTACACATTCTACAGCAATTCTCACCACACCTAAAAAACCCTTTACAATCGAGCCACGTATGTCTGTCATTCAGGGCTTTATTGGTGTTGGAAAGTATGTTACCTATAGTAACCGCTCTCTTTGCAACCACAGCACAACCCGGTTTCAAAATCTGAGCCAATGTGTTGTCCTCCTCCAGTATTGGCAAATATTTATAAAAAATATTTTTAATCTCAGAAAATTGGGGACTGAATTGTAAAGACAATACCGGTTTATTTGTCCAATCGTTACCAGATCTACATGGATCATTAATAGAGTTGAGCGATACTTTCCGATATCCAAAAGTATCGGAATCGGAATGGTATCGCCGATACCCAAAAAATATCGGCGATACCCGATACCGGAAATCCAATGTAAGTCTATGGGAACAAAATATCGGAATTAAAAAAAACCCATTCTTGCCTTGTTGGTTAATTGTACATGAAGGAAAACAACAAAGAGTAATGTAGAATGTATTGGGGGAGGTTGAGGAGACATTAAAGGCATAGATGTTTAACCCAATCCAATGGAATAGCATTAATATTTTTTTTTTTGGAAATACGTTCGGATTGACGAAGAAATTGACTATGTTGTTAACCTTTTTTCTATTTTGGCAAATATGTATGTTTCACAACTTCCATGCTCTTCACCTTTTTAACTTTTGACACACTTTCTCCTTCATAATCTTCAGCAGCATCATCTTTGTCATCAAATTATTCTTCATCTTCACCTTCTTTATCTTCTTCGTAAACTTCTTGTTATTCATCTTTTTGTTAACATTACTCATATTGTTCTTATTAAGCTATTATTCTTCTTCATATTCTACATCTTCTTCCTCTTCATCTTCTTCATCAGATTCTTATTTGTGACAGAGATTCCTGTACTTGTAATCTGTCAAAGTATGAATTTTTCATCCTTCCGTTCTTGCTGTCACAAAAGATTTAAATTACAACAGTATTTGTCCGTGTTCAGTTTAGCCTGCAGCAGCAGGCATTTTCCAGGGGCACCACGAGGAGGAACGGACTCACCCCCATACACTGCTTAGTCTTCTTCTGCTTATAATTTAGAGCATATATTTTGCTCTTCATTTTGATCTTATACTTCATGTTCTTCTGCTTTTTGATCTTCTGCTTATTGTTCTTCTGTCTCTTGTTCTGTATCTTGTAGTTTGTCCTAACCTTCTTTTTCCTGTTGGTGATCTTCTTCTGGGTAATCTTATATTTCTTCTTTGTGATGGTGTTCAGGCTGGTTGGCTTGATGCTGTCGTCCTTGGGGTCGTCATCTTCTTCGGGGTGGTCTTTAGGGTCGTCTAACTTCCGAGAACCAGTTGACGTTACTGGAACCCGGACGGGTAGCAGAAGGTACAAGAGCCAATGCAAGTAACGAGGACCAGCTGACTGTGCTGGAACCCGGAGAGGCAGCAGAAGGAAAAGAGCCAATGGCACAACCGAGGACCAGCTGACGTTACTGGGACACGGTTACTAAGCAGGAGGTACCTGTGCTCCAAAGCACTACCAAGGACCAGCAGATGTTGCTGGAACTCGGATACCGAGATGGAGGCACCTAGGCCAAAGGCACTGCGGAGAACCAGTTGACGGTACTGGAACCGGACGGGTAGCAGAAGGTACAAGAGCCAATGCAAGTAACAAGGACCAGCTGACTGTGCTGGAACCCGGAGGGCAGCAGAAGGAAAAGAGCCAATGGCACAACCGAGGACCAGCTGACGTTACTGGGACACGGTTACTAAGCAGGAGGTACCTGTGCTCCAAAGCACTACCAAGGACCAGCAGACGTTGCTGGAACTCGGATACCGAGATGGAGGCACCTACGCCAAAGGCACTGCGGAGAACCAGTTGACGGTACTGGAACCCAGACGGGTAGCAGAAGGTACAAGAGCCAATGAGTAACGAGACAGGACTGTGCTGGGAACCTGAGGGGCATCAGAAGGAAGAGCCATGGCACAACCGAGACCAGCTGAGTTACTGACACGGTAAAGCAGAGTACTTGCCCAAAACATCCAAGGACCATAGATTTTGGATCGGATACCGAGATGGAGGCCTAGCCAAGCATGCGAGAACATTGGTACGAACCGCGGAGCGAAGTACAGACCAATCAATAACAAGGACCATACTTGCTGAACGAGGGAGCAAGAAAGAGCAATGACACGAGGACATGACGTATGGGACACGTATACAGATACTGGCTCCAAGCACACCAAGGACCAGCACGTTCTGGAACTCGGATACCGAGATGGAGGCACCTACGCAAGGCACTGCAGGAACCCGTTGACGGTACTGGAACCCGGCGGTGCAGAAGTACCCATGGAATTTCAGTTGACAGCCGCAAGCGCGCAGTTACCGATCCCACAGTAAACAGTGGTGATTGTCCTATTGTCAAACGGAACAGCCTTATTTGCATATCCGCAGCACATATAGGAAGCACCCAAACTCCAGGCACCATAGAGTCTGGTTAACCCGACGCAACACGACAGGACAACTATTGAGGCTAATGACGTTTACACTGACAGGAAACAGATGGCGTGCTGTAACCAGTCTGGCAGGAGTGAATACCCGTGCCAATGACACTTCCGAGCAACAACTGTCGGTGTGGAGCCAGGGATGAGAAGAACAGGTGGGGGCACAGGACTTTTTGCCGTTCACACAGCAGGGGAACAGCTGACATTACTGAACCAGTAAACAGGAGCAAGTGTTACTGTGTAACAGCACTTCCGAGCAACAATCGTTGTGAAGCCGATGAAGAACAGGTGAGGCAGCAGACTTTTGCCGTTCACCGCAGGGGAACAGCAGGGTTATGACCCAAACACATCGCAATTGTTTTCATTGTGCTCTAACTTTGAGCAGCAACTGGCGGTGTTGAAGCCCAGGGTCAAGGAGGGTGTAGGCAGAGGCCTAGTATGAGATGTTTGAAGTTGAAGTTGTAGTTAGCAGCAGTAATTTTTGCCAGACACACAGCAGGGGAACAGCAGGCGTTACTGAACCCCACAAACACATCAGCGATTGTTTTCATCTGTGCATCTAACACTTCTGAGTAGCAACTGGCGGTGTTGAAGCCCAGGGTCAAGGAGGGTGTAGGCATAAAATATTCAATTATTGCCTTGTTACGTGGTCATTGCAAATGTATGTACTTCAAACAAGAATAAATGAAGTTTTACTAGGACAATAAAATGATGAATTTCAATTCCAAGAATAGAAAAATATTTATACTTGAGATTCCTCAGTGGTTGATACCGTTTAATGGCTAGCTGAAAAGATGGTAACAAATTCAAAGCTTTCGAGACTACTCAGGTCTCTTCATCAGGCTAAGACTAAAACAAAAAATGAAGAATCACATATTTCTACACACAACAGGACACAGGAATAGGTAAGACAAGTGAGGGAGGGACAAGTGAAGGGAGACCGGCCAAAAAATGAGAACAAGGATGAATTATCAGCGCCACACAATAAGAGAAAAAATAATGGATTTACCTGTGGCAAAACACTTTTGTATGCCCGGTCATAGCATGATGGATATGGAATTACTGTTATTAAAATATAACTTCAAATCTGAGAAAGATACAAAGGTTTCAGAATATAAGCTCATCATGACCTTTGACACTCTTAGTGATGGAATGAATAGATCACACGGATTTATGTCATTCTATATCAATTAAGGAATCTGCGTCTCTGCCCTTCCAGGGGCATGAAAACACAAAACCAGACCCCAATCAGAGGGCAATAAAACTTTCTATCCTTATCTAGGAACTGTTCCAATATTTATGTTCATCCCTCTGTCATAATGACAGTTCTGCTACACGTCACTTCTTTTACCTATTGAACTATTCCTGTGTCCTGTTGTGTATAGAAATATGTGATGCTTCTTTTTTTGTTTTAGTATTTGCCTGATGAAGAGACGTGAGTAGCCTCGAAAGCTTGCAATTTGTTACCATCTTTTCAGTTATCCAATAAAAGGTATCAACCACTGCGGACTCTCAAGTCTAAATATTTTTCTATCTACTGGCTAACACGGTACGAAGATACACATGTTTCCTAACTTCAAGAATAAAAATAAAGACCCTGGAAATATAAACGCATATATGCACATGCCAACAAGAAATGGAACAACACACCACCCAAAAAATTGGTTACAAAATATAGTGTTGCAAATTTAAGAATAAAAGTCCATTTTTGTATTTATGAATAATGCTTAAGGAACGCTATGTTAAACCATAACATAGTGAAGACAATGGATTTTGGAATAGTCACTCATCATCATCATTGCAATTTATATGTGACAGTCACAGACATTTCAATTATTTAAGTTAATAAAATCGTTACTTTGTACAGCATGTATGACATGTCCAGCATGGACTCATCAATGTGATGATGCAATAATGTACGATAAAAAATAACCATTTAAAAAAACATTATGCATTGTCACAATTTAAGTGTGTGCCTGCAAGTGTAGGTGAAACAAAGGCTACGGATAGCAAAGGTATATTCTATGTCTGTATCAGACAGTGGACAGCCTCTGATGGGTAATGGCGATGTTATACTGTACGTCAATAAAGTCTGCGGCTGCAATCATGCATTTTGCATGTCTGGTTGCGCAAGGCTTTATCCGTCAACAACACTACCTTCCTACTGTCACTCGTAGGGTAGGGTAGCGTGTGTCTATTAGATGACTCTCTATGAAATGTGACGTTACGCAGCGTTATTGTGCCCTAGGGACGCCAAAAATACGACAGCAGTAATCATTTACTGTCTAATACTCCACCTATGACCAACAAAAAAAGCACGTTCCCTCTTTAACAATCTACAAGACTAACAAGCATAATGGTTGACGCTGACTTTATTGAGGTACAGTATTACATCGACATTGTCCATGAGTAACTATGCACTGTGATACCTATATACCATTATTAATTTATATCTGTTGTGGTTGTTTCAACAGCACTTGCAGGTATAACTACCTATTGTCAGTATGCATGATGCACTTTCTAGATGTAATAATTTATTATTGCACATTATTACCATGTTTAGATGCTGGCCATTTCATATATGGTGTTTGAAGTTACAGTTGGCATCAGTATGTGTATTTTATAATTTCTGTCATAAATAAAACTCGTGATGATGATGATGATGATTTTATGATTCGTACATCCATTGACTGCATTATCTTACAGGTACAGATAAAGTTCCTTAAAAAGCATTAATTGATAATTAAGAAATGTACTTTTAATGCATTAATTTCAAAAAGTGAACACTATGTTTTAGTTTTTGTTACCATTTCTAATAGACATGTGTAGATATGCGCTGTGATGACAAATTATTATTTGTCCATATTTGTTATAAAAATTTATCATTGTAGGCCTGGAAAACTTCACAATTTCCTGTTTTAAGCATAACAATCAGGGTGACGGCTCTTCCCTATTTGGAGCATGTTCCACATGGGTTTTTCTGTGCATGTGTAGGAAACAGGAGACTTCTTGCCGGACACACAGCAGGGGAACAGCTGGCGTTACTGAACCCCACTAACACTATAGCTTGTGTATTGGTCTGTGGACACGACACTTCTGAGCAGCAACTGGCAGTGTTGTAGCCCAGGGAGTAGAGTTCAGGTGGTAGAAAGATGAACATAACAGGAGACATGGATAAGTTGCGAACCAGTTATTTAATCTGAAAACGGACAGACAAATTCTGGCGAGATCCATGCCTTGTTCATTTTCAGAAAAGTAAGCCGGTCTACATTATCGGAGGATAGTCGCATGCGACGGTCTGTTAGTACACCACCTGCAGCACTAAAGACGCGCTCCGATAATACACTGGCAGCGGGGCAAGCCAGCACCTCCAATGCATACTGGCTAAGCTCTGGCCATGTATCCAGCTTAGAGACCCAAAACTTGAATGGGGAAGAGCCATATGGGAGTACACTGAGAGGGAAAGACAAGTAGTCTGTCACCATCTTATGGAAACGTTGCCTCCTGCTGACTGGAGCCGTCTCGGATGGTGTAGACATTTGTGGCGCTGCCACAAAACTTCGCCACATTTGGAACATACTGGTCTTGCCCTGTGCAGAGGCGCTGCTTGTGCTCCCTCTTGTTGCAGAGCTGTCTCCACTGCCTCGACGCACAGAGCTGCTTTGTAAAGCAGTAGCAGCAGCAGTGCTCTCGGCTGGAATGGAGAACATTATGGATTGCACCAGTGTCTCTTTGTACTCCCGCATTTTATGCTCCCGGTTCAGGCTTTGTAAGTTGTCCCGGTAGCGAGGGTCTAGGAGGGTGTACAGCCAATAATCAGACGTGGTGAGAATGTGGGCGATGCGGCGGTCGTTTCTCAGGCACTGCAGCATGAAATCAACCATGTGCTGCAGACTCCCAACTGGCCAAGAAACGCTGTCCCCTGCAAGAGGCGTCATCTCTGCCTGCTCTGCATCACCCCACCCTCGCTCTACATACTGACTAGAGCGTTGTGTACCTCCCTCTGGAGCGATGTCTTCCTCCTCCATTGACTCCTCCTCATCTTCCTCACTAAGTGAGCCCTGCCCAGCCCTTTGTGAGGAACCACGTTGCGCTGACTGTCCAGAAGGTGATGGAATTTGTGACTCCTCATCCTCCACCTCTTCCAAAACCTCATCCCTTAGTGCTTGCAGTGTTTTTTGAAGCAGGCAGATAAGGGGGACAGTCAGGCTGACTAGTGCATCATCTGCACTCGCCATCCGCGTTGACTCATCAAACGCACGCAAAACGTGGCAGATGTCCTTCATAGAGGCCCACTCAGTAGTGGTGAAGTGTGAACGGCGCAAATTGCGAGTTGATTGCGCCTGATGCAGCTGATACTCCATTACTGCTGGCTGCTGCTCACACAACCGCTCCAACATATGTAACGTGGAATTCCACCTGGTGGGTACGTCACATATGATGCGATGTTCAGGAAGGCGAAATCTGCGTTGCAGAGCTGCAATGCGCGATCTGGCCATGCTGGAACGTCGCAAGTGAGCACACTCTAGGCGGACCTTGTGCAGCAGTGCATCAAGATCCGGATAGTCCCTCAAAAAACTCTGCACGACCAAGTTGAGCACATGTGCCAGACATGGTATGTGAGTGAGGTTGCCAAGGCCCAGAGCTGCCACCAGATTTCGGCCATTGTCACACACTACCAAGCCTGGCTGGAGATTCGCTGGCAAAAACCACACGTCGCTCTCCTGCTTGATGGCATTCCAGAGCTCCTGCGCTGTGTGGCTTCGATTCCCCATGGAAATAAATTTCAGGACGGCCTGTTGACGTTTGGCCATGGCTGTGCTCATATCGGTCGCAAACAGGTAAGCGTTCACGGGTCCATGTGGAGGTAGACCGTGACGGTTCCTGCAGCGATGATTCTGAGGAACTGGAGTAGGAGGAGGAGTCAATGTGGACAGACTTGATTCCTGCAATCCTTGGAGTTGGCAGAACACACAGCGCCACTGGCAAGATCTGTACCCGGCTCCACAACATTGACCCAATGGGCAGTGAGGGAAAGGTATCGTCCCTGGCCATGGGTACTGGTCCACGCATCGGTGGTCAGGTGGACCTTGCTACTGACGGCGTTTAGTAGCGCATGTTTAATTTTTCCCTCAACATGCTTTTGCAGACCAGGGACGGCTTGCCTGCTGAAATAAAATCGGCTGGGCACATTGTATTGTGGGACTGCCAATGCCATTAAGTTACGGAAACTGTCAGTCTCCACCAGCCTGAATGACAGCATTTCAAGGGACAGGAGTTTTGCAATGCCAGCATTCAGAGCCTGTGCTCGTGGATGGTTTGCCGAGTATGGCCGTCTTTTATCCCATGCCTGTGCTACCGATGGCTGTTTTGTGGCCTGGGAGTGTGAGGATGACAGGGAACTTGCAGCTGTGGGTGGAATAACACTGGGTCTCTGGACAACAGTGACAGAGGTTCTTCCATGGCGATCCTGTGAGGAAGCCGAACCAGCTGTGTGTGAGCTGGAGGAAGAGGCTCCAACACGAGCTGAAGATGTAGGTGCTGCTGTAGGTTGGCCTACATCTCCAGTGTGTCTTTGTAACTCAACCACGTGCTTTGACCGCACATGTTTCCACATATTTGTGGTATTAAGGTTACTGACACTTTTACCTCTTTTTACTTTTTGATTACACAGCTTGCATTTGACATAGCAAATATCATCTGCAAGTGTGTCAAAAAAGGACCACGCAGTGCAAGTCCTGGGAGCGCCCGTTTTGGCTGTTGGAAGAGAACTGCTACGAACGGGTGCCAAACTGGAGGCTACAGGCAACCAAGTCTGCAGCCTACCTCTCCCTACTGTTTGGACCGTTGGGGCAATCTCTTCCTCAGAGCTGCTACCACCACCTTCCTGTTCCTCACGCCATGTTGGGTCTTGAACCTCATCATCTCCACTACCCTCTTCCAACACCTGCTGCTGTTGGGTGGTCTGGCCAGCACCATGCTCAACAGAAACTGGCACCTGAGTCTCATCATCATCAGATGCGTTCTGCGGTGTGCTGACCATCGGCACTGGCTCACCCGCCTCTTCAGATTCAGAGAGACACAGCTGTTGCGCATCACTGCATACTGCCTCTTCTTCACATTCCAGAATGCTGCTTGCCTGGGCCCCTGTTTGCAAGCCAACAGATTCTGAGAATAGAAGGAGAGACTCAGCTGGCTCCTTTACAGAGCTCTCTGACTGCCTGGGCAATTTGGCAGGCGGTGAAGAGACAGATGGTTGTTCAACAGTGCTGTGGTCCTGAGAGGAGGTGGAAGCAATTGAAGTCGAAGCATCCAACCAACAACGGCTTCAATTTGTTCTTCCCGCAGCAGGGGGTTACGCCGAGCTCCTAAAAAACTGCGCATAAAGGAACGCTCACGGGGTAAACTGGTGGATGCTGTGTCACTGGGTGCGGCAGCAGCAGGCACAGAATCCCCACGTCCTCTCCCTGCTGAAACTCCACGGCCACGACCACGTGCCTTACTCCCTGCCTTCTTCATCTTGGTAGATTGATAAAGAAAGTCAGAAAAGTTATAAGGCCTAAGTGTGGTTATTCCTCAGAGACTGCAGTGAACACTGCAGACAACTGTTCAGTAGCTGTGAAAGGCCCCTTTGTGTACTTCTATAGTGTTTGCAACCAATGTATTGTATACGGATGGAAGCGCGTCACACTAGTAGATTAGATTTTTTTAAAATATATTGTAGCAGCACCAATTAGAGAAAAATTTGAAGGATGAGGCAGTGACACACGCTCAGCAGACTACAACCAGCAGTGGTTGAAGAACTAACTGGAGCGTAATCTGCACTCAAAAAATGAAAAGCTCACAGACTACAGTGAACACTGAAACACAACTGTTCACTAGCTGTAAAAGTCCCCTTTGTGTACTTCTATAGTGTTTGCAACCAATGTATTGTATACGGATGGAAGCGTGTCACACTAATAGATTAGATTTTTTTAAAATATAATGGAGCAGCACCAATTAGAGAAAAATTTGAAGGATGAGGCAGTGACACACGCTCAGCAGACTACAACCAGCAGTGGTTGAAGAACTAACTGGAGCGTAATCTGCACTCAAAAAATGAAAAGCTCACAGACTACAGTGAACACTGAAACACAACTGTTCACTAGCTGTAAAAGGCCCCTTTGTGTACTTCTATAGTGTTTGCAACCAATGTATTGTATACGGATGGAAGCGCGTCACACTAATAGATTAGATTTTTTTAAAATATAATGTAGCAGCACCAATTAGAGAAAAATTTGAAGGATGAGGCAGTGACACTTGCTCAGCAGACTACAACCAGCAGTGGTTGAAGAACTAACTGGAGCGTAATCTGCACTCAAAAAATGAAAAGCTCACAGACTACAGTGAACACTGAAACACAACTGTTCACTAGCTGTAAAAGGCCCCTTTGTGTACTTCTATAGTGTTTGCAACCAATGTATTGTATACGAATGGAAGCGCGTCACACTAATAGATTAGATTTTTTTAAAATATAATGGAGCAGCGCCAATTAGAGAAAAATTTGAAGGATGAGGCAGTGACACACGCTCAGCAGACTACAACCAGCAGTGGTTGAAGAACTAACTGGAGCGTAATCTGCACTCAAAAAATGAAAAGCTCACAGACTACAGTGAACACTGAAACACAACTGTTCACTAGCTGTAAAAGGCCCCTTTGTGTACTTCTATAGTGTTTGCAACCAATGTATTGTATACGGATGGAAGCGCGTCACACTAATAGATTAGATTTTTTTAAAATATAATGGAGCAGCACCAATTAGAGAAAAATTTGAAGGATGAGGCAGTGACACACGCTCAGCAGACTACAACCAGCAGTGGTTGAAGAACTAACTGGAGCGTAATCTGCACTCAAAAAATGAAAAGCTCACAGACTACAGTGAACACTGAAACACAACTGTTCACTAGCTGTGAAAGGCTCCTTTCTGTACTTCTATAGTGTTTGCAACCAATGTATTGTATACGGATGGAAGCGCGTCACACTAATAGATCACTGTTAATTTCAATTGAATGGAGCTGCACCAATTCCACAAAATAATAAAAAAAAAAGAGTCAGTGAGTGACACGTGCAGATGCCTACAAACAGCGGTGGATGCAGAGCAAACTGCAGCGTCACCTGCACTCTCACACACACACCTTGCACAGCGCTGTTAAAACAACACTGCAAGGCAAAAGGAAGCTTTACACAGCGGTTGGTAAAATAGCCTGCCTAAAGCACAGTACACAAAATCGCAATCTCTAACTGTCCCTCAGAGTCAGCAGAGCAGCGTTCTGTCCCTAACTGAGTTCACAGCACAGTGACGCTAAAATGGCGGCGGCGCCTTTTATAGTGCATTCTGACATAATTTCAGCAGCCAATCAAAGCCATGCCATTACTTAAGATGACCGCAGCAGTACAGGATGTGCCCACACTTCTTAGGATTCCTCATTGGCTGACTATAATCACATTGCCTCTCAAAGAATTATGGGAACTTCCGATTCCGGTATACGATATATGAAAAATATCGGAACTAAGTATCGGAATTCTGATACAGCTAATATCGGCCGATACCCGATACTTGCGGTATCGGAATGCCAGTCAACACTAATCATTAATCAAAAGATCAGAACGATTTTTTGGTTTCACAATATTGTCTGCCCTATTTAACATCCACACGGGATAACCCCTATTTTTTAATTTCCCAAGTTTATTATCATCACTGCAATTTCTTTTTATACGGGTGAATTCACCCACAGGAATTGATTTCACCATGTGCTTAGGATGGGAGCTTGATGCATGAAGGATACTATTCCCAGAAAGGGGTTTATGAAATGTGGATGTACTAATAACATTCTCCAAGCCCACCAATTGAAGATCTAAAAATGAAATAGAATTCTTGTGACAATTGGATGTGAACAAATATTGTTTGGATTAGAATTAATAAATTGGGCAAACTGTGGCATCAGTGATATATCACCTCTCCAAATGAAGAGGAGGTCATCGATAAATCTCCCATACCACACAATGTTATCAATATAGGGATTAGTGGAGGTACACAACCAATTTAACTCCCAATAAGCCATGACCAAATTTGCCACAGAAGGAGAGAATTTAGCCCCCATAGAAACTCCCTTGCTTTGAACATAAAAGTCTTTTTCAAATACAAAAAAATTATGTGTCATAAGAAAAGTGTAACGAATGGAAGCGGAGGCAGAGGTGGTGAAATTCACATTCGTCTTTATTTTTTAATGTGGAACCTCGAGACCGCGGTCCGGGGGGCTCCGAAGGGGGCGTGACTAGTGAGCCCCGGGTACCCGTAGTAAGGCCCCTTGAACAGGACCAGAATGGAATACCCGGAGGACACAGGTGCTACCTCCAGTTAGACCCCGGACACGTGGCAGCTGTCCCAGAGGGACCAAAAGGATAACAGGTATATAACAGAGACCGTGGAGGGTTTTTGACGGAGATGAGGAAGGTCCTGGTCCAGAGTGGATGGTGGCAGGCTGGCTCCAGTGACCTTGTCACAGTCCACGGATACGGATGGCTGATGGCGGAACGGGATGACACTTGCGCCAGTAATAACTGAGATTGACCAAGTTAGCCGGATACAGGTTACCAAAGTTCTGTGGAGACAAATAGCATGAGCAAAGCACAGAGACTGCAGACGCAGCGCAGACAGATCAGGAACAGAACCGGATGTAGCAATGATAGAACACGTTGCTCCGGCACTCCCCTTATGGTGGAGTGACCAGATATAGTACTAAGTGCGCTGCCATTGGTTAATTGACTATTTCAAAAAATGCACGCTGCCCCTTTAAGAGAGACGGTGGCCGCGGCCTCGCGTCCTAAGCAATCTTCCTGGAGGCCTGCTGGCAGCGTGCCAGGAACTGGAGGAGGACGCAGGATGCTGAGGAGCAGATGGAGCAGGAGACTTCAGCCTGCGCACAGACTACTGCAGAGGGACAGCTAGAGGAGCAGGTGAGTGACCAGGACGGAGTGCAGAGCCAGCACGGGGACCAAGTGTAACAAAAAGAGACAAGGTCCAATATAAAACTGCACATATCAGGGGAATAAAGGCTAAAATGTGACAAATGAAAATCAAGCGCCTGTAGAGCTACATGGTGGGGTATACAGGTGTATAATGACACCACATCACAGCTCAGCCATGAAAAATCCTTGTCCCAAGAAATAAGTGAAAGCTGTTCCAGTACATCCCGAGAATCTTTCAAAAAAACGCATGTTCTTTGTACTAGGGGTTGCAGCATGGAATCAAGCCACTCTCCAACCCTCTCCGTTACTGAACCAATACCTGAATCAGCAGGTCTCATCAGTAGTGGAAATTACCCTTTGTGGGTTTTTGGTAAACCATACATATGGGGTTGAGTCGCCCGTAGCCAGGGCCTGTGGGGTACTCGGCACCGAGCCCGTTCACTTCAATGGGGGATGTCACGGGTAGCACAGCTCGGTCCGTGGCCCTGGGGGCTCACCTCAATAAAAGGGGGATATTTACAGGGGATTATAGGTTTGTAGAAATGTTCGTGACGCCACCTGTGGTACCTGGTCAGGGTGACCAGCGCTGCAGGGTAGATCCGCTGAGGGGTTGTTACTGGGCAGCAAGGTGTTAAGTCTTCCACAGGCAAGACTGATCCCTCAGGGTATATGGCGGTGTAGGGGTGCAGGAGCAATAAGGCAGACACACACACGAAAGTCTCTTTCTGTACCTTTACTGTTGGTATAGTTGCAGGCACGTCCCGGGAAGCTGTCAGGGTGGAGGATGCACATCCAGTAATCCCACTGAGTAGGTGTAGGGCCTCCGTTCACCTGTATGTGTGTGAGTTTCTGACCTGTATAAAACGAAGTCTAACTCTGTCTTCTCATAGGCTGACTGTGGTGGAGCCTTCTCTTGGATAGAACTCAGTCTCTAATGGTTGCGCTGACCAGACTCCTGTTCTTCCTGACCCCGGTTACGTATCAGCACTGCTGGGCCCCTGCTACCTGTAGTCCCACAGGGTCTCCGGTTTCTCCTACTAGTCATGTAGATGCTAGCAAGCTCGGACCCGGCGTCCGGTAGTGCAGAGTAGAGGTAAGCGATCAATGCTGTTTCAACCTCTGTCACTCTCTTTTCCCTTTTCCACTCGCCTTTCGTCCTACTCTCACCTTTAACATAAGCACACACTAGCAGTAGATGGCAGTTTCTCCTTCTCTTCACCGCTCTCAAAGCGTCGGCACGCTTGCTCACTGAAAATACCTCAGTTGACTCAGTTTTGACCAGGCTAAGTGGCAATCTTCCTCCACCATTACTGGACTCCACAAAATAAACTAAGTGCAAGCTGTAGACTTCAGTCTTTCAAACACTGCAGTTCCCTTTCCTTCGCTTCCTTCTGAGGCTCTGTCTGAAGTAGCTATCAGGACCTTCCGTCAGACTGATCTATGCACACTTCAAGAGCTACTTTCCACTTTCCTAGGGAACTATCAGTCTGTCACTTTCTAAGGTAACTTTCCTCTCAGCTCGTCTGAGGTAAACTGACACTCTGAGGTAAAACCAACAACTACCCAACTCTCAGCTAGACTGACTGGAATCTCTGCTCCATCTCTCCACTACCCTTATATATATGTATACTCTCCAAGGGCTCCCTCTGGTGGTTCCAGGGAAATGTGAAGGTGTGAATGAATATCGGGTATATTTGTGGGTTTACCTTCTGTGCATCCTCCAGGGTACATGTGGCCTCAAGCGCAGCTGGGCTACACAGGGTAATCGTGGTTGTTCAACAATCAAATAATCTCGCTGTGATGTGTAAAAATTTCTAACGAAAAACCTTCATTAATAATGTTATGCGTTTTTCTAGTATAATCAGAAAGGGGGTTATTAACAATTTTGGTGTACACAGAAGAATCAGATAATAATTGAGACATTTGATAATTATAGACCTCAAGATCCAAAACAACCACCAAACCCCCCTTATCTGACATTCTTACCACCACATCACTGAGATCCTTCAGTTCATCCAGGGCTGCTGTTTCAGCTCGGGATAAATTACTAATCTTGTTACTGGACATGGCTGATGAATGTAATTTGCACAACTCACGTTGCATATCAATCGCTTTGTTAGGAATCTTACTGTTAAAAGGGATTTTTTTTTCTAATGATAATGAGAATGCTAACATTACAGAGCAGGTTGTTCCTATTGAATATCGGCTGCTCAAATTTCATGAACAAATGTCTGTATTAAATCTACAGGAGTTGAGTAATATGGAGGGAGTTAACAAAGTGAACCTTGATAATGTATCCAAATTTCAGACACGTAATCCTTCATTTTATCCTGTACAGTCTCGTTCTAAATTCTATAGATTTATTTCAGGATCTTGTGCAACGTGAGTTGTGCAAATTACATTCATCAGCCATGTTGTTCTCGAGTTATTTAAAAAAGCGTATTTCTGAACATCTTACCGATATTTATAATAATTGTGATTCTTTGCGTGCTATGTCACAGGCATCCAGACATTTTATTAAGATTCATGGAAGGAATACTTCATCTTTCAATGTATTTGCTATAGAAAAAATTCATTTGAATAAAAGAGGAGGAGATGTCAGGAAGCAGCTTCGGGATCGAGAAGCCTTTTGGATGTTTTATTTGAACACCTGTGCTCCTGCTGGATTGAACCAACGCAAAGAATTGTTATTTCATTATTAGTTTTGGTATATTGGAGTTTTTCCTTATATATATACATTTCTTATATTTATTCATTTCCATGTGCATTGAATTTTGTCATGTCTGATCTATCTAGGTTTTTTTTTTGTGTTTCTTTTTAAATTTTCACTTGCGTGTAATTAATTTTATCACCTGTGTCTGTGGAATTTGTTTTATCAGCTGTGTATAAATTGTGATCTATTTCATTACATAGCAGCTTTGACAAAGAATACAGCATGTGTTCGAAACGCGTTGCTGCGTGTACTGGGTGCCATATGTAATTTGGTACGTTTTTACCATTTTTGAATAAATTCAGTCTATTAATCAGCTGGACTCGCATCATCGTTTTTTCAGTATGGAATAGACCAGAATATAAAAAGCAGAAAAAGGGTAATGTATCAGAAGATAACAGGTGTATACAGTGTAGGGGTGATTGTAAATCTCCGTATATATTTCACGAGTAACACACAGACGCGCACAGACTCAGTATGGATTAGACCAGAATATAAAAAGCAGAAAAAGGGTAATGTATCAGAAGCGTACAGCTGTATACAGTCTAGGGATTATTGTAAATCTCCGTATATATTTCCAGAGTCAGACACAGACTCTCACAGGCTCAGTATGGATTACACCAGAATATAAAAAGTAGAAAAAGGGTAATGTATCAGAAGATACCAGGTGTATACAGTGTAGGGGTAATTGTAAATCTCTGTATATACAGTATTTCTGGAGTAACACACAGACGCTCACAGGCTCAGTATTGATTAGACAAGAATATAAAAAGCAGAAAAAGGGTACTGTATCAGAACCGTACAGCTGTATACAGTGTTGGGGTAATTTTAAATCTCTGTATATATTTCCGTAGAAACACACAGACTCTCACAGGCTCAGTATGGATTAGACCAGAATATAAAAAGCAGAAAAAGGCTACTGTATCAGAAGCGTACAGCTGTATACAGTGTTGGGGTAATTTTAAATCTCTGTATATATTTCCGGAATAACACACAGACGCTCACATGCTCAGTATGGATTAGACCAGAATATAAAAAGCAGAAAAGGGTACTGTATCAGAAGTGTACAGCTGTAGACAGTGTTGGGGTAATTTTAAATCTCTGGATATATTTCCAGAGTTAAGTGTTGTGAATGGGCTTGAGATGAGTTCTGAGCATAGGCTCCCTCTGGTGGTTACAAGCGGTACTGGTCTGTTCAGTGAAGATTGTGAGGACTGGGAATCAGGTGTTACTGACTGGTCTTATATAAGGGAGTCACCTTCCCATCAGGGTTGCCGGTGATCAATTGTTCTGGTCTGAATCCTTGATTCCAGTTTCCCTTGTAGCCTGCTGTGCCATGTCTGCATCTCCTTCTAACAGATAAGACATTTTCTTTTTTGTTTCTGTGCTTGATTTTTGCATTTTGTCCTGCACTTCTGTGGGGGCCTTCTGGGTCCCCTCAGGGGGCTTTTGCCCTCTCAGTTTAGTTCAGCCACTGATGTTTGTACCTTTGCTTTTTCCAGTTTTTTCAGTGGCTGCTGTTTTGATTTTGTTACACCAGAGAACTAATTTAGGTGGTAGAGGTCGTGTGATCTCAGGTGTTTTTGAAATTAGTAGAGTTGGTGCTTTCAGGGTTTTTTTGGGATTGCAGTAAGTACCCTTCCTATCCTTTTCTATTTAGTTAGTTTGGGCCCCAACGTTTGCTCATACTATTTTCTGTCTGTGTCAGTATTTCGTCTTGTCTAACCGCCATTACATGTTTGGGGGCTTGCTATTATCTTTGGGGTTCTGCTCCGGGGCAGATAGCTTTCCGATTTCTATCTTTAGGTGTAGTTAGTTTCTCAGGCTATGACGAGGCGTCTAGGACCAACGTAGGAACGCTCCACGGCTGCCTCTAGTTGTGGTGGTTAGTCAGGGTACTGCAATCTCATAGATTCCAACTGCTCTGGTGTATTGCCTTTTTGCCTGCACTCCTCAGCTACCGAATCATAACAGTATCACCGGCCCAAAAAATTGAAAATTGTATGGTACTCACAGAAGGGAAAAAATATTGTGAAAGAAAAAAAAAAAAAAAAGGTTGTCAGAGTTGTCAGAGATATTTTTCTGTTTGTTGCATTTTTTTTTTTTTCCCTCTGTATCTCTGGGTTCTGGGGAGGATTTTTTTTTCTCTCAATGGAGTTTGCACAGTTGTCTGGCCGTGTGGATCAGCTTGCCACTGAGGTTCGGAGTATTGCTATCTATCTTGCTAGGTTGCCTGTTGTGGAACCTAGGATTCCCATGCCAGATTTGTTTTTAGGGGATCGAGCTAAGTTTCAGAATTTCAAAAATAATTGTAAATTGTTTTTTGCCTTAAAATCTAAGTCCTCAGGAAACGCAGCGCAGCAGGTTCAAATTGTCATCTCTCTCCTGCACGGCGATCCTCAGGATTGGGCTTTTTCCCTGACACCTGGGGATCCTGTTTTGAGTGATGTTGATGCATTTTTTCAGGCTTTGGGGTTATTGTACGATGAGCCTAATGTCACTGATCAAGCTGAAAAAGCCTTGTTGGCATTAAATCAGGGGCTTGATGACGCTGAGTTATACTGTCAGAGATTCCGTAGGTGGGCAGTCCTGACCAAGTGGAATGACGACGCTTTGGCGGCCCTTTTTCGGAAGGGGCTGTCAGATAATGTAAAGGATGTTATGGTGGGATTCCCTGTCCCCTCTGGTCTCAATGATTCTATGTCATTAGCGATTCAAATTGACAGACGTTTGCGTGAGCGGAGAAGTATGCGTGGAATAGTGTTGCCTTGTGAACCTGCTTCTGAATCCATGCAGTGTGATAGAGTGGTGTCTGGGGCACAGCGTCATGAGTTTCGAAAGCGCAATGGGTTATGTTTCTACTGTGGTGATGCCTCTCATGCTATTTCAGTCTGCCCTAAGCGGGGAGGACGTTTTGCACGCTCAGTTGTCTTGGGTAGTGTTCAGACTAAGTTTTTACTAACTGTCACTCTGATATGCTCTCTGTCCTCATTTTCTGCTCAGGCTTTCGTTGATTCTGGAGCAGCTATTAACCTGATGGATTATGATTTTGCTAAACGTTGTGGGTTTCCCTTGATACCCCTACAAAAGTCTATTCCCCTTCTGGGGATCGATTCTACCCCTTTGGCTGAGAATAAACCTCAGTTCTCTACTCAGGTTATAATGAGGGTTGAACCTGATCATCAAGAGTGCTGCAAATTTTTGGTTCTGTATAATCTGCATGATATTATCGTACTGGGTTTCCCTTGGTTACAGTCTCATAATCCTGTTTTGGATTGGAAATCTGTGTCTGTAACCAGTTGGGGCTGCCAATGTGTTAATACCAACACTCCTGTTTGTTCTGCCTCCCCCCAGGCTCAGGATGTTCCTGACTTTTTGATTGATTTTTCTGATGTGTTTAGCGAAAGTAAATCTGCATCCTTGCCTCCCCATAGGAGCTATGACTGCGTTATTGAATTAGTGCCTGGTGGTAAATTCCCTAAAGGTCGCCTTTTTAACTTGTCTGTACCTGAACATGACGCTATGCGGTCTTATATCAAGGAGTCATTGGAGAAAGGTCATATCAGACCATCCACTTCACCCTTAGGTGCCGGTTTTTTCTTTGTGGCCAAAAAGGATGGTTCATTAAGGCCGTGTATTGATTATCGTCTTTTGAACAATATTACTGTGAAATATCAATACCTGTTACCTTTGATTTCTGACCTGTTTTCCAGGGTGAAAAAACGCTACTTGGTTTACCAAGTTGACCTCAGGGGGGCATATAACCTTATTCGCATTAAGCACGGGGATGAATGGAAGACGGCATTCAATACCCCGGAGGGGCATTTTGAGTACCTTGTGATGCCCTTTGGGCTCACTAATGCTCCTTCTGTCTTCCAGTCCTTCATGAATGACATTTTCAGGGATTTTGTGGATAAATTTCTGATTGTTTATTTGGATGATATCTTGATTTTTTCCAATGACTGGGACTCTCATGTGAAATATGTTCGAACTGTATTCCAGATTTTGAGAGAGAATGCTCTGTATGTGAAGGGATCAAAGTGTCTTTTTGGCGTACAGAGGATCTCATTTCTGGGATTCATTTTGTCCCCATCTGTTATTGAAATGGACCCGGTCAAGGTTCAGGCCATCTGTGATTGGGTCCAACCTACTTCATTAAAGGCTCTTCAAAGATTTTTGGGTTTTGCCAATTTTTTATCGTAAATTTATTGGTAATTTCTCTGTTATTGTTAAACCATTAACTGATTTGACCAAAAAGGGTTCTGATGTGGTGAATTGGCCTCCTGAGGCAGTCTCTGTGTTTCAGGAACTTAAGCAGAGATTCACTTCTGCTCCTGTTCTACGGCAGCCTGATGTTTCTCTGCCATTTCAGGTGGAGGTTGATGCCTCTGAAATTGGGGCAGGTGCCGTTTTGTCCCAAAGAGATCCTGAGACCTCTAAAAGTAACCCTTGTGCTTTTTTCTCTCGAAAATTTTCTCCAACTGAACGTAATTATGACGTGGGTAATCGGGAGTTATTGGCCATGAAGTGGGCTTTTGAAGAGTGGAGACATTGGCTGGAGGGAGCCAAACATCAGGTGGTGGTCCTCACGGACCATAAGAATCTGGTTTATCTGGAATCAGCCAAGCGACTTAATCCTAGACAGGCCAGGTGGGCCTTGTTTTTCACACGTTTTAATTTTGTGGTTTCCTTTCTTCCTGGCACTAAGAATGTTAAGGCGGATGCCCTCTCGAGGAGTTTCCTTGCGGACTCTCCTGAGTTATCTGATCCGGCTGTTATTTTGAAAGAGGGTGTAGTTCTTTCCGCCATCTCGCCCAATTTGAGACTGGCTCTGGAAGGGTGTCAGGAGGATAAACCCGAGCGCTGCCCTATTGGGAAATTGTTTGTCACAGACCAGTGGAAGAAGAGTGTGATGTCTGAGATTAATTGTTCCTCGTTGGCCGGTCATCCCGGAATTTTTGGTACCAGAGACTTGGTGAGTCGGTCCTTTTGGTGGCCTACTTTGTCTCGTGACGTCAGGGAGTTTGTGCAGTCCTGTGGGACTTGCTCTCGCTCCAAGCCTTGCTCTCGCTCTAGTGGTTTGTTGATGCCATTGCCTGTGCCCAAGAGACCATGGACCCATATCTGTATGGATTTTATTTCCGACCTCCCTGTTTCTCAGAGAATGACCGTTATCTGGGTGATTTGTGATAGGTTTTTCAAGATGATACATCTTGTGCCATTACCTAAGTTGCCTTCCTCCTCCGAATTGGTGCCTTTGTTCCTTCAGCACGTGGTTCGGTTACACGGCATTCCTGAGAACATTGTGTCTGACAGAGGAGTCCAGTTTGTTTCCAGATTTTGGAGGACATTTTGTTCTAAACTTGGTGTTCAATTGTCTTTCTCCTCTGCTTTTCATCCTCAGACCAATGGACAAACTGAGAGAACAAACCAGACATTGGAGACTTATCTGAGATGCTTTGTGTCTGCTGATCAAGATGACTGGGTCTCTTTTTTGCCTTTGGCTGAGTTTGCCTTAATAATAGGGCAACTCTACCACTTTGATGTCTCCATTTTTCTGCAATTTTGGGTTTCACCCTCGATTTTCTTTGGGACAGACGGAGGCTTCTGTCTGTCCGGGTGTTGACTCTGTTGTGGAGCGTATGCAGCAGATTTGGGACCAGGTAGTGGGGAGGTTGTCCCTCTCTCAGGAGAAGGCCCAGCGGTTTGCCAACCGGCATAGGACTGATGGTCCTCGGTTTAAAGTGGGGGACTTGGTCTGGTTGTCCTCAAGAAATATCCCTATGAGAGTTGCATCTCCTAAGTTTAAGCCTAGGTTCATTGGACCTTATAGGATCATGGAGATTCTTAATCCTGTTTCCTTTCGTTTACTTCTTCCAGGGACATTTAGGATCCATAACATGTTCCACAAGTCCTTATTGAAGAGGTTTGTCGAGCCAGTGGTTCCTATGGCTGTGCCTCCTGACCCTGTTTTGGTTGAGGGCAATCTGGAGTATGTGGTTGAGAAAATATTGGATTCTCGTTTTTCTAGACGGAAACTCCAGTATTTGGTTAAGTGGAGAGGTTATGGTCAGGAGGACAATTCTTGGGTGTTTGCTTCGGACATCCATGCTAGGAGACTATCCGTGCGTATCCCAGAGCTCATCCTGACCGACCTGGTTGCACAAATGAGGGTTCGGTGACCCCTCCTCAAGGGGGGGTACTGTTGTGAATGTTTTAGAAATGAATTCTGAGCAGAGGCTCCCTCTGGTGGTTACAAACAGTACTGAACCATTCAATGAGGATTGGCAATCAGGAATCACAGACTGGCTGGATATAAGGGAGGTTCCCTCCCATCATGGTTGCCGGTGATCAATTGTTCTTGTCTCAACGTTGTTTCCTAGTTCACTTGGAAGCTTGCTGAGTCTTGCCTCTTCTCCTGCTCTCAGATAAGATATTTTCTGTTTTTTGTTTTTGTGCTTACCATTTGCATTTTTCTCTGCATTTCTGTGAAGTTAGCCAGGTTCCCCTCCCCGGGGGGCTTGGGCTCCTCTCAGTTCCTCTGGAGCCACTGTTATTTGTTCATTTGCCTTTTCTAGTTTTTTCAGTGGCTGCGGCTTAGTTTTGTTACACCAGAGAACTAATTTAGGTGGTAGAGGTCGTGTGATCTCAGGTGTTTTTGCAATTAGTAGCGTTGGCTTTTTTTAGGATTTTTTTGGATTGCAGTAAGTATCCTTCCTATCCTTTTCTGTCTAGGCAGATTGGGCCCCAACGTTTGCTCATACTATTTTCTGTCTGTGTCTGTATTTCCTCTTGTCTAACTGCCATCACATGTTTGGGGGCTTGCTATGTTCTTTGGGGATCTGCTCCGGGGCAGATAGCTTTCCTCTTTCTATCTTTAGGTGTCATTAACCTCTCAGGCTGTTACGAGGCGTCTAGGACCAACGTAGGAACGCTCCACGGCTGCCTTTAGTTGTGGTGGTTAGTCAGGGTACTGCAATCCAGTAGATTCCAACCTCTCTGGTGTATTGCCGTTTTTGCCTGCTCTCCTCAGCTACCAAAACATAACAGGTAATTTTAAGGCTAAGTTCACACTTTCAGGAATATTTGGGTTTTTTTTTGCGTTTTTTCCGCTATTTTCCGCTGTAAAAACACGAAAAAAACGCAAGCATTAAGCATCCTATACATGTTAATGGATTCCGCATGTTTTGGCCACATGTTGGAAAAAATAGCAACATGTTCATTAATTTTGCGTAATCTCAGCGGAATCGCCGCCATAGGAATGAATTGAACCGCTTACTTTCCGCATGTGGCTATGCGGAATGTAAGCGGTTCATGTGCGATGGTACTCAGGGTCTGAGGAGAGGAGACTCTCCTCCAGGCCCTGGGTACCATATCCCTGGTAAAACAATAATTAAAATAAAAAATAATGATATTCTCACCTTCCGGCGGCCCCCGCAGCCTTCCTGCCTCTCAGCGACGCTCCGGTTCCCAGGAGTCCTTTGCGAGAATCACCCAGATGGCATAGCGGTCTCGCGTGATGCTACGTCATCTGGGGTCTGTCGCAAAGGACGCCTGGGAACGGGAGTTGCCGGGAGCGTCGCTGAGAGGCGGGACAGCTGCGGGGGCCGCCGGAAGGTGAGAATATCATTATTTTTTTTTTTTTATTTTTACATTAGATCTTTTCACTATTGATGCGGCATAGGCAGCATCAATAGTAAAAAGTTGGTCACACGTGTCAAACACTATGTTTGACTCGTGTGACCAACCTGTCAATCAGTTTTCCAAGCGATGCTACAGATCGCTAGGAAAACGCCAGCATTCTGCAAGCTAATTACGCTTGCAAAACGCTACTTTCTGGCGGGAATACGCATACAAAAAAAAAGTGTATTTCCCGCGGCAGAGAAGTGCGGGATTGCCGCGGAAATTTCCGCGGCAATTCCGCAACGTGTGAACTTAGCCTAAATCTCCTTATATATTTCCAGAGTAACACACAGATGCTCACAGGCTCAGTATGGATTAGACCAGAATATAAAAAGCAGAAAAAGGCTACTGTATCAGAAGCGTACAGCTGTATACAGTGTTGGGGTAATTTTAAATCTCTGTATATATTTCCGGATTAACACACAGTCGCTCACAGGCTCAGTATGGATTAGACCAGAATATAAAAAGCAGAAAAAGGGTACTGTATCACAAGCGTACAGCTGTATACAGTCTAGGGGTAATTGTAAATCTCCGTATATATTTCCGGAGTCACACACAGATAGTCAGCATGTATTTGTCCGTGATACCAGCCGGTACACGGTAGTGTGTGAGGAGCGTACAGCTCTATACAGTGTGGGAAATAATAAACGCTCGGTTACTGTGCAGTAAAAAAGAATAAAAGTATTAGTGCTGGGTAAAAAGCACTCTGCACAGCAGTGTACACACAGCAATACAGCTAGCAGGCAGCCTAATAACCAGCTCTGCTGCTGCACACAAGAAAATCCTCCCCTGTCACTGGCAGGCAGCCTAATAACCAGCACTGCTGCACACAAGAAAATCCTCCCCTGTCACTGAACACTAACTGTGCAGTCATGGACAAAAGTTTTGAGTATTAATTTTTACAAAGTCTACTGCTTTACTTTTTCTAATGGCAATTTGCATATACTCCAGAATGTTATAAAGAGTGATTAGCTTAACAGCAATTACTTGCAAAGTCAATATTTGGCTAGAAAATGAACTTTATCCCCCAAAACACATTTCAAGATCATTGCAGCCCTGCCTTAAAAGGACCAGCTAACCTCTTTTCAGTGATTGCTCCATTAACACAGGTGTGGGTGTTGATGAGGACATGGCTGGAGATCAATCTGTCATGATTAAGTAAGAATGACACCACTGGACACTTTAAAAGGAGGCTGGTGCTTGGCATCATTGTTTCTCTTCTGTTAACCATGGTTATCTCTAAAGAAACACGTGCAGTCATCTTTGCAATGCACAAAAATGGCCTAACAGGGAAGATTATCGCAGCTAGAAAGATTGCACCTCAGTCAACAATCTATCGCATCATCAAGAACTTCAAGGAGAGAGGTTCCATTGTTGCCAAAAAGGCTCCAGAGCACCCAAGAAAGACCAGCAAGCGCCATGACCGTCTCTTCAAAGTGTTTCAGCTGCGGGATCAAGCTACCAGCAGTGCAGAGCTTGCTCAGGAATGGCAGCAGGCAGGTGTGAGTGCATCTGCACTCACTGTGAGGCGGAGACTCTTGGAGCAAGGCCTGGTCTCAAGGAGGGCAGCAAAGAAGCCACTTCTCTCCAGAAAAAAACATCATGGACAGACTGATATTCTGCAAAAGGTTCAGGCAGTGGACTGCTGAGGACTGGGGTAAAGTTATTTCTCTGATGAATCCCCTTTTCGATTGTTTGGGACATCAGGAAAACACCTCATTCGGAGAAGACAAGGTGAGCACTACCACCAGTCTTGTCTCATGCCAACTGTTAAGCATCCTGAAACCATTCATGTGTGGGGTTGCTTCTCAGCCAAGGGAATCGGCTCTCTCACAGTCTTGCCTAAAAACACAGCCATGAATAAAGAATGGTACCAGAATGTCCTCCAAGAGCAACTTCTCCCAACCCTCCAAGAGCAGTTTGGCGATCAACAATGCCTTTTCCAGCATGATGGAGTACCTTGCCATAAAGCAAAGGTGATAACTAAATGGCTCAGGGAACAAAACATAGAGATTTTGGGTCCATGGCCTGGAAACTCCCCAGATCTTAATCCCATTGAGAACTCGTGGTCAATCATCAAGAGACGGGTGGACAAACAAAAACCTAAAAATTCTGACAAAATGAAAGCATTGATTGTGCAAGAATGGACTGCTATCAGTCAGGATTTGGTTCAGAAGTTGATTGAGAGCATGCCAGGGAGAATTGCAGTGGTCCTGAAGAAGAAGGGTCAACACTGCAAATATTGACTTGCTGCATTAACTCATTCTAACTGTCAATATAAGATTTTGTTACTCATATGTTTGCAATTATATTTCTGTCTGTGATAAAAACATCTGTCAAACACACATAAAAACCAGAGGGCAGCAGATCATGTGAAAATATAATATTTGTGTCATTCTCAAAACTTTTGGCCATGACTGTACAACACAATTACTATCAGCACAAGCACAGAATAACTTTTCTTTCTTGCCTAACTCTCTCCCTACTAATAAACAGCGTCCGCAACCTCTCCCTAGTAGTGTTGAGCGATACTTCCCGATATCAAGAAGTATCGGATCTTATTGGATCGGACCGATACCCAAAAAGTATCGGGTATCGCCGATTCCGATACCGGAAACCCATTGCAAGTCAATTGGGCAGAAATATCGTAATTAAAAAAAAACCTTTCTTTCCTAGTAAACACTAGATATACACACATAGAATATATATAATATATATATATATATATATATATATACATGTCATTGTGACATATATATACATATATTTATAGTTCATACACTTCTACATAGTAAAATAGCCTCTGATTCAAATGACGGGCAATGCCGGCTTTTGTGAAATTACAGAACCACCTGACATGAAATGACACATGGTTTACATAGAGTTAACCATGTCATTTCATGTAGGTTGATATATGGTTTTTACTAACAATTACATGAGTGCATGTGTGCAAAATTTTACACATGTAGGGGTTAATTAAAGGTGTAAATTCGTTGTAAAAAAACACATTTTTTTCTACGAATTTACACCTTTAATTAACCCCTACATGTGTGAAATTTTGCACACATACACTCATGTAATTGTTAGTGAAAACCATATATCAAACTACATGAAATTACATGGTTAACTCTATGTAAACCATGTGTCATTTCATGTCGGGTCTGTAATTTCACAAAAGCCGGCAATTGAATTAGCGGCTATTATACTATGTAGAAGTGTATGTACTATAAATATAAATATATATTATATATATATATATGTGGCACAATGACATGTGTATATATATATATATATATATATATATATATATATATAAGGTGTAAAATTGTTGAAAAAAATGCTCCCACCCTATCTTCTCAACCAGACAGACAAAGCCAGCGAGTGGTGGCAGATAATAATAGCCCAGAGAGGGACCATTATTTTTGGGCCTCCCCTGGCTACTAACATCTGCCCTCAGCCACCCCAGAAAAGGCAAATCTATAATTAGATTCGCCCTTTCTGGCACTTAGCCCGTCTATTCCCATTGCCCTGTAGCGGTGGCGAATGGGTTAAAAATGGGTTAAAGCAACCTTGATATTGAAAGGTGACTTTAAGCCAGGTTAATAATTGAGGCTGTTAATTAGACAACTATCAATTATTAATCCTATTGTATGAAATAAAAAAAACCGCACACATATTAATGAAATATCATTTTAATGAAATAAATGCACAGTTTTTGACCATATTTTATTGTACTGTTAATCCTCGATTCCTTTGTTCTCCTGTAATAAAAATAAAATAATAAAGCAACATTATTCTTACCTATCCGACGCACAGTCAGGTCCCCCGATGTAATCCTTGTGAAAGGGTTAACTTTTACTGCAGGGACCGCAGCTAATGCTGCCAGCCTTGCAGTAAACCCCCGAATGAATCATCTCCTCTCCTGGCTGACAGTGGTTAGCTGGGAAGCATAATTGATTGCATCCCACTTTCATTTCAGGTCAGCCAGGGACACCGCACAGCATCAGTGACGTCAGAGGGAATCCCGGCTGACCTGAAGTGAACTGATTAACAAAAATAGGGGATCCCCTTGAAAAAAAAAATGGCATGGGGTCCCCCCTATTTTTGTTAAACAGCCTGATGAAGCAGACTTCTCAGGCCTGGTATTTAAGGCTGTTAAGGATCCAAGATCCATGAACCTTGCAAGCCTGATAATACCAGGCCACAGCAGTCTGCTTAGCTTGGCTGGTTAACAAAAATAGGGGATCCCCTCGAAAAAAAAATGGCATGGGGGTCCCCCTATTTTTGTTAATCAGCCAAGTAAAAAGCAGACTGCTGCGGCCTGGTATTAAAAGACTGTCAAGGCCCATGGATTTTGGCCCTCAACAGCCTAAAAATACCAGGCTGCAGCAGCCCCACAATTGGCGCATCCAAAGATGCGCCAATTGTGGCACTTTACCCGGCTCTTCCCACTTGCCCTGTAGCGGTGGAAAGTGGGGTAATAAGGGGTTAATGTCACCTTTGATTGAACGGTGACAATAAACCCGGTTAATAATGGATTGGCGTCAATAAGACACCGATCCATTATTAATCATAAAGTTTGTAAATTTTTTAAAAAATACACAGCCAGAATAAAGTCTTTTAATGAAATAAAACACAACACAGTTTTCATTATTTTTATTCCACGCTCATCCTGCGACGCCATCGATCTCCTGTAAAAAAACAAAAATAACAAACCAATACAAATACTCCCTGTCCGACGCAGTCCAAAATCACGACGATGTCCCACGACGAGTCCAGCTCTGCTACATCTGCATGCCAGGCTCAGCCTGACATCCCGACGTGGCAGAGCTGCTTACCATAGGAGATTCCCCGGCGGTGACGTCATCCGGACTGCTTTACGGCAAGCTGTCGCGAGAGTACAGCTGGCCAAGATTACCCAGTACCCGGCAGCACGTGCAGTTATCGCGAGAAGCTGCACGTGACCGCCAGGGAGAGGGTAATGGCCGGCCATCTAGGATGTGACCACCGGCGATCTTCTGCCAGGTAAGTGCTGAGTCCTGACTCCTGACAGACCCGACCGACACTGACAGTGACACTTTCGGGAAGTTCCTGTGTCACGTACTTCCTTCTGTGACACAGGAACTCCCCATACACTTTACAGGAAAACTCCGATTCCGGTATCCGATATGCAAAAAATATCGGATCTCAGAATCGGAATTCCGATACAGTGAATATCGGCCGATACCCGATATTTGCGGTATCGGAATGCTCAACACTACTCCCTACGCTAAGATTGGCAGAAGTAAAATGGCGGTCGGCGGTCAGGGCTTTTATAGCCACTGTGATGCCACACAAAGCAAGCCAATCACTGCAATGCCGTTCTCTAAGATGGTGGTGGCCGCTGTCCATGTCATCTCGTTGCCCACAGTGTATGTCCTTGCTCATTGGCTGAGAAAAGGCGCCTGCAAGCATTATGGGAAAACCGACTTTGGCGCTCGGGTCGATGACCGCATGGCCGACCTCACGCTATGGTTGTGTTTCGCTCGGCGAAACCTGACTTTGGCGAAAGTCAGCGATTTTTGAATCTGACCGACCTTTTTCGCTCAACTCTAGTGGTGACCCAGTTTTTACTTTGTCTCACTCTGATTGGTACCTTTGTTTGATAGTTATTGATACATGTCCTGTGGCTAATTTTTTGCACTCATACATTATTATTGGAGCCTACATGTTCGCATGTTTCATACTTTTCTTTTGCCATCATTTCACCAGAACTGTGTATTGTGTTTATGTTACTTTCTACTATTACATAAATTGCATTCAGTTTATAGATTTGTTTATTATCTTGTAATAATCTATTTTTGTGACCATCACATTCCTATTTATTTTTATTTTTGTTATGTCTCACTTGTGATATGCACACAATACCGTTTTTTATATATTAAATTTAATAAAGTTCTTGCTCAACTTAATTAGCTTACATGATTTGTATGACTTTCATGTTTTCCATGTTGTTCTGTGTTTTAGCATCATAGATTGAATATAGAGAAACAGCGCTGTATATATACAAATTTCATCATTCTGTAAGAAGACTAGTATTCCGTTGGTGTAATATCCAACCAGTTTTGACGGTGTCACAATGTCATATCAGCATTTTCTATTTCTGTAAGGTTATAAATAAATAGCTGTATGCTTTATACAGTAAGCATAGTAATGATGTTTGTCTTCTTAGGCTGGGAGCAGAGTGTGATGATGGAACTTTGGGTAAAAAAATGGAAAAAGCAGCAAAGTCTCTTTTAATAATTGGGAAAAGCATCCTGTTGTCAGTACAGAAACTAACCATTCAACCTGCAGTTCGAAAGCACCAGGAGGAATTGATTACTGCAGCACAAAACATATTGATGGCAACTGTTAAGGTAGGAAAATATTTTTTTTATATAAGTTTACAGTTCTACGGATTAACTGAAGAACAGTTAATACATTATTACATTTTTAACTTCTTCTGCCTACTGTAGGTAAAAATAATAAAAACAGCTATACTTACCTACCCTGCTTCAACATTAGCTCTTGACTATTGCTCTTGAGCAAAACTCAGTTTATAATTTTTATCCAATTGGAGTTAAAAACTTTACTAATGGAAAACTCTGTTAGGTAGTTATTTTGAAAAGTTATTGTTGTTCATTTATAATTTTTTAAATATTTTTGTTACAATTGGAATGTAATTTTGAGTGTGGCTCAAAACATTAGCCACATTGTTATTACTAGGCATGCTTGCATTTCATATCCATGTCCTTAATGGACTTTGACAACCAAAAGTATAACATTTTATTGTCCCTATAGTGATATATATAACCCCTTTTACATTTATTTTACAATTTGTGCATCCATTCACTGCCCTACAACCATCCCTCCCTTGGACCACCCTGACTACATTTACCATGAATCTTTGTATGGTATACATCCCTTAATTCTTACCTTTAGTGCATGCCAACAGTACTCACAGACTGTCTTCATGAGCCTGTTCCTAGTCATCCTCATCAACAGACTCTATTATATCCCCTTCTTAGCACTGTTGCCTGGCATCCTACTCCTACTTTGTAGCCTCCAATCATCAACCCATCAGAGCCACCCTCCTCATACATAGACTTCCCATATAACCTCTACTACAGTTTATGCATCTTTGTTGTGGACATTGCAATTGAGGAAAGGGAGGGCAGCTGAGAGCAGTGCTGTGGATCGTGGATTTGGGCAATGTTATGGTGGGAGGCTGTGGAGTAGGAGGGCGGCTAGTGGCAGGTAGTATTGATTGTGGGTCATACCATCTTATGATGAGCTGCTTCATGCTTCCATCATTTCTGCTCTTTCCCTCTCTACCTGTACAAAATTCACAGGCTATGACCCCTATGATATTATCGTTCAGGGTTCTCCACTCTCAGATTGTCTGGCTGTGCAACGCTCCCCTGCATACAGGGCACAGCTTGAGTGTCAATCAAAATACAGACAGGAGAATTCTGTACTCTGAGATTTGAACATACAGTAGCAAGAAGTTCCTTTTTCTATTTTTTTTCCTATTGTACCAATACAACTAAAGTAAAAAAATTAAGAAACTTTTCAAATAGTATTGTGGCTACAGGGCCACCAAATGTATGATAGCAATGAGTGGCAGATAAATGAGTAGGCAGTATGGCAGCAGATTAAATGAAACAGAGTTTGTTTATAGATTCTTACCATCAATGTACATAGGTGGCTTCATTTTTCTTTTGAGATGCATTGGTATAATATACCTCTCTACACATCCACTCAAATCTTTTTCTCGCTCCCCCTCATTCCTTCTTCCCTTTCTCTCTTTCTCTCTCTCTCTCCCTCTATGCCTGTGTCTCTGTTTCTCTTTCACTGTCTCTCTTATTTTCTGAACAAGTACAGGCTTTCCAGTATTGAAATTCAAATTATGCAAATTTTGGGGGAAAATTTGGTGAAGTCAGCAAATTCAAATTTCAAAAGATCTGCTGATCTCTAGTTACCCCATTTCCTCAACTTCACAAATGTATCATTATTTATGATCATGACTTTTATCCCTCCAAATGATCATGACTTGTATACCTCAAATATTTACTCCGTCTGTGACGACATTCTTAATACTGAGCCACCAACATATGAAAAAAGTGCATTTTGTGCTTGCCTTGTAACCTTTTAAGTCACTATTTTGCTATTCACCTTTTAGCAGCCATAGTTTGCTCTTTACAAGTAACAACATGAATAGTGATGAGTGAGCGTGCTCAGGTATCGTCTTATGATAGAATTGCCTAATAAACAGGCAATCCATTCAGCAGTGGGGACTTGAACATGTTAATCGAGCACGCCCAAGATACTCGGATAACACCCGAGAATGCTCGAATTAGACAATATCTTAGCATCATCTCTCATCGCTGAACATAAAGCATTGTCGGCTACTTTCCATTGTTTATCCTAGCAGTCACTAATAGAGCAAATTTGCCTAATTCTGTGATTTTACAATAGATACTACAATTAGAAGATGATGCCGGAGTGAAAAAGATTCATCAAGCTGCAGATTGGCTCCTTGAGTGTTTGACGTATTTACAAAAAGCAGATAATATTTCTCATCTTCAGACTCATTTCTGGGAGTTTTCTGAAGCTCTTCTTTTGTTGAACAACCTGACTGAAAATAGAATCCTTGATCTAAAGGATTTTCTGCATCAGAAACATTTGTCACAAAAACTGGAAATCCTACGTAAATGTGTCCCCATGTTATATACAGCAACACAAAGCTGTATTAAGTATCCATATAATGATCAAATAATTGATTCTAAGTTGTACATATTTAATCATACTTCACAAACAGTACAAGATCTCAAACACTTGCTGACAACTGACTCAGACAAGCATGAAGTAAAGAAGCAAGGCTCATTTGCTCAAGAATTCTATCATTTACTTTACATATTAACAGATCCCAAGCCAAATGAGATTCAAAATGGTGACTTTGACTTTCTTGTAGGAACAATCATTTTCTACTGCATGTATGTAGCTGATTGTTCAAGGCCAAATATTAGACTACAACTGGTAAATCACTGCCAAAATCTTCTGGTGCAAAGAAAAAAACTTTGTGACTACTTGAAGGAGTTGCAGGAAAATTCATATGGAATGATGGGTGTTAACCTAACTGAACAATGTGCATCTATGAAAGTCCATCTTAATCATATCAATGAAAACTTAATTTCTTCTATATTTTATCAGATTTTAGATGCTTTTAGTGTCAAGGATCCATTGAAAAAATTGTTAAAAGCTGCTCTCAAAATTAATAAGAAAACAAGTCTCTACACAGAACATCTTTTCATTTCAAACTCTTTTCATCCACATCTACAAGCCTTTCAAAACCATACAGATCAGTTGTTGAAGATATCTAGCCTTGTCTTAGCCCAATGCTCTCAAGAACAAATAATTGACCAGATACAGAGTTCTGTTGATTGCTTATGTCGAGTGAGGGATGAAGTAGTTGCACTTGTTTTTGATACCAATAAATCATACTATGAATGCAAAATGTTTGAGAAGGCACAATCCATTTATTACAAGTGGATTCAGGCTACAGAAAGTTTAATATTGAGCCTTGATGGTATTTTAACTGTACACCAGTTCTTGGACTTGTCCATTAGAGAGATTGAGGACAACAAATACCGTTGTGAAAAACTCCTGAGAAGTCAAGAACCAGAAATTTTTCAGCATCATGCTGCAGACTTATGTGATTTGGCAGAACGTGTAGTTCAAGGTGTTACTAGACATCTTGACCAGAGCAAGAGCCCAGTATTCAGGAATGGCTTGCGAGTTTTAGTAAGACAGTTAGAAACTTCCATACTTGAAACCAGAGCAGCTATGGTAAAATGCGTTGAGAAGATGTCATGTTTAACAACTCATAGTCATTTCTTGGAAAAAGTGAATCATTTATTTCAATCTCTGCATGATGTTCAGGAGGGGGTTACCGGAGGCAAACATCCAGATCTACTAAGCCCATTAAGAAATGAAGGTGGTCCAGTCAGACATAAAGTTCTGACAATTGATTTAAATGAATTTGAGGAGTCTAAAGAAGATAATGAAAAAAACTTTAGGGATCAGTATAAAAGCTGTTTATCCTTTGAAGCATACTTGAGCAAACCTGTTCCTTCAGCCAGCATGAGAAAAATTGGAGGAATTAGTGAAAGTGATAACAACAAAATTCAAGTAACAGATTTTCAACCTCTGTTAGGTGATCTTCTAAATGCGATAAGGACACAGAACAGTAAGGAAATCCATACTTGCAGTTCTCTTCTACATGAAATCTTCAGCAGTTATATGGAGGTGGCAAATGATGCAGCACTCTATGGAGATAGCATTGGTAGAGATGAACATAAGTATAAAGACACTGAAGCACTACTACTAAGTCTTGTTCAGTTTGGAAAGAAAGAAAATATATATTCAGCATTAGAAATTGAATGTCTTATAAGAACAGCTACTATCTTGTCACATCACATTGAAGAGATGAAAGCGTATCTTATATCTGTGATAAATTTTTGGTATATTTATTCTTATAATTTGTTTTGCAATTTAAAAAACACTGAATGCGCCAACACCAATGTTGAACTGTTTAACAGATTGATGCAGCGTTTTGCAAAAATTGTACAATCAGAGAGCATTTACTTGACAACAATGACGATGACCTGATATGTATAGATTTGTCTGAAAAGCAAGAATATGTGGTAGAAATTCATGTCCAATTCTCCAAGTGCCAGGCTGTAGCTAATCGGTTGCTTACAGAAACTCTTTGTGGAGGAATGCAGTTGAAGAATCATAAACTTGAATATGTTTGCATTTTCTGGGCAATATCTGCTCAACAATTATCCGGATCATTAGATAAGTTTATTTGTGCTAATCATTTAGCAATCACTAATCCAACTGATTGCTCAGAAATCAATCTCTCTGAGAGCAACGGTTTAGTTCTTCTGTGTGAAATCTCAATGTGGTTACAAGAAACTACTGTTCTCTCGATTCATAATTTTAGTGAGGAAAAAGAACAGAAAAAAATTTTGTTACTCAAAGAAGAGATGGGATCTCTGACTGAGGCAATGTTGAAGTTAAGAGAAGACCTCAACACTCCTTCTCCCAAAATGTCTATTAATGTAGATTATGCGCTACTGCAAATGGAACTCATGTTAAAAATAAAATTACTAATGGACCACTTAAGAAAGTTGCATAGGGATCATCAAACTTTCATAAAGAGTATATTTTTTGACTTTTGCTCACTTAACTCTAGTAATAAATTATTTGCTATGAGGTCTTTTGAAAATAATGTTGCATTACTGGCTGAGAAAGTTTCTTTAGTGAAAGAAACACTTAAAAACTCTACTTGTATTAAAAACAAAGAATTACTGATTTCAGCAGATCATTTGCATTCTTTTACTTATGATATTGCAGCAAGATCAAGACAATTTATGGAGAATCAACACGAGTGGAATCTTTTAATCCTTGAAGCTATGCTTTTGAAGTGGTCAGCTGAAGCTAACCAATTAATTTCACATTTGTGTTCTGATACAGAATTGGAGGTGTCTGTCCTAAAGTTTATCACACAGTGTCTAAGATCTACGGAAAGAACAGGGGCAACAACCAGACATTCTGCTGTCTTTGAAAACGATACTTCAAATATGTCGAAGCAAAGAATGAATATTAATGTAATGGAAAAAAGAGCAACCACAGATTATGAACAAAGAGCCTCCACTCCAAAAGAACAAGATACACATAATAGAGATAACAGTGTGACTTGTTACAAACCAATAACAGTTTGCAGTGAAGAACAAAGTAATAACAAAGGTAGTGACAAAGATAGCTCAGAAAGTAGTTTGATCAGCAACCAACAGAGTGAAGCTGATGGAATACAACAGATGAAATTAAGCAATAGAAACATATCTACTCTCAGAAGTTCAATGAAGGTAGCTCATTCGAGGCGAGGAATAATAAATAATCATGAACACAATGAAAATGTCACTGATAAACTCTCTAAGGATCTTGGATTAGCATTGGAAAACACAGAATCAGATGACTCTCCTCTTGAGTTTAATAAAGAAATGAATACTGGAGAAGATTTAACTAGAACAAATATTCATGCTGGCACTGGAGTAGAAAAAAATAGTTTGGTCAATAAGGAATTATCAACATTTGCATTAGATGCATTTGGAGCTGAAAAAGAAACAACCAACCAGCAAGTAAAAAGTCTAAACACACACACACTACTTACAGTTATAAGGAAAAAAGTAAGTAAAAAAGAAACAAAACATAAAGCACGCCAAGTATGTACAGAAATACACAAAGAAACACTCAGTCAGGAACTAAGGAATGAGAATGCAAATACAGAAAAAATACGAGAAATATCCAGCCAAGAAAAGAAGGATCAGAAAACAAATAGAGACAGCGGAGTTATACAGTCTGAAGGATCCAATCGGAAACCAAAGAAAAAAGTCACTTTTAGTGGTGAAATACAGAATAAATTGTCCTATCACAAAACTAGAGATCAATTGAAAGAAATAGCACTAAGTCCAAGAGATCAGACAAATGAAGAAAACCTTGAAGCAAAAACAACCCCTAAAAAGGATACAACATTTACAATGAGTTGTCAGCAAATAAATTATCCAGAAGAATCAACTAATGATAAGATAAAATCTTATAAAAAAGAAGGGCAGACAGGACTTATCAAACAGGTATTAACTAATACCAAAGCATATATGACACCCATTATGCCACAGAAAGAAACCTTCAATGAAAATAAGTTTGCCTTGAATAACAGAGAGCAGACGAAAGATAGAGATAGTCGAAAACTGGAAATTCAGAATAAACATCTTATATGTAATAAATCAGATGAGATCAAATGTAATGAAACATCACAGCAAACTAAAGTGATAAATGAACAAACATGTCCAGTATCAAAGCAAAGTATGAACTTATTAATGATGGACTATAAGAAGCCAGGAGCTATATTGAAGGCCAACTTCAGCAGCACCAACGTTATTATAGAACATGCAAAGGTAAGACAATTCATGTGGGCTGTAAGATTGATATTAAAAGTTTGGTATTTGACTTTAATTTGGCTTTGTAATATTTGTAGATAGTAACAATGTCTTTCTTTGCCTTGAAATCTTTTTGTCCTTTTTGACTACAGCATACAAACATAAAATTGTTGGTGTCCTGGTGGATACTGATTAGTTTATGTATTGAACAGTTTAACATCACAAACATATACAAATTAAGCCACCATTTCTTTTCAGTTTTACTTAATCATATTTGTATTTTAACAAATAATTTTTATATACTTGTAGGTAAACTGCACATCACTTGAAGATGTGAGAAATGTCCAGCGGCATTCTCATAGATTTGCTAAATGTCTTCTGGCTGAAGAAGTGGAGACATGGGAGGGTGAGACAAACACAGTTGTAAAAATCACAAAAGAAATGGCAACCCAAATGTCTTACATGATACAATATTTAGATAGAAAAGGACCAATAAAGGTAAAATACTTTTTTGAGAGTGGAGTTTGATGATAGACTATTTTGCAGTGAGTAGTTTGCTTTTTGCATGTTTCAAGTAATCACATTTAAACAGATCTTTGCACAAGAAACACTAGAGCACCAGGAAAAATGTAGACTTCCCAGACTCTCACAGGAGATAGCAAACTTTATGAGGTTGCAAAAGCATCACAAATCCACAGAGAAAACATTTATGTCAGGTAAGTTTCTTGTGTGTGCCTGATCTGTCATCCACATCATGGCATTGCATCCCATTTTGACAGAGGTCTCTATGAATGACTATACACATAGGGCCCGATTCATCAAAGCTTTCACACCAGAATTCTGTAAAAGCTTTGAAAAGTGTCAAAATTTTAGTGCATTTTGGAGCTGCACCTACATTTTACAACTTCTGGCATCAGGGCATGGCAACTGCCACTCATCAAATTCAAGCGGCGATGTTTGCTATGAGACATATTTTACTCCAGGGGAGACTGAAGTAGGATTTGTGGTGAGGCAGCACAGAGTTATGTTATGTTTCGGTAGCTGAGGAGAGCAGGCAAAAAGGCAATACACCAGAGCAGTTGGAATCTATGAGATTGCAGTACCCTGACTAACCACCACAACTAGAGGCAGCCGTGGAGCGTTCCTACGTTGGTCCTAGACGCCTCGTCACAGCCTGAGAAACTAACTACACCTAAAGACAGAAACAGGAAAGCTATCTGCCCCGGAGCAGAACCCCAAAGATAATAGAAAGCCCCCAAACATGTAATGGTGGTTAGACAAGAGGAAATACTGACACAGAAAGAAAATAGTATGAGCAAACGCTGGGGCCCAAACTATCTAAATAGAAAAGGATAGGAAGGGTACTTACTGCAATCCCAGAAAACCCTGAAAAGCACCAACTCTACTAATTTCAAAATCACCTGAGATCACACGACCTCTACCACCTAAATTAGTTCTCTGGTGTAACAAAATCAAAACAGCAGCCACTGAAAAAACTGGAAAAAGCAAAAGAACAAAACTCAGTGGCCGAACCAACTGAGAGGGCAGAAGCCCCCGGAGGGGACCCTGAAGGCCCCCAAAGAAGTGCAGTACAAAATGCAAAAATATAGCACAAACACAAAAGAAGCAAAAGTCTTATCTGTAAGCAGGAGATGCAGACACAACACAGCAGGCTACAAGGGAAACTGGAATAAAGGATTCAGACCAGAACAATTGATCACCGGCAACCCTGATGGGAAAATGACTCCCTTATATAAGACCAGTCAGTAACACCTGATTCCCAGTCCTCACAATCTTCACTAGCACCGCTTGTAACCACCAGAGGGAGCCTCTGCTCAGAACTCATCTCAAACCCATTCACAACAGTACCCCCCCCTTGAGGAGGGGTCACCGAACCCTCATTTGAGCAACCAGGTCGGTCAGGATGAGTTCTATGATACGCACGGATAAGTCTCCTAGCATGGATGTCCGAAGCAAACACCCAAGAATTGTCTTCCTGACCATAACCTCTCCATTTAACCAAATACTGGAGTTTCCGTCTAGAAAAACGAGAATCCAATATTTTCTCAACCACATACTCCAGATTGCCCTCAACCAAAACAGGGTCAGGAGGCACAGCAGCAGGAACCACTGGCTCAACAAACCTCTTCAACAAGGACTTGTGGAACACGTTATGGATCTTAAATGTCCCTGGAAGAAGCAAAAGTCTTATCTGTAAGCAGGAGATGCAGACACGACACAGCAGGCTACAAGGGAAACTGGAATAAAGGATTCAGACCAGAACAATTGATCACCGGCAACCCTGATGGGAAAATGACTCCCTTATATAAGACCAGTCAGTAACACCTGATTCCCAGTCCTCACAATCTTCACTAGCACCGCTTGTAACCACCAGAGGGAGCCTCTGCTCAGAACTCATCTCAAACCCATTCACAACAGAGTTATATGACACTCGTCCAGCACTCCTGATTAATGAAGATGCATATGCCTCATCATGAATCAGGAGTGTCAAGACCATCATGAACAATGTCGATCTTGATGAATAAGGCCTTAGCCTTCAGTGACTGCTGCAGTGGAGAAGTAGCATTCTATTCCAGCCATTCAAATAAATTCCCAACCACATATTACATGGAACACACTACTGAAAATATGGAGTCAACAGTTCACCAATAAAATTTCATAAATGTTTATTAGATTATGACAAAAGTAGACATACACATATAAATACATACGTAAGGACAGAATCTATAACAAATGGACTCAGGTATTACAGTGAAGGAAATAATTATTTGATCCCTTAACGATTTTGTAAGTTTGCCCACTGACAAATATGATCAAAAAACCTAGCACTCAACTTCAGTATTTTTTGGGCAGAAATTTATTGCAGTACACAAAACATTTCGGTCAGTGATGACCTTCTTCAGTCATGTGCCTTACTAAGAGAGAAACAAATGGTTCTCAGGTCAAGAGCCTGGAGTGCATTGCTGTCTTAGTATTATGTATAGAACAGCCTGTAAAGCTTACATGAGATCGGGCTGTGAGTCCCCTTACGCGGTATCCACCGGATCTGCTTCCTTATTAAATGTAGTTGGGGAGGAGCAGTTTCTTTTCTTTCTTTTAAGTTCTCCTAGAGGAATGTTGTTAATTACATGTTTAGCATGGCATGAATGGGCTTCTAAAATACTGTTAGCATCAGTAGATTTCTTGTAAGGGTAAATTGTCACAGTTCCCATTGGAATACTGCTTATTAATGTTATATCCAGATAATGATTTTATACTATGAGAGATAATATGTAAAAGTCAAATTAAAATTATTCATGTTCAGATATTCAACAAAAGGAGCCAGAACTCTTAATGGTTGGTAGGGGATCAAATACTTATTTCTCACTGCAAAACAAATACATTTATATAATTTATACAATGTGATTTTCTGGATTTTATTTTTGATATTCTATCTCTCAATGTTAAAATTAACCTACCCTTAAAATTATAGACTGTTCATGTCTTTGTCAGTGGGCAAACTTACAAAATCAGCAAGGGATCAAATACTAATTTCTCCACTGCAGTGAACAAATATTGATTCATACATATAGCTTAATAGGTAGATTAACCAATTTTATCTAAGGATATATACCACAAAAAATCATATATAAACATGTGATATATAAGGCCAGTAAAAGCATATTATATACCGAACATGAATCAACAAATGAAAAGACACAGCATCATTCATCCAAGGCCCTTCTAAGGTATGGAGGATCCAATATTGGAAGAGGATCAGATTCATATATGGTCGCTAATACTAATAAAGTGGAATTTCAACATTGATGGTGAAAAATCATCGAGTTAAAAACAACTAAAAAACAGAAAAACACATAGATTAAAACCAAATCAGAGACACAGCATTACAAAAAAGGAGCACAACATAATTGTTCATTCAGGCCAATAGGTACCATAGTACCCAGAACTGTGAGCCATATACATTCTCTCTGTGCTCATAGACTTTTCATATGTCCTCCCCTCATGCCAATTTGTATCCTATCAATACTCCAGATTTTTAATTAAGGTTACAATTGTGGCATTCCTTAAATGCCTTGGAATCAACTTTAACATACTCACATCATCCGTATCAGGGGCTCATATTATCTTTTACGTGTTAGTGGGTTCTTATACGTAGGTCACGGATGTAAGACCAATATAAATAAGCTTACACATACATATAACATAGCATATAATATTAGTTGTATTGCAGGAGATGTAATCTGTAATTTAAAATACCCTGAGGCTGTGAGTGAGGTAGCACATACTAAATTCCTGCATGCCAAGCAATCACCACATGGATAGCAACCCCATTTTCATCTACCCACCTTGAAAAAGTCTGGAGGCTTTGCCACATCGTGGCTTTTTACCAGAATATGCTTGAGGTTTTTACACTTTCTGGCCATCATAAGTGGTGATTTAGACAGTGTAGGCTTAGTCTTAAGTACCGACCAATGTCTATTGAACATCTTGCTCATAGTATCCCATTGGTGGTTGTACGATGAGCTATGATGACTAGATGTCTAGTTATTGGAGGTAAGTAATTCACTTCTCAAGGTGTTCTTAGCGAGTAAATACCCTTTTCTGATACTTCTCCTACTGTACCCATGGACAGGATGGGCCTGATGGGGCGAAGTTGGGTTTCAATTCTGATTTCCCATAGTTACCCCATCTATAATGTTCAAAAGTCCTAAACAAAAAGAAGTTGCAGTAAAAGTATTTCTTCTATATTTTCAGTTATTGTTCAGCAGAAAAAAAATCTACACTAGCTATGAATGATCAAAGCTTTCAGCTGCAATGTATAGCAGTTCCTGGAATGTATTGTAGTAATTTTGTAACCACGATCAATTTTGATAAAGCCATGTCCACTTTCAAAAATTTTACTTGTGTCAAATTGTGTGCCTTTTTTATACTAATTTTCCTTATTAAGTAATCTTCCAAGTGGAGACACACAATGAGAGGAATTTAGTAAGACAAGTGTTTTTATGTCTTGATTATGTCTTAATAAATAAACACATTGGGGAAAAGATGCCTAATTTGTTAAAGGGAACCTGCTATTAGGATCAACCCTCCTAAGCCATCTATAAGGGCATGTAGATCATAGGAAGTTGAATAAAATAATATCTTGAAATCTGAGATCCAATGTCTTATTCCAGAGAAATCCATTTTTCTTATATGTAAATGAGCCTTTGAAGCATGCAAACAGTAAAAAAAAGTTTTTAAAAATATTTAAAAAATTCAAAAATATAAAAGTTCAAATCACCCCCCTTCGCCCCATTCAAAATAAAACAATAAAAAAATATATATACACATATTTCAGAATCTCCCGATCTATCAATATAAAAAATTAACCCGATCGCTAAGCGGCATAATGAGAAGAAAAGTCAAAATGACAGAATTACGTTTTTGGTCACCACTATCTTGCAATAAAATGCCATAACATGTGATCAAAAGATTGCATCTACACCAAAATGTTATCAATAAAAATGTCAGCCCCAGATCACGAAAAATGGAGACGCTACGGGTATCGGAAAATGGCGGTTTTTTAAACAAATTTTGGAATTTTTTTTCACTACTTAAATAAAAAGAGAACTCATAATGACATGGAGGATCATAATGACAGGTCAGTTTTAGCATTTAGTGAACATGGTAAAAAAAACAACAACACACAGCTGTGGAAATTGCACTTTTCCAGGACGTCCCTCCTGACAGCACCGCCAGGAGGTTGTCCTTCATATCCTTGATAGAGACAGGAACACAGAAGAGGTTAAATAGCCCCTCCCCACCTCCACCCTTCAGTGTTTTCCTGTCCCTATCAGGGACAGACGCAGGAGAGAAGCACAGATGTGCAGAAGATTACCTTGGTGGAGCTGGCTGCTCCCGGGGGAGAGAGAACTCCATCCTCTCCTAAGAGGCTCCAGGGTCTGGAGGGGGCTCGTCGTTGGCCTCAGAACCGCTGATACTGAGAGAGGTCCCTCAGCGGTCCGGTCGAGCTGCCTGCTCCCGGTGTCGGCGGCATTCCCTGGCAAAGGGCTCATGCTGCGCAGCTGCTGCAGCGGCGTCCCAATAGAGGGGGCCGCTGGATCCGGGTCTGACCGCGCGGTCACTCTCACAGGCGTCCTCTATCACTTCCGGCACTGCGTCATCGGAGGCGCGCAGGTGACTGCTTCCGGGGGGGCTGAGCCAGAGAGGAAGCTCTGAACTCCGTGTCAGAGGTGACGGCGACGGAGGGGCGCAAAACTCGATCTGAGGAGATTCCCAGCCAACGAAGGTGCGCTACGGATGGCGCACAAGCAGTTGGGGGAAGGCACAGATCGTAGAATCGACAGCGCCCTGATGGCCAGCAGCTGAGCTCGGAAGGAGGACGAATCAGATGTCTTGAAGCCGGGTAAGGCAGACTACTTAAGAAGGATGCCTGATAGCACACACTGACATAGTGAACATGGAGAGTGCTAGTCGCCTGGACGTCCAATCCTTAGAGCTAACCATGGACCACGTAAGTGGGTAACTAGGGGGTCTTTTTCAGCTGGGCTAGTTCAGATAGCTACAGGACTTCCCTTTCACATTGCTTTTAGGACAAGCAGACTCCCAAGCAAACCGCGTCAGCAATCAGGAAGAAATATAACAAATGCCCGTTATGCTTGGCCAAAATTCCCGCAACAGACACAAAGAAGTTATGCGAGACATGCATGGCTAAAATGCTTAAACAGGAGCAGACCTCTTTATTAGCTAATATACGCTCCATGATTAGAGAAGATGTTCAAGCAAGCGTATCTTCGCTGACGCCACCCCAGCCTCCCTCACCCAAGAGACCTAGATGGGACATGGACCCTAGCTCGGAAGAGGGGGAAATGTCACACTACTCGAATTCCGGCTCAAGTGAAGCAGAGGTCTCCTTAAGATTTCCGATGGAAGAGAGGAAAAGATATTTATTTTCCTCAGAAAATACAGATACCCTATTACAGGCGGTCAGAGATACCATGAAAGTAGAGGAATCCTCAGAGCCGCAAACCGTCCAGGACGAGATGCTTGGGGGCCTGAGGGCTAAAAGAAGCAGAGTATTCCCAGTGAATAAACACATCACAGACATGATACTGGAAGAATGGGAGAATGTCGCAAAAAAACTGGTAGTTCCAAAAGACTTTACGTTTCGCCTCCCGTTTAACCCAGATGATACTAAAGTCTGGGAATCCATACCGAAAATTGATATACCCGTAGCCAAGGTGTCAAAGAAAACCGCCATTCCATTCGAAGACTCCTCGGGCCTTAAGGACCTAATGGACAGAAAAGCGGAAGACCTCCTTAAGAAAGCATGGGAAGCTTCCGCATCAGTCATGAAGACCAACATAGCGGCAACTTCGGTGGCCATATCAATGACTCTCTGGGTGGAAGAATTGGGAGACCAAATCACCAACAAAATTCCCAGAGAAGAGATCATGAAAACTTTACCTTTATTAAAAATGGCAACAGATTTTATGGCAGATGCCTCGGCGGAGTCAGTCTGCTTTGCAGCCAGAAGTAACGCATTATCCAATGCAGCACGACGTGCGCTGTGGTTGCGATCATGGGCAGGTGACACACAATCAAAAAATAAACTCTGCTCAATACCATTTTCAGGGCTGCAGGTGTTCGGTCCGGTATTAGACGAACTGCTGGACAAAGCGTCCGATAAAAAGAAAGGCTTCCCAGAACAAAAACAAAAAAGAACGCCAGCCTTTCAAAAGACCCGATCTCATCCGAGACAGGACTACAAGGGCAAGGGTAAAACCGGAAGGTGGAGCTACCCTAAAGGCAGCAGAGGTAGAGGCTCCTTTCGAGATCAGGGAACTGGGTCAGGCAGACAATGACGCCAGGCAAATCGGGGGAAGACTCCAATACTTTCTAGAGGGATGGAAAGAAATCACAAAAAATCAATGGATTCTGAGCACAGTTGCGCACGGATACAGGGTGGAATTCACCCAGCCTCCCCCCCGAAGATTTTGCCTAACTCAAAGCCAGTCCCCGGCGGTCCATCAAAGGCTGGTCACGGACATACAGGAGCTCAGCGAATTAAGAGCCATAATCCCGGTACCCCAATCTCAACAGTTTCAGAGCCATTACTCCAGCCTGTTCTCTATAAAGAAACCAGGAGGAGAATACAGGACCATCATAAATCTGAAACCTCTATACAGATGGGTGGCCTACAAACGTTTCAAAATGGAAACACTTCAGTCTGCCATACCACTAATAAAGGGAAACTCAGTGATGTGCACACTAGATCTCAAAAACGCATAATACCATGTGCCCATCCATACCTCACATCAAAAATACTTGAGGTTCGCAATAAAAGACAGAGGAAGGATACGTCACTTCCAATTCTGTTGCCTACCATTCGACCTCTCTTCAGCACCTCGTATATTCTACGAAGCTCATAGCAGAGGCAATGGCCTTTCTAAGAGCAAAAAACGTCCTCATAATTCCATACCTGGACGACCTGTTGTTAGTGGCAGATTCACACCAGCAGATGGAGGAATACCTCAGAGAAACCAAATCGCTCCTAGAAAATGTAGAAAAAGGTGATAAATCTGAAAAAATCGAGTCTAGACCCGGAAAGAAGAAATGTAGTTCTGGGAGTTATATTAGACTCAGGTCTAGAACACTCTCTCCTTCCACCCCACAAACAGACAACAGTCCAACAGGAGGCCCATATGCTACAGGAACGGAAATACACCACTATCAGGAAGGCCATGAGAGTACTAGGCCTAATGACTTCATGCATAGCAAGCGTCCAGTGAAGTCAGTTTCACTCAAGGACGTTACAGCGAGAAATCCTCCAGATATGGGATGGAAAGGAGACATCATAAGACAGCAGAGTAACATTGTCAGCAGAAGTAAGGCGATCCCTAGCATGGTGGACCGACATGTCAAACTTAAGGCACGGAAAACTGTGGAGAGTATCCCCTGCATAAACATCACCACAGATGTGAGTCTTAGCGGCTGGGGAGCCCACGTGGGGGGATGTTATCTCCAAGAAACATGGCCCGGAGCTATGCGCAACAGCTCATCAAATTACAGAGAGCTCAAAGCAGTCTGGGAGATGATGAGGAGATGCCGGAGACAGCTGTACAACTGACACGTCAGAGTATTCTCCGACAATTCAACTACGGTATCCTTTCTACGGCACCAGGGAGGTCCGAGACACCGTCACCTGCAGAGTATTTCAGAAGAAATATTCTCCTGGGCAGAAATCAATATAAGATCTCTGACGGCAGTACATCTAAAGGGTGAAAAGAACCAGATAGCAGACTTCCTCAGCAGACAAAAGATACAACCTGCAGAATGGGTTCTAAATCAGGAGGTGTTTACACAACTGACCAGAATCTGGGGATTTCCCGAAATAGACTTATTCGCCTCAAAAACAAATACAAAAACAGAGCACTTCTTCTCGCTAGATCCAAGAGACAACCCGACGGCGATAGACGCCCTAGCGCAGGACTGGGATACGGAGCTGGCGTATGCCTACCCACCGCTACAGTTGATACCAAGAGTACTACGGAAGATTCAAGAAAGTCATACAGCGGTTATCCTGATAGTACCATACTGGCCCAAAAGAAGCTGGTTCCCGGTACTGAAGCAGATGGCATTAGAAGACCCAATTCATCTTCCATTACAGCGGGACCTCTTGACGCAGGGCCCTCTCGTCCATCAGAACCTAGAGTTCTTAGCGCTTTCAGCTTGGATCCCGAAAAAGAGATCCTGAAATTTAAAGGCTTATCTGAACCAGTCATATCTACTCTACAGAAAAGCAGAAAGCTTGTTACCTCATCCATATACCTTAAGTTCTGGAAGAAATTCTGCTCACACTGTGCGCAACCAGTATCCCTTACTCAGGACCCCGATATTTCTAAAATCCTAGATTTTCTACAGGCAGGATTCGATAAGGATCTAAAACCTAGTACACTGAAGGTACAAATCTCAGCACTAGGGTCCTTTTTCGATTACCCGTTAGCAGACCACCCTTGGGTGTCAAGATTTATCAGAGCTACGCAACGCATGAGACCCACAGTATGTAGTTCCATTCCGCCATGGGACCTAAGTCTAGTACTGAACAAGCTAAGGAAGACCCCTTACAAACCGCTACACTAGGCAGACCTCAGATCAATAACGCTCAAAGCAGTCTTTCTGGTGGCAATAACCTCAGCCAGACGTATAGGGGAGATCCAGGCTCTCTCCATAAGAGACCCATACCTGAGAATCCAGGAAGACTGTATAATTTTGAAACTGGACCCGACCTTTCTTCCCAAGGTGGTAACAGACTTTCACAGAAACCAGGAAATAATACTTCCCACCTTCTGCCAGAACCATAGAAATGAGAAGGAACGCTCGCTCCACTCTTTGGACGTCAGAAGGACAGTTCTACAGTATCTGAAACTGACAGAGGATTGGAGAATAGACTCAAATCTTTTCATACAAATGGCGGGGAAAAATAAAGGGAAGAAAGCATCAAAAGCCACCTTGGCTAGATGGCTAAAATCAACCATTACTGCGGCATACACCTCGGCAGGAAAGACTCCGCCGGAGGGTCTTAGGGCCCACTCGCTGATAGCAATCTCGGCGTCTTGGGCAGAAAGTGCAGGGGCCTCTATGGACCAGATTTGTAGAGCTGCAACTTGGTCCAACATAAATACTTTTAGTAAACATTATAAACTGGACGTTCTGTCAAATCAACAGACGGCCTATGGGAGGAAAGTTCTCCAAGCAGTAGTCCCACCCTAAAGAGGAGTTATTTGGTACTTTTCCTGGCGGTGCTGTCAGGAGGGATGTCCTGGAAAGTAGGAATTAGTCCTACCGGTAATGTTGTTTCCAGGAGTCCATCATGACAGCACCCCTTATATACCCTCCCTTGCATTATTTAACTATGATGTGTCATTAACATTGTAGTGGAGAATTCAATAAAATTGTGTTGCATCCATCCTGGTGTGGTACTTGAAAAATCACTGACGGATGGAGGTGGGGAGGGGCTATTTAACCTCTTCTGTGTTCCTGTCCCTATCAAGGATATGAAGGACAACCTCCTGGCGGTGCTGTCATGATGGACTCCTGGAAACAACATTACCGGTAGGACTAATTCCTACTTTTTTGCAATTTCACCACACTTGAATTTTTTTCCTGTTTTCCAGTACATAATATGTTAAAAAACCAATGGTGTCGTTCAAAAGATCAATTTGTCCCGCAAAAAACAAGCCCTCACTTACCCATATTGACGGAAAAATAAAAAAGTTATGACTCTGGGAAGAAGGGGAGCAAAAGCAGAAATTGAAAAACTGAAATAACCCTGGTCGTTAAGGAGTTAAAGGAGATTCATTTTAAAAAACGTAGTCACTATAATTTGCATCACTTTGTGGCTTAAATTTTAGTAAATTTGTGGCGTATGTGAGACTCTATCCCCTTCTGCTAAGTTCTTCCCATTTTCATGTTTTTAAGTGGCATGAGGAAACAAAAAAATTACAAATTATGGCATAAATTTGGCATGCACCATAATAAGTGACATTCGTACACCATATTTCTTGGGGATAATGATAAATTCCCCTCAATAAGACATCGATTTGGACATTTAACAAGCCGCTGATTTATGTTTCTTAGGCTCTCATACTTCTTGCATGCATAGATAGATGTGCAGTGACTCATACAGTGCTTTTTTTAATCTTAATATAAGGGAAACACAAAAATGGTATCAATTGCTTTTTTTAACATAGAGCCCAGATCAGTTCATTGCTTCAGCTAAATGCATTGCTTCACTTGGACAAACCTTTGTAAAGTTTGTTGAAATCATGGCTAAAAACTGCGCTGATGAGAGAAATACATGTGGGCTGCTGTGTGGAATGGAACAGGTTCAAACAATTAGCAATCAACTCAACATAATATCAAGGTATTAATCTTCATTTTATTTGTATGTATTCAATGAATGAAAAGAAAGAAATGCTTACTTTTATTTTAGAGTACTAATTTCCATAACATAATGAGGGATTAAAGATTTACATATGTTAATTAGTTACATCAAATTTATTGTGGATAGATAAAATTAATACCTTAAAAATCTTAACTTTGGAAAAAAATTATAAATGTATTGTTGTAACCCTTTGAATTTTTCAGACAAATTCAACAAACATCTAACTAAACTAATAACTAAATAGCTAAAGCATATCTTACTTTTCCTTCCACACTAAACCTGTAGAAAAGCATGGTCTTTTGCTCTCATTCCCCACAAGTTAAAACTACTTTTGGTGCACATAACAGTCTAATAATTGGATGTCTAGAAAGTGTCCTGACTTTTAGGCCTCTTTCACACTTCGGTATATTTCCGGTATCAGAAAAACCGGTACCGAAGATATCCGTGTCCGAATGTCTGTGTGTACTACGTGTGGCACATGTGTGCCGCCTGTGTGCCGCATCAGTACCACATGGATGGCCGCAGGGGAAGTAGTGCTACAGTAAGCGCTGTTCCCCTGCTGGGGTGCTGAACACGGCTGTCATTATTCTCTCCTGCTTTGCCGGCAACAGCACGAGCAGGAGAGAATGAAAGAAAAACCCGACGTGGGGTCCCCCATATTTTTTGAACCACTCCAGCAAAACTAACAGGTGCGGGCTGCTATTCTTAGGCTGATAAGGGGCCATGAATATGGGCCCTCCCCAGCCTAAAAACAGTAGTCCGCTAGCTGCCCAGAAAAGGAGCATCTATTAGATGTGCCTATTCTGGAGCTTTGTCGGATTTTTCCCACTTGCCCTGTAGCGGTGACAATTGGGGTTAATAAGGGGTTAATGTCACTTTTCTATTGTAAGGTGACATTAAGCCCGGCTTAGTAATGAAGAGGTGTCAATAAGACACCTCTTCATTACTAATCCTATAGTAAGTAAAGGGTTAAATAAGCACACACAGTAAGAATAAAGTCTTTTAATGAAAACATCTTTATTAAACTGCTATTCCCAACGAAGCCCTCGTTTTCCTGGAAAAAATGTAAAAAATAAACCAACAATATACCCATCCTCTCCGGCGTACAATCAGTCCCACAGCCCAATCCATCTCAGGGGTTAATCAGTTTACAGCCGGAGCAGTGCTAATGTGTCCGCTTGGGCTGTAAACTACTGGGGAATGAATGGGAAGCAGTGCGCACAGGCTCAGTGAGTAGCAGTGACGTCACTGAGTCTGTGCTCGCTGACAGCTGAACTCCTGTGACCTCAGCACCGTCATTTTCCCACGGTGCTGAGGTCACAGGAGTTCAGCTGCATATGGGGGACCCCACGTCAGTCTTTTCATTTATTCCTGTTCACGCAGTTGCCGGCCGAGCAGGAGAGAATAATAACGGCCAGCTTCAGCACCACAGGCAGGGGGACAGCGGCTTACAGTAGCGCTACTTCCCCTCCGGCCATCCGTGCACAAGGAGGACAGTGTACACTGTTCTCCGTGTGCATTTGTGGGGGACGTTTTGCCGTCCGTGATGACGGCAAAAAACGGACATGTCAGCGTGTTTTGCCCACGGACACATGATCCGTGAAAACACACTGACATGTGCATAGACCCATCTATTTGAATGGGTCTACGTGTGTATGTGTCTCGGGTATGTGTGAAAACTGTCACCACATGTACCTGAGACACGGACGTGTGAAAGAGGCCTTATGCTGTGTAGCTTGCCATTCACTCTTTTTTTAGGGGGCAGAATTATAGGTGCTGGAATTCTATTTCTCAGACTTCCCAGCATGCATTGCATTTGTTATGTGCTCTTCTATGATACTCTTTATGACATTATGTACATACAGTACAGACCAAAAGTTTGGACACACCTTCTCATTCAAAGATTTTTCTATATTTTCATAGCTATGAAAATTGTAGAATCACACTAAAGGCATCAAAACTATGAATTAACACATGTGGAATTATACATTACACTTTACAAAAAAGTGTGAAACAACTGAAAATATGTCTTATATTCTAGGTTCTTCAAAGTAGCCACCTTTTGCTTTGATTACTGCTTTGCACACAGAAAAGGTGAACGGATGGACTCTACATGCCTGGTTCCCACCGTGAAGAATGGAGGAGGTGGTGTGATGGTGTGGGGGTGCTTTGCTGGTGACACTGTTGGGGATTTATTCAAAATTGAAGGCATAGTAAACCATAATGGCTACTACAGCATCTTGTAGCAGCATGCTATTCCATCCGGTTTGCGTTTAGTTGGACCATCATTTATTTTTCAACAGGACAATGACCCCAAACACACCTCCAGACTGTGTAAGGGCTATTTGACCAAGAAGGAGAGTGTTGGGGTGCTACGCCAGATGACCTGGCCTCCATAGTCACCAGACCTGAACCCAATTGAGATGGTTTGGGGTGAGCTGGACCGCTCACCACTTCAATTTTGAATAAATCCCCAACAGTGTCACCAGCAAAGCACCCCCACACCATCACACCACCTCCTCCATGCTTCCCGGTGGGAACTAGGCATGTAGAGTCCATCCGTTCACCTTTTCTGCGTGCAAAGCAGTAATCAAAGCAAAAGGTGACTACTTTGAAGAACCTAGAATATAAGACATATTTTCAGTTGTTTCACACTTTTTTGTGAAGTGTAATGTATAATTCCACATGTGTTAATTCATAGTTTTGATGCCTTCAGTGTGATTCTACAATTTTCATAGTCATGAAAATACAGAAAAATGTTTGAATGAGAAGGTGTGTCCAAACTTTTGGTCTGTACTGTATGTAAATACATTGATGTTATATAGCCATCTGTAGATACATTTTATTGTCATTTGTATATAGATAACCTTGAAAAAGATTGCATAGGTCGAAACGTTGGTAATAATATCCGTATTAACTGGTCGGACTCAATGAACATTAATTAACAGCAAACCCTAATTTTTAAATGACTCAGTGCCGAAGTATTCGCTGATATTCACTGACCATTATTCAGGCGGCTTCTGCTTGGAAACTGCTCACTAAATTATTTCATACAATTTAAATGAAAAGAAAAGGTGCCCAAAAGATGCCATAGAAGACATCTGAAAAGGAACAAAAGAGTCACTTCAAATTTAGTAAATTTGTTCCAGCACACTGACAGACCATATAATGATCTAGTATCAAGTCTACTAAATTAAAGATTGCTATATCTACGTTACTACAACACCAGACCATCCAAGGAGGTCTGGGGGGCAGTGAAAATTTTGAAATGCATGGAAAAAGTGATAAAAGGAAGGAGAACAGCATAAGGAAGACCCCTGGAAGCATCTGTGACTCCCAGATCGCTGCTGAGAACAATAGTGTCACACTTTAACTACACCTTAAGGACTAACAATATTCAAAATCAACCAGAAATTGGATTTTACTGGAAAAAAAAGTATAATCACTTGTATATAAGGCAAAGTTATAAAAGGGTAAACAAAATATATAATTTTACCCCTTCACAACCTTCACCGTATTAGTACTACTCTGCCGGAGGTGGATTTCTGACCAGAGCAGTACTAGTACCGCGATCACTGCGGCCTCACTGTATGTGACAGCTGACACCCCGCAGCAACGCCCACGATCGGTGCTAGAACCGATCGTGGGCATTTATCCCCTCTGATGCCACTGTCAGTAGTGACAGCCACATTGAGAAGCATCGCACAGGGAGGGGGCTGCCTGCGCGTTTCCCTCAGAACAATGCGATGTTCTCCATGGAGAATCCTGGCACCAAGATGGCCGCGGGGTCTTTCTGGGTAATGCATGGAGATGGCTGATCAGCACCTGCTGAGAGCAGGACCTGAAAAGCCTCCTTCCCTGCCTGTCAGATCGCTGATCTGATACTAAGCAGTGCTAAGTGTCAGATACTGGGACAATGTAATAAAGTTTAAAAAAAATATTAGAATGTGTAAAAATATTTTAATTAAAAATCCTCAAGTAAAGAAAAAAGAAACAAATATTTTACCAATAAATACATTTATTTATGTAAATAAAAAAATAAAATAAAAGTACACATATTTGGTATTGCCTCGTTCATAATGACCTGCTCTATAAAACTGTCCCAGTAGTTAACCCCTTCAGTGAACACCATAAAAATAATACAAAATGAGGAAAAACAATGCTTTATTATTATACCACCAAACAAAAGTGCAATAAAACACGATCAAACAGACGGATGTAAATAAAAATGGTACCACTGAAAACATCATCTTGTCCCGCAAAAACAAGTCACCATACAGCTCCATCAGCAGAAAAATAAAAAAGTTATAGCTCTCAGAATAAAGCGATGCAAAAATAATTATTTTTTCCATAAAATAGTTTTTATTGTGTAAAAACGCCAAAACATTAAAAAATTATATAAATGAGGTATCGCTGTAATCGTACTGACCCGAAGAATAAATCTGCCTTACCAATTTTACCACTTGCGGAACGGTATAAATAAATGAAAAAAAAAAGCAATTCCTGAATTGCTGGCTTTTGTTCATTCTGTCTACCAAAAATCAGAATAGAAAGCAATCAAAAAATGTCTTGTACCCGAAAATGGTAACAATAAAAACGTCAGCTCGTCTCACAAAAAAGAAGCCCTCACATTACTCTGTCGGCCGAAATATGAAAAAATTATAGCTCTCAAAATATGATGATGCAAAAACTAGTTTTCGCAATAAAAAGGTCATTTAGTGTGTGACAGCAACCATACATAAAAACCCAACATAAATCCGGTATCGCTGTAATCGCACTGACCCAAAGAAAAAAGTCACCTAATCACTTATACCACACGAGGAAAGGCGTAAAAAAATTATTAAAACAAATTCTTCACATGCTGTTGATTTTTTCATTCTGCCTCCCAAAGATCGCAGTAAGGTTCAACGCACATTTATCCTGCGTTCTGCACTGAGCGCTTACACTGGGGTTTCCGTGTAAATCTCTGAAATACATGATTCAGACAGAATTCCCAGTGAATGATTCCCTATAATGAGGCTGATAGAGGCACTGTGGGCGGTATTAGACCTGTGATCTGGCTGTGTCCATCTTTTTAGGATTGCATAAAAGTGCTGTCGGCCACAGTTTTGTGCACTTCTGAAAAAAAAGGAAACCGTGGACCAGAGGCCAGACTTAGTCCAGAGTAACTTTGCTGCCTCACTATAGTGAATGGATCCATCGGGGGTTTCATCTGAATCACGTCACTTAGAGATTTAGATGGAAACCGCAAAGTAAGTGGTCAGCGTAGAGCGTCGGATAACTGTGATCCCAAACGTTATGTAAAATGTTCCCAATAAAATCTTCCACTCAATCCACAAAAAGCAAGTTCCTACTCAGATCTGTCATCTATTAATGGAAATATAGGGGACTTCCACATTACTGGTAGCACAAAGGCTCTGGAAAAGCGAAATGGCTCCTCACACGCCTAAAGAAATTCAGCAAATTCTCCACTCCCAAATCCAAATGCTCACCTCCCTTCTGAGCCCCAGTGTGCCTAAACAACATTCAGTGACCACATGTTTGGCATTACTGTAGTGATGAGAGCCCGCCTAATTTACAGGTACAATATTCACTCAGCAACATCCACTGCTGTCTGTTTCTGGAAAAAAAACATGAAGTCAAAATCGTCACAACATCTGTAGATAAATTCCCAAAGGGTTATAATTTCCAAAATAGGGTCACTTGATGGGGGGTTCTGCTTTTCTAGCACTTAGGGGCTCTTTATATGGAATCCACAAACTAGTCTAGGAAAATCTGATTTCCACGAGGCAAATAGTGCTCTGTCCCTTACAAGTCAATCCGTATGGCAAAGTAGTACTATACAGCCACATATGGGGTATTTTTACATTCAGCAGAAATTGTGGGCCAAATTTTGGTGCCATTTTGACCCATTTCACAGTATGAAAATGTAAAACTTGGGGCTAACACGCAATCTTGGTGGTAAAAATGGAAATTATTTTTTCTTCACTTCCCAATGGTATAAAAGTTTGTGACACACCTGTGGTGTCAATATAATCACTGCACACCTAAATGAATTCATTGAGAGGTTTAATTGGTAAAATTGGGTCATTTATGGGGGGTTCTACTGTTCTAGCACCTCAGGGGCTCTCTCTATATAACATGACACCCTCCAACAAGTGCAGCAAATCTGCACTGTACAGTCATGGCCAAAAGTTTTGAGAATGACACAAATATTATATTTTCAGATGATCTGCTGCCCTCTGGTTTTTATGTGTGTTTGACAGATGTTTTTTTTATCACAGACAGAAATATAATAATTGCAAACATATGAGTAACAAAAGCTTATATTGACAGTTAGAATGAGTTAATGCAGCAAGTCAATATTTGCAGTGTTGACCCTTCTTCTTCAGGACCTCTGCAATTCTCCCTGGCATGCTCTCGATCAACTTCTGGACCGAATCCTGACTGATAGCAGTCCATTCTTGCACAATCAATGCTTTCATTTTGTCCGAATTTTTTGTTTTTTGTTTGTCCACCCGTCTCTTGATGATTGACCACAAGTTCTCAATGGGATTAAGATCTGGGGAGTTTCCAGGCCATGGACCCAAAATCTCTATGTTTTGTTCCCTGAGCCATTTAGTTATCACCTTTGCTTTATGGCAAGGTGCTCCATCGTGCTGGAAAAGGCATTGTTGATCGCCAAACTGCTCTTGAAGGGTTGGGAGAAGTTGCTCTTGGAGGACATTCTGGTACCATTCTTTATTCATGGCTGTGTTTTTAGGCAAGACTGTGAGAGAGCCGATTCCCTTGGCTGAGAAGCAACCCCACACATGAATGGTTTCAGGATGCTTAACAGTTGGCATGAGACAAGACTGGTGGTAGCGCTCACCTTGTCTTCTCCGAATGAGGCGTTTTCCTGATATCCCAAACAATCGAAAAGGGGATTCATCAGAGAAAATAACTTTACCCCACTCCTCCGCAGTCCACTGCCTGTACCTTTTGCAGAATATCAGTCTGTCCATGATGTTTTTTCTGGAGAGAAGTGGCTTCTTTGCTGCCCTCCTTGAGACCAGGCCTTGCTCCAAGAGTCTCCGCCTCACAGTGCGTGCAGATGCACTCACACCTGCCTGCTGCCATTCCTGAGCAAGCTCTGCACTGCTGGTAGCCCGATCCCACAGCTGAAACACTTTTAAGAGATGGTCCTGGCGCTTGTTGGTCTTTCTTGGGTGCCCTGAAGCCTTTTTGGCAACAATGGAACCTCTCTCCTTGAAGTTCTTGATGATGCAATAGATTGTTGACTGAGGTGCAATCTTTTTAGCTGCGATACTCTTCCCTGTTAGGCCATTTTTGTGCATTGCAATGATGATGACTGCACGTGTTTCTTTAGAGATAACCATGGTTAACAGAAGAGAAACAATGATGCCAAGCACCAGCCTCCTTTTAAAGTGTCCAGTGGTGTCATTCTTACTTAATCATGACAGATTGATCTCCAGCCATGTCCTCATCAACACCCACACCTGTGTTAATGGAGCAATCACTGAAAAGAGGTTAGCTGGTCCTTTTAAGGCAGGGCTGCAATGATGTTGAAATGTGTTTTGGGGGATAAAGTTCATTTTCTAGCCAAATATTGACTTTGCAAGTAATTGCTGTTAAGCTGATCACTCTTTATAACATTCTGGAGTACATGCAAATTGCCATTAGAAAAAGTGAAGCAGTAGACTTTGTAAAAATTAATGTTTGTGTCATTCTCAAAACTTTTTGCCATGACTGTAATATGGCGCTACTTCCCTTCTGAGCTTTGCACTGTGCCTCAAAAGTAGTTTTCGACCACATATGGGGTACTGTTGATCTCAGGAGAAATTGCACAACAAACTTTGGGGTCCATTTTCTCCTTTTGCCCTTGTGAAAATACAAAATTTGTAGCTAAAACAGATTTATTTGGGAAAAATGTGATTTTTTTATTTCCATGGCTCTACGCTAAAAACTTCTATGAAGCACCTGTGGGTCCAAGGTGCTCAATACACACCTAGATAAGTTCCATAAGGGGTCTAGTTTCTAAAATGGTGTCACTTGTGGGTGGGGTTTCCACTGTTTAGGCACATCAGGGGCTCTTCAAACGAGACATGATGTCCGCTAATTATTCCATCAAATTTTACATTCAAAAAGTCAAATGGCACTCCTTCCCTTCTGAGCCCTGTCGTGTGCCCAAACAGTAGATTTTACCCACGTATGGGGTATCGGCATGCTCAGGAGAAATTGCACAACAAAATGTATGATCGATTTTCTCCTATTACCCTTGTGAAAGTAAAAAAATTTAAGTCTAAATGAAAATTTTTGTGAAAGAAAAGTACCGTATTTTACGGATTATAAGGCGCACTTTTTTTTTATAATGCGTATATACCTTACCGTTACCATTGCTGCAGGCTGTAGGCTTGGATGAGGGGGTGTCTGGCGGTGCTGCGTGTGCCCATTGGTGCTACAGGGATGTCTGGTGCTGCAGAGATGTCCGGCGCTCCTGCCCGCTGCTGCTGTGGGTGTCTCCAGAGCTGCCAGGGCTCTGCCGACATTTTGTGAAAGGCCAGAGCCCCGGCAGTTTCATGGTTTCCTGTGCGGTGGACTCCGGGAAAATGGCTGCCGCGAGGCGCATGCGCAGATGGAGATCTCGGCACCAAGATCTCGGGAGATGAGATTTCAGTGATTGTCACAGTTGACACCCGGCACTTTAACCCCTGGAACACTACAATCAAACATGATCGCAATGTTCCGGAGCTGGCACAGGCGCTGACATCCCCTCTGCCTTTGGATCGGAGACCACGCGGCACGCCTCGTGGTCCCGATTGCTGCCATGGAGACCCCATGTTGTCATGACGACATCGGGGTCTCCAGAGCAGTCAAACATTCTGACATGCACAGTGCATGTCAGGAAGTCTCACAGATCAGTGCACAGAAGCTGCAGCACTGACAGCATCTGTAGCATGCAGATGCTGCTTCATCTGCATACTAGAGAAGCGATCAGCCTGCACAAAATTATTGTCCCATAGTGGGACAAAATGTAAAAGTAAGAAATAAATAAAACATTTTGTTTTAAATAATTGTAAAAATATTTTAAAAATAATAAAAAATAATAAAAAAATCAATATTTATTCTATCACTAAATAAATATTTGAATAAAAAAAATCTAAACAATAAAAGTACACATATTTGGTATTGCCGTATCCGTAACGACCCGACCTATAAAACTGCCCCACTAGTTAACCCCTTTAGTGAACACCATAAAAAACAATGCAAAAAACAATGCGTTATCATCATACTGCAGAACAAAAAGTGGAATAACACGCGATCAAATAGACGGATATAAATAAACATGGTACCGCTGAAAACGTCATCTTGTCCAGCAAAAAACGAGCCGCCATACAGCGTCATCAATGGAAATTTTTTTTATAGCTGTCAGAATAAAGTGATGCAAAAACAATTATTTTTTCCATAAAATAGTTTTTATTTTATAAAAGCTCCATGACATAAAAAAATTATATAAATGATGTATCGCTGTAATCGTACTGACCCGAAGAATAAAACGACCTTATCAATTTTACCACATGCGGAACGGTGTAAATGCCCCCCCAAAAGAAATTCATGAATTGCTGGTTTTTGCTCATTCTATCTCCTGTTGTGAACGTGTTGAAGACGACTTCGGAGCTGAAGCTCCCTCTGGTGGTTGCTGAGGGTATTGAACCTATGTTGAACAGCAAAAGTCCACCACCTGCTATGGATGAATGGTTATCAGGTGGGACGGACTGGCCTGATATAAGTGAGCTGACCTCCCATGATCTTCGCCGGTGATCAATTGTTTCTTCCTGGTCTTGGTTGGAATTCAGCTTGCCTTTCTGCTGTCTCCTGCTAGCATTCAGATATGTTACTTTCAGTTTTTTTTACTGTGGTTTGATTTTCCTGGTTTTTGCTGCTTTGCTTTTTGAGTTCAGCCGGGTCCCCTTTGGGGGGCTTGTGCTGGTCTCTGTTCTCTTTTTGTATTTGTTCTGTTGCTCAGTCCTTGTGATTTTTTACTGCTGGGTAGCTGCGTGTTCACACCAGAGATCTGATATAGGTGGTCGAGACCGTGTGGTCTCAGCATTTTTGGATTCAGAAGTGTTGGAGTTTTTTTCTAGGGTTTTTCTGGGTTGCAGACAGTATTCTCTCCTGTGCTGTCCTATCAGTTTTGGGCCCCAGCGTTTGCTCATTCTATTTTCTGTCTGTGTTTGTGTTTTCATCTTGTCTAACCGCCATTATATGTTTGGGACTTCCTATTCTTTTGGGGCTCTACTCCGGGGCAGTTAGCTTTCCTATTTCCATCTTCAGGGGTAGCTAATCTCTCCGGCTGTGACAAGGCGTCTAGGGCACCGTAGGAACGTCCCACGGCTGCTTCTAGTTGTGTGGTTAGTTTAGGGGTCTGCAACCTATTAGCTCCCAGCCTCTCTGGTGTTTGCCTGCCTTTGCGGTTTTTTGCTCCTGCCTCCTCAGCTACCAAAACATAACAAAATCACCGGCTATACTGAAATTCTATGGTACTCAAAAGAAGGGAAAAAAATATATAGTAATAAAAAAAGTTGTTAGAGTTGTCAGAAATTTTTTTATTTTTTGTTTATTACATTTTTTCCCTCTTTTTTCTCTGGGGGCTGAGGAGGAATTTTTTTCCCCCAATGGAAGTCAAGCAGTTGTCCGATCGTGTGGAGCAGCTTGCTGCTGAAGTTCGGAGTATTGTTATCTATCTTGCTGGGTTGCCTGTTGTGGAACCTAGGATCCCTCTGCCGGATTTATTTTTGGGGGATCGTTCTAAATTTTTGAATTTAAAAAATAACTGCAGGTGTTTTTTTGCCTTGAAGCCTAAGTCCTCAGGGAGCGCAGCGCAGCAGGTTCAAATTGTCATCTCCCTGTTGCGCGGCGACCCTCAGGATTGGGCCTTTTCCCTGACACCTGGGGATCCTGTCTTGAATGATGTTGATGTGTTTTTTCAGGCTCTGGGGTTGTTGTACGATGAACCTAATGTTACTGATCAAGCTGAGAAAACCTTGTTGGCATTGAATCAGGGTCAAGAAGCTGCAGAGCTGTATTGTCAGAAATTCATAAAGTGGGCAATCCTTACTAAATGGAATGATGATGCTCTGGCAGCTCTTTTTCGGAAGGGTCTGGTAGAGACTGTAAAGGATGTTATGGTGGGATTCCCTGTCCCTACGGGTCTCAATGACTCTATGTCATTAGCTATTCAAATTGACAGACGTTTGCGTGAGCGTGGAAATATGCGTGAGATTCTGATGCCTTGCGGGCCAGCCCCTGAGCCCATGCAATGTGATGGAGTGACTTCTGGGCACAGCGTCATGAGTTTCGAAAGCGTAATAAGTTGTTCTACTATTGTGGTGATTCTTCTCATGCTATTTCTGTCTGCCCCAAGCGAGGAAGACGTTTTGCGCGTTCAGTTGTTTTGGGTAGTGTTCAGACTAAATATCTGTTGACTGTTACCTTGATTTGCTCCATGTCCTCATTTTCGGCTCAGGCTTTTGTTGATTCAGGAGCAGCTTTAAACCTGATGGATTTTGATTTTGCCAAGCGTTGTGGTTTTCCTATGATACCCTTGCAGAAGTCTATTTCTTTGCTGGGCATTGATTCTACCCCTTTGGTGGAGAATAAACCCCTGTTTTCTACCCAGGTGATAATGTGGGTTTACCCGGATCACCAAGAGAATTGCAAATTTTTGGTGTTACATAATTTACATGACATTATTGTACTGGGTTTTCCTTGGTTACAGACTCATAATCCTGTTTTGGATTGGAAGTCTATATCTGTGGTCAGTTGCCGTTGTCAATGTGTTCGTAATGACACTCCTGTTTTTTCTGCCTCCCCTCAGTCTCAAGATGTCCCTGATTATTTGACTGATTTTTCTGATGTGTTTAGTGAGAGTAAGTCTGCATTCTTACCTCCTCATAGGAGTTATGTTTGCGCTATTGACTTAGTCCCCGGTTGGAAATTTCCCAAGGGTCGAGTCTTTAATTTATCTGTACCTGAGCATGATGCTATGTGATCTTATATCAAAGAGTCTTTAGAGAAGGGTCATATCAGACCATCCTCTTCACCCTTGGGCGCCGGCTTTTTCTTTGTGGCCAAGAAGGATGGCTCATTGAGGCCGTGTATTGACTATCGTGTCCTGAATAAGATCACTGTTAAATATCAATATCCGTTACCCTTGATTTCTGACCTTTTTTCCAGAGTGAAAGGTGCTTGTTGGTTTACCAAGCTTGATCTCAGGGGGGCGTATAATCTTATTCGCATCAAGCATGGAGATGAATGGAAGACGGAGTTTAATACCCCAGAGGGGTATTTTGAGTAGCTAGTAATGCCTTTTGGGCTCACTAATGCCCCTTCCGTCTTCCAATCCTTTATGAACGATATTTTCCGGGATTTTGTGGATAAATTTCTGATCGTTTATTTGGACGATATTTTAATTTTTTCCAATGACTGGGATTCTCATGTGGAACATGTTTGGACTGTATTACGGATTTTGAGAGAAAATGCATTGTATGTGAAGGGATCAAAATGTCTGTTTGGCATACAGAAGGTTTCATTTCTGGGATTCATTTTGTCTCCGTCTGTTATTGAAATGGACCCGGCCAAAGTTCAGTTCATTTGTGATTGGGTTCAACCCACTACATTGAAGGCTCTTCAGAGATTTTTGGGTTTTGCTAATTTTTATCATAAATTTAAGGTAATTTCTCTACTATTGTGAAACCACTGACTGATTTGACCAAAAAGGGTGGTGATGTAGTGAATTTGTCTACTGAGGCAGTTTCTGCGTTTCAGGAGCTTAAGCGGAGATTCACTTCTGCTCCTGTTCTACGGCAACATGATGTTTCTCTACCATTTCAGGTGGAGGTTGATGCTTCTGAGATTGGTGCAGGAGCCGTTTTGTCCCAAAGGGATCCTAAGACTTCCAAGAGTAACCATTGTGCCTTTTTCTCTCGAAAATTATCCCCAGCGGACGTAATTATGATGTGGGAAATCGGGAGTTGTTGGCTATGAAGTAGGCTTTTGAAGAGTGGAGACATTGGATTGGCTAGAAGGAGCCAAACATCAGGTCGTGGTCCTCACGGACCACAAGAACCTGGTTTATCTTGAATCAGCCAAGCAACTTAATCCTAGACAGGCAAGGTGGGCCTTGTTTTTCACACGTTTTAATTTTGTGGTCTCTTTTCTTCCGGGCACTAAGAATGTTAAGGCGGATGCCCTCTCGAGGAGTTTCTTTGCGGATTCTCCTGAGGTAACTGAGCCCGCTGTTATTCTGAAGGAGGGTGTAGTTCTTTCCACTATCTCGCCCAATTTGAGACTGGCTTTGGAGGAATTTCAGGAGGATAACCTTGAACGCTGCCCTGTTGGGAAATTGTTTGCTCCAGACCAGTGGAGGAAGAATGTTATGTCTGAGATTCATTGTTCCACGTTGGTTGGCAATCCTGGTATTTTTGGTACCAGAGATCTGGTGAGTCGGTCCTTTTGGTGGCCCACTTTGTCTCGTGACGTCAGAGACTTTGTGCAGTTCTGTGGAACTTGTTCTCGGTCCAAACCTTGCTCTCGTTCTAGTGGTTTGTTAATGCCATTGTCTGTGCCTAAGAGGCCATGGACCCATATCTCTATGGATTTTATTTCCGACCTCCCTGTCTCTCAGAGAATAACCGTTATTTGGGTGATCTGTGATAGGTTTTCTAAAATGATACATCTTGTGCCACTACCTAAGTTGCCATCCTCCTCCGAGTTGGTGCCCTTATTTTTTCAACAGGTGGTTCGGTTGCACGGCATTCCAGAGAACATTGTGTCTGACAAAGGAGTCCAGTTTGTGTCCAGATTTTGGAGGACATTTTGTTCCAAACTGGGAGTTCAGCTGTCTTTTTCCTCTGTGTTCCACCCTCAGACCAATGGACAAACTGAGAGAACAAACCAGACCTTGGAGACTTATTTGAGATGTTTTGTGTCTGCTGATCAAGATAACTGGGTCTCCTTTTTGCCTTTGGCTGAGTTTGCTCTGAATAATAGGGCTAGTTCTGCCACCTTGATGTCTCCATTTTCTGTAATTTCTGGTTTCATCCTCGATTTTCTTCAGGGCAGGTGGAGGCTTCTGTCTGTCCGGGTGTTGACTCTATTGTGGAGAGAATGCAGCAGATTTGAGATCAAGTAGTGGATAAGTTGTCCCTCTCTCGTGAGAAGGCCCAGTGGTTTGCCAACCGGCATAAGACTGATGGTCCTCGATTTAAAGTGGATGACTTGGTTTGGTTGTCCTCAAAAAATATCCCTATGAAGGTTGCATTTCCAAAATTTAAGCCAAGGTTCATTGGACCTTATAAGATCGTGGAGATTATTAATCCCGTTTCCTTTTGTTTGCTTCTTCCAGGAACATTCAAGATTCACAACGTATTTCACAAATCTTTATTGAAGAGGTTTGTCGAGCCAGTGGTTCCTATGGCTACGCCTCCTGATCCTGTTTTGGTTGAGGGCAATTTGGAGTATGTGGTTGAGAAGATATTGGATTCTCGTTTGGCTAGGCGAAACTCCAGTACTTGGTGAAGTGGAAAGGCTATGGTCAGGAAGACAATTCTTGGGTGTTTGCTTCTGATATTCATGCTGAAAGACTGGTCCGTGCCTATCACCGAGCTCATCCTGATCGGCCTGGTGGCGCACGTGAGAGTTCGGTGACCCCCTCCTCAAGGGGGGGAGTACTGTTGTGAACGTGTTGAAGACGACTTCGGAGCTGAATCTCCCTTTGGTGGTTGCTGAGGGTATTGAACCTATGTTGAACAGCAAAAGTCCATCACCTGCTATGGATGAATGGTTATCAGGTGGGACGGACTGGCCTGATATAAGTGAGCTGACCTCCCATGATCCTCGCCGGTGATCAATTGTTTCTTCCTGGTCTTGGTTGGAATTCAGCTTGCCTTTCTGCTGTCTCCTGCTAGCATTCAGATAAGTTACTTTCAGTTTTTTTTTACTGTGGTTTGATTTTCCTGGTTTTTGCTGCTTTGCTTTTTGAGTTAAGCCTGGTCCTCTTTGGGGGGCTTGTGCTGGTCTCTGTTCTCTTTTTGTATTTGTTCTGTTGCTCAGTCCTTGTGATTTTTTACTGCTGGGTAGCTGCGTGTTCACACCGGAGATCTGATATAGGTGGTCGAGACCGTGTGGTCTCAGCATTTTTGGATTCAGAAGTGTTGGAGTTTTTTCTAGGGTTTTTCTGGGTTGCAGACAGTATTCTCTCCTGTGCTGTCCTATCTAGACAGTTTTGGGCCCCAGCGTTGGCTCATTCTATTTTCTGTCTGTGTTCGTGTTTTCATCTTGTGTAACCGCCATTATATGTTTGGGGCTTCCTATTCTTTTGGGGCTCTACTCCGGGGCAGTTAGCTTTCCTATTTCCATCTTCAGGGGTAGCTAATCTCTCCGGCTGTGACAAGGCGTCTAGGGCACCGTAGGAACGTCCCACGGCTGCTTCTAGTTGTGCAATTAGTTTAGGGGTCTGCAACCTATTAGTTCCCAGCCTCTCTGGTGTTTGCCTGCCTTTGCATTTTTTTGCTCCTGCCTCCTCAGCTACCAAAACATAACAATCTCCCAAAAATCAGAATAGAAAGTGATCAAAAATGTCATGTGCTCAAAAATGGTACCAATAAAAATGTCAACAAGACCCACATGACTCTGTGGGTCAAAATATGGAAAAATTATAGCTCTGAAAATGTGGTGATGCAAAAACAATTTTTTGCAATAAAAAGCGTCTTTTAGTGTGTGACAGCTGCCAAACATAAAAACCCATTATAAAAACCTGCTATAAATAGTAAAAAAAAAAAAAAAAAATGTATTTATTTCCATTTTGACATTAGGGTTAGGGCTAAAGTTAGGGTAAGGGTTGGGGCTACAGTTAGGGTTAGGGTTGGGGCTACAGTTAGGGTTAGGGTTGGGGCTAAAGTTAGGGTTAGGGTTGGGACTAAAGTTAAGGTTAGGGTTGGGGCTAAAGTTAAGGTTGGGACTAAAGTTACGGTTAGGGTTGAGGCTAAAGTTAGGGTTAGGATTGTGACTAAAGTTAGGGTTAGGTTTGGGGCTAAAGTTAGGGTTATGTTTGGGGCTAAAGTTAGGGTTAGGTTTGGGGCTAAAGTTAGGGTTAGGGTTGGGGCTAAAGTTATGGTTAGGGTTAAGGTTGGCGTAGAGTTGGCGTTAGTGTTTGGATAGGGTTAGGGTTGGGATTAGGGTTAGGGGTGTGTTGGAGTTAGGGTTGGAGATAGAATTGGAAGGATTCCACTATTTAGGCACATCAGGGACTCTCCAAACGCGACATGGCGTCCGATCTCAATTCCAGTCAATATCGCATTTTAAAAGTCAAACGGCGCTCCTTCCCTTCTGAGCTCTGCCATGCGCCCAAACAGTGGATTACCTGCATATATGGGGTATCAGCGTACTCAGGATAAATTGTACAATTTTTGGGGTCCAATTTCTCCTGTTACCCTTGGTAAAATAAAACAAATTGGATCTGAAGTAAATTTTTAGTGAAAAAAGTTAAATGTTAATTTTTTTATACATTCCAAAAATTCCTGTGAAGCACCTGAAGGGTTAATAAACATCTTGAATGTGGTTTTGAGTACCTTGAGGGGTGCAGTTTTTAGAATGGTGTTACTTTTGGGTATTTTATATCATATAGACCCCTCAAAGTGACTTCAAATATGATGTGGTCCCTACAAAAAAATGTTTTTTGTAAAAATGAGAAATCGCTGGTCAACTTTTAACCCTTATAACTTCCTAACAAAAAAAAATGTTGGTTCCATAATTGTCCTCATGTAAAGAAAACATGTGGGAAATGTTATTTATCAACTATTTTGTGTGATATAACTCTCTAATTTAAGGGCATAGAAATTAAAAATTTGAAAATTGCGAAATTGTCAAAATTTTGCCAAATTTCCATTTTTTTTACAAATAAATGCAAGTTATATCGAAGAAACTTTACCACTATCATGGATTACAATATGGAGTAGAAGTGGGCGTGCACACAACTAACAAGTAGGGTAGGTGCAGGTGTAATGGACCAGATGATCCCCAATTCTATAAAGGAGAACACCGCACTCTAGAATGCTGTTTTGAAATGCTGAGTAATATAAATTTATTAACAGATTAGGCAACATTTAAGGACAGAAAGGAAGCGATATATAACGTTTCGGCCCAACCAGGGCCTTTGTCAAATAACGCTGTAAAGATAAAAATAAGTGTAAATAAAAATATACAGTGCATTATGACATAGAAAAAATAAATAAACAATCTTCCCAAGGAGGATTATGTACAACTATATACAAATATAAACAGATGGTCAATATATAGCACAATGGTATTTTCCAAGTAGATAATATTGTAGCAAAGCACAAATCAACAGGACTGATGAGCTCATAGAGGGCATAGGTATATAGTCAAGCATTTAGTATATGATGATTACCTTAATAATAGTCCAGTGCCAAACATAGAACGTGATAGGGCAGTAAGAGCCTGGTTAGAAATCCTAATACAGAGTGAAAAGAGGATGTAAGGATAAGAGGGCACAGAAAATACAATATGATGGAGGCTGAAATTGCTTTTATGGACACAATTACCTTAATGAACACTGGAAGGATAGAAATCCACAAGAATATAGCCCAGTGTGTAGGTGGAGTTGTCATGTATCAATAATGCTGCGGGAAGTAATGGTCCATATGAATCATGCAATGTGGTAAAACATAAGGGCGAGATATAGGGAAAAATTACCTCCAATAGAAGTGTTGATGGGGTTAACAATAGGGGAGACCCCGGTATGGAGGACGGTAAGCAGCTGCGCTGTGAGGAATAATGGTCCTTTTTAGTGAATATGTGTAGCCCTGGTATGTAAGGCACACATAAAATCCTGGAGTCTGCACAGAAAGGTAACAGTTAAAGCTTTACATCATTCATTCACACTTTAGACACACCCACTAGGGGTATATAAGCTAGTGATGTACAGCAGCTAGGGCTGAGTCTTCCAGGAAGGGAAGTGAAAGACAGTCACTCAGTTAGTTCCTGTCAGCAGTTCAGAAAGTGGAGGCTAGTAAGGGTGAGCCAGTTCATCCTAGCCTAGTCAGAGCTGTTCCTTAACCTGAAGATAGAGACAGTTGGATGGAAAGAAGAGTTAGCAGCAGAAACTTCAGTCGCCTGTCGCAAGGACAGTGAAGTTCAGTCGATGTGTTCCTGAACTAGGAGAATACTGAGAATCTGTCAGCGAGCTCCAAGGAAGAAGTAAGAAAGGATTGACTTGTACTACCATAGGAAGTGTGCAGTGCTATGTTAAGAGCAGAAGCAGGGCGAGGGGCACGGTGGAGAAGACAGAGCAGTGCCTTAGGTAGTGAATTACCTGCACTAATTATCCGGTCACTGGGGACTGAGGAGTTGCTATTGTTTCAGGCATAGTAACGAGAAAACCAGAGTCTCGCTGGACTATAAGTCGCAGGAGCAAGCCTTAGTGTCGGTACGTAACCGGAGTCAGGGGAACAAGGACTTTGAGTTAAGCGCTTGACAAAAGTAAGGACTTAGTTTCACCATTTAGAAGGCTCCATCACAAAGCCGGCCGGGCAGTACAGCTATAGAGTTAGCTGGGGTATTTGGAGTTAACTACGCTTCATGCAAGTTGGACTCACCTACATATTGGAAGTTAAGGAGGCCTCTAACCTGCTCAGCTGTTACCTAGACGTGCATTCTCCACCCCGACCAGCTCCCCGGGACCTGCCTAAACATCTGACAAGTAAAAGGTATGGAAAGACGCTGGATGGTGTGAGACTGATTCATTTAACTGCACCCTACATCATTATAACCATAGACTCAGAGGGACAGTCCCACCTGTGGGGGACCCAACACCTAGCTGCTATAACATCCCCTCAGAGTTCTATTCAGCAGCGCTGGTCTTAGTGACTAGACAACTACAGGTGGCGTCACAAACTGTTATCTACCTATCCCCTGTAAATAATATCCCCCCATCATACGCCTGACCGCCAGGGACACGGAACGAGCCACCGCTGCCAGTGACACAAATCCCATAGACTTTCATGGGCTCGGCTCCGAGTACCCATATCCCTGGAAACCCACAATTGTGGTGCGTGGTCGAGACAAACTTGGCGTCACGAACAGGATCCGAAACTTGCAGCATTGCGAGCCCTGTGTGCCTGTGGAGTGTTTTAGTGAAAAAGACTGTTTGTGCTTTTGGCGCCAAATACCGCCATATTTGCCGCCATATTCGCGCCCTGAGGCGCTGGAGAAGAAGGTGGGCGTACCTGAAAAGCGCGCAGAGTCTCGGACACGCCCCCGGCTCTGACTCAGCGGCAGGTCCTGCGACAGGAAGTGAACGCTCTGACATCAGAGCGCCTGCGACGAAGGTCCTGTCCCCATCGCTGTGCTTGTGGAGCAGCAGCTTCTGGAAACGGTAGGCCCCGATTAACCAAGGGGGCACTAATATGTCGCAACAACCGGCCGACGGTGCGGCCCCAGCCGGAGGCCCCGACCCCGCACCGCGTGGCATTGTAGCGCCGGATGGGGGCGCAGGCCCAGCACCCGGCCCGGTAGTCCCGCTCATGCCACTAACGCTCCCATATATGCCTGGGGCGAAATGGCTCCCCCAGTACAGCGGCGAGCCAGGCACTTTAGCAGGATTCAAACGGAAGATATGCAGTGTCCTGGAAATGTACTCCATGTCTGAGAGGCAAAAAGCTGCAGTATTAATAGGGCAGCTAACTGGCGCTGCTGAGAGAGAAGTGGAGACTTGGGCTACCACGGACCAGGAGTTGGTGCCTGCGATCCTCTTAAAGTTACAGGCCATTTTTGAAGATCGCACCGAAACAGATCTCCGGATGGCATTCTACAACTGTTCACAGCAACCAAGTGACAGTATAAGGGACTATGCCTGCCGACTACAAGGGGCCCTGAGAGCCCTCAAGCAGGTTAATACCATAAGTGTCATTGATGAAAGTAAGATGCTGAAAGAACAATTTGTGCAAGGACTGAGGTCCCAATCGGAACGCAGAACTGTAAATTGGTGGTCTTTAGATCATCCAGATGCCACCTTTGATGCCCTAAAGGACATGGCAATAAAAGGACTGCGACCCTGGGCAAACCTGAAGTGGCAACCCAACATCACCAGGGTGAAGTCACTCTGGAACCGGCAGTTACCACCTTTTCCCCGCTAGCGGCAGAAGCCAAAACGCAGGTGATTCCCCTAGTGAACTGGACTGTCTGCGCTCGGAAGTGCGCCAGTTGACTAAAAATCTGGCTGCTGTGATGAGTGCCCTGCAGCTGCGGAAAGAGGAAGAAGGAAAGATCTTATTAGCCGACTGCCCGGAGGATGTCCCATGGATGAACCGGAGGAGAAGGAGGACGTCGCCCCACCGGAGGAGGACAACGCCGCCCCCAGGAGCGACCCCTGATCAGCACCCTCCTCGCCGGGAGATCATCTGTTACCGCTGCAACCGGAAAGGTCATATGTCTACACAGTGTCCTTTAAACGGGCAGAACCTGGGTTCGAGGGCCAACACCCAGGTGGAGACTCGTCAGGCCCCTTAGATTGGAACCGCAGGTTCGTGGGTGGACGACCCTACCTGTCCATCATTCTGGACGGGATTGCAGTTCCGGCGTTGCTAGATACTGGGTCTCAGGTGACCATAATACCTGATGTCCTATATACGAAGTTCTGGTCTATGGATAGTCTTCAACCCCCGAGCCCTGACTTTACCGTGTATGCTTCTAATGGTCTCCCTGTGGAAGTACTCGGGACCAAAAGTGTGGATGTGAAAGTGGGCAGAGAGGAGTTGAAAGACCAGGGGCTTCTAGTAGTAAAGACTGTAAATGAAGAGAACGGTTTAAATATAATTTTGGGTACTAACATTATCAGTAACTGTCTGGGAGAAGTTGTGTTTCTACTCCAACAGCTCGCTGAGATTGCCCGACCAAGGCAGAAGGGAGTGATCCAGAGAGAGATCCGGGCCCTGATGTGTCAGCAGCAAGCGGAGCTTACAGACGGCGAAATTGGTAATGTACGGGTCACAGACTCGAATCCTATTGTGATACCCCCAATGAGTGAAATGATAATATGGTGTAGGGCAGCCATAGGTCTGAGAGGTCAGAACTACCAAGCAGTAGTAGAACCCCATCGTTCAGAACATAGACCCACACTCATGACAGCGAGGGGGGTAGTGGAAGTGATAAATGGGAGAGTACCGGTACGGCTTCTCAACTGGGGAGATGACGAAGTAAATTTACCCCGTTATGCAACAGTTGCTAAATTACATGCCGTCGATAATAATTCTATTCTCCCGACTGAGTCCTTAGTCTCCCGCCAACTGGTGGAGGATAATGACCCGGCAACTCAGGTGGCGGATTGGTGTCAGCAACTCCATGTCGGGACAGACACCACTCCCGCCCACCAGAAACAAGGGGTATTACGGGTGGTACAAGAGTACGCACAAGTGTTTAGTAAACACCCCCTCGACTTTGGGGCCATTAAGGGAGTACAGCATCATATCCCTACAGGTGGTCATCCTCCCATCAAAGAGCGGTACAGGCCTATACCTCCAGCCCATTATCAGAAAGCTAAGGAAATGTTACATGATATGAAGGAAGCCGGGGTGATAAGGGATAGTTGTAGCCCCTGGGCAGCACCTTTAGTTCTGGTTAAAAAGAAAGATGGTAGTATGAGAATGTGTGTGGACTATAGGCAAGTGAATCGCATAACACATAAAGATGCTTACCCATTACCACGAATTGAGGAGTCCTTAGCTGCTCTGAAAACGGCTAACTACTTTTCTACCCTTGATCTGACTAGTGGGTACTGGCAAGTGGCTGTGGCTGAGGAGGATCGTGAGAAAACGGCTTTCACCACCCCAATGGGGCTCTGTGAGTTCGACAGAATGCCGTTTGGGCTCAGCAGTGCCCCGGGAACATTTCAGAGAGTGATGGAGAACTGCCTGGGACATCTCAATTTTGAAACCGTGCTGCTATACCTAGACGACGTCATCGTGTATTCCAAGACATATGAGGACCATCTGAAGCACCTGGCAGAAGTATTCGAGTCCCTGTCCAGGTACGGGATGAAGTTGAAATCCTCAAAATGCCATCTACTCAAACAGAAGGTACAATACTTGGGGCACATCGTCAGTTCAGAGGGAGTAGCGCCGGACCCAGAGAAAGTCACCGCCATCCAGAAATGGCCGGAGCCGAAGAACCTCAAGGAAGTGCGACAGTTCCTGGGATTAATGGGTTACTATAGGAGGTTCGTGAAAGATTACACGAAGAAGGCAGCGCCTCTACAGGACCTCCTAGTAGGACAATCCCTAAAGAGCAGAAACCCTCCCTTTAATTGGGGTAAGGAACAGGCTGAAGCATTCCAAAAGATGAAAGAGATCCTTACATGTGATGAAATCTTGGCCTATCCTGATTACAGCCAACCGTTCCTGCTGTACACCGATGCCAGCAATGAAGGCTTGGGAGCAGTTCTCAGTCAGAAGCAGAATGGCCAAGAGAAAGTCATCGCATATGCCAGCAGAAAACTCAGGCCAACTGAGAGGAATCCGGAAAATTATAGCAGCTTCAAGCTGGAGTTTCTGGCGCTGGTCTGGGCCATTACTGAAAGATTTAAGCACTACCTTGCCTCCAACAAGTTCACGGCGTACACAGACAACAACCCGTTAACGCACCTGGAAACAGCCAAGCTGGGAGCCATGGAGCAGCGTTGGATGGCTCGGTTGTCAAATTACCAGTTTACCATCAAGTACCGGGCAGGCCGTAAGAATGCTAACGCCGACGCATTGTCCCGAATGCCGCATGAATCTGACACGGAAGAAGAATCGGACGACCTGGAAGAAATTGAGCTACCTGCGTTCCATCGAAATGGGATAATCCATGAGCAGCATGTCCACAGAAAGCAGTATGGTGCAACGTTAAATCCCTTACCCCATCACAGCTGGAAAGAGACTCAGGACAGCGATCCAGTGGTCAGCCGTATCAAGGAGTTGTTAAGACAGGAAGGTTCCTCCTTGGAAAAAGATGCACCTATGTCAGCAAAGCTCCTGTGGAATGAGAGAAGCCGGTTGTTCCTATACCGTGAGAAGTTGTGCAGGAGATACGTCAACCCCAGGACCCATGAGATGGTATGGCAGATAGTGGTCCCCAAGGCAGACGTCCAAATGGTGTTAGAAGCCTACCACGATCAAGCGGGACACTTTGGCTGGAGAAAGCTGGAGACTCTGTTGAGGTGCCGGTTCTACTGGGTAGGAATGCGCAGCTCCATCGAGAGGTGGTGTCGGAACTGTGGACCCTGTGGTCTCAGACGAAAGGACTACGGTAGTCAGAAGGCACCCCTGCAGCCTATCCGGACGACTCGTCCCTTGGAGATCGTGGCCTTGGACCACGTCAAATTGTCGCCCAGCAGGTCTGGATATTCATATGCCCTGACCATGGTGGATCACTATTCGAGATTTTTGGTGGTCATTCCCATCAAGGATCAGACAGCAGTGACGGCAGCAAGGACCTTCCAAGCAAGCTTCTGCAGACCACATGGGTATCCGGAGCAGGTACTGACTGATCAAGGCCCTGCTTTTGAAGCGGATCTGTTTAAGGAATTTTGTCACTTGTATGGGTGTAAGAAAATTAGAACGACGCCATAACCACCCCCAAACCAACGGCCTTTGCGAGAAAATGAACCACATTGTCGTTGACTTGCTAAAATCCATACCACTGGAAGAAAGAAATCGGTGGCCAGAATTGTTACCTGACCTAGTTGACCTGTACAACCACATACCAGTGAGTTCTACCAACTGCACACCAGCTTACCTTATGAGAGCAAGGCCTGGAAGACTGCCAATAGACTTGGAACTTGGTGTGGTGGAACCAGAGGCAGATGACACTGTTGAAAATTGGGACACAAATCGGCAAGAGCAATACAGAAGAGTGCAAGCCTGCGTAGAAGAAAGTCTTAATAAAGCACGGGAAAAGCAGGAAAATGTTTACAACAAGAATGCTCCCGCTAAGCCTTTCACGCCTGGAGAAATTGTGTTAAAAAGGAAAAGGAAGCTGCACAAGTTGGACAACAAGTGGGAACAAGAACCATATGTCGTACAAGATTCCAAATTTGATAACAGAAAAGTCTGTATCATCAGCAAGGATGGAGGAAAAACGACTGCCACTGTGTCAAGAGATCATTTAAAGTTGTGTCCAGACCATTTGAAGCTTCGGGAAGATAACCCTATTGTGAATCAAGAAGAGAGTGTTGAAGCGGTTATACACACGGATCTGGGAGATTTACCTGCGGATTGGCCCAGACTGGGAGATGCGGTAATCATTCCTGTGTTGCAGTTTTATCAGCCACAAGAGGAAACTCCACCTCCAGTCATGCCCATTGTGCCAACAGAGCCAGTTCTAGAGGTACCTATTCCAGCAGAACCCCAGCCTGCAGAACCTCAAGAAGTAGAATCACCAGAAGCAGTGCCCCATGCTATGGGATTCCCTGGTGAAGCTGACTCACACCGCCCAGCCCTCAGTACGCTTGCCAGATCCATGGAAAGATTGAGACAGTATTATAGTTTGTCGTTACGCAGAACAGATAGATCAGAGACCATTATACCTGATGCTACTCCACGTAGATCAGAACGTACAACGAAAGGGAAGCTACCTATTCGTTATCAACAGTAGTCCTAACCAACTAGTTTATTATGACTCAGAAAAGGTTTATTATTTATGACCAATTGTATAAAGTTGTATAAAGAAGTTTATTGCACTTGAAGGAATTTAAAGTATTGTGATATAATGTGAATTACTTGAAAATGTCTTATAATGGACTGCGTGGCTGAGGACTGAGCCAGCCCAAAAACTGTATCCTGTAAATAGTTGCACTTTGTGCCCTATCTTGGTTTTACAATAAACCTCAGCACAACTACCTCTGAACATAAAACCCGTATGGTGTGGCACTGAGTGAGGTCTGCAGTCAGAAGTCCTGCAGCCCACCCAGGACCCACGTGGAAGGTTTGGTGCGGGTCCTTCACAAGAATACTGTGTATTTATTGAGTGTCTTGATGTTTTGATACTTTTGTATTTTCTATTGTTCATAATGTAACGTTTAAGATTTCGTACCTCCCGGACGGGATGAATTTCATGTTATTGTTTAAATGCAAAACACAATGTCTTTCTTTTTATATTTTACAGCCCGGGAGTGCTGTGTTTTACCAAGGGGGGATGTGTAGCCCTGGTATGTAAGGCACACATAAAATCCTGGAGTCTGCACAGAAAGGTAACAGTTAAAGCTTTACATCATTCATTCACACTTTAGACACACCCACTAGGGGTATATAAGCTAGTGATGTACAGCAGCTAGGGCTGAGTCTTCCAGGAAGGTAAGTGAAAGACAGTCACTCAGTTAGTTCCTGTCAGCAGTTCAGAAAGTGGAGGCTAGTAAGGGTGAGCCAGTTCATCCTAGCCTAGTCAGAGCTGTTCCTTAACCTGAAGATAGAGACAGTTGGATGGAAAGAAGAGTTAGCAGCAGAAACTTCAGTCGCCTGTCTCAAGGACAGTGAAGTTCAGTCGATGTGTTCCTGAACTAGGAGAATACTGAGAATCTGTCAGCGAGCTCCAAGGAAGAAGTAAGAAAGGATTGACTTGTACTACCATAGGAAGTGTGCAGTGCTATGTTAAGAGCAGAAGCAGGGCGAGGGGCACAGTGGAGAAGACAGAGCAGTGCCTTAGGTAGTGAATTACCTGCACTAATTATCCGGTCACTGGGGACCGAGGAGTTGCTATTGTTTCAGGCATAGTAACGAGAAAACCAGAGTCTCGCTGGACTATAAGTCGCAGGAGCAAGCCTTAGTGTCGGTACGTAACCGGAGTCAGGGGAACAAGGACTTTGAGTTAAGCGCTTGACAAAAGTAAGGACTTAGTTTCACCATTTAGAAGGCTCCATCACAAAGCCGGCCGGGCAGTACAGCTATAGAGTTAGCTGGAGTATTTGGAGTTAACTACGCTTCATGCAAGTTGGACTCACCTACATATTGGAAGTTAAGGAGGCCTCTAACCTGCTCAGCTGTTACCTAGACGTGCATTCTCCACCCCGACCAGCTCCCCGGGACCTGCCTAAACATCTGACAAGTAAAAGGTATGGAAAGACGCTGGATGGTGTGAGACTGATTCATTTAACTGCACCCTACATCATTATAACCATAGACTCAGAGGGACAGTCCCACCTGTGGGGACCCAACACCTAGCTGCTATAACATCCCCTCAGAGTTCTATTCAGCAGCGCTGGTCTTAGTGACTAGACAACTACAGGTGGCATCACAAACTGTTATCTACCTATCCCCTGTAAATAATATCCCCCCATCATACGCCTGACCGCCAGGGACACGGAACGAGCCACCGCTGCCAGTGACACAAATCCCATAGACTTTCATGGGCTCGGCTCCGAGTACCCCATATCCTGGAAACCCACAATTGTGGTGCGTGGTCGAGACAAACTAGTATTGAATAAGATGGTAGTTAAAGGATTGTGGAAAGGGACCTGGACAATACCTGCTGAGGAACCGCTGGGAATAGGCAGCGCTCCCGCGCTTTGCCTTGTCAGGAAGTGCTGTGAGGTAGTGCGGTCTCGGTTTCTAATAGCGCTCAAACCGGAAGTGAGCTCCCGAAACCGGAAGTGACGTTCCGTCACTTGGTTAGTGCATTGCGCAGGCGCCGCTTAACACAGGGGCATACTGAATGAAAGGGCCAGTCATAGTAAGTGGTGTGTGTGGTGCAGCATAGAGGGGTGTGGCTTGTGGACAATGATACATGGGGCATCACTGGGAAACAGATCGGTGGATCTGAGATCAATGGTGTAAGGAGTGAAATGTCAATGAGTGAAATGGAGGGTAGAGAATGAAAAGGTAAACAATGAAACAGACATAGAAAATATAGTCTTAATAGGAGGCAATGGACTAAAGTAGAGGAGAAGGCAGAGGTAACATCGTGGGGAGAGGACTAAAATTGATCAAATATAATATATAAATAAATGGATAGTACAGGGATCAAATCATGAGAGGGAACAGTAAATAAATATAACAGAAAATATATATACAAATATATCAAATATATCAAACGTACATGATGTAGTGCGTAGACAGATAAGACCAGGGGTACATAAATGCAACTCACCTATGGTCAATACATATTAGCGGGTCTGTAAGGAATAAATCAGCAATAAGTTTAACAGGTCCAATCAATCTCCCTATTTAGGCCTTTAGGGGCCAGTGTGTCTAGTTCAAAAATCCAATACGTTTCACGTCTTTTCAGCAAACCAATGTGATTACCACCCCTTCTAGGTCGGGGAACCTGTTCAATAATCTGATATCTAAGCTGTGCCACTGTGTGTTTCATTTTTGAAAAATGTTCAGGTAACGGTAACCAATTCTTACCACATCTAATGGTGGATTTGTGTGACGCTATTCTGTCCTTTATATGTTGCGTGGTTTCCCCTACATAAAGTAGACCACAGGGGCATTTGATTAGGTATATGACGAAGTTGGAGTTGCAAGTATAGAAACCACGAATAGGATATGATTTACCCGTCCTGGGGTGGGTGATGTTATCAGATTTGATAATATTCGAGCAGGAAGCACAGCTCAGGCAGGGGTAGGTGCCATTCCTCTTTGGCGCCAACAAGGTTTGTGTAGTGGGAGTAGATACAGACCCTATATCGGCTCGTACCAGTCTGTCCTTGAGATTGGTTGATCTCTTTGTACACATAAGAGTGGGGTCTTTAAAGGATTCAATATGTGGATAGGAATGTGTCAAAATCGGCCAGTGTTTCCTAATGACAGAATAGACCTTCGGCATTAAGGGATGGAATGTATGTACAAACGGGATTCTCTCTCTCTTAGGTCGTTGTATCGGGAGGAAGCCGGTACTAGGGACCTGGTCTTTTCATTTTCCAAGAGCGTACGTGGGTAACCTCTATCCTGAAATTTTTTTGTTAATGTATTGAGTCTGTCATCCAGTATAGTTGGATCTGAGACGATCCTGGTAACTCTTTTAAATTGAGAACGTGGTAAGCTATTACGGGTATACTTGGAGTGACAGCTAGTATAGTGTAATAGGCTATTAGTATCAGTGGGTTTACTGTAGAGATCCGTAGTGAGGTTCCCAGTATCATTTTTGATGACCATGGTGTCAAGAAAGGAGACAGATGACATATTGAAATGCATAGTGAACTGCAGCCCTGGTAGAATGGAATTAAGGTGATCATGGAAAGTTTGAAGAGAGGAGGTGCTGCCGGTCCAAATGAAAAAAATATCATCGATATATCGGTGGTATTCGATCACATATTGAATAAACAGTGGGTTGTTGTAGACATGGGAAATCTCAAAAAAATCCATGAACGCATTAGCGTAAGCCGGTGCTACGTTCGAGCCCATAGCGGTCCCGCACTTCTGGCCATAGTAGGTGTCTTCATATAGGAAATAGTTTTCGTATAGGACCAAATGTAAGAGATCCAGGCAGAACTGGATGGAGCTGGTGGACATATTGGATGAGTTAAGGAGATGTCTGGTGGCCTCAATACCCTGCTCATGTTCTATAGAAGTATACAGACTGTTTACGTCCATGGTAACCAAGATACTGTCTGCAGGAATGGTATTGAGTTGTTGTATGATACTCAGAAAGTGCCCAGTATCGAGTAGGAAGGCTCTAGTTGTCTTGATAAGTGGAGTCAGGATTTTTTCAAGAAAAATGGATAATGGGGAAAGAATTGAATCTGTGGAAGCCACGATGGGTCTTCCAGGGGGGTTATTCAGGGACTTGTGTATCTTGGGTAGAACGTAAAACACTGGGGTGATGGGATGTGGATTAACGAGAAAAGTGGCTGTTTTGTTATCAATGATATTGTCAGTCAAACCATGGTCAATAACAGTGTTAATTTTTCTCCTGATTTCAAAAATCGGGTCGCGGGTAAGAATTTCATAGGTATTGGAGTCTGTTAATTGACGTATGATTTCTGCTTTGTACTGACAACGATTCATGACCACTATAGAGCCCCCTTTGTCTGCCGGTTTGATAATGATATTGGTATTGTTCTGCAAGGAAAGGAGTGCCTGTTTCTCATTGTGTGAGATATTAGAATGCACAGGAAAAAGGCCTAGGTGTTGCTGATGTGTAATTGACTTAATGTCATTCTCAACTAGTGAGATGAATGTCTCAGCGGCATGATAGGTACGTGGTGGGCTAAAATTGCTCTTATTAAATAGATTATACTTAGAAATAGACAATTCTGGAGTTGATAGCAAAGTCAGATCATGACTCGAAGCCGGAGATAGTCCAAAGTGTGTTTTCAGACGGATTGATCGAAAAAAACGTTCGAGGTCCTTTTTGAGTTCAAAAGAGTCCCAGGGAGGTGTAGGGCAAAAAGAGAGGCCCTTTTGTAGAACCGCAAGTTCCGGTGGAGATAGGAGGTGATCCGAGATATTGATCACTAGATTTTGTATCTCACCTGTGACCGGGTCGCCATTCTTCCTTCCACCTCGTCTGACCGGTCTGCGTTTGGGGGTCCTCTCCTGTTGTCCCGAGATAAAAAACGGTTTCGTCCAGATGTGGTTGAGGAATCGCTTCCTGAGCTGAAGGAGCCCTCCCTGCGTGTGGGTCGTTGTCGTCGCCAAGAGCCCCTGGGTCCCGAGTAATCTGCCCATCTGTACACTCGATTATTAGTGTAGTCCTCGGAGTCTCTCTGAAATTTACTTCTTTTGCGCTCTTGGAGTACCTTCTGATGTTCAGTTAATGATCTTTCAGTTTTTGTCTTAAGGGCTGCCCAATCAGTTGGAGTGAGAGTGGAAGAAAGTTGGACTTCTATAGCCTGGATATTCTGTTTAACTTCAACAATAGCCTTTTGCAGATATTCTATTGTTAATACAATGATATCTAGGGAGCACTTATTGAGTATTTTTTGGTATTTATCGCAGTATTCAGAATTATCAGAAAAAATTGTGGGACTCAGGTTGCATCTAAGCCCCTGGGAATCTTATTCTGTCTATGATACTCCGCTAGAGTAGTACAGTGGAGATCATAGGAGATCAGCTTACGTTTCTCTTTTTCGAAGTCTCTGGTTCTCAAATCCTGTGCTGGGGTTTTAAGAAACTCATTAGATCCAGTGACTTGTGCTAGAATGTTGGAGGTAGTAGTTGCATCGTAGGCAAAAGTGTCAGTAGACATTGGTCAAGTTGGGTAGGGAAGGGTTGGTGCAAACGTCCAAAAATAGAATACTATGGAGTAGAAGTGGGCGTGCACACAACTAACAAGTAGGGTAGGTGCAGGTGTAATGGACCAGATGATCCCCAATTCTATAAAGGAGAACACCGCACTCTAGAATGCTGTTTTGAAATGCTGAGTAATATAAATTTATTAACAGATTAGGCAACATTTAAGGACAGAAAGGAAGCGATATATAACGTTTCGGCCCAACCAGGGCCTTTGTCAAATAACGCTGTAAAGATAAAAATAAGTGTAAATAAAAATATACAGTGCATTGTGACATAGAAAAAATAAATAAACAATCTTCCCAAGGAGGATTATGTACAACTATATACAAATATAAACAGATGGTCAATATATAGCACAATGGTATTTTCCAAGTAGATAATATTGTAGCAAAGCACAAATCAACAGGACTGATGAGCTCATAGAGGGAATAGGTATATAGTCAAGCATTTAGTATATGATGATTACCTTAATAATAGTCCAGTGCCAAACATAGAACGTGATAGGGCAGTAAGAGCCTGGTTAGAAATCCTAATACAGAGTGAAAAGAGGATGTAAGGATAAGAGGGCACAGAAAATACAATATGATGGAGGCTTAAATTGCTTTTATGGACACAATTACCTTAATGAACACTGGAAGGATAGAAATCCACAAGAATATAGCCCAGTGTGTAGGTGGAGTTGTCATGTATCAATAATGCTGCGGGCACTGGACTGGACTACAGCAGGTTCATCACCCCTCCACAGAGATGTAGATTTTAGTCTGAAAAGAGGATTCATAGGTTCCCATGCAGACAGACTTTTCTAAAGCGAGGATAGGCATTAGTTAGGGACCTGATATACGAGAAGAGCCTTGACGTGGCTATCAGGCTCACATAATTTGGCCATCTTATGCGCTAAGACTTCTCAATTTTTCATATTTCTAAGGTAATGATGTAATTCATTTTTCATATTTTTCATATTTCGTGTTTGCAAGCTATAGCGCTACAGTGTGCTACCTTTTCTTCAGCGGCATGATAGGTACGTGGTGGGCTAAAATTGCTCTTATTAAATAGGCCTGTGACCATCAGGTGGAGTGCTCAGGCAGAAGGTAAATGAATACATATCAAAAAACTGACCGGCACATCCAAACTTAGATTCAGTGTGAACAGGTACTAAACCTAGAGTCACCAACTCATATACATACAAGAAGAAAAGGTAGCACACTGTAGCGCTATAGCTTGCAAACACGAAATATGAAAAATATGAAAAATGAATTACATCATTACCTTAGAAATATGAAAAATTGAGAAGTCTTAGCGCATAAGATGGCCAAATTATGTGAGCCTGATAGCCACGTCAAGGCTCTTCTCGTATATCAGGTCCCTAACTAATGCCTATCCTCGCTTTAGAAAAGTCTGTCTGCATGGGAACCTATGAATCCTCTTTTCAGACTAAAATCTACATCTCTGTGGAGGGGTGATGAACCTGCTGTAATTAAAAGGCCTGTGACCACCAGGTGGAGTGCTCAGGCAGAAGGTAAATGAATACATATCAAAAAACTGACCGGCACATCCAAACTTAGATTCAGTGTGAACAGGTGCTAAACCTAGAGTCACCAACTCATATACATACAAGAAGAAAAGGTAGCACACTGTAGCGCTATAGCTTGCAAACACGAAATATGAAAAATATGAAAAATGAATTACATCATTACCTTAGAAATATGAAAAATTGAGAAGTCTTAGCGCATAAGATGGCCAAATTATGTGAGCCTGATAGCCACGTCAAGGCTCTTCTCGTATATCAGGTCCCTAACTAATGCCTATCCTCGCTTTAGAAAAGTCTGTCTGCATGGGAACCTATGAATCCTCTTTTCAGACTAAAATCTACATCTCTGTGGAGGGGTGATGAACCTGCTGTAATTAAAAGGCCTGTGACCACCAGGTGGAGTGCTCAGGCAGAAGGTAAATGAATACATATCAAAAAACTGACCGGCACATCCAAACTTAGATTCAGTGTGAACAGGTGCTAAACCTAGAGTCACCAACTCATATACATACAAGAAGAAAAGGTAGCACACTGTAGCGCTATAGCTTGCAAACACGAAATATGAAAAATATGAAAAATGAATTACATCATTACCTTAGAAATATGAAAAATTGAGAAGTCTTAGCGCATAAGATGGCCAAATTATGTGAGCCTGATAGCCACGTCAAGGCTCTTCTCGTATATCAGGTCCCTAACTAATGCCTATCCTCGCTTTAGAAAAGTCTGTCTGCATGGGAACCTATGAATCCTCTTTTCAGACTAAAATCTACATCTCTGTGGAGGGGTGATGAACCTGCTGTAATTAAAAGGCCTGTGACCACCAGGTGGAGTGCTCAGGCAGAAGGTAAATGAATACATATCAAAAAACTGACCGGCACATCCAAACTTAGATTCAGTGTGAACAGGTGCTAAACCTAGAGTCACCAACTCATATAACCTTTTAATTACAGCAGGTTCATCACCCCTCCACAGAGATGTAGATTTTAGTCTGAAAAGAGGATTCATAGGTTCCCATGCAGACAGACTTTTCTAAAGCGAGGATAGGCATTAGTTAGGGACCTGATATACGAGAAGAGCCTTGACGTGGCTATCAGGCTCACATAATTTGGCCATCTTATGCGCTAAGACTTCTCAATTTTTCATATTTCTAAGGTAATGATGTAATTCATTTTTCATATTTTTCATATTTCGTGTTTGCAAGCTATAGCGCTACACTGTCATGGGTGTATCGCCACGAGGATCGTCGCGATTACACACTCTGACTTCTCACAGCTGAGTTGCTGTTTCTTTGTGTTTGGTAATGAGGGAGTTAATTTTACCTAGCTCTTTGCTAAGACTAGGTCCAGCCTCGCCCGGCTGCTTTTGATTATGTTCTAATTAGATTCCTTCATATACCTGCCAGTCTGCTTGTTAGAGGCCGGTGAAAGCATTCATGTAGTCTAGCAGACTGGATCGGTTCTGAGAATATTTAAGCTAAGAGCTCCTTAGTTGTTTTTACTCTTACAGCTTATAGTTTATCTCTGAGACCTTAGGTGTTCCTACTGTGTGTGAGTGTTGTATGTAAGACTTTATTTACTTTATTTCTTGTCTTTTTGTATGTCTTTCTGTTCATTAACCGTTACCTGTTCATTCCCTTTGGTGATAATCAGGGTCCTTCTTAGGACTAGATTACAGTTGGCAGGGATTGATAGGAGACAGGGTTTACGCTGGTGGCCTGGACCTCTGTACCTTTAACAGTACCTCCAGGTAGAGGGATTAGTTAGGACCCCAGTTTAGGGTCAGCATAGACCCCGGTCACCCTCTAGCCGGAGACAGCGTATAACGGATTCCGTATTGACCCACTGGACATTCTGTCAGGTAATTCTATGTTATCATATATCTATGCGCATGTTATATAGTATGTTGCCCTTTTGATATAGATTACTGACATCACATATATATATATATATCTGCTATACAGCGTGACATTTTCACCGGCCCGTTCTAAAGATTCTCCCCAGCTGTCATGGATCCAGTAGCCCAGCTGGCCCGGCAGTTGCAGGGGTTGTCCATGGAGTTGGCAGACATTAAGTCCAAGGTTTTGTCCCCCCGGAGCAAACCAGATCTGAACCTAAGGTTGCTCTCCCGGACAGGTTCACTGGTGGGCGGGACAAATTTTTTACTTTCCGGGAGGCATGTAAATTGTACTTTCGGCTGCGGCCTCGGTCATCTGGGAGTGAAGAGCAGAGGGTGGGAATTGTTATCTCGCTCTTACAAGGGGACCCTCAATCTTGGGCGTTCTCTATTCCTCCAGGCTCCCCAGATCTCCAGTCAGTGGATCGATTTTTTACTGCCCTGGGTCTGGTATATGATGATCCGGATCGAGTTTCCCTTGCTGAAACAAAGTTACGTAAAATACGGCAAGGAAATCGTCCAGCGGAGGAATATTCTTCTGAGTTCCGTAGATGGGCAACAGATACTCAGTGGAATGACCCAGCTCTTAGGAGCCAGTTTTGTCAAGGGTTGTCTGACAAATTAAAAGATGTGTTGGCTCAGTATGATTCTCCTCCATCACTGGAGGCTGCTATGGCCCTCGCTATTCGCATTGATAGACGAATTCGGGGAAGACGCGAGGTAACTCCGCCTCCCGTGATGACTCCACCTACTACTAAAGTCCCTTATACTGAGGTTCCCCTGGTCTGTTCTGAGGAACCCATGCAGTTGGGAGGGACATCTTTTTGTAGGAGGGAATCGGCGGTGCACCGCAAGACTAGAAGGTGTTTCTTTTGCGGGAGAGAGGGACATTTTGTTGGGGGGTGTCCATCCCGGGCCTCTTTGAGCAAAGGAGTTAACCTGGGAGTGTGTATTTCGTCCCCAAATCCCTCTCAGTTTCTCGTGCCTGCGGAGGTGGTGATTGGTACTAGAACTGAGAGGATTTCTGATTTTCTTGATAGTGGGTCCGGGGCTAATCTGGTGGACGCTCGGTTTGCCCAGGTGCATGATATGCAACTGAGTGTATTGGCCAAACCGGTCCCTATAGTCTCTATTGATTCTAGACCTCTCGGTCAAGGTAGCTTGGTACAAGCGGTTCATAACATAGATCTTCGAGTAGGGGCAATACATAAAGAGCAATTGTCTTGTTATGTGTTGGAGGGTCTACCTACTCCTATTGTGTTGGGACTTCCTTGGTTGGCTAAACATAACCCAGTGATTGATTGGCAATCCGGAAAGATAAGCCAGTGGGGTGAATTTTGCAGGAATAACTGCATGAGCACGGTCATCGGTGCGGTTGTGCCTAGGACTTTGTCTCCTTTTCTGGAGGACTTTGGGGAGATGTTCTCAGAGGAGGGGTGTAAAGAGTTACCTCCTCATCGCGCATATGACTGCTCAATAAAGTTGCTTCCTGATGCCTTATCTCGTACTTTCCCAGGGGCCGGGAAGACGGATGATCCGGTTCCTATTCCTCAGGAGGGAGTTGTAGTGTCAGCTGTATGCTCTGAGCTTGAGGGGGAGGTATTGGGGGCTCAGGGGGACGCCCCTGTGGGACTTCCAGGGAGACTGATAGTTCCAGATAGGTTAAGACTGAAGGTTACGGGGAACCGTTACAAACGGATGGCTGATAGGGGGAGAGTTTCTGGTCTAGATCTGAAGGTGAACGATCTGGTTTGGTTGTCTACCAGGAATATAAAACTTAAAGTTTCCTCCTGGAGGTTGGGTCCCAGATTCATCGGGCCGTACAGGATCAGTTCCATAATTAAACCTGTGGCATTTCGTCTGGACCTCCCTCCTACGTTTAAAATTCATAATGTGTTTCACAAGTCATTACTTAAAAAGTATGTGGCACCAGTCATACCGTCACCTCTACCTCCTCCTTCAGTAGTGGTCAATGATAACGTGGAATTTCATGGGTCGAAAATCATTGACTCACGTCTCAGTCGCCGATCCCTTCAGTACTTGGTTCATTGGAGGGGGTATGGTCCTGTGGAGAGGACGTGGGACCCTGCGTCTGATGTTAACGCAGATCGATTGGTTTCGGACCTTTCACACAACTCACCCGGGCAGACCTGGCCCTGAGGGTCCGGAGTCCCCTCGTAGAGGGGGGGGTACTGTCATGGGTGTATCGCCACGAGGATCGTCGCGATTACACACTCTGACTTCTCACAGCTGAGTTGCTGTTTCTTTGTGTTTGGTAATGAGGGAGTTAATTTTACCTAGCTCTTTGCTAAGACTAGGTCCAGCCTCGCCCGGCTGCTTTTGATTATGTTCTAATTAGATTCCTTCATATACCTGCCAGTCTGCTTGTTAGAGGCCGGTGAAAGCATTCATGTAGTCTAGCAGACTGGATCGGTTCTGAGAATATTTAAGCTAAGAGCTCCTTAGTTGTTTTTACTCTTACAGCTTATAGTTTATCTCTGAGACCTTAGGTGTTCCTACTGTGTGTGAGTGTTGTATGTAAGACTTTATTTACTTTATTTCTTGTCTTTTTTGTATGTCTTTCTGTTCATTAACCGTTACCTGTTCATTCCCTTTGGTGATAATCAGGGTCCTTCTTAGGACTAGATTACAGTTGGCAGGGATTGATAGGAGACAGGGTTTACGCTGGTGGCCTGGACCTCTGTACCTTTAACAGTACCTCCAGGTAGAGGGATTAGTTAGGACCCCAGTTTAGGGTCAGCATAGACCCCGGTCACCCTCTAGCCGGAGACAGCGTATAACGGATTCCGTGTTGACCCACTGGACATTCTGTCAGGTAATTCTATGTTATCATATATCTATGCGCATGTTATATAGTATGTTGCCCTTTTGATATAGATTACTGACATCACATATATATATATATCTGCTATACAGCGTGACATTCAGTGTGCTACCTTTTCTTCTTGTATGTATATGAGTTGGTGACTCTAGGTTTAGCACCTGTTCACACTGAATCTAAGTTTGGATGTGCCGGTCAGTTTTTTGATATGTATTCATTTACCTTCTGCCTGAGCACTCCACCTGGTGGTCACAGGCCTTTTAATTACAGCAGGTTCATCACCCCTCCACAGAGATGTAGATTTTAGTCTGAAAAGAGGATTCATAGGTTCCCATGCAGACAGACTTTTCTAAAGCGAGGATAGGCATTAGTTAGGGACCTGATATACGAGAAGAGCCTTGACGTGGCTATCAGGCTCACATAATTTGGCCATCTTATGCGCTAAGACTTCTCAATTTTTCATATTTCTAAGGTAATGATGTAATTCATTTTTCATATTTTTCATATTTCGTGTTTGCAAGCTATAGCGCTACAGTGTGCTACCTTTTCTTCTTGTATGTATATGAGTTGGTGACTCTAGGTTTAGCACCTGTTCACACTGAATCTAAGTTTGGATGTGCCGTCAGTTTTTTGATATGTATCATGCCGCTGAGACATTCATCTCACTAGTTGAGAATGACATTAAGTCAATTACACATCAGCAACACCTAGGCCTTTTTCCTGTGCATTCTAATATCTCACACAATGAGAAACAGGCACTCCTTTCCTTGCAGAACAATACCAATATCATTATCAAACCGGCAGACAAAGGGGGCTCTATAGTGGTCATGAATCGTTGTCAGTACAAAGCAGAAATCATACGTCAATTAACAGACTCCAATACCTATGAAATTCTTACCCGCGACCCGATTTTTGAAATCAGGAGAAAAATTAACACTGTTATTGACCATGGTTTGACTGACAATATCATTGATAACAAAACAGCCACTTTTCTCGTTAATCCACATCACATCACCCCAGTGTTTTACGTTCTACCCAAGATACACAAGTCCCTGAATAACCCCCCTGGAAGACCCATCGTGGCTTCCACAGATTCAATTCTTTCCCCATTATCCATTTTTCTTGAAAAAATCCTGACTCCACTTATCAAGACAACTAGAGCCTTCCTACTCGATACTGGGCACTTTCTGAGTATCATACAACAACTCAATACCATTCCTGCAGACAGTATCTTGGTTACCATGGACGTAAACAGTCTGTATACTTCTATAGAACATGAGCAGGGTATTGAGGCCACCAGACATCTCCTTAACTCATCCAATATGTCCACCAGCTCCATCCAGTTCTGCCTGGATCTCTTACATTTGGTCCTATACGAAAACTATTTCCTATATGAAGACACCTACTATGGCCAGAAGTGCGGGACCGCTATGGGCTCGAACGTAGCACCGGCTTACGCTAATGCGTTCATGGATTTTTTTGAGATTTCCCATGTCTACAACAACCCACTGTTTATTCAATATGTGATCGAATACCACCGATATATCGATGATATTTTTTTCATTTGGACCGGCAGCACCTCCTCTCTTCAAACTTTCCATGATCACCTTAATTCCATTCTACCAGGGCTGCAGTTCACTATGCATTTCAATATGTCATCTGTCTCCTTTCTTGACACCATGGTCATCAAAAATGATACTGGGAACCTCACTACGGATCTCTACAGTAAACCCACTGATACTAATAGCCTATTACACTATACTAGCTGTCACTCCAAGTATACCCGTAATAGCTTACCACGTTCTCAATTTAAAAGAGTTACCAGGATCGTCTCAGATCCAACTATACTGGATGACAGACTCAATACATTAACAAAAAAATTTCAGGATAGAGGTTACCCACGTACGCTCTTGGAAAATGAAAAGACCAGGTCCCTAGTACCGGCTTCCTCCCCGATACAACGACCTAAGAGAGAGAGAATCCCGTTTGTACATACATTCCATCCCTTAATGCCGAAGGTCTATTCTGTCATTAGGAAACACTGGCCGATTTTGACACATTCCTATCCACATATTGAATCCTTTAAAGACCCCACTCTTATGTGTACAAAGAGATCAACCAATCTCAAGGACAGACTGGTACGAGCCGATATAGGGTCTGTATCTACTCCCACTACACAAACCTTGTTGGCGCCAAAGAGGAATGGCACCTACCCCTGCCTGAGCTGTGCTTCCTGCTCGAATATTATCAAATCTGATAACATCACCCACCCAGGACGGGTAAATCATATCCTATTCGTGGTTTCTATACTTGCAACTCCAACTTCGTCATATACCTAATCAAATGCCCCTGTGGTCTACTTTATGTAGGGGAAACCACGCAACATATAAAGGACAGAATAGCGTCACACAAATCCACCATTAGATGTGGTAAGAATTGGTTACCGTTACCTGAACATTTTTCAAAAATGAAACACACACTGGCACAGCTTAGATATCAGATTATTGAACAGGTTCCCCGACCTAGAAGGGGTGGTAATCACATTGGTTTGCTGAAAAGACGTGAAACGTATTGGATTTTTGAACTAGACACACTGGCCCCTAAAGGCCTAAATAGGAGATTGATTGGACCTGTTAAACTTATTGCTGATTTATTCCTTACAGACCCGCTAATATGTATTGACCATAGGTGAGTTGCATTTATGTACCCCTGGTCTTATCTGTCTACGCACTACATCATGTACGTTTGATATATTTGTATATATATTTTCTGTTATATTTATTTACTGTTCCCTCTCATGATTTGATCCCTGTACTATCCATTTATTTATATATTATATTTGATCAATTTTAGTCCTCTCCCCACGATGTTACCTCTGCCTTCTCCTCTACTTTAGTCCATTGCCTCCTATTAAGACTATATTTTCTATGTCTGTTTCATTGTTTACCTTTTCATTCTCTACCCTCCATTTCACTCATTGACATTTCACTCCTTACACCATTGATCTCAGATCCACCGATCTGTTTCCCAGTGATGCCCCATGTATCATTGTCCACAAGCCACACCCCTCTATGCTGCACCCACACACCCACTTACTATGACTGGCCCTTTCATTCAGTATGCCCCTGTGTTAAGCGGCGCCTGCGCAATGCACTAACCAAGTGACGGAACGCTAGTGGTAGGGCAGCACAACACCTCCAAGGCAAGTGACAGCTCAAGCCAGGTGTCCAGCTTTGAGACCCACTAGCTGAAGGTCACAGAGGAATTAGAGAGTACACTGGTCTTGTCAGCCAGATGTTGCTTGACCATCTTTAAAAACGTTTCCCTCCCTCTCAAAAATACCCAATCATCAAGACATGAATGCAGGGAGGGTGTCATAAAATTGGCACAGGCCTTTGACAGTGAACTCCTGTCTCTGCTGTACCTGGTGAGTCTCTCTCTCGCCTCTCCTCTTTGTTTGGGCAAGGAAGCTTGACCCTGGCCTCTAGCATTGTCTATGGGAATTTGTCCAACATATTTTCCATAATGGCCTTCTGGAATAGCACCATTTTAGTAAACCTCAGGTAGGAGAGATGCAAGGTTCTCCTTGTAGTGTGGGTCTTGCATGGTGAACATCCAGGACTCTAGTTTGGAAAAGATTAATGTAACACAAGGGTCACATAAAACGGTACATAAAGTTGGCCATAATTACCAAGGACCCTACAGCCAACACTTCCCTGTCTCCACTATGATGACTACTCTCTATCTCCTTCTCCTCCATCTCTTCTTTCTCATTCCCCTCCTCAGTCCATCCATGTGGGAGAGACTGAAAGAAGCTTGTGTGGATAATAGCCTCTGCTGTGTTAGCAACCAGCTCCTGTTCCACCTTCTCAGCCTCCATCTCGTCATTCTTACCCAATCCGCGCTGAGCAGATGAGATAAGGCGAAGCTGGGTAGTATCTCCCTGTCTCATGTCTTCATCTCCACCTGGTTTACAAGCAAAGCTTCATCTTTATTTGTGATCAGTGATGATTTAAGTAGGCACAGAAGCAGGATCATTGAATATTGCATCATCGCTGTTCACCATCTTTGTGGAGTCCTCAAAGTTTTGGAGAACTGCACAAATGTCAGACATGCATGCCCACTCTTCAATTGTTATGTGCGGAGGCTGACCAGAATACTGAAGGGCATGTTGGAGCGGGTATTGCACAACTGGCCTCTGCTGCTCACAAAGACTTGCCAATGTCGCAATGTGGAGTTCCAGCACGTGGTGACATCGCATATCAGTTGAGCATACTAAAGCATGACGACATAGAATATATGAAATTTTGAATAGCAATATGGCTTTGGAATATAAGGAACAATTTGAGACGCTTAGTATAAACATTTGGCCAAACATTTTAAAGCCCAACAACCATCGTCAAGGTGGTCTCAATTCTGTTGGGTCCCTAACCTAATGTGAACATACCTCTATTAGGCTGATATCTGAATTTCTGGGTGAATATGCACCTCTGTCAGCAATGCCTGCATTTATGGGTAAAGTAGGGACCTGGTGTAATTAAAATCACCACCTGGTGGGGGCGGAGTGCTCGGTCAGCAAGCTAACATTCAAAAGACAAAAAACCTGACTGGCACTTCCAGACTAGTTCACATTAGTCTGGAAGTGCCAGTCAGGTTAGGTTAGGGACCCAACAGAATTGAGACCACCTTGACGATGGTTGTTGGGCTTTAAAATGTTTGGCCAAATGTTTATACTAAGCGTCTCAAATTGTTCCTTATATTCCAAAGCCATATTGCTATTCAAAATTTCATATATTCTATGTCGTCATGCTTTAGTATGCTTGAGTGCAGCCTTTTTTTGGATGTTTTACATGAGGGTAGCTCCCTTTGGCTTGCACCTAGTTCACATTAGTCTGGAAGTGCCAGTCAGGTTTTTTGTCTTTTGAATGTTAGCTTGCTGACCGAGCACTCCGCCCCCACCAGGTGGTGATTTTAATTACACCAGGTCCCTACTTTACCCATAAATGCAGGCATTGCTGACAGAGGTGCATATTCACCCAGAAATTCAGATATCAGCCTAATAGAGGTATGTTCACATTAGGTTAGGGACCCAACAGAATTGAGACCACCTTGACGATGGTTGTTGGGCTTTAAAATGTTTGGCCAAATGTTTATACTAAGCGTCTCAAATTGTTCCTTATATTCCAAAGCCATATTGCTATTCAAAATTTCATATATTCTATGTCGTCATGCTTTAGTATGCTTGAGTGCAGCCTTTTTTTGGGATGTTTTACATGAGGGTAGCTCCCTTTGGTTTGCACCTAGTTCACATTAGTCTGGAAGTGCCAGTCAGGTTTTTTGTCTTTTGAATGTTAGCTTGCTGACCGAGCACTCCGCCCCCACCAGGTGGTGATTTTAATTACACCAGGTCCCTACTTTACCCATAAATGCAGGCATTGCTGACAGAGGTGCATATTCACCCAGAAATTCAGATATCAGCCTAATAGAGGTATGTTCACATTAGGTTAGGGACCCAACAGAATTGAGACCACCTTGACGATGGTTGTTGGGCTTTAAAATGTTTGGCCAAATGTTTATACTAAGCGTCTCAAATTGTTCCTTATATTCCAAAGCCATATTGCTATTCAAAATTTCATATATTCTATGTCGTCATGCTTTAGTATGCTTGAGTGCAGCCTTTTTTTGGATGTTTTACATGAGGGTAGCTCCCTTTGGTTTGCACCAAGTTCACATTAGTCTGGAAGTGCCAGTCAGGTTTTTTGTCTATCGCATATCAGTTGGTCAGTTGGCACTTGCATGCACTGCTTCAGCAGTGGCTGCTGTAGGCAACTTGCGGAAATGGACGCTTACACGGCTTACATTGACTAGATGGAAAATTTGGGTAGGTTTTCAGAAACGCTGAACCGCCAAAGTGAGCATGTGGGCCAAGCATGGTAAGTGTGTGAGCTTGCCAAGCTGCGGAGACGCTACTAGGTTATGCCCATTATCACACATGACTATGCCTGTTTGGTGGTTCAGCAACGAGAGCCACAGATCTGTCTGGTCTGTTATTCCCTTCCAAAACTCTGCCGCGATGTGCAGTTTGTCTCCTAGAGAAATTACCTTCAGCAGAGCCTGTTGCCAATTTGCTGAGGCAGTGCTGCCGGATGATGGTGCCTCAGAATGTGGAAAGACAGGTGCAGGGTGGGAAGCATCTGTGCCATTGTCATGGATAGGGGATTGTGAAGCACCTAGCACAGGGGAAGAGGCAGTGGTTTCATACCGCTGGCACCAATCGTGGACCCAGGTGTTCAGCCAACCGAAACGGGTGGTTAGATTACATGTGCCTGATCATGCTGGTCAGGGCCGGCTCCAGGTTTTTGAGGGCCCCGGGCGAAAGAGTCTCAGTGGGCCCCCCGTTTAACACATACCACGATTCATGATGCACAGATACAGCTGAGAAATATAGGTATAGTACAATGCCAGATTTCACTTTTTACATGAGTGATAGCGCCCGACTCAACGCAAGTCAATTGGTGCAGAAACGGTGCATATCCGCACAAAGAATTGACATGCTCCTGAAATGAACCCGCAGCGTTTATGCTGGTGATTTTTCCGCATGTGCACAGCGGTTTTTAGTTTACATAGACTATAATGGCACTGTTCAACGCAGGAGAATCTGGTGTGGATACGCAGCAGAATCCGCAACGTGTGCACAGACACGAAAATGAAGGTAAAAATCTGTGTTTTTTATGCAGATTTTCAAGCATTTTTTCGTGCGATTTTGTATGCATTTTTGTAGGCTAAATAAAGATCTATTATTTACCAAAAAAAAAAAAAAAGAATTGCGATGTCATTTCTTGTTCAGCCTCTTCATATCCTGGCTTTCGTATGTTGGGTTAACACTACGCCATCCAATCAATTAGGGACAGAATAGAAATTAAACAGGGATGAATTTTACCAGTACAGGGGCTGTAGGACCACAAGTATCAGCATAACCTGATATGTAGACAGCACTCAATACTGCTTATGAACTCGCCTCCAGTTAGCTGTTACGTACTACAAAGCTCAGGGTGCCCAGTCAGACCATGAAAGGTCATAGTGTCTCTGGATGCTACTACAACCCCAATCATGCATATCAGATGAGCTAACATATGAGCACACATCGGCCCGGATGAATCAGGGGTGCTTGGCATATCTGACATTATGGAGATATGAATCATGCAGATTTGAGGAGACCCCGCCAGCTGCATATACACTGACTCTGCACTCAGGTGTCTGACGGAGCAGGAGCTGCAGACACCTGAGGCTTCACTGTGGTTAGAAGACATGGGAGAGGTGAAAGGACAGAGCATATTGTCAGGGAGGAGTTTAGGGGATTAAACCTGGGAAAGCAAAAACTTTCCAAACTTCAGGATGGCAACTAATCACAAAGAGGAGAAGCTTATTGGTATGGTCAGCCCAGGACCGAGTCCCCCGTGCACAGCAGCAGAGACTCACTGAGAGGCCCTCCCCCCTCCGTCACTCCTCTCTTCCTGTTCCTGCATCTGCTGCCTGTCACCTCACTGCAGACCACAGCAGAGACAGCCGGCCGGAGAGCAGCATAATGTATGCTAACAGGGGAGGAATGGGGCCCGTTTGACCCTCATATCACCTGCGTGCAGTAGAGCGGGCCCCCTGCTTCTCCTGTTAGCAGTAATACTGGCGCCGGCTGTCATTCTCCTCATTGCTTTGTATGCACCACTTGAACCGGCAGTATGTCTGCCCATGCTGAGTGGGCCCCCCCGTCTCACCAGGTCCCCGGCACTTGCCCAGGGGTGCTGGGTGCTGACGCCGGCCCTGATGCTGGTGGTGGTTAGATTTTTAGTGGTTAGGCCCCTGCTGATCTTGGTGTGGCACAGTTTGTAAATGACTATTTTTTTGCATCAGAACTTTAAAAAACTTAAAGACTGGGGAACACTTAACTCTTTTACGGAGAAATTCACGAATGTCAGTGCTCTGCTGAATAGCTGCCTGCTTTTTCCCTCTGTTCAACCCACTGCCTCTTCCTGCCTGCTTTGGTGCTGCTGAACTTTCCTCCTTAGCACTGCTGGTCTTCCTGACTTGGTGATTTAACTGCAACCTGACTTATCAGAAACTGTGTCTCATCTGCCTCCTTAGACAACATTTTCTGATCCGAATGTAGCCAATGTGGTCACTCTGGACCTTTCCCAAGGATCAGTCATATATAGCATAGGAACCATGAAACTTATCTTTTAATATATAAGGGATAAAAAACTTTAAGCACCAAAAAACAAAACATACTACATTGACATACAGTATACAAAGTGCTCAAGACAAGCCAGTGCAATTAAAGAACTGAGGAGATCTCACTCATTTTGCTGGAGATCATCCTCGGAAGGCAGCATAGGAGATAGGGATCAGTAATACATTCTATCCCTATAGCCCGTCATGTCCGAATGCAGGACTCCTGCCCTAACAAGGGCTGTACCCAAGTGAAGCCCTGCAATAGTGAACCTCAATCATTCCCTACACGTTTCAGCCTTATCTCATCAGGGGAAATTTTTTCATAACGGGGCAAGTATATACACTGCTCAAAAAAATAAAGGGAACATTAAAATCCCACATCCCAGGTATCTCTGAATTAAATATTCCAGTTGCAAATCTTTATTCATTACATAGTGGAATGCAGTGGGAACAATAAAACATAAAAATGATCAATGTAAATCAAAATTAATATCCCATGGAGGTCTGGATTTTGAATGATACTCAAAATCAAAGTGGAAAATCAAATTACAGACTGATCCAACTTCAGTGGAAATGCCTCGAGACAAGAAAATGATGCTCAGCAGTGTGTGTGGCCTCCACGGATGTGTATGACCTCCCTATAATGCCTGGGCAATTCTCCTGATGAGGCGGTGGATGTTCTTCTGAGGGATCTCTTCCCAGACCTGGATTAAAGCATCAGTCAACTCCTGGACAATCTGTGGTGCAATTTTGCATTGGTGGATGGAACAAGACATGATGTCTCAGATGTGCTCGATTGGATTCAGGTCTGGGGAACAGGCAAGCCAATCCATAGCATCATTGCTTTCATCATGCAGGAACCGCTAACACACTTCAGCCACATGAGGCCTAGCATTGTCATGCATCAGAAGCAACCGAAGTCCCATTCCACCTGTTTATGGTCTCACTACGGGTTTGAGAATCTCATCCCGGTACTTAATGGCAGTCAGGGTACCTCTGGCTAGCACATGGAGGTGTGATCTATGTTGTACAGTTCATATAGTGTCTTGTGCTTGGGTGCGAGGAAAACACATGAGACACAGGTTTGATTAGGAAGGACTTGTATTACTTCATACAAGTAGGCAAAAGGGGTCACACGGTTTGCAGGTACAGAGGCAAGAGACACAGCAGGCCAGAATAACTTTAAGCTCAGCAATAACTTTCCACAACAGGTTCAGGATCTCTTCTCGGTTACCGTAATTCCCTTGTAAATGTGGATTTATCAAACAGCAGGTTTCCAGACATCCATGAAAGTCTGCATACCAAAATGTCATTACTTCCTTTCTGAGCCCTGCCGTGCACCCAAACAGTATTTTCCCCCCACATATGGGGTATCAGCGTACTCAGGACAAATTGGACAACAACTTTTTGGGTCCAATTTCATTGGGAAAAATCAAAAATTGGAAAATTGGGGACTAAAAAATTATTTTTGTGGAAATTTTTTTTCTCACACCCAGTCATTATAAACTTTAGTGAAACACTTGGGGGTTCAAAGTGCTCACCACAGATCTAGATAAGCACCTTGGGGGTCTAGTTTCCAAAATGGTGTCACATGTGGGGGGTTTCCACTGTTTAGGCACATCAGGGGCTCTCCAAACGCGACATGGCATCCAATCTCAATTGCCGCCAATTTTGGTTTGAAAAAGTCAAACGGCGCTCCTTCCCTTCCAAGTCCTGCCATGCGCCCAGACAGTGGTTTTACTCCACATATGGGGTATCGGCGTACTCAGGAGAAATTGCACAACAACTTTTTTTGTCCATTTTCTCCTTTTACCCTTGTTAAAATAAAAAAATTGTTTGTAAAAGATAATTTTTGTGACTAAAAAGTTTTTCCTTCCAATTTGCTTCAGCTCCTGTGAAGCACCTGAAGGGTTAATAAACTTCTTGAATGTGGCTTTGAGTACCTTGAGGGGTGCAATTTTTAGAATGGTGTCACTTTTGGGTATTTTCTGCCATATAGACTCCTCAAAGTGACTTCAAATGTGAGGTGGTCCCTAAAAAAATGGTTTTGTACAATTTGCTGTAAAAATGAGAAATCGCTGATCAACTTTTAACCCTTATAACTTCGTAACAAAAAAAAAATTTGGTTTTCAAAATTGTGCTGATGTAAAGTAGACATGTGGGAAATGTTATTTAGTAACTATTTTGTGTGACATATTTTTCTGTTTTAAGGGAATAAAAATTCAAAGTTTGAAAATTGGAAAATTTTCAAAATTTTCGCCATATTTCCATTTTTGTCATAAATAACCGCAAGTTATATCGAAGAAATTGTACCACTATCATGAAGTACAATATGTCACGAGAAAAAAAATCTCAGAATCGTGAAGATCCGTTGAAGCGTTCCAGAGTTATAGCCTCATAAAGAGACAGTGGTCAGAATTGTAAAAATTGGCGCGGTCATTAACTTGCAAACCCCCCTTGGGGGTTAAGGGGTTAAAGTCTGTATATCTGCAAGGATTGTATCAGTCACTCCACACAACTCCTTTATGCGAGCCTCCATCTTCCAGATCCTTTAAGGCAGAAGTACTGGAATGGTTGTGAGAAGTCACTACTACTGTCATCACGGAAGGTATAAACGGATATCTGACATTCATGGTCACAGCAGACACGGCCTTCCCAGACCCAGCAGACACTAACATTGGCAGTCAGGGTACCTCTGGCTAGCACATGGAGGTGTGATGTATGGTGTACAGTTCATATAGCTTCTTGTGCTTGGGTGCGAGGAAAACACGAGACACAGGTTTGATGAGGAAGGACTTGTATTACTTCATACAAGTAGGCAAAAGGGGTCACACAGTTTGCAGGTACAGAGGCAGGAGACACAGCAGGCCAGAGTAACTTTAAGCTCAGCAGTAACTTTCCACAACAGGTTCAGGATCTCTTCTCTGCTACCGTAATTCCCTTGCAAACGTGGATTTATCAAACAGCAGGTTTCCAGAGTCCACAAGTGTTCAAAAGATCCTCAGCAGGAGATGGCTGGAGTACCAAGTCCAAGATTTCCAGAAGCCAGTTCACAGGCTGACTGCAGACTTGATTCTGAAGCACTGATTGCTCAGCTGAGGCTGCTTAAGAGGCAAGAGGGAGAGAATCAGGGTGGGAACATGAACGCTGGAAACTCCATATTAACTGAGGGCAAGATAGCTGCAGCAGGACAGAAAGCAAAATGGCCAACTGAAAAACTGAGTTTCAAGAAACATGTCAAAAGAGACTGAGAACCTTACAGGAGGGCTGTGAGGCCAGGGCCACCATCAGGGCATCACAGCCCTGACTGGCATATGGGGCCCAATCAGCAGAGGGGGCCCGCATCGGGCCCATCACCTCTACCCATCGGGCCCTGCTGCCCCGTCCCCAGCGGCAGGATTCTGCCGATCAAGTAACTGAACCTGCGTCCAGGACGCAGGTTCAGTTACTCTATTACCATGCGGGCCTGCACGGCAATAGTTAACGCTGCCAGCCAATCGGAGGCTGGCAGCTGATGTCAGCGTGCACGTCGCCGGCGCCTGGCGTCATTGTCAGTCGCCGGCGAGTGCGCGCTTGCTCTGGGGTACAGATCGCTCTCCCCTGGAGCGCGGCAAGGTAAGGAGACAAATTTTTTTTTAATTAACATTGAAAGCGGCAAGCAGGGCCCAGCAGGATGGAGACGGGGCAGGATTGGAGATGGGCAGGATTAGACATACAGACAGGGGGCAGCATTAAAGACATGGGGCCAGAATGGAGACACTGGGGGCAGAATGAAAGTTATGGAGGCAGGATTGGAGACATTGGGGGCAGGATTGCAGACACAGGGGGTATGATTGGAGGCACTGAGGGCAGGATTGCAGACACAGGGGGCATGATTGGAGGCACTGGGGCAGGATTGGAGACACTGGGGGCAGGATTGGAGGCACTGGGGGCAGGATTGGAGGCACTGGGGCAGGATTAGAGACACGGGGCAGGATTGGAGGCACTGGGGCAGGATTAGAGACGGGCATGATTTGAGGCACTGGGGCAGGATTGGAGGCACTGTGGGCAGGATTGCAAGCACTCTGGGCAGGATTGGAGACAATGGGGCAGGATTGGAGACACTGGGGCAGCATTGGAGGCACTGGGGGCAGGATTGGAGACACGGGCAGGATTGGAGACACTGGGGGCATGATTGGAGGCACTGGGGGCACGATTGGAGACACTGGGGCATGATTGGAGGCACAGGGGGCAGGATTGGAGGTACTGTGGGCAGGATTGGAGACACTATGGGCAGGATTGCAGACATAGGGGGCATGATTGGGGGCACTGGAGGCAGGATTGCAGACACAGGGGGCTTGATTTGAGGCACTGGGGGCAGGATTGGAGACACGGGGCAGAATTGGAGGCACTGAGGGCAGGATTGGAGACGGGGCATTATTGGAGACACGGGCAGGATTGGAGGCACTGGGGGCAGGATTAGAGGCACTGGGGGCAGGATTGGAGACATTGGGGCAGGATTGCAGACACAGGGGCCAGGATTACAGACACTGGGGGCAGGATTGGAGACACTGGGGGCAGGATTGGAGACACTGGGGCAGGATTGGAGACACGGGGCAGGATTGGGGGCACTGGGGGCAGGATTGGAGGCACTGGGGCAGGATTGGTGACACAGGGCAGGATTGGAGGCACTGGAGGCAGGATTGGAGACAGGGCATGATTGGACGCACTGGAGGCAGGATTGGAGGCACTGTGGGCAGGATTGGAGGCACTGTGGGCAGGATTGGAGACACTGTGGGCAGAATTGAAGACGGGGCATGATTGGAGGCACTGGGGCAGGATTGGAGGCACTGGGGCAGGATTGGAGACACTGGGGCAGTATTGGAGGCACTGGGGGCAGGATTGGAGACACAGGGGGCAGGAATAGAGACACGGGGCATGATAGGAGACACTGGGGACACGATTGGAGACACAGGGGGGCAGGATTGCAGACACAGGGGGGCAGGATTGCAGACACAGGGGGCAGGATTGGAGGCACTGGGGGCAGGATTGGAGACATTGGGGCAGGATTGCAGACACAGGGGCCAGGATTGCAGACACTGGGGGCAGGATTGAAGACACTGGGGGCAGGATTGGAGACACGGGGCAGGATTGGGACACTAGGGGCAGGATTGGAGACACTGGGGGCACGATTGGAGACACTGGGGGCAGAATTGCAGACACAGGGGGTGGCACTGCAGATTGGAGCACTGGGGCACGATTGGAGACACAGGGGGCAGGATTGCAGCACAGGGGGCAGGATTGGAGGCACTGTGGGCAGGATTGGAGACACTATGGGCAGATGAGACACTAGGCAGACACACTGGGGCATGATTGGGGGACACTGGGGCAGGATTGCAGACACAGGGGGCATGATTGGGCACTGGGGCAGGATTGGAAGGCATGAACTGGGGGCAGGATTGGAGACATGGGGGCAGATTGGAGACACTGGGGTGGCAAGTATTGGTAGGCACTGGGGCAGGATTGAGACACAGGGGCAGGATTAGAGACACGGGGCATGATTGGAGGACACAGGGGACACGATTGGAGACACAGGGGGCAGATTGCAGACACTGGGGGCAGGATTGGAGGCACTGGGGCAGAGGCAGGTATTGGAGACATGGGGCAGATTGCAGACATAGGGGCCAGGATTGCAGACACTGGGGCAGGATTGGAGACACAGGGGCAGGATTGAGACACGGGGCAGGATTGGGCACTGGGGCAGGATTGGAGACACTGGGGGCAGGATTGGAGACACTGGGGCAGGATTGAGACACGGGGGCACGATTGGAGACACTGGGGGTAGGATTGCAGACACAGGGGTATGATTGGAGGCACTGGGGCAGGATTGGAGACACTGGGGCAGGATTGGAGGCACTGGGCAGGATTGGAGAATGGGGCATTATTGGAGATTGGGCAGGATGGAGACTGGGGGATTGGAGCTTGGAGCACTGGGTGGGCAGGATTGGAGTGCACTGTGGGCAAGATTGGAGGCACTGGGGCAGGATTGGAGGCACTGGGGGCAGGATTGGAGCACTGGGGGCAGGATTGGAGACATGGGGCAGTATTGGAGACACTGGGGGCAGTATTGTAGGCACTGGGGGCAGGATTTGAGACACAGGGGGCAGGATTAGAGACACGGGGCATGATTGGAGACACAGGGGGGCAGGATTGCAGACACAGGGGGCAGGATTGGAGGCACTGGGGGCAGGATTGGAGACATTGGGGCAAGATTGCAGACATAGGGGCCAGGATTGCAGACACTGGGGCAGGATTGGAGACACAGGGGGCAGGATTGTAGACACGGGCAGGATTGGAGGCACTGGGGGCAGGATTGGAGACACAGGGGCAGGATTGGAGACACTGGGGGCAGGATTGGAGACACTGGGGGCACGATTGGAGACACTGGGGTAGGATTGCAGACACAGGGGTATGATTGGAGGCTCTGGGGCAGGATTGGAGACACTGGGGGCAGGATTGGAGGCACTGGGGCAGGATTGGAGATGGGGCATTATTGGAGAATTGGGCAGGATTGGAGGCACTGGGGGCAGGATTGGAGGCACTGGGGGCAGGATTGGAGGCACTGTGGGCATGGTTGGAGGCACTGGAGGCAGGATTGGAGGCACTGTGGGCAAGATTGGAGGCACTGGGGGCAGGATTGGAGATGGGGCATGAATGGAGGCACTGGGGCAGGATTGGAAGCACTGGGCAGGATTGATGATGGGGTATGATTGGAGACACTGGGGGGCAGGATTGGAGGCACTGGCCGCATGAGTGGAGACACAGGGGGCAGGGATTGCAGACACAGGGGCAGGATTGCAGACACAGGGGCAGGATTGCAGACACAGGGGGCAGGATTGGAGACTTGGGGCAGGACTGCAGACACAGGGGCCAGGATTGCAGACACTGGGGCCAGGATTGCAGACACTGGGGCCAGGATTGCAGACACTGGGGGCAGAATTGGAGACACTGGGGCAGGATTAGAGACCCAGGGCAGGATTGGGGGCACTGGGAGCAGGATTGGGGGCACAGGGGCAGGATTAGAGACACTGGGGGCACGATTGGAGGCACTGGGGCATGATTGGAGACACAGGGGGCAGGATTGGAGGCACAGGGGCAGGATTGGAGACACTAGGGGCATAATGGAGACACGGAGGATGAAAGACATGGGGTGTGATGATACTGAAGCTTCATTTCTGGTGCTGTTTCCAGAACTCTCCCCCATAGTACTACAACCCCCCACCGTTTGCAAGCACAGGGCAAACTACCCCTCCCTCCTTTTCTCTGCAGCTCACGCTTCCCTTCCCCCCCTGTCAGCCTGCACTCAGGCAGTGTAATGTGAGCTGCCAGTGCTGGAAGTTTTCCCGCTTCACCGCAGGGGTCCTGCATTGTCCGAACACGTGCTTTCTTCCTATAGCAGCCATGTTGGAGTATTCATTCTTTTTTGGTTAATAACACGGTGGGAGCATTCGCTAGAAACACGAACGTCACTGTGTTGAACCATGCGCCGACGGGCATCGTTCCCGTGGTACCGGTGAACCCGTAACTCCAACAGAGCCCGAGAAATGGAATTCTCGGGTGCCCCATGAGCTATGTCACCCAAGTTTGGGTTCATTTGAACCATTATTTCAAAGCAAGATCATTGATAGGTCTGCCGTTATTCTGCTAGAGTTCCCCGCCGAGTTATGAACCTTATGATATTGCAGAGCTCAAACCATAGCTTGCAGCCAGGGGAGGTGGCCAGAGGACCAGCCCTTTTTGTGAGGTCAGAAGCTGACATGCATAAGTCTTACAGTGAAGTTCCTTTGGGGATTCTTTCTGCTGGGATGTGCTGAGTAAGAGATCTCCCAATGAACTATGACGTGTGGCTCCTTCCCCCAGCCTGGCTTGCCTGTAATGATCTAACAACCATGTGAGTTATCTTTGATTCTTAATCCTATTTTATTTTATAACTGCATCTGTACATAACGATATTGTCTCAGTTTGTTACATCTTTTTATATTATATAAGCATTGCCTGTTTTTAAGGAATAAACCTATAAATTTATTAGTTTGTTTCTCCTGCTCTATAAACGAATTTTCACGTGCCTGACGTACTACGCTACTGTTTTGGGGTTGCTACGGACCCTCTTGATAAATTGTGTATTAAGTCAAACCCGTAGCTGGTGGCAGCTAAAGGAAAGGGGTGTAAAGTGTTAGTCTATTGGGTGGCGCTGGCAGTGACGGAACGGGTCTTATAAGGGTATTGCCTGGCTGCAGCCAGGAGTAATTATAATTCCCTCACTGCAGCGGGCCCCATAGCCAGCACACCTCCAAGTGACCTGTCTGGCGACCAATTATCCTAGGTGCAGTTCCCTGACTGGCCTGAGGGTAAGGGGGCGCCAGAGAGCTGCAAGTTCCTAAGTGGAAGTGGGATAATTAAAAATCCCTGCAGTTTACTGGGTAGGACGGCAGTAGCCGTCGTGTGTGTGCACGTTCCATCACATGTGGTGGCAGCGGTGGGATCACAAGCCGTGACCCCCGGGCTACCATGTGGCGGACCGCGGCACCGTTCATCACATATTGGTGGCAGAGCGGTGGGATTATAGAGCATTAGTGATCTGGTTTGAGCAATCATTCCATTCACTAAAAAACTTGCACGGTTCTTCAGCGACCCTGCAGCTAAAGTTTTGGAGAACAGACTCAGTGTTTATTAGTCCTGAGACAATTGTGTGTACTTGTGGTTACCCCTCCCTTCTCTTTGTTTTTCTATCCTATCTTTTATTTGGCAACCATGGCTACGAGGGATTCGACTGGTATAATCGGAGTAGCAGGGAAACTCTTCTAGCCATATGCGAGTGGAGGCAGATTGTCCCCATGGACCAAACCAAGGCCGCAGTGATCCAGGCCCTGATGGCACGGGACCAAGCTCAGAGCGAGGAGGGCGCAGGAGCCGGCCCAAGCCAAGGTGGTGCCGCAGGAGCAGAGGCCCAACCCCTGACTGCTTACACCCAGGGCGGGATGGACCCTTACCTGCAGGCGGCCCTGGCGGGACTCTCCACTGACGACCATGAAGAACGCCTGAAGCTGATCCAGAAAGCTCAAGAGAGAGCCGACCAGCGAGAGGCCAACCAGCGAGAGGCCGAGAGAGCCCAGCGAGAGGCCGAGAGGGCCGAGCGGGAAGCTCAGAGAGCCCATGAACTGGAGCTGCTCAGACAAGGGGCAATGCCCTCCACAGCCCAGAGCAGTGTGCCCAGCAGCGCTCAGAGTCCCAAGCCCGGCCGGAGCACTTTCCCGTGATGGAAAAGGACGGAGACTTGGACACTTTTCTGCGGGCCTTTGAGAAAGTCTGCAGACAGTACCGGCTGCCTGACAACCAATGGGCCAGGTACTTGACTCCCGGGCTAAAGGGCAAAGCTCTGGAGGCGTTTGCTTCACTCACGCCGGATCAAGATGACAACTATCAGGCCATCAAGCAGGCCCTGATTGCCAAGTACCAGCTAACCCCTGAGGTATACCGAAAGAAGTTCCGGAACCTCCAACGTGGCCCACACGACAGTTATAGCGATGTGGTGCAAGGACTCAGGAACCACTTTGACCAGTGGGTCCATGGACTGTCAGTTGACACCTTTGAGAAGCTGAGGGACCTGATGCTCAAAGACCAGTTCCTGCATCGGTGCCCAGCTGAGGTCCGACAGTTCCTCCTGGACCGAGAACCGGAGGACGCGGTCAGAACAGCACGGATCGCCGACAGCTATGAGGCCAACCGGAAACCCGAGGTGCGGAAGCCCGTCGCCACCCGCTGGGGAGGGGGTAAGCCTGCAACCAACCCCAGTGCCCCTGCCAGTCGTCCCTCTGGAGGCACTATCCCCTTTGCCAGCGCCAGGCCTACATCAGACCCCCGCCAGTGTTTCTCCTGTAAAAGGACTGGTCACATCAGCGCCACCTGTCCGGAGAGGCAGAAGAACCCCCCAGCCAAGGCCTTCGGGCCCAACGCCTCTGTTCTTTTGGTGGGTGGTGTGGTGGGGAGGGTTGATGACAACGTGCAGCCGTCCGCGTGGGGGCCCGTCTTGCTACAGGCCTCAAGGACACCGGGGCTGAGCGAACCCTCATCCGACCCGAACTGGCGGCCCCTGAAGAGTTGATTCCGGGGAAAACCCTAACTGTCACAGGGATTGGGGGTGTCCACTACCCCTTGCCGATAGCCCGAGTTTTCATTGACTGGGGTACCGGGAGCGGGGTGAAGGAAGTGGGGGTGTCCGAAAACCTGCCCACTGATGTTTTATTGGGGACTGATCTGGGGAGGATGGTGGCGTACTATGTCCCTGACACCCCTTCCCAATCTGATGATAAGGTTAACGGTAACCATGATGTTGATGTTGATGATGATGGGAAACTGATTGTGTTACCTGCTAATGCTTTGCGAAGTGATGATGCAACTGATAACCTTTCTTTCCCTAGGACTGATGTTGATAGTGATGTATCTGTGCCATCTGAATCTGTTAACCCTTTCTCTGAAGTGGTAGATGTGTCCACAGGTACAGGAGCGTTCAGTCCCGTCGCTCTGCGGAGTGAGACGGCTGAGGAACCCCTAGCAGGAGCAAGCGACAGTGCTCAAGGAAATGGGGAGGTGCATGGGAACCGGGAGGAAGGTGACGCCATGACACTGACCAGTGCCACCGAGGAAGGTAACTGGCCCATAAGTAGCACTGCTCCTGAAGTGTTGGGGGTGGATGGGGAGGTAGAGCCCATGGCAGCGCAGGCTGATGGGTCTATAGAAATCCCCGGGAGACTGTGTCATGTGTGCATCGCCACGAAGATCGTCGCGGTTGCACATTCTGACTTCTCACAGCTGAGTTGCTGTTTCTTTGTGTTTGGCAGTTAGGGAGTTAATTCTCTCTGTGCTCAGTTCTGGGACTGGGTGCAGTTTCTCCCGGCTGCAATTAATTATTTGTTGATTGGTTTCCTTTAAATCTCTGGTTGTCTGTGTTGGGAGTTGCCAGTGAAATTCTTCATGCAGACCACAGATAGGATTGTATCTGTATAGACTTAAGTTAAAGAGCTCCTTAGTTGTTTTAAGCTCACCTTGCTTAGAGTTTAATATCCCAGATCATTTATGTTCCTTCTGTGTTTGAGTGTGTATGCAAGTCTGTGTTTTCTCCAGTCTGTCTTATATGTCTAATCTGTGTATTTAGCAGAGATCAGCCCATATCCCTTTGGTGGTAATCAGTATCCTTCTTAGGACTGATTACAGGGTTCAGGGACTGATAGGAGACAGGGTTAGGCTGGAGACTTGGACCTCTGAACCATTATCAGTACCTCCAAGGTGAGGGATTAGTTAGGACCCCAGTTTAGGGTCAGGTTAGACCCCCGGTCCTCCTCTTTCCTGTGACAGTGTATCAAGTCCTCAAGATTAACCCTGAGTTCAACGGATATCGTGTCAGGTAAATCTATTCTATATTTACATGCTGATGTTGCTAATCTATATGTTGTATAGAGTGTTGTTCTTTTAAGAATAGTTTACTGACATCGTACACATATCATAAGACCGCGTGACATTTTCACTGGCCCATAAAATTATTCCCAGTTGCCATGGATCCAGTAGCCCAGCTGGCTCTGCAGTTGCAGGGATTATCCATGGAGCTGACGGACATTAAGTCCAAAGTTTTGTCTCCCTCGGAGCAAACCAGATTTGAACCTAAAGTAGCTCTCCCGGACAGGTTCACTGGTGGGCGAGACAAATTTTTTACCTTCAGGAAGCATGTAAATTGTATTTTCGGCTTCGGCCTCGATCATCAGGGAGTGAAGAGCAGAGAGTGGGAATTGTTATCTCGCTCCTACAAGGGGACCCTCAATCCTGGGCCTTCTCCCTTCCTCCGGGATCCCCGGCTCTACAGTCAGTAGATCGATTTTTTACTGCCCTGGGTTTGGTATATTATGACCCAGATCGGGTCTCTCTTGCTGAGACAAAATTACGTAAGATACAGCAGGGAGATCGTCCGGCGGAGGAATTTGCTTCTGAGTTCCGTAGATGGGCCACAGATACTCAGTGGAATGACCCAGCTCTTAGAAGCCAGTTTTGTCATGGGCTTTCTGACAAATTAAAGGACGTTTTGGCTCAGTATGATTCTCCTCCATCACTGGAGGCTGCTATGGCCCTAGCTATCCGTACTGATAGACGGCTCCGGGAGAGGTGCGAGGTAACTCCGCCCCCTGTTGTTACTCCACCTACTACTAAAGTCCCTTATGTTGAGGTTCCCCTTGTCTATTCGGAGGAGCCTATGCAGTTGGGAGGGACATCATTTCGTAGGAGGGGATTGGCGGTACGCCGCAGGACTAGAAGGTGTTTCTTCTGCGGGAAAGAGGGACATTTTGTTGGGGGATGTCCATCCCGTGCCTTGTTGAGCAAAAAGTCGCCGGAAAACTGTTAATCCCAGGTTGTGTGGTGGACGACAACCTGGGAGTATGTATTTCGTCCGCTAGTTCTTCTCAGTTCCTTGTACCAGTGGAGGTGGTGGTTGGTACGAGAGTGGAGAGATTTTCTGTTCTTCTTGATAGTGGGTCCGGGGCTAATCTGGTTGACGCTCAGTTTGCTCAGGCTCAAGGTATGCATCTGAGTGTATTGGTCAAACCGATCCCTATATTCTCCATTGACGCCAGGCCTCTCGGCCAAGGTAGCTTTGTTCATGAGGTTCATAACATTGACCTTCGGGTAGGGGCAATACATAGGGAACTATTATCTTGTTATGTGTTGGAGGGTCTACCTACTCCTATTGTGTTGGGACTTCCTTGGTTGGTTAAACATAACCCTGTGATTAATTGGCAGTCCAGAGATATAAGCCAATGGGGGGAGTTTTGCAAAAGTAACTGCATGAACACAGTCATCAGTGCGGTCGTGCCTAGTACTTTGCCTCCTTTTTTGGAGGACTTTGGGGATGTGTTCTCTGAGGAGGGGTGTCAGGAGTTGCCTCCTCATCGCGTGTATGACTGCTCTATTAATTTACTTCCTGATGCTAAGTTACCTAAAGCTAGGTTATATAACCTTTCTGGTCCTGAGAGGCAGGCTATGAAAGATTATATTTCGGAAAGTCTGGCCAAAGGGCATATTAGACCTTCATCTTCCCCAGTGGCCGCGGGTTCTTCTTTGTGAAGAAAAAAGATGGAGGCCTACGCCCTTGCTTGGATTTCCGCGAACTTAATCGGATTACTGTTCGAGATCCGTATCCACTCCCTCTGATTCCTGATCTCTTCAATCAAATTGTTGGCGCCAAATGGTTCTCTAAATTGGATCTCAGGGGGGCGTATAATCTGATTAGGATAAAAGAGGGGGATGAGTGGAAAACGGCGTTTAACACGCCGGAGGGACATTAGGAGAACCTTGTCATGCCTTTTGGTCTGACTACTGCACCAGCAGTATTCCAACATTTTGTTAATGACATTTTTCGTCATCTGGTGGGGCTGTTTGTGGTCGTATATTTGGATGACATTTTAATTTACTCACCAGATCTTGTGTCACACCAGGAGCATGTGAGACAGGTGTTGCAGATCTTGCGAGACAATAAACTATACGCCAAACTGGAAAAGTGTGTATTCGCCGTACAGGAACTTCAGTTTTTGGGTTTCTTGGTGTCAGCCTCCGGTTTCCGTATGGACCCTGAAAAGGTGAGAGCAGTGCTTGAATGGGATCAGCCAGAGGATCTTAAGGCTCTGCAGCGTTTTCTGGGGTTTGCTAACTACTACCGGAAATTTATTTGTAATTTCTCATCTGTTGTCAAACCTCTCACTGACATGACAAGAAAAGGGACGGATTTTTCTAAATGGTCGGACAAAGCTTGCCAAGCTTTTTCCTCTTTGAAAAAATGTTTTGCTTCGGCACCCGTTCTCATCCAACCAGATGCATCACAGCCGTTCGTTGTGGAGGTGGACGCGTCTGACGTAGGGGTGGGTGCAATATTGTCCCAGGGTCCGTCCCCTGGTAAATGGCATCCGTGCGCTTTCTTTTCTAAAAAATTGTCGTCCGCCGAAAGGAATTATGATATCGGCAATAGGGAACTTTTGGCCATTAAGTTGGCTTTTCAAGAATGGCGTCACTTTTTGGAGGGGCAGTCCACCCGGTCACCGTCATTACTGATCACAAGAACCTGCTGTATTTGGAATCTGCTAAGCGTCTGAATTCCAGACAAGCTCGATGGTCGTTGTTTTTTACCAGGTTTAATTTTGTTGTCACTTATCGCCCTGGATCTAAGAATGTTAAGGCGGATGCCTTGTCTCGCAGTTTCCCAGGGGCCGGGAAAATGGATGACCCGATTCCTATCCTTCAGGAGGGGGTGGTAGTGTCGGCTGTATGTTCTGAGCTTGAGGAGGAGGTGTTAGAGGCTCAGGGGGACGCCCCTGCAGGACCTCCAGGGAGACTGTTTGTCCCAAATCAGTTGAGACAAAAGGTTATTGAGGCACATCATAATTCTGCTTTAGCAGGACATCCAGGGAGTAAGGCTACTTTAGATCTCCTTTCTCGCCGGTTTTGGTGGCCTAACGTTAATAAAGATGTTTTAACTTTTGTCGCGTCCTGTGGGGTTTGTGCTCGCTCTAAGACCCCTCATACCCGTCCGTCTGGGACCCTCTTACCCTTGAAACTTCCGGAGCGTCCATGGACTCATTTGTCTATGGACTTCATCACGGACCTTCCTCAGTCGTCAGGGAAGACTGTCATACTGGTGGTTGTTGACAGGTTCAGTAAGATGGCACATTTCATTGCTCTTCCTGCCCTCCCTAATGCTAAAACTCTGGCGCAGGTGTTCATTGGGGAGATTGTGAGACTTCATGGGTTGCCTTCTGATGTGGTTTCAGATAGGGGGTCTCAGTTTGTGTCCAAGTTTTGGAGGGCATTTTGTTTACGTCGGGGGATGCAATTGTCATTTTCCTCGGCTTTTCATCCCCAGACCAATGGTCAGACAGAGCGTCTGAATCAAAGCCTAGAGACTTATCTTTGGTGTTTTGTCTCAGAGAACCAGGAGGACTGGTCTTCTTTCTTGCCTCTGGCAGAGTTCGCTCTTAACAACAGGCGGAGCGAGTCCACTGGTAAGTCCCCGTTTTTTGGGGCATATGGTTTTCATCCCCAGTTTTGTACATTCAATGGGGGGGGCCCTTCTGGGGTTCCTGAGGAGGAGCGTTTCTCGTCGTCACTTGCTTCAGTGTGGAGAGGTGTATTGAATAATCTGAGTGCTATGGGGAACCGTTATAAACGTATGGCTGATAGGAGGAGAGTTTCTGGTCCAGATCTTAATGTGAACGATCTGGTATGGTTGTCTACCAGGAATATAAAACTTAAAGTTCCCTCCTGGAAGCTGGGCCCCAGATTCATCGGGCCGTACAGGATCAGTTCCATAATTAATCCTGTGGCATTTCGTCTGGACCTCCCTCCTACGTTTAAAATCCACAATGTGTTCCACAAGTCATTACTTAAGAGGTACGTGGCACCAGTCATACCATCACCTCTACCTCCTCCTCCAGTGGTGGTCAATGGTAACTTGGAGTTTCAAGTGTCAAAGATCATTGACTCACGTCTGAATCGCCGGTCCCTTCAGTACTTGGTGCATTGGAAGGGGTATGGTCCAGAGGAGAGGACGTGGGTTCCTGCGTCTGACATTAACGCAGATCGTTTGGTGCGGACCTTCCACAGAACTCACCCGGGCAAACCTGGCCCTGAGGGTCCGGAGGCCCCTCGTAGAAGGGGGGGTACTGTCATGTGTGCATCGCCACGAAGATCGTCGCGGTTGCACATTCTGACTTCTCACAGCTGAGTTGCTGTTTCTTTGTGTTTGGCAGTTAGGGAGTTAATTCTGTCTGTGCTCAGTTCTGGGACTGGGTGCAGTTTCTCCCGGCTGCAATTAATTATTTGTTGATTGGTTTCCTTTAAATCTCTGGTTGTCTGTGTTGGGAGTTGCCAGTGAAATTCTTCATGCAGACCACAGATAGGATTGTATCTGTATAGACTTAAGTTAAAGAGCTCCTTAGTTGTTTTAAGCTCACCTTGCTTAGAGTTTAATATCCCAGATCATTTATGTTCCTTCTGTGTTTGAGTGTGTATGCAAGTCTGTGTTTTCTCCAGTCTGTCTTATATGTCTAATCTGTGTATTTAGCAGAGATCAGCCCATATCCCTTTGGTGGTAATCAGTATCCTTCTTAGGACTGATTACAGGGTTCAGGGACTGATAGGAGACAGGGTTAGGCTGGAGACTTGGACCTCTGAACCATTATCAGTACCTCCAAGGTGAGGGATTAGTTAGGACCCCAGTTTAGGGTCAGGTTAGACCCCCGGTCCTCCTCTTTCCTGTGACAGTGTATCAAGTCCTCAAGATTAACCCTGAGTTCAACGGATATCGTGTCAGGTAAATCTATTCTATATTTACATGCTGATGTTGCTAATCTATATGTTGTATAGAGTGTTGTTCTTTTAAGAATAGTTTACTGACATCGTACACATATCATAAGACCGCGTGACAGACTGCATATGTAGCTGCTGTCACCCGCAGTCAGAGTGCCCGGATCGCAGGTAGCGCCCTGCCATCTGGACCCTCCTCCGCTACAGGAGAGACTGAACCAGAGGTGGACCCAGAGCCGGTCCCAGAGGGTCCCAGTGAGGAAGGAACCCTGACGTCACTTCTGGCTGCCTCCAGCCAGGAGTTCCAGGCCGC
>JARQOD010000005.1:433350987-433501475 GCA_033576555.1 Oophaga sylvatica | reverse complement strand
TCTATACTAAGCTCCACCAGCATTGAAATTACTAATAATTTTTATCTGCATCTTGCCTGGACAATAATTTTGGGCATAGTAGCAGTGTGTGGTACTCATTCTATTAGGCCATCTATACTAAGCTCCACCAGCGTTCAAATAACTACGAATTTTTAGCTGCATCTTGCCAGTAAAATTATTTGGGGCATAGTAGCAGTGTGTGGCACTCATTAGTAGTGTAGAAGTTCCATCATTCGTCAAACTCAATCTGACAGGTCGTAACGCCCCCTATCATTTTATCCGTCTCCTTGTGATTTGATCTGTCTGGGAAATCAGGACTGTTGAATCTGGGAAGTTCTATCAAAGTGTTTCATGATTTTATTCGGCTCTATTTATATTTTATCCATCTCCTTGTGGATTTGATCAGTCTGTTTTGTGGGGGAAAGGTCTATCAAGGCGAATCTTGATTTTTATAAGGCTCAAAACTTTTTGTGGGTGATCTTTTAAGTCCAGCAGTAAATGTATGCAAAAGATAGCCTTTTTCTAGCATGGCATTAAATACCTATGTGAGTGTCTGCTTCACTCGCTGGAAAGTTACTGTACAGTCTATCGCTTGCTGGAAAGTTAAAGTTATTGTACAGGGTAAAAGGAGTTTATTGTACAGTATTATTCAGTATAAAAGAATTTTCCCCATAGAGAATTTAAGTAAAGATTGGAGACGTATCTTTTTAGCAGGCCTGCCCCCAGAGAGGTTATGCCCGGACATGTCTAGTTCAGGACAATTGATAGAAGCTCACATCTTAACAGGCTATTTAGATAGGGTAATTCTGTTTCAATTGATAGAATAGACTATTTACGCATAGTAATTAGCACTGTGAGGGGTGAACTTTTTGGAACAATTGCTTTCTGTTCAGAATAATTTAAAATCAAGAGATGGAGCAATTAACACATAGGTGAAAATTACCACGGACTTTCTGTGAAACCTGTTTCTAGGGGAGAGATATCACGACACGTTTAGGATATCTCAATGGCCGGCTCAGCTATATTGTGTATAGCCTAGGCATGTCGGGGCATGTTTAAACGGACATATTATGTATATGGCCGTGTTACAATATTACTCACTATAAAGCGAATGTTTTATTCGTATTTTTAAAAAAGCAATGACGAGGTATTGTAAAACATGATTACAAGATTTTATTGTAATAAATAAATACATCTCAAAGACATTTCAAGCATTGAACTAATTGTGACACCAAAATGGCGATACAGATGGCGATACAGACAGGTTATGGGGGTTCTCTCTAGACAGGCGCAAGTTTGGTGAATATTCCAACAGATGTAGTGCGGAGTTTTTAAATTTGATTTTCTCTCAGCAATAAAATTTCTCACAATTGTATCATTACGCGGTTTATCAGCAGAAAAGTTCTCCAATATCTTACTGAACGGCATGTTCCGAGCTAAAAAATTTAAAAAGTCCATGCAGTAGTGACCGCAGACTGTACTATACGTGTCTTGGATTTGGCTGCCTTGATAATAATAAGTCTCACAATTCTTGTTCAGAAAAGTCACAAACTCGCTCGGAAAGATAGCGCTGTCAGCACATAATCCGTAGCTATCAAAAAATATGGAATTCATGTGTATAGCCCAGGCATGTTGGGGCATGTTCGTATTTTTAAAAAAGCAATGACGCGATATTGTAAAACAAGATTACAAGATTTTATTGTAATAAATAAATACATCTCAAAGACCTATTTTTAAAGATGCTAACCCCCTCAGATATAAAAGACAGACACCTCTTTTTCAAGAAAACATGGGACATGCCTATTCCTATGCAGCGATTTTGAACAGAATTCAACAAAAATCGGGTACAAACTTTTTAGCATAACTATGTTTCTGACTCTCAGCTGCTATTTTAATAGCTACCATACGAATATTGTAGCGAATCAAGCTGTATTAAATTGATTACTAACACGACTCCAGCAACTTGATGACAAATTCAGAGCAAATTCGTTATTTCGGGACGTGTCCCGGCCTATTTTGGCACATGCCCACTCCTAAGCAGCGATTTTGACCACCATTCAACAAAAATCGGGTACAAACTTTTTAGCATAGCTGTGTTTCTGACTCTCAGCTGTTATTTTAAATAGTTACCATACCAATATTGTAGCGAATCAAGCTGTATTAAATTGATTACTAACACGATTCCAGCAACCTGATGACAAATTCACAGCAAATTCGATATTTTGGGACAGGCCTAGGCCTATTTTTTAACGATGCTAACCCCTCAGATATGAAAGACAGACAGCTCTTTTTCAAGAAAACTGTCACTGTGGTGCTTTTTTCTAGCCTTCATCAGTGTAGCCGCTAGGATACACGGACCCCTCCAGCTCATCCCTATGGTGTAGTTTAATGTAGCGAGCAAATAGATCATCGCTCGTGTTTGGAAAATACCATATTTCATAGATGGGGGTGATCCGCTGAATCATTTTTAAACATTTCACGCCGATCATGCACCCACAGCACACTTATGGCGTACCCGCACCTCTGCAGCTAGCGCTTTTTAGCTAAAAAGGCATGATATAATTGCCCGCAGGAGATGTTTGTGACCTTATTTGCATCATTTTCATTATAGCACGACGGACAGCCGTGGAAAAAACAACCCTGAAATTCAAAAACTATGTGCTGGCCGTTAACATAGGCATAGTCATCTAGAAAATATTGAGCGAGTTGTTTCACACACCCTCTCAAGGCATGCTGAATGTCAATGTTCTCGGTATGCGCTACATACATGAGCCACTGTATAGCCTGGGATGAGTAGCGTTTTTGTTGTCCAGTCCTATTTTTAAAGATGCTATGCCCCTCAGAAATAAAAGACAGGCATGTTGGGACGTGTCCCGGCCTATTTTGGCACATGCCCACTCCTATGCAGCGATTTTGACCACCATTCAACAAAAATCAGGTACAAACTTTTTAGCATAGCTATGTTTCTGACTCTCATGCCAAGCCAGAAAGGCCTATTTTGGCACAGGCCCACGCCTATTCAACGATTTTGACCAGCATTCAACAAAAAATTGGGTACAAACTTTTTAGCATACCGGTGTTTCTGACTCTCATGCCATGACACAAGCACCCTGTGCCATGTACTCTAGCCCTGGGTATAAACTCACATAGGGATTTAATGCCATGCTAGAAAAAGGCTATCTTTTACATACATTTACTGCTGGACTTAAAAGATCACCCACAAAAAGTTTTGAGCCTTATAAAAATCAAGATTCGCCTTGATAGACCTTTCCCCCACACCACAGACTGATCAAATCCACAAGGAGATGGATAAAATATAAATAGAGCCGAATAAAATCATGAAACACTTTGATAGAACTTCCCAGATTCAACAGTCCTGATTTCCCAGACAGATCAAATCACAAGGAGACGGATAAAATGATAGGGGTTTTGACGACCTGTCAGATTGAGTTTGACGAATGATGGAACTTCTACACTACTCTCATTCTATTAGGCCATCTATACTAAGCTCCACCAGCGTTGAAATTACTAATAATTTTTATCTGCATCTTGCCTGGACAATACTTTTGGGCATAGTAGCAGTGTGTGGGACTCATTCTATTAGGCCATCTATATAAAGCTCCACCAGTGTTGAAATTACTAATAATTTTTATCTGCATCTTGCCTGGACAATAATTTTGGGCATAGTAGCAGTGTGTGGTACTCATTCTATTAGGCCATCTATACTAAGCTCCACCAGCATTGAAATTACTAATAATTTTTATCTGCATCTTGCCCGGACAATAATTTTGGGCATAGTTGCAGTGTGTAGTACTCATTCTATTAGGCCATCTATACTAAGCTCCACCAGCGTTGAAATTACTAATAATTTTTATCTGCATCTTGCCTGGACAATAATTTTGGGCATAGTAGCAGTATGTGGTACTCATTCTATTAGGCCATCTATACAAAGCTCCACCAGTGTTCAAATAACTACGAATTTTTAGCTGCATCTTGCCAGTAAAATAATTTGGGGCATAGTAGCAGTATGTGGCACTCATTCTATTAGGTCATCTATATTAAGCTCCACCAGTGTTGAAATTACTAATAATTTTTATCTGCATCTTGCCTGGACAATAATTTTGGGGGCATAGTAGCAGTGTGTGGTACTCATTCTATTAGGCCATCTATGCAAAGCTCCACCAGCGTTTAAATTACTAATAATATTTATCTGTATCTTGCCTGGACAATAATTTTGGGCATAGTAGCAGTGTGTGGTACTCATTCTATTAGGCCATCTATACAAAGCTCCACCAGCATTCAAATAACAATTAATTTTTATCTGCATCTTGCCTGGACAATAATTTTGGGCATAGTAGCAGTGTGTGGTACTCATTCTATTAGGCCATCTATACTAAGCTCCACCAGCGTTCAAATAACTATGAATTTTTACCTGCATCTTGCCTGTAAAATAATTTGGGGCATAGTAGCAGTGTGTGGTACTCATTCTATTAGGCAATCTATACTAAGCTCCACCAGCGTTGAAATTACGAATAATTTTTATCTGCATCTTGCCTGGACAATAATTTTGGGCATAGTAGCAGTGTGTGGCACTCATTCTATTAGGCCATCTATTCTAAGCTCCACCAGTGTTGAAATGACTAATAGTTTTTAGCTGCATCTTGCCTGGACAATAATTTTGGGCATAATAGTAGTGTGTGGTACTCATTCTATTAGGTCATCTATACTAAGCTCCACCAGCGTTCAAATAACTACGAATTTTTAGCTGCATCTTGCCTGTAAAATAATTTGGGGCATAGTAGCAGTGTGTGGTACTCATTCTATTAGGCCATCTATACAAAGCTCCACCAGCGTTCAAATAACTACGAATTTTTAGCTGCATCTTGCCTGGACAATTATTTTGGGCATAGTAGCAGTGTGTGGTACTCATTCTATTAGGCCATCTATACTAAGCTCCACCAGCATTGAAATTACTAATAATTTTTATCTGCATCTAGCCTGGACAATAATTTTGGGCATAGTAGCAATGTGTGGTACTCATTCTATTAGGCCATGAGGCGAAATAGCAAAAATAGCAATACACCAGAGAGGCTGGAACCTATTGGATTGCAGGATCCTAAACTAACCGCAACACTAGAAGTAGCCGTGGAGCATACCTAGACGCCTCGTCATAGCCGGAGAGATAGCTACACCTAAAGGCAGAAAGATGAAAGCTATCTGCCCTGTAGCAGAACCCCCAAAGAAATAGGAATCCTCCAAACATGTAATGGCGGTTAGACAAGAAGAAAACACGGACACAGACAGAAAACAGAATGAGCAAATGCTGGGGCCCAATCTGTCTAGATAGAAAAGTATAGGAAAGAATTCTGACTGCAACCCAAAAAAATCCTGACAAAAATACCAACACTTCTGATTAACAAAAAACCTTAGATCACACGATCTCTGCCACCTAAATCAGATCTCTGGTGTAACACACAGCAATTCAGCAAATAAAAAGTGACAAAGGAACAGAGCAAAAGTGCAAATACAAAATGAGCACAATTGCAGCACCAGGCCCCAAAAGGGGACCAGGCTGGAGTCCACTGCAAGCAGCAAACAAGCAAAGAAAATCCAACCAGAGGAAAAAAACAGCAAATCACTTATCTGAAAGAGAGCAGGAATGCAAGCTGAGCTCCAAGCAAGACCAGGAAGAACATTTGATTACCGGCAAGGCTGATGGGAACTCAGGTCACTTATATCAGACCATTCAGAGCCAGCTGAAGGCCATTCAGCAATTAGTTCATTAACCTCAGCAACTACCGGAGGGAGCCCCAGCTCAGAAGTCGCTTCCAGAGTATTCACAACAGTACCCCCCCCCTTGAAGAGGGGTCACCGAACCCTCACCTGCGCAACCAGGCCGTTCAGGATGAGCTCGATGATAGGCATGGATCAGTCTCCCAGCATGGATGTCTGAAGCAAATACCCAAGAATTGTCCTCCTGACCATAACCTCTCCACTTAACCAAATACTGGAGTTTCCATCTAGCAAAACGAGAATCCAATATTTTCTCAACCACATACTCCAAATTGCCCTCAACCAAAACAGGGTCGGGAGGCGCAGCCATAGGAACCACTGGCTCGACAAACCTCTTCAATAAGGACTTGTGGAACACGTTATGGATCTTAAATGTCCCTGGAAGAAGCAAACGGAAGTAAACCGGATTAATAATTTCCATGATCTTATAAGGTCCAATGAATCTTGGCTTGAATTTTGGAGATGCAACCTTCATAGGGATATTTCTTGAGAACAACCAGACCAAGTCCCCCACTTTAAAAAGAGGACCATCAGTCCTATGCCGGTTGGCAAACCGCTGGGCCTTCTCTTGAGAGAGAGACAACCTCTCCACTACCTGGTCCTAAATCTGCTGCATAAGCACCACAATAGAGTCAACCCCCGGACAGACAGAGGCCTCCACCTGTCAGGAAGAAAATCGAGGGTGAAACCCAGAATTGCAGAAAAATGGAGACATCAAGGTGGCAGAGCTAGCCCTATTATTAAGAGCAAACTCAGCCAATGGCAAAAAAGAGACCCAGTCATCTTGATCAGCAGACACAAAACATCTGAAATAAGTCTCCAAGGTCTGGTTTGTTCTTTCGGTTTGTCCATTGGTCTGAGGGTGAAATGCAGAGGAGAAAGATAACTGAGCACCAAGTTTAGAACAAAATGTCCTCCAAAATCTGATACAGTAAAGATGTATATCTTTGTACCGTGTTAGCCAGTAGATAGAAAAATATTTAGAGTTGAGAGTCCTCAGTGGTTGAAACCTTTTAATGGCTAACTGAAAAGATGGTAACAAATTGCAAGCTTTCGAGTAGTCTCGAAAGCTTGCAATTTGTTACCATCTTTTCAGTTAGCCATTAAAAGGTATCAACCACTGAGGACTCTCAACTCTAAATATTTTTCTCCAAAATCTGGAAACAAACTGGACTCCTCTGTCAGACACAATGTTCTCCGGAATGCCATGTAACTGAACCACGTGCTGAAAGAACAAAGGCACCAATTCGAAGGAGGAAGGCAACTTAGGTAATGGCACAAGATGTATCATCTTGGAAAACCTATCGCAGATTACCCAGATAACGGTTATTCTCTGAGAGACAGGTAGGTCGGAAATAAAATCCATTGAAATATGGGTCCATGGCCTCTTGGGTACAGGTAATGGCATTAACAAACCACTAGAACAAGAGCAAGGCTTGGAACGAGAGCAAGTCCCACAGGACTGCACAAAGTCCCTGACGTCATGAGACAAAGTAGGCCACCAAAAGGACCGACTTACCAAGTTTCTGGTACCAAAAATCCCGGGATGACCAGCCAACGCGGAACAATGAATCTCAGACATCACACTCTTCTTCCACTGGTCTGAGACAAACAATTTCCCAACAGGGCAGCGCTCAGGTTTATCCTCCTGACACCACTCCAGAGCCAGTCTCAAATTGGGCGAGATGGCAGAAAGAACTACACCCTCTTTCAAAATAACAGCAGGATCAGATAACTCAGGAGAATCCGCAAGGAAACTCCTCGAGAGGGCATCTGCCTTAACATTCTTAGTGCCAGGAAGAAAAGAAACCACAAAATTAAAACGTGTGAAAAACAAGGCCCACCTGGCCTGTCTAGGATTAAGTCGCTTGGCTGATTCGAGATAAACCAGGTTCTTATGGTCCATAAGGACCACCACCTGATGTTTGGCTCCTTCCAGCCAATGTCTCCACTTTTCAAAGGCCCACTTCATGGCCAATAACTCCCGATTACCCACGTCATAATTACGTTCAGTTGGAGAAAATTTTCGAGAGAAAAAGGCACAAGGGTTACTCTTAGAGGTCTCTGGATCCCTTTGGGACAAAACGGCACCTGCCCCAATCTCAGAGGCATCAACCTCCACCTGAAACGGCAGCGAAACATCAGGCTGCCGTAGAACAGGAGCAGAAATGAATCTCTGCTTAAGTTCCTGAAATGCAGAAACTGCCTCAGGAGGTCAATTCACCACATCGGAACCCTTTTTGGTCAAATCAGTCAATGGTTTAACAATACCGGAGAAATTACCAATAAATTTACGATAAAAATTGGCAAAACCCAAAAATCTCTGAAGAGCCTTTAATGAAGTAGGTTGAACCCAATCACAGATGGCCTGAACCTTGACCGGGTCCATTTCAATAACAGACGGAGACAATATGAATCCCAGAAATGAGACCTTCTGTATGCCAAAAAGACACTTTGATCCCTTCACATACAGTGCATTCTCTCTCAAAATCTGGAACACAGTCCGAACATGTTTCACATGAGAGTCCCAGTCGTTGGAAAAAATCAAGATATCATCCAAATAAACGATCAGAAATTTATCCACAAAATCCCTGAAAATATCATTCATGAAGGATTGGAAGACGGAAGGGGCATTAGTAAGCCCAAAAGGCATCACTAGGTACTCAAAATGCCCCTCTGGGGCATTAAACGCAGTCTTCCATTCATCCCCGTGCTTAATGCGAATAAGGTTATACGCCCCCCTGAGGTCAAGCTTGGTAAACCAACTAGCACTTTTCACTCTGGAAAATAGGTCAGAAATCAAGGGTAACGGATATTGATATTTAACAGTGATCTTATTCAGGAGGCGATAATCAATACACGGCCTCAATGAACCATCCTTTTTGGCCACAAAGAAAAAACTGGCTCACAAGGGTGAAGAGGATGGTCTGATATGACCCTTCTCCAAAGACTCCTTGATATAAGATGGCATAGCATCATGTTCAGGTACAGATAAATTAAAAAGGCGACCTTTAGGAAATTTACTACCAGGCACTAACTCAATAGCGCAATCATAGCTCCTGTGAGGAGGTAAGGATACAGACTTACTCTCACTAAACACATCAGAAAAATCAGTCAAAAAGTCAGGGACATCCTGAGACTGGGGAGAGGCAGAAAAAACAGGAGTGTCAGTATTAACACATTGGCAACCCCAACTGGTCACAGACACAGATTTCCAATCCAAAACAGAATTATGAGTCTGTAACCAAGGGAAACCCAGTACAATAATGTCATGCAAATTATGCAACACCAGAAATTTGCAGCTCTCCTGATGATCTGGTTCAACCCTTATTATCACCTGAGTAGAAAACTGGGGTTTATTCTCCGCCAAAGGGGTAGAATCAATGCCCAGTAAAGGAATAGACTTCCGTAGGGGTATCATGGGAAACCCACAACGTTTGGCAAAGTCAAAATCCATCAGGTTAATAGCTGCTCCTGAATCAACAAAAGCCTGAGCCGAAAATGTGGACAGGGAGCAAATCAGGGTAAAAGTCAACAGAAATTTAGTCTGAACTCTACCAAGACAACTGAGTGCGCAAAACGTCTACCCCACGTATGGCAGACGGAAATAGCATGAGAGGCGTCACCACAGTAGAAACATAACCCATTGCGCTTTCGAAACTCATGACGCTGAGCCCCAGAAGTCACTCCATGCATGAGCTCAGGAGCTGGCTCACAAGGCAACGCTATCTCATGCATACCTCTGCGCTCACGCAAACGTCTGTCAATTTGAATAGCCAAAGACATAGAATCATTGAGACCAGAGGGAACAGGGAATTTCACCATAACGTCCTTTACATTTTCTGACAGACCCTTCCGAAAAAGGGCTGCCAAAGCATCATCATTCCATTTGGTCAGGACTGCTCACTTTTGAAATTTCTGAAAGTATAGCTCAGCGTCTTCACGACCCTGATTTAATGCTAACAAGGTCTTTTCAGATTGGTCAGTGACATTAGATTCATCGTACAATAACCCCAGAGCCTGAAAAAATATATCAACATCACTCAAAACAGGATCCCCAGGTGTCAGGGAAAAAGCCCAATCCTGAGGGTCGCCGCGCAGCAGAGAGATGACAATTTGAACCTGCTGTGCTGCGTTCCCTGAGGACTTAGGTTTCAAGGCAAAAAACAACTTACAGTTATTTTTGAAATTCAGAAATTTAGACCGATCCCCCAAAAATAAATCTGGTATGGGGATCCTAGGTTCCACAACCGGCAACCTATCAAGATAGGTAGCAATACTCTGAACCTCAGCGGCAAGCCGCTCCACATGGCCAGGCAACTGTGCAAACTCCATTGAGGAAAAAAAAATTCCTCCTCAGTACCCAGAGAAAAAGAGGGGAAAAAATGCAACAAACAGAAAAAAAAAAAAAAATTTCTGACAACCCCCTTTTCTTTTTTCTTTTTTACTATTTTTTCCCTTCTTTGAGTACCATATAATTTTCAGTTTGGCCGGTAATACTGTTATGTTTCGGTAGCTGAGGAGAAATAGCAAAAATAGCAATACACCAGAGAGGCTGAAACCTATTGGATTGCAGGACCCTAAACTAACCGCAACACTAGAAGTAGCCATGGAGCGTACCTACGGTGATCCTAGACACCTTGTCACAGCCGCAGAGATAGCTACACCTAAAGGCAGAAAGATGAAAGCTATCTGCCCAGTAGCAGAACCCCCAAAGAAATAGGAAGCCCCCAATCATGTAATGGCAGTTAGAAAAGAAGAAAACACGGACACAGACAGAAAATAGAATGAGCAAACACTGGGGACCAATCTGTCTAGATAGAAAAGTATAGGAAAGAATTCTGACTGCAACCCAAAAAAACCCTGACAAAAATACCAACACTTCTGATTAACAAAAAAAACCTGAGATCACACAATCTCTACCACCTAAATCAGATCTCTGGTGTAACACACAGCAATTCAGCAAATAAAAAGTGACAAAGGAACAGAGCAAAAGTGCAAATACAAAATGAGCACAATTGCAGCACCAGGCCCCAAAAGGGGACCAGGCTGGAGTCCACTGCAAGCAGAAAACAAGCAAGGAAAATCCAACCAGAGGAAAAAAACAGCAAATCACTTATCTGAAAGAGAGCAGGAATGTAAGCTGAGCTCCAATCAAGACCAGGAAGAACAATTGATTACCGGCAAGGCTGATGGGAACTCAGGTCACTTATATCAGACCATTCAGAGCCAGCTGAAGGCCATTCAGCAATTAGTTCATTACCCTCAGCAACCACCGGAGGGAGCCCCAGCTCAGAAGTCGCCTCCAGAGTATTCACAACAGATAGCCACACTGCAATGCTCTGCCCGGTGTACATCTCTCTGCAGGCCTGCTGGTGCTTGTGAGTCTTTACTGTGTCCATCCTGAATCTGTGCTCTGCGGCCGGGAGCCTTTCCCAACAAACTCCTGCTCGGCCTGCATGCTCTGCAACGCTACCGGGGCCTCACTGCACCCAACCCTTATCACTGCCACGCGGTCTATTTCTGCTAACAGCGCAGCACAGGTCCTCTCTCACTCAGCCCTCCGGCGGGAAGCTCCTCTCTTTTCCCACACAAACCTCCTTATACTCCCTGACTCACCACGCCCCCTCTCTGCAGGTCATGGGTCTCCTCCATCCTCAATTTCTTTCCCCCAGCAACAGGAGGTTCAGCCCCAACAGTTCCGGACCCGGCTCTTAGGCAGCACTTGTAACCTGTTTTTTTCTTCTAGACATATCTTTCAATTAGGCTTCGATAAAATGGCTGATCAATGCACACATGTGCCTCACAACTGCCGCATGTTACCCTCCTTGATTGTGTCTCGACCACGCACCACAATTGTGGGTTTCCAGGGATATGGGGTACTCGGAGCCGAGCCCATGAAAGTCTATGGGATTTGTGTCACTGGCAGCGGTGGCTCGTTCCGTGTCCCTGGCGGTCAGGCGTATGTTGGGGGGGAATATTTACAGGGGATAGGTATATATACAGTTCGTGACGCCACCTGTAGTTCTCTGATCACTAAGACCAGCGCTGCTGTAGATCTCTGAGGGGATGGTGAGGCAGCTAGATGTCGGGTCCCCTACAGGTGGGACTCTTCCCTCAGGTCGATAGTTATGGTGGGGTTGTGCAGGGATGCAATCAAATAACTCAGTCTCACACCATCCAGCGTCTTTCCATACCTTTTACTTGTCAGATGATAAGGCAGGTCCCAGGGAGGCTGGTCGGGTGGAGGATGTGCTTTGAGGCAACAGCTGGAACAGGTTATGGGCCTCCTTGACTTTCAAAATGGTGAGTTCAACCAGCATAAAGCGTAGTTCACTCCAGAATCTCCAGCTTCTCCAAGCTGTACTGCCCGGTCAGTTTTGTGGTCGGAGTCTTCCTTTGAGAGAGCTGGGTTCCTAATGTTGTCCTGCAGTGACTCCAAGTTCCCACTCTCCCTGACCCCAGTTACGTACCGACACTCCAAGGGCTGCTTTCTGCTACCTAAGGTCCAGTAAGCCTCTGGTTTTTCTATCACTATGCCTGGAGCTATAGTGACGCTTCGGTCCCCAGTGACCGGTGACAATGTGCAGGATAATCCAATCCTAAGGCACTTCTAAATTCCTTCCACTATGCCTTTCGCCCTGTCCGCGCTTGTAGCATAAGTACTCCACACTTCCAAAGGCTATGCAGATTAGTCCCTTCTTGCTTCTTTCCAGAGCTTGCTAACAGGTGCTCAGTAATCTTCTAGTTTCAGGAGCACGTCTCTGAACTCCACTGTCCTTGGGACAGGAGACTGAAGGTCCTGATGCTCACTCCTCTCTCTTCCTGAACAGACTTCACACTGTCTGCTCTGTCCGAGGACAGGAAACTGACTAGACTCACTGGACCTCTTCCTCCCTCCACGTCCAGGCTAGACTCCCTGAAACTGACTGACTGGCTGGCTGCATCTCACTAGCCTATATAACCTATGGGTGTGTCTAAGTGTGTGATGGAGTGAATGTTTATTGAGCATTAAACTGTTACCTCTCCGCACACTCTCCAGGGTACTGCGTGTGCCTTCACACCAGGGCTACACATTCCCCCATGGTAAAATACAGCACTCCCGGGCTGTGAAATACAAGAAGACATTTTGTTTTTTTGCATTAAACATTAACATTAACTCTTCCCATCCGGGAGGTAAGGATTTCTTGAACGTTGCATTAAAACATATAGAAAAATACAAAAAGTATTAAAGCATCAAGGCATTCAATATATACACAGTATTCTTGTGAAGGACCCGCACCAAACCTTCAACGTGGGTCCTGGGTGGGCTGCAGGACATCTGGCTGCAGACCTCGCTCAGTGCCACACCACACGGGTTTTATATTCAGAGGTAGTTGAGGTGGTTTCATGTAAAACCAATATAATGCACCTTAGTGCAACTATTTACAGGATACAGTTTTTGGGCTGGCTCAGTCCTCAGCCACGCAGTCCATTATAAGACACATTTTCAAATAATTCGCATTATATCAGATTCTATTTACTCAACTAGAGTATTCCCTATAAACTTGGTGCAAATATGCGACCACTTATCACATAAATACTATAAAGTGCAAAACTCTCTTTTTCTGCTTACCCAGCCGGGCATTCTATTTTTGGCAAAATATGCAAACATTATATACTCGTATCAACGGTGCAAACTATTTTCACTTTTATAAAAACTTATATACATCTTCTCAGCTGCGGTAAACCCTGTCTGGGTCCTACCGTTCTTCACATTTTCTTGCAGGCTTCCATTATACTTTCCATCCCGGGGGCTGGAACAATACGATGATCCTTAGATCCCATGACCAACAAGTCGTGACCTGCTATCAGAGTTTGGGTCGCTACAGTCCTCGTGCGAACCACTAGGGGCGCGCCGGGCGCTTCCGCTTTGTGAGACGCTGTCTGCGTCACTGTAATAGCCACTTTCTCTCGCGATGCAGAAATAGTCGCCGTGCGCGACGTTGTGTAGACTGCTGATTGCGATGTGGAATGGGTCGCAGGTTGCGATGTAGTAGGACAAGGTAGTGAAGAGTACGCAGGGGGCACTTCCAACTGTGATATACTCTCCTGGGGCGATGCCGGGGCACGGCCTGATGCAGCGGTAGATTGTGACTGGGATGCGCTGGCAATGGTGACGTTACCTGCGTCAGGGACGGGGTCACGGACGATTGTGACATTAAGGGCATACCATCCCTTCATACCCCAGTGCCGTGTATAGGTTACTATGTCCCCATTAATTAGGTCCCTCCCGGGATGGCCGATGGGCAGGTGGGATTCTACGTCCCTGCGACTGACAAAGACCCCTGGGTAGAGGCCCGGTTCTCTAATGAAGCCCCAGCCCTTCCGGAGTTGGAACTCTGTCACACACCCCTGCCGCCGCGGTTCCCTTAGAGTACCTTTTTCCCTGCGGACACTTTCCTTGTCCGCAATCAGCTGTTCGTACTGCCGCTGCCGGTTCCGCTGCGCTTCCCGCTCTTCCTCCTGCCGGCGTCGCTGTTCCTCTTCGCAACGCTGCCACTCACGTTCCCACTGGGCGGTGTAGGCGACGTCATCCAGGCGTGCCATCTCATCCCAGTCGACGTCTGGTAATGATGGACAGGACCCCTCCGGTGTCCCTGCCGGGGATCGATCATCTGCTGCGGCCTCCTGGCCGGGCGGGCGTTCCGGAACTGGCGGTACCTCCTCAATCTCCTTCGCTTCCACCGCTTCCTCAGTAGGTTCAGGGTCGGTCCTTTTGGGGGTAGCCTCCGGTTGCTCCTTAGCCTTGGGCAGCAGAAGTTTCAGTAACTCAAATCGTGGGGGGTCGTCGAGGGGAGAGAACACCGCGTCCCACAGCCGCCGCTGCATCTGGGTACGCCGGCGTCTCTCGATCTCCTCCTTGCCAGGTTGTTGCAAAACCATCTTCTTCAATCTGGCATTTTCCTCTTTAATCTCCAGCAATGCTTGCTGCAGGTGCAGGACCACGGATGGTTCCGGTTCTAGTGGCAGCTTGGCTGGGGAACGGGGCCTGCCTTCCACCGCTTCCCTGCTCGGCTGCACACGTCCTGCTTCCATGATGTTCCAGACCCGTCTCTCTTCTTCTAGAGCCGTCCGGTCTCTTCCGTGGAGGCGGGGTTTTCGTCTCCTCCTCTTCGCAGGGAAGGTGAAGAGGAGGCGGACCTCCTTTGCTGTAGGGCAGGATCGCATATTGTAATAGCACTTTGAGAGGGCAGGCATTCTCTTCGCGCCACAGGGGGGCACACGCCTACGAATCCACGCCCACCTTCTTCTCCAGCGCCTGAGGGCACGAATTTGGCGGCAAAATGGCGGATTTTAGCGCCAAAAATAGCAAACAGTCCTTTTTCACAAAAACACCTCCACAGGCACACAGGGCTCGCAATTTTGCGAGTTTCGTATCCTGTTCGTGACGCCAAGTTGTCTCGACCACGCACCACAATTGTGGGTTTCCAGGGATATGGGGTACTCGGAGCCGAGCCCATGAAAGTCTATGGGATTTGTGTCACTGGCAGCGGTGGCTCGTTCCGTGTCCCTGGCGGTCAGGCGTATGTTGGGGGGGAATATTTACAGGGGATAGGTATATATACAGTTCGTAACGCCACCTGTAGTTCTCTGATCACTAAGACCAGCGCTGCTGTAGATCTCTGAGGGGATGGTGAGGCAGCTAGATGTCGGGTCCCCTACAGGTGGGACTCTTCCCTCAGGTCGATAGTTATGGTGGGGTTGTGCAGGGATGCAATCAAATAACTCAGTCTCACACCATCCAGCGTCTTTCCATACCTTTTACTTGTCAGATGATAAGGCAGGTCCCAGGGAGGCTGGTCGGGTGGAGGATGTGCTTTGAGGCAACAGCTGAACAGGTTATGGGCCTCCTTGACTTTCAAAATGGTGAGTTCAACCAGCATAAAGCGTAGTTCACTCCAGAATCTCCAGCTTCTCCAAGCTGTACTGCCCGGTCAGTTTTGTGGTCGGAGTCTTCCTTTGAGAGAGCTGGGTTCCTAATGTTGTCCTGCAGTGACTCCAAGTTCCCACTCTCCCTGACCCCAGTTACGTACCGACACTCCAAGGGCTGCTTTCTGCTACCTAAGGTCCAGTAAGCCTCTGGTTTTTCTATCACTATGCCTGGAGCTATAGTGACGCTTCGGTCCCCAGTGACCGGTGACAATGTGCAGGATAATCCAATCCTAAGGCACTTCTAAATTCCTTCCACTATGCCTTTCGCCCTGTCCGCGCTTGTAGCATAAGCACTCCACACTTCCAAAGGCTATGCAGATTAGTCCCTTCTTGCTTCTTTCCAGAGCTTGCTAACAGGTGCTCAGTAATCTTCTAGTTCAGGAGCACGTCTCTGAACTCCACTGTCCTTGGGACAGGAGACTGAAGGTCCTGATGCTCACTCCTCTCTCTTCCTGAACAGACTTCACACTGTCTGCTCTGTCCGAGGACAGGAAACTGACTAGACTCACTGGACCTCTTCCTCCCTCCACGTCCAGGCTAGACTCCCTGAAACTGACTGACTGGCTGGCTGCATCTCACTAGCCTATATAACCTATGGGTGTGTCTAAGTGTGTGATGGAGTGAATGTTTATTGAGCATTAAACTGTTACCTCTCCGCACACTCTCCAGGGTACTGCGTGTGCCTTCACACCAGGGCTACACAATTGCTTCAATATTGAGTGCCCATGTCCATGACATCATCCGGAGGTTTCTCCATGAATTTGTTCCACTATGAATGCCGGATGTGAGGGTATATACTTTCGCGGTATGCAGTGATGCACATGCATGCCTGATCTGGCATTCATTATGAACCATGCTATTTAAAGGCTTATATAGATACCCATCAGTACCTTGTTTTGAAAAAGCTAACGCGAAACAGGCGTTAGCAAGGGATCCCTCCCTTATCCCTGCAGCAGCGATTCAACATGGGTAGAGTTGAGCGAATTTCTTCAGGTCCCTGCTTATTCGGCAAGCTACAGCGCTTTCCAAATAAGCTACAGCGGGTACCCGGATATATGGAGCACGCTGGCTGATCAGCTGATCGGTGCAGCAGCTGCATGTGTCGCGGCTGTGTCACAGTAACAGCACATGCATGGAGAGCCTGTATGATGGGGAGGGGCGATGATGCTATCATCAGCACAACGATCGCGCTTCTGTGCATACTTATACAGTCGCTGTTGACAATTAAACATGAAGCTTTGCATGCAGACAAGGGGGAAACAGAGAAAGACATGTGACAGGGAAATACTAACCAGCCCCATCTCATCTGCTCAGCACTGATTGGGTAATAATGAGCACGTGGAGACTGAGGTGGAGGAGGAACAGGAGCTGGTTGCTAGCGCAACAGAGACTAGTACCCACTCAAGCTTTATTCCGTCTCTCCTATGCAGATGGGCTAAGGAAGGGGAATGAGGTGGAAGAGATGGAGGAGGAGGAGTAGGAGACACTGAGTAGTCATCATGGTTGAGACAGGGAAACTTTATGTACCGCTGCCTCTCCTGTGACCCTCACTCTACATTCATCTTGGTCAAAGAAGAGTACTGGTTGTTCACTCTGCTCAATCCATGCTATAAGGAGAAACTTACATTTCTACTTCCTGAGGCGGAGAGGTCTAGTAAAATGGTGCTATAGTCGAAGGCTATGGAAAATATGTTGGAAAAATTCCCATCAGACAATGCAATTGGCAGGGGGCAAGCTTCCTTACCCTACCAAGGAGGAAAGGTAAGGGACACACACCAGGTATACGAGTACCACAACTACACTTTGTTCACAATATTTGAATGAGGTACTACAGTTGGTGTGTTCAAGGGTGAATGGATGACCGTGCTCGTAATTTTTGGCAAGCATTTAGTGCATAGCTTTTCAGTCTAGGAGTACCACTACATGACAATTTGAACAGAAATTGTATGAGACCCCCTTTATGTCTAATACAGGGTGTATCTGACTGCCTCTCCCATCACATTTTTGGCAGTTCTTGCTTCTTTCATTAATTACACTAAAATTTCCATTTAAAAAAAAAATCAATTTTTGTATTCTTAAATTAGTTTTTTTTTTAATTCTTTTTAAATTTTGCTAAGTCATTATACAGGAAAGAATGTTTATTAACATTTTTTTCTGTAAACTCCAGTTCCTTGTCAATTATGAATGTTTTACTGTCACTCCTTAAAGTGGAGTAAAAATGTGACATCATTGTTCTCAGCAGCAATCTGGGAGTCAGAGATGCTTTCAGGGGTCTTTCTTATGCTATTCTCCTTCCATTTAGCACTTTTTCCATCATCCATTTCAACATTTTCACCACCCCCAGAGCTCCTTGTAGAGTCTGCCATAAAAATGCTTGGATTTCCCATCAACTCCCATTAACTCGTTACTTAAAATGAGCATCCAATCCTTAGGAATTGCTCTGTTTGAGTAATGAGCATCTGAGCATTTTAGTGCTTGGACATCTCTAATAGTCGGTCAAAGTTGGTATTATCTCGGGATGGACACTGTGCATTACTATAATGCAAAAACTTTACCTTAAACTCTGCCCAGGTCAAAGCCACGTGTTCAAAACGTGCCGAAAAATATGTGGGCTCAGCGCCGGAGCCCACATCAAAGGGAGGGAGTCCGACATCGGCGTACTATTATGCCCGATGTCGGCAAGGGGTTAACACAGGCACTGAGTAATGATGTGCAATACTGATTAAAGCACTGAAGCCAAAGGATAAACACAGAGGTTGCATGGATCAAATAAAATAGTACATAAAAAAATCTAAATCCTGCACACAGATTTAGCACCATAAGTACAGATAGTGATCAGTGATGTGTGTAACTGATCAATTTCTTACATTGCAAGCTTGCGAGCAGAGCCTTCACTTCTTGTGGAACTGTTAAAGTTTGTAATATCTTTATTGTTTGTACATGTACTCACTAGTTGATGGGTGAGCACTAAAATGCTCAGGTCCTCGTTGCTCGGGTCGAGCAAATTGGAATGCTCGGGTGCTCGACCTGAGCAACGAGCCCAATGTAAGTCTATGGGAAACCCGAGCTTTTTTGCCGCGACCCCCCCGGAGGTCTTTTTAGGGTATCAAAACTTTGGAAATCTATGGGAACAGTGTTCAAATGACATGGGAACATCATGGGAAGACCCCTGGAAGCATTTCTGACTCCTAGGTCACTGCTGTGAACAATGTTGTCAGAGTCTAACGCCACTTTTACAGGCGCACACTAAAACATACAAAAACGAAACCAAAATGGATTTTCCTGGGAAATATGTTAAGGAACATCCTTTCCAGGGTAATTATTTGTATGTAAGGCAAAATAAATAACCCCCCCAAAAAAATATACCTCCATCACTTAGGCTATGTTCACACATAGCGTTTTTGATGCGTTTTTCAACTTTAGCATTGCTTTCAACCAATACAAATGCATTCACTGGGAAATGTAATTTTAACATTTAATAACCTTAGCTGGCCATGTGGTGTGTGACACATCATCAGACACATCCTGTTTCATTTATGAAGGAGTGCCTCTGAAAGCCAGACAGCTTATTTTCATAGGGGCATCAGGCGATATTAATATTCTTAAAGCTCATGCTTTGTTCCCATTATTAAACAGTGGGTCTCCTATACTGTTATTGACTATGCCGTGAGTGGCTGGGCTGCCAAAAATTAGGATGCACTCCGATACCCCTTTGACGAGATGTACAGGGCCTCATGAAAAAATGTTCCCATTATAAGAAAGTGGGTCCCCCATAGTTTTATGCATTGAATGCAAGGCCTGCCTTGCCCCAAAGTTACACACACCCCAATAACCCGTTGAACCGACGTAGTGCATGGCCACAAGAAACCAAAGTTCCTATTATGCTTATTTTTTTTTACTCCCATACAGTTTGCCCATGAAGTGAATGCAAGGCTAGCCCTGCCAAAAACTTACATGCACCCCAATAACACTTGGAACAGACGTCTTTGATGGCCACATGAAACCAATTTTCCCATTATTATGAATTTTGTACTCCAATACCGTTTGCCCAAGAAGTGAATGCAAGGCCTGCCCTGCCCCAAAGTTACACGCACCCCAATAACCCTTAGAACTGACATCCTGGATAGCTACATGAAACCAAAATTCCCATTATTTTTCATTTGGTACTGCCATGTTGTTTGCCTATGTATTAATTGCAAGGCCCGCCTTGCCACAAAGTTACACACACCCCAATAACCCTTTGAATCGACGTTCTGGATGGCTACATGAAAAAAAAAGTTCCCATTATTTTTCATTTGATACTGCCTTATTGTTTGCTTATGCATTGAATGCAAGGCCTGCCCTGCCCCAAAGTTACACGCTGTTAAGAATAGAGAAGAGCAAATGTTGTTCCTATCTTCAAAAATGGGAAGAAGGTGGACACAGGGAACTATACGCTGGTGAGTCTGACTTCTATACCAGGAAAGATCTTTGAACAAATTATTAAACAACATGTATGTACCGTATATACTCATGTATAAGCCGACCCGTGTATAAGCCGACCCCCCTAATTTTGCCACAAAAAAACTGAGAAAACTTATTGACTCTTGTTTAAGCCTAGGGTGAAAAATGATTATGCCCCATATGCTCCATAGATTAGGCCCCCATAAACTGCACAGATTATGCCCCCGTATGATCCACAGATTATGCCCCCATATGCTCTCCTGATTATGCCCCCGTATGCTCCACAGATTATGCCCCCATATGCTCCACAGATTATGCCCCCGTATGATCCACAGATTATGCCCCATATGCTCCACAGATTATGCCCCCATATGCTGCACAGATTATGTCCCATATGCTCCAGATTATGCCCCCATATGCTCCAGATTATGCCCCCATATGCTGCACAGATTATGCCCCCATATGCTACAGATTATGCCCCATATGCTGCACAGATTATGCCCCCATATGCTCCACAGATTATGCCCCCATATGCTCCAGATTATGCCCCCATATGCTCCAGATTATGCCCCCATATGCTCTAGATTATGCCCCCATATGCTGCACAGATTATGCCCCATATGCTCCACAGATTATGCCCCCATATACTCCAGATTATGCCCCCATATGCTCCAGATTATGCCCCCATATGCTCCAGATTATGACCCCATATGCTCCAGATTATGCCCCCATATGCTGCACAGATTATACCCCCATATGCTACAGATTATGCCCCCATATGCTCCACAGATTATGCCCCCGTATGATCCACAGATTATGCTCCCATATGCTCCAGATTATGCCCCCATATGCTGCACAGATTATGCCCCCATATGCTACAGATTATGCCCCCATATGCTGCACAGATTATGCCCCCGTATGATCCACAGATTATGCCCCATATGCTCCAGATTAGGCCCCCATATGCAGCACAAATTATGGCCCCGTATGATCCACAGATTATGCCCTTATATGCTCCAGATTATGCCCCCATAGTATACGTCCCTTATGCTTATGCTGCTGCAAAAAAAAAAATTACATACTCACCTCTCGTCGCTGGGGGCCAGGTGCTGGTGTCCTATGCAGGCGGTGACACTGGCGTGCTATGGGGAACAGGTGCCGGTGTCACCGCTCGCTCAAGACCCCGGCACCTGAGATATTTACCTGTCACTGGACCGCTCCACCGCTGCGCTCTGCTCCCTCTTCCAGGTCCTCGGCAGTGAATGATCAGGCAGAGGGCGCGGCGCGCACTAACGACGTCATCGCGCCCTCTGCCTGAACATTCACAGCCAGAGGAGTCGGACGAGGGAGCAGCGCAGCGGCGGTCCGGGTACAGGTAAATATCGCTATACTCACCCCTCCGGCGCGTCATTCTCTGCAGCGTCTCCTCTTCTCCTGGCGGTCTCCGCAGCGCTTCCGTCCTACAGCGGTCACGTGGTACCGCTCATTAAAGTCATGAATATGTGCATATTCATGACTTTAATGAGCGGTACCATGTGACCGCTGCAGGAAAGAGCCGGAGATCGTGGGAGAAGCAGGGGTGCTGCAGAGACCGCGCCGGCGGAGGGGTGAGTATGATCCGACACCCCCGCTCCCCCTCCCCCGCCGACCCCCGTATATGACCCGCGTATAAGCTGAGAGGGGGACTTTCAGCCCTAAAAAATGGGCTGAAAATCTCGGCTTATACACGAGTATATACGGTAAGTACCTGGATAAGAATGAAGTGATTAACCAGAGTCAGCATGGGTTTTTAATAATAAGTCATGTCAAACTAACTTAATTTCCTTCTGTGACAGAATCACTGACTGAGTGGATCAGGGAAATGTGGTAGATATAGTAGATCTTGACTTCAGCAAAGCATTTGACAAAGTATGTCACACAATCCTTATTGAAAAAATGACTACGTATGGAATGGACAAGGCAACAGATAGGTGGATTAATAACTGGCTTAGTAATCGGACCCAAAGGGTGGTCGTAAATGGTTGCACATCCATTTGGAAGAATGTATCAAGTGGGGTACCACAGGGCTCTGTCCTGGGCCCTGTATTGTTCAACATCTTTATCAATGATTTAGATCAAAGAATTGAGGGTAAACTGATTAAATTTGCTGATGACACAAAGCTAGGAGGGATAGCTAATACTAGAGAAGAGAGAGAGGATTCAAAAAGATATAAATATCTTTCGGGCAGCAACTAACAGAATGGTTTTTAACAGGGAAAAATGCAAAGTATTACATATGGGAAATAAAAATGAAAAAAGCATATACAGAATTGGAGGAATAAAGCTAAGCAGCAGCACATGTGAAAAAGACTTGGATATGCTAATAGATCACAGACTGAACATGAATCAGCAGTGTGATGCAGCAGCAAAAAGGCAAATACAATTCTGGGATGTATTAACAGAAGCATACAGTGTAGATCACGTGAAGTCATTATTGCCCTGTACTCCTCTTTGGTCAAACCTCATCTGGAATACTATGTCCAGTTCTGAGCACTACATTTTAAAAAAGACATCAACAAACTGGAGCAAGTTCAAAAAGAGTGACCAGAATGCAAACCATGTCCTATGATGCAAACCATGTCCTATGAGGAATGGTTACAGGATTTGGGAATGTTTAGCTTGCAAGAAAGAAGACTGAGAGGAGACTTAATAGCTGTCTACAAATTTCTCAAGGGCTGTCACATTGTAGAAGGATCATCTTTATTCTCATTTGCACAAGGAAAGACTAGAAGTAATGGGATGAAACTGAATGGAAGGAGACACAGATTAGAAATTAGAAAAAACTTTTTGACAGGTGATCAATGAGTGGAACAGGCAGCCACGAGAGGTAGTGAGTTCACCTTCAATGGAAGTCGTCATACAGAGGCTGGACAGATATCTGTCTGGGATGATTTTGTGAATCCTGCTTTGAGCAGGGAATTGAACCAGATGATCCAGGAGATCCCTTCCAACTCCACAATTCTATGATTCTATGATTCTTTTGCATCCCAATAACCCTTTGAACCAATGTACTGGATGACCACATGAAACCAAAGGTCCCATTCTGCTTATTTTTTTACTCCCATACAGTTTGCCCATGAAGTGAATGCAAGGCCGGCCATGCCACAAACTTACACACACCCCAATAACACTTGGAACAGACATCCTGGATGGCCACATGAAACCAAAGTTCCCATTATTAGAAATTTTGTACTGCCACACAGTTTGCCTATGCATTGAATGCAAGGCCTGCCCTGCCCCAAACTTACATGCACCCCAAAACTCTTTTGAACCAACGTACTGGATGGCCACATTAAAGCAAAGTTCCAATTCTTATTTATTTGGTATTGCCATACTGTTTGCCTATGCATTGATTGCAAGGCCTGCCCTGCCCCAAAATTACACTCACCCCAATAACCCTTTGAACCGACATACTGGATAGACACCTGAAAGCATTGTTCCTAGTAATTTGGTACTCCCATACTGTTTGGCTATGCAGTAAATTGTTGAGCCTGAATAACCTGCATTGGAGAAAGTCAGTGTTGAGGATGAAGACCCGGCAGTGGAGAATGTCAGTGTTGAGTCTGAAAAAACCTGCAGTGGAGAATTTCAATATTGAGGCTGAAGACTCAGCAGTGAAGCATTGCAGTGTTAAAGCTAAAAAAACACCTCGCAGTGGAGCATTTCAGTGTTGAGGCTGAAGAAACTAAAGTGGAGAATTGCAGTGTTGAGGATGAAGAAGACTCAAAAGTGGAGAATTGCATTGTTGAAGCAGCCCCCTACAGTTCCCATTATTAGGAACTGGCTCTCCCATACTGTTTGGCTATGCAGTGAATGCAAGGCCTGCCCCAAATTTGCATGCAACCATATCCCCCTTGGAAGAAACAAAAAGGAGGGCCTCATAAAAAAATTTTTTACCATTAGAAAGGAGCGGGTGTCCTATCCTTGTAATGCCCATACACAAAATGTATGGGCTGACAAACATTTCCCCCTGGGGGGTACACATCAGCATACTGTGTCAACATTTTTGTTACGGGCAACATAAACAACATTCAAAACAATAACGTGGCCGTTGCATCATGGAACACATTCACCCTGATGATCTAGTGGTGGTGTCGGAGGAGACGTGGAGGATGGTCTCCGAAAAATGTCTTCCCAGTTTAAAGGAGTGGGTCTCCTATACTTGTAATGCTCACACACTAAGTGTATGAGCTGACAAACATTTCCCCATGGGGGGTACACATCAACATACTGTGTACACATTTTTTTACGGGCATCATAAACACCCTTGAAAACACTAATATGGCTTTTGCATCACGGAAAACGTTCACCCTGGTGATCTAGTGGTGGTGTCTGAAGAGACATGCAGGATGTCCTCCTATAAATCTTTTCCCAATTTAAAGGAGTGGGTCTCCAATACTTGTAATGACCATACACTAACTGTATGGACTGACAAACATTTCTCCTTGGGGGGGGTACACATCAACATACTGTGTAAACTTTTTTTTACGGGCATCATAAACACCCTTGATAAAAAACAAACCTGTGTGTTGCATCATGGACTACGGTCTCCATGGTGACCTAGTGGTGGTGGATGATGAGGATGAGAAGGAGGAGGATAACAGCAAATAGCCAAAATCAGGAAGCGTATAGCCATATGTGGGTGTGAAGAGATGCATGAGATAATGACACTGGATTTGAGGTTATGTTTCGCTGTTATCATTCAGTGTTGTAGAGAAGTCTGGCCCAATCCAGCCCTTGTTCATTTTTATAAAAGTCAACCTGTAAGTATTTTCAGTTGACAGGCGGATGCGCTTATCAGTTATAATTCCACCAGCGGCACTAAAAACCAGCTCTGACAAAACGCTAGCTGCAGGGCAGGCCAGGACCTCCAAGGCGTAGAGAGCCAGTTCATGCCACATGTCCAGCTTGGATACCCAATAATTACAAGGCACAGAGGAATCATGGAGGATGTTGTTATGGTTAGCAAGGTACTCCCTCAACATCTTCTAAAACTTTGCACTCCTTGTGACAGTACACCACACCTCAGGGTCACTGCGATGGAGGGTCTGAGAAAACTCTCCCAGAACTTTGCCAGTGTTCCCCTGCCTCTGCTGGATTGGAGTTCTGTCTCTCTCGCCTGTACTCCTTGGTTGTCCAAAGAACTGTGACCTCTGCAGCCAGCGTTTTCAGATGGGAATTTTTTTAATAATTCTTCAACAAGGGCCTTCTGGTACTGTACCATTTTAGTACACCTGTCTGCCTCTGGAAGAAGAGATTGAAAGTTCTCCTTGTAGCCTGGGTCTAGAAGTATCACCAACCAGTAATGACTGTCACCCAAAACTTGGAGAAGGCGAGGGTCACGGGAAAGGCAGCGCAACATAAAGTCAGCCATGCGTGCCAGACTGCTAACAGGCAAGACTTCCGTGTCCTCACCAAGAGAATGACTGACCATACTCTAATCCTCCTCCTCCCTGTCATCAGGCCATCCACGCTGAACAGACGGTATGACAGTTGTGCTTGTAGTACCGTCTATAGTGCATGAAAGTAGCTCCTGTTCTTCCTCCTCCTCCTCCTCTTCCTCATTGTCAACCAATCCACATTGGGATGACATGAGGCTGGGCTGTGTGTAATCAACTTGTATGGCTTCTTGCTCCATCTCATCGTGCTCTGCCTCCAATGCATCCTCTTTGATTGTGAGCAGAGAGCGTTTCAGAATACAGAGAAGCAGGATGGTGATGCTAATTATGGCATCATCGCCACTCACCATCTTGATGGAGTCCTCAAAGTTTTCGAGGGTGGAACATAAGTCTGACATCCATGTCCACTCCTGAGGTCCTATGTTTCGAGTCTGAGCTGAATACCGACGGCCTTGTTGATGTTGGTAGTCAACAACTGCTCTCTTCTCACAAATCCTTTCCAACATATGTAGTGCAGAGTACCAATGCGTAGGGACATCACACAACAGTCGGTGAGACAGAAGCTGCAAACGCTGCTGAAGCACGGCAAGGGCGGCGGAAGCTGTAGCTGATTTTTTTAAATGGGCACACAGGCGGCGTACTTTCAAAAGCAGATCCGACAGCTCCGGGTAGGTTTTGAGAAACCGCTGAACCATGAGGTTAAGCACATGGGCCAGGCATGGTACATGTGTGAGCTCACCTCGCCTCAGAGCAGCCACCAGGTTCGGGACATTGTCACACAAAACCATGCCTTGTTGTAGGTTCAGCGGTGTCAGCCACATATCTGCCTGATCTTTCAGAGCTTCCTCAACTCTAAAGCATTGTGCAGTTAGTCACCTAAGCATATTAGCTTCAGCAAAGCCTGTTGCCGCTTGGCTAAGGCAGTGCTGCAGTGCTTCCAGGTTGTGATTAATGTGGTCATTTCGGAGATGGAGGCTGAAGAGGAGGAGGTGTAGTAGCTGTAGACTGTGGGGGCAACCCTGATTGACCTAGGGCCCGCAATACTCGACGTAGGGAGGATGTGTTTCATCACAAGTTACAACTGGGTCCCGGCTTCCACTATGTTAACCCAGTGTGCCGTCAGCGAGATGTACCATCCCTGCCCACAAGCACTTGTCCACGTGTCCATGGTTAGATGGATTTTCCCAGTAATAGCATTGTTGAGGGCACGGCTAATGTTGTGGGACATGTGCTTGTGTCATGCAGGGATGGCACACTGGGGGAAATAGTGGCGGCTGGGGACGAGTACCTTGGGACTGCTGCTGCCATCAGGTTGCGGAAACCTTCCATCTCCATGAGCCTTAAAGGCAACATTTAGAGGGCAAGCAGATGAGAAATATGTGAATTTAGTACTGTGGCCTGTGAGGCATTGTTTTAGTACTGTGGCCTGTGGGGCATTGGTTTCATATTTCCGATTGTGTTCCAATGACTGGGGTATGGACAACTGAAGGCTGCGCTGGGACAAGGACATGGACGTGCTTGATGATGGTGCTAGTTGTGTATAGGCAGCGACAGTTGCAGGGCAGAAGGCATCTTCACATGCACCATGGACAGGGGATTGGCTTGCACGCACAACAATGGAAGAAGCAGTGGTGTCACCCGCTGACACTATTCCTGGAACCTAGAGTTCAGCCAACAAAGTAGGGTGCTTTACTGCCATGTGCCTTACCGTGCTGGTGGTGGTCAGGCTGGTAGTTTTGCTACCCCTGCTGATGCGGGCATGGCATGTATGGGGTTATCGGCAGAGTCTTTAAAAAACAACCAGACATGGGAAGACCTAACAGTTGTACTGCCAACTTCCTATGTGTTTGTGTTACGAGGAACGGTTGCCCGCCTCCTGTCTGTGCCAACCACACTGCTTCTTCCTGCCCGTTGGGGTTCTACGCCTCACTCCCCCTGTGTCCTCGCTCTGCATGTCCTCCTGCCAGGTTGGGTCAGTTAGTATATCATCCACCACCTAGTCTTCCACTTTCGCACCCTTGTCCTCCTGCTGACTTTCTAGCAAATGTGTCTCATCATTGTCCACCTCTTGTGACACGTTCCCACCGTTGCCTTCATGTGAACGTAGCAGCTCAAATATTTGGGCATCGCTACATGTGATCTCATTGGGCCCCTCTTCAAGTGGACCGGGCGAGTGGCTCGAATCTATAAATGGAAACATGAACAGCTCTTCGGAGTGTCCAAGTGTGGGATCAGTTGTCTCCGGGCACTCGGCATGGTAGGAGGATGGAGGATCAGGGTGAGGAATATGTGGTCCAGACTCACGGCTACTTAGACTTGACTGTTGTGAATGTGCTGGAGACAATGTCTGAGCTGAGGCTCCCTCTGGTGGTTGTGACGGTACTGAAGCTGTATCGAATGAAAGGGCCTCCTCACCTGTCAGCAATAGCTGGCAATCAGGAATCACTGACTGGGCTCATATAAGGGAGCTGCCTTCCCATGATCCTCGCAGGTGATCAATTGTTGTTTCCTGGTTCATTTGGAAGTCTGCTGGAGTCTTGCCTTCATCTGCTACTTTCAGATAAGATATTTTCTGCTTGTTTCTATTGTGCTTGCTATTTCCATTTTTGTCTGCACCTTTGTGGAGGTTAGCCGGGTCCCCTCCTGGAGCCTGTGATACTCTCTGTTTTTCAGTAGCCACTGTTATTTGTTCAATTGCTCTTTCCCTGCTTTTTGAGTGGCTGCGGGTTTGTTCACACTGAGGTCTGATTTAGTGGGTGGCTAGATCATGTGATCTCAGCATTTTTGTAATCAGAAGTGTTGCAAGTTTTCTAGGGTTTTGCTGGGTTGCAGATAGTATTCTGTCCTGTCCTGTCCTATTTAGGCAGTCTTTGGCCCCAGCGTTTGCTCACTCTATTTTCTGCCTGCATTTGTGTTTCATCTTGTCTAACCGTCATTATATGTTTGGGGGCTGCCTATTCCTTTGGGGCTCTACTCCGGGGCAGTTAGCTTTCCTGTTTCTATCTTTAGGTATAGCTAGCTCTCCGGCTGTGCCGAGGCGTCTAGGACCACCATAAGTATGCTCCACGGCTGCTTCTAGTTGTGCGGTTAGTTTAGGGATCTGCAACCCATTAGTTTCCAACCTCTCAGGTGTTCGGTTGCCTTGCTGTTTTGCTCCTGTCCTCCTCAGTTACCATATCATAACAGAATCACCGGCCTTACTGAAAAGTCTATGGTGTACTCAACAGAAGGGAAAAATAGTAAAATAAAAAAAGTTGTCAGAAAAAAAAAGTTGTCAGAATTTTTTTTATATATATGTATTCATTTTTCCCTCTTTTTCTCTGGGGGCTGAGGAGGATTTTTTTCTTCAATGGAAGTCAAGCACTTGTCCGAGCGTGTGGAGCAGCTTGCTGCTGAAGTTCGGAGTATGGCAATCTATCTCTCTCGGATGCCTGCTGTAGAGCCTAGGATTCCTACTCCAGAGTTGTTTTTTTGAATTTTTAAAATAACTGTAAGTTGTTTTTTGCCTTGAGGCCTACTTCCTCGGGGAACGCTGCACAGCAGGTTCAAATTGTCATCTCTCTGTTGCGCCCTGACACCTGGGGATCCTGTCTTGACTGATGTTGATATGTTTTTTCAGACTCTGGGGTTGTTGTGTGTTGAACCTAATGTTACTGATCAAGCTGAGAAAACCTTGTTGGCATTGAAACAGGATCAGGAAGCTGCAGAGCTATACTGTCAGAAATTCCAAAAGTGGGCAGTCCTTAATAAATGGAATGACGATTCCCTGGCAGCTCTTTTTCGGAAGGGTCTGGCAGAGACCGTAAAGGACGTTATGGTGGGATTTCCTGTTCCCTCTGGGCTCAATGACTCTATGGCATTGGCTATTCAAATTGACAGACGTCTACGTGAGTGTAGAAATATGCGAGAGGTGGTGACACTTTGTGAGCAAACCTCTGAGCCCATGCAGTGTGATGGAGTGGTTTCTGGTGCCCAGCGTCATGAGTTTTATAAGCGTAATAAGTTGTGCTTCTACTATGGAGATGCTTCTCATGCTATTTCCGTCTGCCCCAAGCGGGGAAGATGTGTTGCGCGCTCAGTTGTTTTGAGTAGTGTTTAGTGTTGAGCGATACGATACTGCAAATATCGGGTATCGGCCGATATTAGCTGTATCGGACTTTCGATTCCGAGTTCCGATATTGTCGTCTTATCGGATACCGGAATCGGAATTGTCACTGTCACTGTCAGTGTCCGTCGGTCGGGTCTGTCAGGAGTCAGCGGCACTTACCTGGCAGAAGATCTCCGGCGGTCACGGCCTGGACTGCTTGATGGCCGCCATCATCTTTCCCCGGCGGTCACATGCAGTTTCTCGCGATAACTGCAGTGACTGCTGAGTAATCCCGGCCGTAAAGCAGTCAGTCCGATGACGTCACCGCCGGGGAAGCAGGTAATCAGCTGTGCTGCGTCGCAATGACAGGCTCTGCCTGTCATTGCGATGTAGCAGAGCTGGATCGTCGTGGGACAGTCGTTACTATGGACTGCGTCGGACAGGTGGTATACTGTTGGTTTGTTTTTTTCCTTTTTTTACAGGAGATCGATGGCGTCGCAGGAATGAGAGTATAATAAAAGAAATGAAAACTGTGTTGTCTCTTTTATTTCATTAAAAGACTTTTTTCTTGCTTTGTCTTTTTTTTATACATTTAAAAACTTTGGGATTAATAATGGATCGGTGTCTTATTGACGCCTATCCATTATTAACCGGACTTATTGTCACCGTGCAATCAACGGTGACATTAACCCCTTATTACCCCACTTGCCACCGCTACAGGGCAGTGGGAAGAGCCGGGTAAAGTGCCACAATTGGCACATCTTTTGATGCGCCAAATGTGGGGCTGCTGTAGCCTGGTATTATCAGGCTGTTGAGGGCCAAAATCCATGGGCCTTGACAGTCTTTTAATACCAGGCCGCAGCAGTCTGCATTTTACTTGGCTGGTTAACAAAAATATGGGGACCCCTACGCCGTTTTTTTTTCGAGGGGATCCCCTATTTTTGTTAACCAGCCAAGCTAAGCAGACTGCTGTGGCCTGGTATTATCAGGCTGGCAAGGTCCATGGATATTGGATCCTTACCAGCCTGAAAAACCAGGCCTCAGCAGTCTGCTTCATCTGGCTGGTTAACAAAAATAGGGGGGACCCCACGTCAAATTTTTTTCGAGGGGATCCCCTATTTTGTTAACCAAGAGCAGATGCTGCCTGGTTATAGCTGCAAGGCATGGACTGTCTTACCACTGAAACCGCCTCAGATGCTCATGTGTTAACAAATAGGGGGACCCACGCATTTTTGAGGACCCTATTTGGTAACACCAAGTATGAGATGCTGGCTGGTTATCGGCTGCAGTCAGGTCTTGCTCACCAGCCTGAAAAACCATTCCTCAGCAGTCTGCTTCATCTGGCTGGTTAACAAAAATAGGGGGGACCCCACACCAAATTTTTTCGACGGGATCCCCTATTTTTGTTAACCAGCAAAGATAAGCAGACTGCTGTGGCCTGGTATTATCAGGCTGGCAAGCAGGGTCGGACTGAGCCACCGGAGAAACCTCCGTTGGGCCCCAGCTCCTGCGTGGTGGGCCCTGATTTGAAAGGATAGGTCGCGGGGCAGAGGGGGCGGTGGCCCCGGGCCCCGCGCTCTGAGGGGGCCCACCCGGAGCTACGCTACAGTAACTGTATCGGCGTGCACAGCACGCCGATACAGTTACATTCTGCGGCAGAGCAGGGAGAATCGATCTTCCTGCTCTGCTGCCCAGAAGCTATGGGGCCTGAACAGGCGTTGGGGGGCCCGGTGCCAGCAGTGGGCCCCCCACCCGTCATCGGAGGGTCAGCTGTATCGGCATCCAGCCGATACAGCTGACCGCATAGAGAGAGAAGGAGCGAGCGCTCCTTCTCTCCCATAATCCCCCTCTCAGCGTCTGACAGCGGGCCGATGACATCACCTGCCGGCGCCCGCTGTCAGACGCTGAGAGGGAGAACAGTGAGCAGCACAGGAGCCGGGAGGTGAGTATTGTTTTTTTTTTTTTTAATGGGGGGCATTATACTACAGAGGCTGTATATGGGGGGTGCATAATACTACAGAGGCTGTATATGGGGGCTGCATTATACTCAGAGGCTCCATATTGGGGTGCATTATACTACAGAGACTCCCTATGGGGATGCATTATACTACAGAGGCTGCCTATGGGGGTGCATTATAATATAGCGGCTGCCTATGGTGGTGCATTATATTATAGACTCTGCCTATGGGGGTTTATTATAATATAGAGGCTGCCTATGGGGGTGCATTATACTATATTGAGGACTATCTGGTGTATTATGCTGTATGGATGCTATCTAGGGGCCATCATACAGTGTTGGACCCATTAAATAGTTTGGGGACATTAAGGGGTCAGTATATATCCAGTGAGGGGCATTATTCTGTGTATAGGGGAGATGTACAGGGGGAGACTTGGGACATTATTAAATGTAAAGTGGACACTTATTGTTATAGGGGAACTCGGGTTACTGTGACTGTCAAAGGGGCACACAGGGCATTATTACAGTCTAGGGGACAAAATGTGGGCACTGTTTTCTAGGGCACTTGCACCCGGCATTACTATATTCTAGAGGGGTGCTTTAAAATTTAGAGGTCACACAGAACCACACAGCAGGTGCAGTAATAGGTGTCATGTGTGCATTGCCACGAAGATCGTCGCGGTTGCACATTTTGACTTCTCACAGCTGAGCTGCTGTTTCTTTGTGTTTGGCAGCTAGGGAGTTAATTCTGTCTGTGCTCGGTTCTGGGACTGGGTGCAGTTTCTCCCGGCTGCAATTGATTATTTGTTGATTGGTTTCCTTTAAATTCCTGGTTGTCTGCTTGGGGAGTTGCCAGTGAAACCTTCATGCAGACCACAGATAGGAATGAATCTGTATAGACTTTAGTTGTGAGCTCCTTAGTTGTTCTAAGCTCAACTTGGTTAGAGTTTATTTCCCAGACCATTTATTTTCCTTTGGTGTTTGAGTGTGTATGCAAGCGAGTGTTATCCTGTCTGTCTTATATGTCTAATCTGTGTATTTAGCTAAGATCAGCCCATATCCCTTTGGTGGTAGTCAGGATCCTTCTTAGGACTGATTACAGGGTTCAGGGTCTGATAGGAGACAGGGTTAGGTTGGAGACTTGGACCTCTGAACCATTATCAGTACCTGTCACGCTGTATAGCAGATATATATATGTGATGTCAGTAATCTATATCAAAAGGGCAACATACTATATAACATGCGCATAGATATATGATAACATAGAATTACCTGACAGAATGTCCAGTGGGTCAATACTGAATCCGTTATACGCTGTCTCCGGCTAGAGGGTGACCGGGGTCTATGCTGACCCTAAACTGGGGTCCTGACTAATCCCTCTACCTGGAGGTACTGTTAAAGGTACAGAGGTCCAGGCCACCAGCGTAAACCCTGTCTCCTATCAATCCCTGCCAACTGTAATCTAGTCCTAAGAAGGACCCTGATTACCACCAAAGGGAATGAACAGGTAACGGTTAATGAACAGAAAGACATACAAGAAAGACAAGAAATAAAGTAAATAAAGTCTTACATACAACACTCACACACAGTAGGAACACCTAAGGTCTCAGAGATAAACTATAAGCTATAAGAGTAAAAACAACTAAGGAGCTCTTAGCTTAAGTATTCTCAGAACCGATCCAGTCTGCTAGACTACATGAATGCTTTCACCGGCGTCTAACACCCAGACTGGCAGGAATATAAAGGAAACTAATTAGAACATAATCAAAAGCAGCCGGGCGAGGCTGGACCTAGTCTTAGCAAAGAGCTAGGTAAAATTAACTCTCTCATTACCAAACACAAAGAAACAGCAGCTCAGCTGTGAGAAGTCAGAATGTGCAATCGCGACGATCTTCGTGGCGATGCACCCATGACAGTACCCCCCCTTCTACGAGGGGCCTCCGGACCCTCATGACCAGGTCTGTCCGGGTAAGTTGTGTGAAAGGTCCGAACCAATCGATCTGCGTTAGCATCAGACGCAGGGACCCACGTCCTCTCCTCAGGACCATACCCCCTCCAATGAACTAAGTACTGAGGGGATCGGCGACTGAGACGTGAGTCAATGATTTTCGACCCATGAAATTCCACGTTATCATTGACTACCACTGAAGGAGGAGGTAGAGGTGACGGTATGACTGGTGCCACATACTTTTTAAGTAATGACTTGTGAAACACATTATGAATTTTAAACGTAGGAGGGAGGTCCAGACGAAATGCCACAGGATTAATTATGGAACTGATCCTGTACGGCCCGATGAATCTGGGACCCAACCTCCAGGAGGAAACTTTAAGTTTTATATTCCTGGTAGACAACCAAACCAGATCGTTCACCTTCAGATCTAGACCAGAAACTCTCCTCCTATCAGCCATCCGTTTGTAACGGTTCCCCGTAACCTTCAGTCTTAAGCGATCTGGAACTATCAGTCTCCCTGGAAGTCCCACAGGGGCGTCCCCCTGAGCCCCCAATACCTCCCCCTCAAGCTCAGAGCATACAGCTGACACTACAACTCCCTCCTGAGGAATAGGAACCGGATCATCCGTCTTCCCGGCCCCTGGGAAAGTACGAGATAAGGCATCAGGAAGCAACTTTATTGAGCAGTCATATGCGCGATGAGGAGGTAACTCTTTACACCCCTCCTCTGAGAACATCTCCCCAAAGTCCTCCAGAAAAGGAGGCAAAGTCCTAGGCACAACCGCACCGATGACCGTGCTCATGCAGTTATTCCTGCAAAATTCACCCCACTGGCTTATCTTTCTGGATTGCCAATCAATCACTGGGTTATGTTTAGCCAACCAAGGAAGTCCCAACACAATAGGAGTAGGTAGACCATCCAACACATAACAAGACAATTGCTCTTTATGTATTGCCCCTACTCGAAGATCTATGTTATGAACAGCTTGTACCAAGCTACCTTGACCGAGAGGTCTAGAATCAATAGAGACTATAGGGACTGGTTTGGCCAATACACTCAGTTGCATACCATGCACCTGGGCAAACCGAGCGTCCACCAGATTAGCCCCGGACCCACTATCAAGAAAAACAGAAATCCTCTCAGTTCTAGTACCAATCACCACCTCCGCAGGCACGAGAAACTGAGAGGGATTTGGGGACGAAATACACACTCCCAGGTTAACTCCTTTGCTCAAAGAGGCCCGGGATGGACACCCCCCAACAAAATGTCCCTCTCTCCCGCAAAAGAAACACCTTCTAGTCTTGCGGTGCACCGCCGATTCCCCTACAAAATGATGTCCCTCCCAACTGCATGGGCTCCTCAGAACAGACCAGGGGAACCTCAGTATAAGGGACTTTAGTAGTAGGTGGAGTCATCACGGGAGGCGGAGTTACCCCGCGTCTTCCCCGAAGTCGTCTATCAATGCGAATAGCGAGGGCCATAGCAGCCTCCAGTGATGGAGGAGAATCATACTGAGCCAACACATCTTTTAATTTGTCAGACAACCCTTGACAAAACTGGCTCCTAAGAGCTGGGTCATTCCACTGAGTATCTGTTGCCCATCTACGGAACTCAGAAGAATATTCCTCCGCTGGACGATTTCCTTGCCGTATTTTACGTAACTTTGTTTCAGCAAGGGAGACTCGATCCGGATCATCATATACCAGACCCAGGGCAGTAAAAAATCGATCCACTGACTGGAGATCTGGGGAGCCTGGAGGAATAGAGAACGCCCAAGATTGAGGGTCCCCTTGTAAGAGCGAGATAACAATTCCCACCCTCTGCTCTTCACTCCCAGATGACCGAGGCCGCAGCCGAAAGTACAATTTACATGCCTCCCGGAAGGTAAAAAATTTGTCCCGCCCACCAGTGAACCTGTCCGGGAGAGCAACCTTAGGTTCAGATCTGGTTTGCTCCGGGGGGGACAAAACCTTGGACTTAATGTCTGCAAACTCCATGGACAACCCCTGCAACTGCCGGGCCAGCTGGGCTACTGGATCCATGACAGCTGGGGAGAATCTTTAGTATGGCCGGTGAAAATGTCACGCTGTATAGCAGATATATATATGTGATGTCAGTAATCTATATCAAAAGGGCAACATACTATATAACATGCGCATAGATATATGATAACATAGAATTACCTGACAGAATGTCCAGTGGGTCAATACTGAATCCGTTATACGCTGTCTCCGGCTAGAGGGTGACCGGGTCTATGCTGACCCTAAAAGGGGTCCTGACTAATCCCTCTTACCTGGAGGTACTGTTAAAGGTACAGAGGTCCAGGCCACCAGCGTAAACCCTGTCTCCTATCAATCCCTGCCAACTGTAATCTAGTCCTAAGAAGGACCCTGATTACCACCAAAGGGAATGAACAGGTAACGGTTAATGAACAGAAAGACATACAAGAAAGACAAGAAATAAAGTAAATAAAGTCTTACATACAACACTCACACACAGTAGGAACACCTAAGGTCTCAGAGATAAACTATCAGCTATAAGAGTAAAAACAACTAAGGAGCTCTTAGCTTAAGTATTCTCAGAACCGATCCAGTCTGCTAGACTACATGAATGCTTTCACCGGCGTCTAACACCCAGACTGGCAGGAATATAAAGGAAACTAATTAGAACATAATCAAAAGCAGCCGGGCGAGGCTGGACCTAGTTTTAGCAAAGAGCTAGGTAAAATTAACTCTCTCATTACCAAACACAAAGAAACAGCAGCTCAGCTGTGAGAAGTCAGAATGTGCAATCGCGACGATCTTCGTGGCGATGCACCCATGACAGTACCTCCAAGGTGAGGGATTAGTTAGGACCCCAGTTTAGGGTCAGGTTAGATCCCGGTCCACCTCTTTCCTGTTTCAGCTCATCAAGTCCTCAAGATTAACCCTGAGTTCAGCAGATATCGTGTCAGGTAAATCTATTCTATACTTACATGCTGATGTTGCTATACTAGTTGTTGTATAGAGTGTTGTTCCTGTATTAATAGTTTACTGACATTGTATACATATCATTAGACAGCGTGACATTTTCACTGGCCTTAAAAATTATCTCCAGTTACCATGGATCCAGTAGCCCAGCTGGCTCTGCAGTTGCAGGGATTATCCATGGAGCTGACGGACATTAAGTCCAAAGTTTTGTCTCCCCTGGAGCAAACCAGAGTTGAACCTAAGGTTGCTCTCCCGGACAGGTTCACTGGTGGGCGAGACAAATTTTTCACCTTCCGGGAGGCATGTAAATTGTATTTTCGGCTTCGGCCTCGATCATCAGGGAGTGAGGAGCAGAGAGTGGGAATTGTTATCTCACTTCTGCAAGGGGACCCTCAATCCTGGGCATTTTCCCTTCCTCCGGGATCCCCGGCTCTACTGTCTGTAGATCAATTTTTTACTGCCCTGGGATTGGTATATGATGACCCAGATCGGGTCTCTCTTGCTGAGACAAAATTACGTAAGATACAGCAGGGAGATCGTCCGGCAGAGGAATTTGCTTCTGAGTTTCGTAGATGGGCCACAGATACTCAGTGGAATGACCCAGCTCTTAGGAGCCAGTTTTGTCATGGGCTTTCTGATAAATTAAAAGACGTTTTGGCTCAGTATGAGTCTCCTCCTTCTCTGGAGGCTGCTATGGCCTTAGCTATCCGTACTGATAGACGGCTTCGGGAGAGGGGTGAGGTAACCCCACTCCCTGTTGTTTCTCCACCTACCACTAAAGTCCCTTATGTTGACGTTCCCCTTGTCTGTTCGGATGAGCCTATGCAGTTGGGAGGGACATCATTTCGTAGGAGGGGATTGGCGGTACGCCGCAGGACTAGAAGATGTTTTTTCTGCGGGAAAGAGGGACATTTTGTTGGAGAATGTCCATCCCGTGCCTTGTTGAGCCAAAAGTTGCCGGAAAACTGTTAATCCCAGGTTGTGTGGTGGACGACAACCTGGGAGTATGTATTTCATCCGCCAGTTCTTCTCAGTTCCTTGTACCAGTGGAGGTGGTAGTTGGTACGAGAGTGGATAGATTGTCTGTTCTTCTTGATAGTGGTTCCGGGGCTAATCTGGTTGACGCTCAGTTTGCTCAGGCTCAAGGTATGCATCTGAGTGTATTGGTCAAACCGATCCCTATATTCTCCATTGACGCCAGGCCTCTCGGCCAAGGTAGCTTTGTTCATGAGGTTCATAACATTGACCTTCGGGTAGGGGCAATACATAGGGAACAATTATCTTGTTATGTGTTGGAGGGTCTACCTACTCCCATTGTGTTGGGACTTCCTTGGTTGATTAAACATAACCCTGTGATTAATTGGCATCCAGAGAAATAAGCCAATGGGTGAGTTTTGCAAAAGCAACTGCATGAACACAGTCATCAGTGCGGTCGTGCCTAGTACATTGCCTCCTTTTTTGGAGGATTTTGGGATGTTTTCTCTGAGGAGGGGTGTCAGGAGTTGCCTCCTCATCGCGTGTATGACTGCTCTATTAATCTCCTTCCTGATGCTAAGTTGCCTAAAGCTAGGTTGTATAATCTTTCTGGTCCTGAGAGGCAGGCTATGAAAGATTATATTTCTGAAAGTCTGGCCAAAGGGCATATTAGACCTTCATCTTCCCCAGTAGCCGCGGGGTTCTTCTTTGTGAAGAAGAAAGATGGAGGCCTACGCCCTTGCTTGGATTTCCGCGAACTTAATCGGATTACTGTTCGAGATCCGTATCCACTCCCTCTTATTCCTGATCTCTTCAATCAAATTGTTGGCGCCAAATGGTTTTCTAAATTGGATCTCAGGGGGGCGTATAATCTGATTAGGATAAAAGAGGGGGATGAGTGGAAAACGGCGTTTAACACGCCGGAGGGACATTATGAGAACCTAGTCATGCCTTTTGGTCTGACTACTGCACCAGCAATATTCCAACATTTTGTTAATGACATTTTTCGTCACCTTGTGGGGCTGTTTGTGGTTGTATATTTGGACGACATTTTAATTTACTCACCAGATCTTGTGTCTCATCAGGAGCATGTGAGACAGGTGTTGCAGATCTTGCGAGACAATAAATTATACGCCAAACTGGAGAAGTGTGTATTTGCCGTACAGGAACTTCAGTTTTTGGGTTTTTTGGTGTCAGCCTCCGGTTTCCGTATGGACCCTGAAAAGGTGAGAGCAGTGCTTGAATGGGATCAGCCAGGGGATCTTAAGGCTCTGCAGCGTTTTTTGGGGTTTGCTAACTACTACCGGAAATTTATTTGTAATTTCTCATCTGTCGTCAAACCTCTCACTGACATGACAAGAAAAGGGACGGATTTTTCTAAATGGTCGGACAAAGCTTGCCAAGCCTTTTCCTCTTTGAAGAAATGTTTTGCTTCGGCACCCGTTCTCATCCAACCAGATGCATCTCAGCCGTTCATTGTGGAGGTGGATGCGTCTGACGTAGGGGTGGGTGCTATATTGTCCCAGGGTCCGTCCCCTGGTAAATGGCATCCGTGCGCTTTCTTTTCTAAGAAATTGTCGTCCGCCGAAAGGAATTATGATATCGGCAATAGGGAACTTTTGGCCATTAAGTTAGCTTTTGAAGAATGGCGTCACTTTTTGGAGGGGGCAGTCCACCCGGTTACCGTTATTACTGATCACAAGAACCTGTTGTATTTGGAATCCGCTAAGCGTCTGAATTCCAGACAAGCTCGATGGTCGTTGTTTTTTACCAGGTTTATTTTGTCGTCACTTATCGCCCGGGTCTAAGAATGTAAAGGCTGATGCCTTGTCTCGCAGTTTCCCAGGGGCCGGGAAAACGGATGACCCGAGTCCTATCCTTCAGGAGGGGGTGGTAGTGTCGGCTGTATTTTCTGAGCTTGAGGAGGAGGTGTTAGAGGCTCAGGGGGATGCCCCTGCAGGACCTCAAGGGAGACTGTTTGTCCCAAATCTGTTGAGACAAAAGGTTATTGAGGCACATCATAATTCTGCTCTAGCAGGACATCCAGGGAGTAAGGCTACTTTAGATCTCCTTTCTCGCCGGTTTTGGTGGCCTAATGCTAATAAAGATGTTATAACTTTTGTCGCGTCATGTGGGGTGTGTGCTCGCTCTAAAACCCCTCATACCCGTCCGTCTGGGACCCTTTTACCCTTGAAACTTCCGGAGCGTCCATGGACTCATTTATCTATGGACTTCATTACGGACCTTCCTCCGTCGTCAGGGAATACTGTCATACTGGTGGTTGTTGACAGGTTCAGTAAGATGGCACATTTCGTTGCTCTTCCTGCACTCCCTAATGCTAAAACTCTGGCGCAGGTGTTCATTAGGGAGATCGTTAGACTTCATGGGTTGCCTTCTGATGTGGTGTCAGATAGGGGGTCTCAGTTTGTGTCCAAATTTTGGAGGGCATTTTGTTTACGTCGGGGGATGCAATTGTCATTTTCCTCGGCTTTTCATCCGCAGACCAATGGTCAGACAGAGCGTCTGAATCAGAGCTTAGAGACATATCTCCGGTGTTTTGCTCAGAGAACCAAGAGGACTGGTCTTCTTTCTTGCCTCTGGCAGAGTTCGCTCTTAACAACAGGCGGAGCGAGTCCACTGGTAAGTCCCCGTTTTTTGGGGCATATGGTTTTCATCCCCAGTTTTGTACTTTCAATGGGGGGGGGCCCTTCTGGGGTTCCTGAGGAGGAGCGTTTCTCGTCGTCACTTGCTTCTGTGTGGAGAGGTGTATTGAATAATCTGAGTGCGATGGGGAACCGTTACAAACGTATGGCTGATAGGAGGAGAGTTTCTGGTCCAGATCTGAATGTGAACGATCTGGTATGGTTGTCTACCAGGAATATAAAACTTAAAGTGCCCTCCTGGAAACTGGGTCCCAGATTCATCGGGCCGTACAGGATCAGTTCCATAATTAATCCTGTGGCATTTCGTCTGGACCTCCCTCCTACGTTTAAAATTCATAATGTGTTCCACAAGTCATTACTTAAAAGGTATGTGGCACCAGTCATACCGTCACCTCTACCTCCTCCTCCTGTGTTGGTCAATGGTAACTTGGAATTTCAAGTATCAAAGATCATTGACTCACGTCTGAATCGCCGGTCCCTTCAGTACTTGGTGCATTGGAAGGGGTATGGTCCAGAGGAGAGGACGTGGGTCCCTGCGTCTGATGTTAACGCAGATCGTTTGGTTCGGACCTTCCACAGAACTCACCCGGGCAGGCCTGGCCCTGAGGGTCCGGAGGCCCCTCGTAGAAGGGGGGGTACTGTCATGTGTGCATTGCCACGAAGATCGTCGCGGTTGCACATTTTGACTTCTCACAGCTGAGCTGCTGTTTCTTTGTGTTTGGCAGCTAGGGAGTTAATTCTGTCTGTGCTCGGTTCTGGGACTGGGTGCAGTTTCTCCCGGCTGCAATTGATTATTTGTTGATTGGTTTCCTTTAAATTCCTGGTTGTCTGCTTGGGGAGTTGCCAGTGAAACCTTCATGCAGACCACAGATAGGAATGAATCTGTATAGACTTTAGTTGTGAGCTCCTTAGTTGTTCTAAGCTCAACTTGGTTAGAGTTTATTTCCCAGACCATTTATTTTCCTTTGGTGTTTGAGTGTGTATGCAAGCGAGTGTTATCCTGTCTGTCTTATATGTCTAATCTGTGTATTTAGCTAAGATCAGCCCATATCCCTTTGGTGGTAGTCAGGATCCTTCTTAGGACTGATTACAGGGTTCAGGGTCTGATAGGAGACAGGGTTAGGTTGGAGACTTGGACCTCTGAACCATTATCAGTACCTCCAAGGTGAGGGATTAGTTAGGACCCCAGTTTAGGGTCAGGTTAGATCCCGGTCCACCTCTTTCCTGTTTCAGCTCATCAAGTCCTCAAGATTAACCCTGAGTTCAGCAGATATCGTGTCAGGTAAATCTATTCTATACTTACATGCTGATGTTGCTATACTAGTTGTTGTATAGAGTGTTGTTCCTGTATTAATAGTTTACTGACATTGTATACATATCATTAGACAGCGTGACAATAGGGACACATACGGCAGCAGCAGCTCAGTATTGGGGTATCACGTGCAGTAATAGGGACACATACGGCAGCAGCGGCTCAGTATTGGGGTATCAGGTGCAGTAATAGGGACACATACGGCAGCAGCGGCTCAGTATTGGGGTATCAGGTGCAGTAATAGGGACACATATGGCAGCAGCGGCTCAGTATTGGGGTATCAGGTGCAGAAATAGGGAAACATATGACAGCAGCGGCTCAGTATTGGGGTATCAGCAGGATGAGGAGTTTGTGCAGGTTGAGAATAGTCCAATTGGTGACCAAGACAGTGCTAAAAATATGAGAAGTGAAATGTGTCTTTGTTGTAATCTCTGCAGTCGGTCCTGGCTGGAGAAGTCGTCATGTCGGTCTGGGCCAGATGGAAAAGAAATGAAAAGTGAACAATTCCATTAGAAAGAACATCAGCGGTAAGTCATTATCTGTACCTGTGCTGTAATCTATTATATGTTCTGTAGGACTGGTATTATTTACCACAGACCATATGGCGGTAATATCAATATTGGTCTTTTTATATATAGATTATTTTTGGCAACAGCGCGGTCATTTGCTGAGGTTCTCTGATTAGGGGCCCACTCAGAAGTTTCACCCCCACTAAACCAAAACCCTAGCTACGCCTCTGGCTCTCTCTCTAGTCTTTCTTTCTCTCTCTAGTCTTTCTCGCTCTCTGTTCTTTCTTTCTCGCTCTCTGTTCTTTTTTCTCTCTGTTCTTTCTTTCTCTCTCTCTTTTCTTTCTTTCCTCTCTTTCTTTCTCTGTTTGTTCTTTCTCTCTCGCTGCTCTTTCTTTCTTTTCCTCAGTACCAGCCACTGTGCCCTCATTACCAGTCAGTGTGATCAGCAGTGCTAAATGGGTACGCTTGGGGCGAGGATATGGGTGTGATTAGCTGTTAAATGGGTGTGGTCGGGGCGTGGCCTAAAATTTGCAGCGACGCCCTACGCGCGCCGCAGCCTTTAACCCTCTTTCCTGTCTTCAAAATTTGGGAGGTATGCTGTATGACCTCACTACAACTTCTGGCCATGCTCCTGATCAGCGCGACGGATGGTCTCCTGAGGGATCTCCTCCCACACCTGGACTAAAGCATCCACCAACTCCTGGACAGTCTGTGGTGCAACGTGGCATGGCCTAAAATTTGCTGCAGCAGGCACAGCGTGCCACAGCCTTTGTCCCTCTTTCCCTTCTTCAAAGGTGGGAAGTATGATGGTGGGCCCCAAGAATATTTTTTCTCTGGTGGGCCCAAGGTACTCCAGTCCGACGCTGCTAGCAAGGTCCATGGATATTGGCTCCTTAACAGCCTTAAATACCATGCCTCAGCAGCAGGGGCGTACATAGAAATCATGGGGCCCCATAGCAAAAGTCTGAATGGGCCCCCCCCCAAAAAAAAAAACCCAGAGCCATTGTAAATGTAAAGTGCCAGCACAGTGAGGGACACATTAAACAAAAAAATGTATTATGCCCCCATAGATTGTGCCCCCATAGATGCTCCATAGTATAGGCCCTTATGCTGCCGCAGCTGCTGCAACCACAAAAAAAAAAAAAAGACATACTCACCTTTCGTACGCTGGGGGCCAGGTGCCGGTGTCCTGAGCAGGGGTGACACCAGGTGCCGATGTCACCGCTCGCTCAGGGCCCCGGCACCTGAGATATTTACCTGTCCTCTCTCCACTGCTGAGTGCCGCTGTCTTCGGGGTCCTCCAGCAGTGAATGATCAGGCAGAGGGCGCGGCGCGCACTAGCGACGTCATCGCGCCCTCTGACCTGAACATTGCAGCAAGAGGACGCGAGCAACGGTGGAACGGGACAGGTAAATATCCCTTATACTCACCCTTCCGCCAGCGCGGTCTGTGCAGCCCCTGCTCTTCTCCCACGGTCTCCGCCGCCAGTGTTCAGCGGTCACGCGGGACAGCTCATTAAAGTCATGAATATGTGCGTATTCATGACTGTAATGAGCGGTACCACCTGACCGCTGAACACAGGCGTCGGAGACCGTGGGAGAAGAGCAGGGGCTGCAGAGACCGCACCAGGAGGGGTGAGTATATAGAAGAGCTGCGCTCCCCCTCCCCCGCCGACCCCCTGGTAGTACTGTGTCAGCACAGCTACCCGACCGTCGAGGGCCCCCTCACCTGTCCGGGCCCCATAGCAGCTGCTTGGTCTGCTTCATTCACGGTACGCCACTGCTCAGCAGTCTGCTTCATCAGGCTGGTTAACAAAAATAGGGGGGACCCCACGCCATTTTTTTTTTGGAAGGGAACCCCTATTTTTGTTAATCAGTTCCCTCTGACGTCACTGATTGTGTCCCTGGCTGACCTGAAGTGAAAGTGGAAAGCAATCAATTAAGCTTTCCACTTCCTCTCCTGTCAGCCAGGAGAGGAACTCATTCATTTGGGGGTTTACTGTGAGGCTGCAGCATTAGCTGCGGTCCCTGCAGTAAACATTAACCCTTTCTGAAGGATTACACCGTGGGACCTGACTGTGCATGGGATAGGTAAGAATAATTTTGCTTTTTTATTTTATTTTTATTACAGGAAATGGTTTTTGCAGTCAAATAAAAGATGGTCAAAAACATGTGTCTTTATTTCATTAAAATGATTTTTAATTAAAGTGTGTGTGTTTTATTTTTATTTCATGCAATAGGATTAATAATTGATAGTTGTCTAATTGACAGCTCTCAATTATTAACCTGGCTTAAGGTCACCTTTCAATTGCAAGGTGGCTTTAACCCCATATTAACCCATTCGCCACCGCTACAGGGCAATGGGAATAGACGGGCAAAGTGCCAGAAAGGGCAAATCTAATTATAGATTTGTCTTTTCTGGGGTGTCTGGGGGCAGATGTTAGTAGCCAGGGGGGGCCAAAACTAATGGTCCCTCTCTGGGCTATTATTATCTGCCCCCATTCGCTGGCTTTGTCTGTCTGGTTGCGAAAATAGGGCGGGAGCCCATGCATTTTTTTTCAACAATTTTACACCTCATATATATATACATGTCATTGAATTTGTGACACATATATATATATATTTATATTTATAGTTCATACACTTCTACATAGTATAATAGCCGCTAATTCAATTGCCGGCTTTTGTGAAAATGCAGAACCCGACATGAAATGACACTTGGTGTACATAGGGTTAACCATGTCCTTTGCTATCTGATTTGCACAAACAATTACATCAGTCTATGTGTGCAAAATTTCACACCTGTAGGGGTTAATTAAAGGTGTAAATTTGTAGCAAAAAAGTCCGTTTTTTTTACAACGAATTTACAACTTTAATTAACCCCTACAGGTGTGAAATTTTGCACACATAGACTGATGTAATTGTTTGTGCAAATCAGATAGCAAACGACATGAAAAGACATGGTTAACCCTATGTACACCAAGTGTCATTTCATGTCGGGTGCTTCTGTCTTTTCACAGAAGCCGGCTTTACCCGGCAATTGAATCAGAGGCTATTTTACTATGTAGAAGTGTATAAACTATACATATATGTATATATATATGTCACAATGACATGTATATATATATATATATATATATATATATATATGTATTCTATGTGTGTATATTTTGTGTTTACAACGAAAGAAAGGGTTTTTTTAGTTGCGATATTTTGTTCCCATAGACTTACACGGGACTTCCGGTATCGGTATCGGGTATTGCCGATATTTTAGTGATATCGGCGATACCATTCCGATCCGATATTTTTGGGTATCGGAAAGTATCGCTCAACACTAGTAGTGTTCAGACTAAATTTCTTTTGACTGTTACGTTGATTTGCTCCATGTCCACATTTTCGGCTCAGGCTTTTGTTGATTCAGGAGCAGCTCTAAACCTGATGGATTTTGATTTTGCCAAACGTTGTGGTTTTCCCATGATACCCCTGCGGAAGTCTATTCCTTTGCTGGGTATTGATTCTACCCCTTTGGCGGAGAATAAACCACAGTTTTCGACCCAGGTGATAATGCGGGTTGACCCGGACCACCAAGATAATTGCAAATTTTTGGTGTTACATAATTTACATGACATTATTGTACTGGGTTTTCCTTGGTTACAGACTCATAATCCTGTTTTGGATTGAAAGTCTGTGTCTGTGGTCAGTTGGGGTTGTCAATGTGTTCGTAATGACACTCCTGCTTTTTCTAACTCTCCCCAGTCGGAAGATGTCCCTGACTGTTTGGCTGATTTTTCTGATGTATTTAGTGAGAGTAAATCTGCATCCTTGCCTCCGCATAGGAGTTATGATTGTGCGATTGAGTTGGTACCCAGTTGGAAATTTCCCAAGGGTCGGCTCTTCAATTTATCTGTACCCAAGCATGATGCTATGCGATCGTATATTAAGGAGTCTTTGGAAAAGGTTAAAGGGTGCCGGCTTTTTCTTTGTGGCCAAGAAGGATGGTTCATTGAGGCCATGTATTGACTATCGTCTCCTTAATAAGATCACGGTGAAATTTCAATATCCGTTACCTCTGATTTCTGATTTGTTTTCCAGAGTGAAAGGTGCCAGTTGGTTTACCAAGCTTGACCTTAGGGGGGCATATAATCTTATTCGCATCAAGCACACAGATGAATGGAAGACGGCATTTAATACCCCTGGGGGGCATTTTGAGAACCTAGTGATGCCTTTTGGGCTCACTAATGCCCCTTCCGTCTTCCAGTCGTTCATGAATGATATTTTCCGGGACTTGGTAGATAAGTTTCTGATCGTTTATTTGGACGACATTTTGATATTTTCCAATGACTGGGATTCTCATGTGGAACATGTTCAGAGGGTATTCCAGATTTTGAGAGAGAATGTCATGTATGTTAAGGGATCAAAATGTCTTTTTGGCGTACAGAAGGTTTCCTTTTTGGGATTCATTTTGTCCCCGTCTGCTATTGAAATGGACCCGGTAAGGTTCAGGCCATTTGTGATTGGGTTCAGCCCTCTTCATTGAAGGCTCTTCAGAGATTTTTGGGTTTTGCTAATTTCTACTATTCATTTATAAGTAATTTCTCTGGTATTGTGAAACTACTGACTGATTTAACCAAAAAGGGTTCTGTTGTGGTGAATTGGTCTCCTGAGGCAGTTTCTGCATTTCAGGAGCTTAAATGCAGATTCACTTCTGCTCCTGTTCTACGGCAACCTGATGTTTCTCTACCATTTCAGGTGGAGATAGATGCTTCTGAGATTGGTGCAGGAGCCGTTTTGTCCCAAAGGGATCCTGCAACCTCTAAAATTAACCCTTGTGCCTTCTTCTCCCGAAAGTTTTCCCCAGCTGAACGTAATTATGATGTGGGGAATCGGGAATTATTGGCGATGAAGTGGGCGTTCGAAGAGTGGAGACATTGGTTGGAGGGAGCCAAACATCAAATTGTGGTTCTCACTAACCACAAAAACTTGCTCTATCTCGAATCAGCCAAATGATTGAATCCCAGACAGGCCAGGTGGGCCTTGTTTTTCACAAGTTTTAACTTTGTGGTCTCCTTCCTCCCGGGTACTAAGAATGTTAAGGCGGATGCCCTCTCTAGGAGTTTCCTTGCGGATTCTATTGATGTGGCTGAGTCTACTGCCATTCTGAAGGAGGGTGTCGTTCTTTCCGCTATCTCACCCGATTTGAGACTGGCCCTGGAGCAATTTCAGGAGGATAAACCTGAGCGTTGCCCTGCGGGGAAATTGTATGTCCCAGACCAATGGAGAGAGGGAGTTATGTCTGAAGTTAATTGCTCTGCATCTGGTCTGGTCATCCTGGTATTTTTGGTACTAGAGATTTGGTGAGTCGGTCCTTTTGGTGGCCCACTTTATCTCGCGATGTCAGGAATTTTGTGTAGTCCTGTGGGGCTTGTTCTCGTTCCAAGCCCTGTTCTCGCTCTAGTGGATTGTTAATGCCACTTCCGGTGCCCAGGAGGCCATGGACCCATATCTCTATGGATTTTATTTCCGACCTCCCTGTCTCTCAGAGAATGATTGTCATTTAGATGATCTGTGACAGATTCTCCAAGATGATCCATCTTGTGCCACTGCCTAAGTTGCCATCCTCTTCCGAGTTGGTACCTTTGTTTTTTCAGCATGTGGTTCGATTGCACAGCATTCCGGAGAACATTGTGTCTGACAGGGGAGTCCAGTTTGTTTCCAGATTTTGGAGGACATTTTGTTCTAAACTGGGAGTTCAGCTGTATTTCTCCTCTGCGTTTCATCCTCAGACCAATGGGCAGACTGAGAGAACAAACCAGACCTTGGAGACTTATTTGAGATGTTTTATGTCTGCAGATCAGGATGACTGGGTCTATTTTTTGCCCCTGGCTGAATTTGCTCTTAATAATAGGGCCAGTTCTGTCACTGATGTCCCCTTTCTTCTGCAATTCCAGGTTTCATCCTCGATTTTCTTCAGGGGCAGGTGGAGGCTTCTTTCTGTCTGGGTGTTGACTCTGCGGTAGAGAGAATGCAGTAGATTTGGGATCAAGTAGTGGATAAGTTGTCTCTTTCTCAGGAGAAGGCCCAACAGTTTGCCAACCGGCATAGGACTGATGGTCCTCGGTTTAAGGTGGGTGACTTGGTTTGGTTGTCCTCAAAGAATATCCCTATGAAGTTTGCGTCTCCAAAGTTTAAGCCACTGGACCTTATAGGATCTTGAAGGTCCTTAATCCGTTTTCTTTTCGCTTGGCTCTTCCAGGGACGTTTAAGATTCATAACGTCTTCCACAAATCTTTATTGAAAAGGTTTGTAGAGCCAGTGGTTCCTATGGCTTCGCCTCCTGAGCCTGTTTTGGTTGAGGGCAATTTGGAGTATGAAGTGGAGAAGATATTGGATTCTCGTTTCGCTAGACGGAGACTCCAGTACTTGGTTAAGTGGAAAGGTTATGGTCAGGAGGACAAATCTTGGGTGTTTGCCTCTGACATTCATGCGGAGAGACTGGTTCGTGCCTATCACCGAGCTCATCCTGATCGGCCTGGTGGCACAGGTGAGGGTTCGGTGACCCCTCCTCAAGGGGGGGTACTGTTGTGAACGTGCTGGAGACAATGGCTGAGCTGAGGCTCCTTCTGGTGGTTGCTGATGGTACTGAAGCTGTATCGAATGAAAGGGCCTCTGCACCTGTCAGCAATAGCTGGCACTCAGGAATCACTGACTGGGTTGATATAAGGGAGCTGCCTTCCATGATCCTCGTCGGTGATCAATTGATGTTTCCTGGTTCATTTGGAAGTCTGCTACTTTCAGATAAGATATTTTTTACTTGTTTCTATTGTGCTTGTTATTTCCATTTTTGTCTGCACCTTTGTGGAGGTTAGCCGGGTCCCCTCCTGGGGCCTGTGCTACTCTCTGTTTTTGAGTAGCCACTGTTATTTGTTCAATTGCTCTTTCATTGCTTTTTGAGTGGCTGCGGGTTTGTTCACACTGAGGTCTGATTTAGTGGGTGGCTAGATCATGTGATCTCAGCATTTTTGTAATCAGAAGTGTTGCAAGTTTTCTAGGGTTTTGCTGGGTTGCAGATAGTATTCTGTCCTGTCCTGTCCTATTTAGGCAGTGTTTGGCCCCAGCGTTTGCTCACTCTATTTTCTGCCTGCGTTTGTGGTTCGTCTTGTCTAACCGCCATTATATGTTTGGGGGCTGTCTATTCCTTTGGGGTTCTACTCCGGGGCAGTTAGCTTTCCTGTTTCTATCTTTAGGTATAGCTAGCTCTCCGGCTGTGCCGAGGCGTCTAGGACCACCGTAGGTACGCTCCACGGCTGCTTCTAGTTGTGTGGTTATTTTAGGGATCTGCAACCCATTAGTTTCCAACCTCTCAGGTGTTCGGCTGCCTTGCTGTTTTGCTCCTGTCCTCCTCAGTTACCATATCATAACACTTGACCGTGTGGAAGACAGGGTCGTGATGGTGGCAAAGTGACTGGAAGCATTATCCGCCATCTAGCCAAAAACTGTTTGACACTGCTCTGGGTTCAATAGCGGTGTACTGCTGCAGTCCTGTAGTAATTGGGACAGGAAGGGCAAGCGAGAAGATGTGGGTTTTGTTGTGGCCCAATTTCAGCTTGTCCATGGCCTTGGCCTCTGCATGCACCATCACGTACACTTCCCAGTGCCTTGCCACTGTTGTGGGTCTGCAACTCAGGAATAGAGCGGGAGGAATCTAACCCTGCACTAGGACTAGACTCAATCCCTACGATGGAGCGGGCAACCTATTCCTCTGCCTCAGCTGTGGTGACTCGATCCGGGTCATCATATAACAACCCCATAGCAGTAAAAAATGCTTCTACTGATGTCACACAAGAATCATTAGGTAGTAATGAAAATGCCCATATTTGGGGATCACTTCGCAACAAAGACATAATAATCCCCACACGCTGTGATTCACTCCCTGTGGATCTAGGTCTAAGCCGAAAATATAGTAAACATTAGAGATGAGCAACTTTGCCTCCGGGAGGGTCAAGTCGGGTTTTGGACCACCCGACTTTACCAAAAGTCGAGTCGAACGAAAACGGCCGACTATCGGAAAAAGTTGAAGGTCTGACTGAAACTCGACCCGACCCCAATGCAAGTCAATGGGGAAGAAAAGTCAGTAGGGAGTGGAGGACAGTAAACACACCTACAGTGCCCATTTCAATGCCAACAACATCAATTCTTATTAGTTTAGCTTGTCAACCTTAATTTACTTTATAATAATAGTAACGCTTTGAAAACTGGGGGTTATTTGGCTAAAGTTGTGGGGGTGCAGGGCTGGCTCCAGGTTTTCGTGGGCCCCGGGCAAAAGAGTCTCAGTGGGCCCCTTTAACACTTACTACAATTCATAATGCTCCGATACGGCAAAGAAATATAGGTATAGTATAATGCCAAATACTTCACTTCTTACATTACATGAGTGATATCTATTGTAAATTCTACAATAACTCAAAAACTGGACAGTATAGTCCTCCATACAGTATTTTGGCCACCACACAGTGTGCCACATACAGAATAATGAGCCCCATATATTGCTCCATACAGAATAATGAGTCCCATATATGATGCTCCATACAGAATAATGGGCCCAATATAATGCTTCATACAGTATAATGAGCCACATATATTGCTCCATACAAAATAATTAGTCCCATATATTGCTCCATACATAATTGGTCCAATAATGTTCCATACAGTATATGATGAGCTCCACATAATGCTCCAGTATATGATGGTCCCCATATAATGTGCCATACAGTATAGGACAGTCCCTATAGAGTATAATGAGCCCCACATGTTGCTCCATACAGTATAACGAGTCGCATATAAAGCTCCATACAGTTTATGATGGGCCCCATATATTGCTCCATACAGAATGGGCTCCATATAATGCTCCATACAGAATAGGCCCCATATGTGCTCCATATGATGCTCCATATATAAAGGGCCCTATATGATGCCCTATAAATAATGAACTCGATATGATGCTCTAGTATATGATGGGCCCTATATATGATGCTCCAGTGTATGATGAACCCCATATAATGCTCCAAATATAATGGCCCCCATATGTAATGCTCCATATATAATGTGCCCCATATAATGCGCCTTATATAATGGGTCTCATATGATGCTCCAGTATATGATGGGCTCCATGGATGATGCTCCAGTGTATGATGGGCCTATATAATGCTCCATATATCATGGGCCCCATATGATGCTCGAGTAAATGATGGGCCCCATGGATGATGCTCCAGTGTATGATAGGCCTATATAATGCTCCATATATAATGGGCCCCATATAATGCTCCAGTATATGATGGGCCCCATGGATGATGATCCAGTGTATGATGGGCCTATATAATGCTCCATATATAATGGGCCCCATATGATGCTCCAGTATATGATGGGCCCCATGGATGAAGCTCCAGTGTATGATGGGCCTATATAATGCTCTATATATAATGGGCCCCATTATGCTCCAGTATATGATGGGCCCCATGGATGATGCTCCTGTGTATGATGGGCCTATGTAATGCTCCATATATAATGGGCCCCATATGATGCTCCAGTGTTATAATGGACCCCGTATATGATGCTCCAGTGTATGATGGGCCCCATTTATAATGCTCCACTGTATGATGTGCCCCATATATAATGCTCCAGTGTATAATGGGCCCTATCTGTGATGCTCAAGTGTATGATGGGCCCCATATATAATTCTCCAGTGTATAATGCTCCCCATATATTGCTCCAAACATTAAAAAAATGAAATACCTCTCCTCGCTGGGCAATGCTCTACTCTGGACTCCTCAGCGTCGCCATCTTCCAGCTCTCTGCACTGTGACTGTTCAGGCAGAGGGCGCACAGACGTGACGTCATCGTGCTCTCTGACCTGAATGTCACTGTCAGGAAACGCGGAAGACGTCACAGCGGTGGAGCAGGGAGAGGTAAGTATTGCAAGTGCTGGGGCACTGAGCAAGCAGGGGGGGCTCACTCGTGGTCGCCGGCACTGGCACACGGCCCCTCATAGTACACCGGTGTCTCTGATGGCAAGTGGGCCCCCCCACCTGCTCAGGGCCCCGGCACTTGCCCAGGTGCACAAGGTGCTGACACCGGCCCCGGGGGGGATACAGCCCAGTTAGGGAGGTGGAAAAACTGGCATATGTTGAGGTGTAGGCTGGATGTTCAGCAGCTGCAAATGGAGGAATTGGAGAAGTCGGAGGAAGAGGAGGACAAAGCGAGCCATTTTGCTGGCAACCTATGTGTCATCAGGGGAAGGTGGTACAAAATCCTTTGAAACCCAGGCATGGTTCATTTTAATGAAGGTGAGAGCACCAACATTTTGGGTCGACAGCCGGGTCCTTCTTTCTGTCAGGATTGATCCAGCAGCACTGAAGACTCTTTCTGATAGCACACTACCTGCAGGGCAAGCGAGCTCCTGTAAGGCATATTGTGCCAATTCAAGCCAGGTGTTCAGTTTACAGGCCCAGTAGTCAAAGGGGAATGAAACTGTGAGGGAGAACATCGATAGGGGAGGAGAGGTAATTTTGAACCATAGTTGACAACTGTTGTCTCCTGTCTGTTGCAATCGATTCAGTATTACCAGTCGTGTGAGCGTTACTCGAGAAATCAGTCCACAACATGGTCATGAAACCCCTGTCTCCAACACCACTTCGGCTGTGTGCACCACGAACACCTCTTCCATGTTGCCCAGAATGACTTGTGGCAGAACCTGCACCGCTGCTGTGTGCTGGGAATGCCTCTAACAAACGGTTAACCAGAGTTGCTTGTTTGTTCGCCAATATTAGCTCTAGGTTCTCCTGTGGCATGATGTTCTGTAATTTGCCTTTATAGAGTGGATAGAGGATGCTGGCCAACCAGTAGTCATCATCCTTCATAATTTTAGCAATGCGGCGGTCCCTTTTTAGGATCCGCAAGCCATAATCACACATGTGGGCCAATGTTTCAGGTGTCAATGATGCACTGCCAGTGGTGGGTGGAGGAGCACTTTCTGCCAAATCCACATCCCTCCAGTCATGCACAAACCCTGTACCTGACCTTGGCAAGCCAACATTTTCTCTTGCACCCTGAGAAGCATCTTCCTCCCCAAAATAATCATCCCCTTATCCTCCTCCTCTTCCTCCACCTCATCCAGGACAGTTCCCTGAGCAGACAATGGCTGACTGTCATCAAGGCTTCCCTCCTCCTCCTCCTCTTCCTCCTCCACTGCAGACGCCTGATCCTTAATGTGCATCAAAGTTTGCATGAGCAGACGCATAAGTGGGATACTCATGCTTATGATGGCGTCATCTGCGCTTACCAGTCGTGTGCATTCCTCAAAACACTGAGGGAATTTACAGAGGTCTTTCAACTTTGACCACTGCACACCCGATAACTCGATGTCTGCCCGTGTATCCTCCCACAAATGCATTACAGCCTGCCTCTGTTCGCACAGCCTCTCAACCATGTGCATGGTGGAGTTCCACCTTGTTGCAATGTCTATGATTAGGCGGTGCTTGGGGAGGTGGAGGGATCGCTGCAGCCTCTGCATACAACTGGAGTCTACGGGCGAGCGACGGATGGACAGACGGGCGAGCACAGTCTTCGCACCTTATGGAGCAGGGCTGGTAATTCCGGATAATTATTTATGAAGCACTGCACCATCAGGTTCAAGGTGTGAGACAGGCTAGGTATCTATAGTATTTTTTGGCGGACTCATTATGTATTATCATGGCTATAGGGACTTTTTTTGCCCTCATTGGGGTTAACTTTTTTGAGCCCATCCTATTGGTCTCTGCTTTCCCCTGTTTATATTTGATAGTGTCAGACTATTATTTTTACGGCTTTACCTGTATGGACAAAATTTATAAATACCAAATGGTTGCTAGGCTATGGTGCTCTGACCTTTATTGACCTACCTTTTGGATTTGGTTTTTTGCTGTCATTGTTTACCTTTCGTTCTAGGGCACGCTCATAGTATGTATTGGTCTATTTCCAGGATTACAAACTGTCTCCATCCCTTGGTTGATTTATAGTAATAATCAATGTATTATACATTTTTGGATTTTCTGGGTTTCTATATATGGGCTCGTTGTCATCCGGAGACGTCCTTAAGAAGATTTTTTTTGGGATGATGATCTTCTACTTACCGTCCCCTGTACCTGTTCTTGAGACATTGGAATTTTCATTATTTTTTCTCCTGGAGAGTTGCTCTAATATATTATATAATGTATTTATCATTATCAAGACGTGGTATTTTCCATCATTAGACACCATTTTCTTGGTGGACATATATGGCTCTCGTTTGCCGGCTAGTGGGTTTCATGCCGCTTTCAATAGTTGTGCCGTTTATTTTCCTATGTATCTACTATTGAAGTGCCCAATAAAATTGTTTGGATATTCCCTCTTTTTCCTCTTGTGGTCTGATATGTATGAGGATACGTATGATGTATGATTATGCTTGTTTCCTTATGTGTTATCCCCCTTGTTTGCATTTTTTACATATCTCCCGGGAGGCATGCTTTTTATTACGGGTACTGCGCATGCGCGCCCTCGTTATCTTTCACTCTTGGGCGATATTATGGTTGTGGATGCGCTTCATATGCGTTCCACTGCACGCATGCGTACTCACTCTTGTGTGTCAGAAACGTCTGCACACTGCTGCTTCCGGTTGCTCGTATTCCTTGGAAATCTTGGCTTCCTGCTCCACACGTGTTGGATGTTCTTCATCATCCAGGTACATAAGATCATTCTGGGACACTTATCCTTCACTTCCCTGATGAAGCCGTACTAGTTACGGCGGAACGCGTGGGATTATTCCCTGGGTCGTGGTTCTGATCTCTGCCTCCTTGTAGTTCCTTTATCATGAGGATTCCTTTGCTGGGTAATATTTTGGTTTTTTTGTCCATACAGGCTTCCTGTCTTGTCTTATTCTGAAGTTCTATTGCTGAGCAGGTTAGGTCTGGTTTATATGGGACTCTAATATTTTCATTGGTTCTTCATGAGAGTGGTCTAAATTTTTGATTATTTGTTCTATTTATATGTTATTGTTTTCAGATATTGCCTATAGGGCCCTCTCACCATGGTCGCCATATACTTGTAATTATTATTATCTCAGCCTTTAGGGATTGTTTGTTATTTCACATTTTATGTGCATATTATTGTATGTTTTTGCAGGCAGATTTCTTATCATGACTCTTGTTTTTTATATGTTTTTATTCACTATGTGTTACATGTCAATAAAATTTGTTTTCATATTTTCATATTGAATTTGGTGTAGTGTGCGTTGCTTTGGGTAGTTCTTTTTCTGTTTTGTTACAATCATATTTTTCTACCAATTCGCACCTCCAAGCATCTTATATGTATTATCTAGTGCGCCCATGCCTTTGTTTAGTACTATATTTTGTCCTTGCTTTCCCCTGATGGGGGCTTTCCTTTTTGTGGCAGCACAGGTTCTATTATGGACGGTTGAGATATTTGAGGAGGTTTTATTAATTATGCCTTTTTCTTCTTTTTTCAGATAATTATTTTTGATATACGGATTTTTTGACTGTAGTTCACAAAAAAATATTTTTTAGTTCTTTTTCCCCTTTTTTTCATTGTGTGGTTATAGGTCATATTCCAATGGATTGGGATACTAGGGAAGCGTTTATCGGGCTCAGTCCTCCACCATTTTCTCGTCATCAGAACCTGTTACTAAAAGTTCAGATTTTTCCCAATTAACCACTGAACTGATTGCGATGCATAAAACAGGCATTAGATTATGGTGGAACATACGTAGTCTAGAAGAGTACATTAAGACCAATATTGTACCTAGGGGGTTGAGAATTCCTATATATCCGGCTTGGGAGCCTTCACCCGATTTCCGTTCCACTTGGGAACAAGGTTTGCTGAGATGTTCCAGCATCATTATGAATATGTTGCTGGAGCATGATAGGGAGTTATTGGTCACCACAAAGAAGGGGATCAAGCATCTTGAGAGTAAGCTCTCTACATAGATGATGTTACGCAGGTGCAGCCATTTAAACTTAAACTAAAAGACATTCTGGACAAATTTGATCAGGACGTCACTAGGAGGAAAAGAACCAAATTTCAAAGAGATCGGCGAGATTTTGATACACAACGTGCATTCCATTGGAAGCACCAGGGAAATCAACGGCAACCACCCTCGACTCGGGGACGGGACCATGAATTACGGAATAATTCCCATGCTAATGAGCAGACCTCAGGTAGCGATTTTTTATCGTCAGCAGACAGCGAACAAGATCCAGGCCCAGAAGGGGCAGGAGAGGCAAATCGAAATTTTGTAAGAACCACCAGGTACAGGGGACGGAGGTTTCCATCCCAGCATCAGAACAGGAATACACGCAGATGAACCCTATGTATTTATTGGAGAATACATCGTCAGACTACAGGTACCAAGTGATGCCCTACAGGTGCTTAACCTATCTAATTATCAATTGACTCCTGTTGAAAACTCTGTATTAAAGAGAGGGTTAACGTTTTCACCTGTCCATACATTGGACAGGTTTACTTTAATTAAAGAGCTGTATCTCTTTTGCAGGAACTTGGTTTTAAAACTCACAGTCTGTTACACTCACAGACTGTTACACTCACAGTCTCAGTTGCTGGATAATGGGGAAAGCATGGATTCCACGGATCGTCAGGTTCTACGTGACTTGATGGACCTGCTGCAGGAGGATCAGGCCTCGGTGGGTAAACATAGTTTTCCTCACAGAAATAAATCCTGCACGGCCCCTCCTTTTACCTTAGTCCCTGCGGTACGTATTTTCTTCGAACTTGTCAAGAAGGACATTCTCTCCTTGCCAGAGATATGCCCTTTTGGTCATAATTTAAATTCTGCTGAGAGATCGGCTATCTCCGGTCTTAGATCTAATCAGGCCTTCGTCATAAAGGAGGCTGATAAAGGAGGGAACGTTGTCCTGTTACCACATGATCTATATCTAGAGGAAGCACATCGCCAACTTGGTAACGACAGGTTCTATCGGAAATTGCCCTCAGATCCCACAGGTGTTTTCTCCATAAAATTCAGGAGACTTTTAGATAGGGCCAAGGATTTGGGCATCATTACCAACCATGAGTATAAGTTCTTATGGGTTGAGCACCCCGTTACGCCCACCTTTTATGTTACCTAAGGTGCATAAGAACTTGTTGAAACCCCCGGGGCGCTCAATTGTGGCTAGTATCGGCAGTTTGTGTGAAAAGGCGTGCATATATGTCGACTATTTTCTACAACCTATGGTTAGAAATTTGCCCTCCTTTGTCCAACAAACATCTCACTTTTTGAGAATCTGCTGGGATATCCAATTACCTTCTCAAGCCATTCTTGTCACCTGCGATGTGGAATCCTGTATTCCAATATTGGCCATTCAGAGGGTATTGCTGCCATTTTGTATTTTTTTGATCTGCTCTCTGGAACGGACCGTATGCATGATTCCCTGGTTATTGACTTGTTGGACTTTGTTTTAAGACACAACGTCTTTCTCTTTGACCGGTCGTTTTATTTACAAACATCCGGAGTGGCCATGGGGGAGATGTGCACCGCATTTGCTAACCTTTTCCTCGGTTGGTGGGAAGCTACGGTGGTTTTTCCATCAGACAGTTTCAAGTCTCATGTCCGGTATTGGTCACGGTTTATCGATGATGTTTTTTTCATATGGTTGGGCACTATGGAGGAATGTCGGATTTTTTAGATAGTTTGAACAATAATAATCTGAACATTATTCTTACTTATCAAATGTCCGCTTCCTCAGCCACTTTTTTGGACTTGAAAGTGAACATTGATGAAGGCATTGTTCAAACTAGACTCTTCCGTAAACCCGCAGCCACCAATAGTCTTTTAGACTATAGAAGCTTCCATCCCGGACATACAAAAGAGGAGTTCCCACTGAACAATTCCTTAGAGTGAGGAGAAACTGTTCCTCTGATGCGGATTTCCGCAATGAGGCTCTCAACTTGACTGGTCGGTTTAGGGATAGAGGTTATCCACGCAGGATTATTTCAGCTGCATTTCAGCGAGCTAAGAACAGCACACAGGATTCTCTTTTGGTACCCAAAACTAGGGTTAGGGATGATAGACCTAGGTTTATCACAGGGTTTAATACCCATTGGAATCAGATCAAGCATATTCTGCAGAAACGTTGGGACATCCTTGCCATGGATGTACAAACCTCGAAGATCATCAGTGAACGTCCGCTTGTGACTGCCAGAAGGGCGCCTAACCTGAAGGACTTACTTACAAGAAGTCACTATACCAGGCAGAAGGTTCGACTAAATCGTGGGGTTGCTATCAGGGGTTCTTTCCCGTGTGGAAATTAATGTATATGTCCACATATGCATCCGGTCAATTGATGCTTTATTAATCCCTTAAATAATTCTAAGCATATGTTAAGGGACAATATTAATTGTAAATCTAATAGTGTGATATATGCTCTGGTGTGCCCCTGTCCTCAGGTCTATGTTGGTCAAACATCCCAGGAGTTACGGAGGAGAATCCAGAAACATTTTTCAACTATTAATCTTGCATCGTCAGATCTTGCTAATGGTAAGACTCTCTCCTCTGTGGCGGCCCATTTCTTGACCTTTCATTCGGGCAAGGTGAGGAATACCCGGGTTGTGGGTTTGGAAAAAGTCACAATGTCCAACGGGGGGGTGACTGTAAGAGACTTCTCCTCCAGACTGAGTCGCGATGGATTTTTAATCTTGGTTCTACTACCCCAGCAGGTATTAATGAGGAACTCCTGTATACTGGATTCTTGGTTGATGGACATTATTACCTGGATTTATGGAATATCTACAGAAGATGGATACCATGGATTCAGACCCTTGGGACGGAACGGACTGGATTGAAATTGGCCATTGATATATTATTGTTTGATGATATTCTATCATTATATTGGGCTTCTGGTCTGTTTATTTGCACAGGGAGGTGGTTATTTAGTGTAGGTTGCTGGGGTTTAAGTGGTGGATGTATTTCTACATCTACAGTCATGGCCAAAAGTTTTGAGAATTACACAAATATAAATTTTTACAAAGTCTACTGCTTCACTTTTTCTAATGGCAATTTGCATATACTCCAGAATGTTATAAAGAGTGATCAGCTTAACAGCAATTACTTGCAAAGTCAATATTTGGCTAGAAAATGAACTTTATCCCCCAAAACACATTTCAACATCATTGCAGCCCTGCCTTAAAAGGACCAGCTAACCTCTTTTCAGTGATTGATCCATTAACACAGGTGTGGGTGTTGATGAGGACATGGCTGGAGGTCAATCTGTCATGATTAAGTAAGAATGACACCACTGGACACTTTAAAAGGAGGCTGGTGCTTGGCATCATTGTTTCTCTTCTGTTAACCATGGTTATCTCTAAAGAAACACGTGCAGTCATCATTGCAATGCACAAAAATGGCCTAAGGCCTCTTTCACACATCCGGCGGGCGCCTAAACGGCGCCCCCGGCATTTTACCGCAGCGCCGCATGTGAAAAGCTTTCACACTTCCGGCGCCCAAAATGCGGTTTTTTGCCGGATGGTTTCTGATGCTTGGAGAGATAAGAAACCATCCGGCAAAAAAAAAAAATGTTACATGCAGTGTTTTTTTCCGGACGCCGCAATGTACAATTGCGCCGCATCCGGACAAAACCGCATGCAACGCATTGACATGCGGCGCCATGCGGCGCTAATGCATGTCAATGCGAAAAAAGCCGCATGCGGCGCATCAGATTTTCAGATGCGGCGCTGCGGGAAAATGCCGGGGGCGCCGCAAGGGGAAAAACGGATGTGTGAAACTAGCCTAACAGGGAAGAGTATCGCAGCTAGAAAGATTGCACCTCAGTCAACAATCTATCGCATCATCAAGAACTTCAAGGAGAGAGGTTCCATTGTTGCCAAAAAGGCTTCAGGGCGCCCAAGAAAGACCAGTAAGCGCCAGGGCCGTCTCTTAAGAGTGTTTCAGCTGCGGGATCGGGCTACCAGCAGTGCAGAGCTTGCTCATGAATGGCAGCAGGCAGGTGTGAGTGCATCTGCACGCACTGTGAGGTGGAGACTCTTGGAGCAAGGCCTGGACTCAAGGAGGGCAGCAAAGAAGCCACTTCTCTCCAGAAAAAACATCATGGACAGACTGATATTCTGCAAAAGGTACAGGCAGTGGACTGCTGAGGACTGGGGTAAAATTATTTTCTCTGATGAATCCCCTTTTCGATTGTTTGGGACATCAGGAAAACGCCTCATTCGGAGAAGACAAGGTGAGCGCTACCACCAGTCTTGTCTCATGCCAACTGTTAAGCATCCTGAAACCATTCATGTGTGGGGTTGCTTCTCAGCCAAGGGAATCGGCTCTCTCACAGTCTTGCCTAAAAACACAGCCATGAATAAAGAATGGTACCAGAATGTCCTCCAAAAGCAACTTCTCCCAACCCTCCAAGAGCAGTTTGGTGATCAACAATGCCTTTTCCAGCATAATGGAGCACCTTGCCATAGAGCAAAGGTGATAACTAAATGGCTCAGGGAACAAAACATAGAGATTTTGGGTCCATGGCCTGGAAACTCCCTAGATCTTAATCCCATTGAGAACTTGTGGTCAATCATCAAGAGACGGGTGGACAAACAAAAACTTAAAAATTCTGACAAAATGAAAGCATTGATTGTGCAAGAATGGACTGCTATCAGTCAGGATTTGGTCCAGAAGTTGATTGAGAGCATGCCAGGGAGAATTGCAGAGGTCCTGAAGAAGAAGGGTCAACACTGAAAATATTGACTTGCTGCATTAACTCATTCTAACTGTCAATATAAGCTTTTGTTACTCATATGTTTGCAATTATTATATTTCTGTCTGTGATAAAAACATCTGTCAAACACACATAAAAACCAGAGGGCAGCAGATCATGTGAAAATATAATATTTGTGTCATTCTCAAAACTTTTGGCCATGACTGTATAGTATTTTTTGGCGGACTCATTATGTATTATCATGGCTATAGGGGACTTTTTTTTCCCTCATTGGGGTTAACTTTTTTGAGCCCGTCCTATTGGTCTCTGCTTTCCCCTGTTTATATTTGATAGTGTCAGACTATTATTTTTACGGCTTCACCTGTATGGACAAAATTTATAAATACCAAATGGTTGCTAGGCTATGGTGCTCTGACCTTTATTGACCTACCTTTTGGATTTGTTTTTTTTGCTGTCATTGTTTACCTTTCGTTCTAGGGCACGCTCATAGTATGTATTGGTCTATTTCCAGGATTACAAACTGTCTCCATCCCTTGGTTGATTTATAGTAATAATCAATGTATTATACATTTTTGGATTTTCTGGGTTTCTATATATGGGCTCGTTGTCATCCGGAGACGTCCTTAAGAAGATTTTTTTTGGGATGATGATCTTCTACTCACCGTCCCCTGTACCTGTTCTTGAGACATTGGAATTTTCATTATTTTTTCTCCTGGAGAGTTGCTCTAATATATTATATAATGTATTTATCATCTATCAAGACGTGGTATTTTCCATCATTAGACACCATTTTCTTGGTGGACATATATGGCTCTCGTTTGCCGGCTAGTGGGTTTAATGCCGCTTTCAATTGTTGTGCCGTTTATTTTCCTATGTATCTACTATTGAAGTGCCAAATAAAATTGTTTGGATATTCCCTCTTTTTCCTCTTGTGGTCTCGATATGTATGAGGATACGTATGATGTATGGTTATGCTTGTTTCCTTATGTGTTATCCCCCTGTGTTGCATTTTTTACATATCTCCCGGAGGCATGCTTTTTATTACGGGTACTGCGCATGCGCGCCCTCGTTCTCTTTCACTCTTGGGCGATATTATGGTTGTAGATGCGCTTCATATGCGTTCCACTGCACGCATGCGCACTCACTCTTGTGTGTCAGAGACGTCTGCACACTGCTGCTTCCGGTTGCTCGTATCCCTTGGAAATCTTGGCTTTCTGCTCCACACGTGTTGGATGTTCTTCATCATCCAGGTATATAAGATCATTCTGGGACACTTATCCTTCACTTCCCTGATGAAGCCGTACTAGTTACGGCGGAACGCGTGGATTATTCCTGAGTCGTGGTTCTGATCTCTGCCTCCTTGTAGTTCCTTTATCATGAGGATTCCTTTGCTGGGTAATATTTTGGTTTATTTTGTCCATACAGACTTCCTGTCTTGTCTTATTCTGAAGTTCTATTGCTGAGCAGGTTAGGTCTGGTTTATATGGGACTCTAATATTTTCATTGGTTCTTCATGAGAGTGGTCTAAATTTTTGATTATTTGTTCTATTTATATGTTATTGTTTTCAGATATTGCATATAGGGTCCTCTCACCATGGTCGCCATATACTTGTAATTATTATTATCTCAGCCTTTAGGGATTGTTTGTTATTTCACATTTTGTGTGCATATTATTGTATGTTTTTGCAGGCAGATTTCTTATCATGACCCTTGTTTTTTATATGTTTTTATTCACTATGTGGTTACATGTCAATAAAATTTGTTTTCATATTTTCATATTGAATTTGGTGTAGTGTGCGTTGCTTGGGTAGTTCTTTTTCTGTTTTGTTACAATCATATTTTTCTACCAATTCGCACCTCCCAGCATCTTATATGTATTATCTAGTATTGTATTGTATTGTTTAGTACTACCGGCAAGGTATGTGTCTGAGTTTTGCCAGGGCTATGGCCGCCACAAAATTACAGCCGTTATCACTGACTACCTTGACTGGCTCAAGATGTAGACTGCTGTTATGAATGTGCTAGAGATGGTTTCTGAGCAGAGGCTCTCTCTGGTGGTTACAGACAGTACTGAACCTTTCAGCGAGGAATGGCAATCTGGGATCACTGACTGGTCTGATATAAGGGAAGTTCCCATGATGGTTGCCGGTGATCAATTGTTCTTGTCTCAATTGTGGTTCCTGGTTCATTTGGAAGTTTGCTGAGTCTTGCCTGCATCTTCTGCTGTAATGTATGTGATACAGTTCATATAGCGTCTTGTGCTTGGGTGCGATGAAAATACTTGAGACACAGGTTGAAAAAGAAAGTCTTGTATTCCTTCATACAAATTGGCAAAAATAAACACACAGGTTGCAAACACAGAAGCAGGAGACACAGCAGGCCAAAGTAATCTAAGTTCATCAATAACTCTCCACAACAGATTCAGATCTTCTTCTATGTTACCGCAAGTCCATGCAACCGTGAGGCTTTCAAGAGCAGAGTTCAGAGTCCACAAGAGCTCCAGAGTTTCTCAGTAGAAATGGCTGGAGTACAAAGTCCAAGGCTTCAGGAGTCAGAACACAGGTTCACTGCAGGCCAGATTCTGAAGCACTGATTGCTCAGGTGTGGCTGTTTAAGAAGCAAACGGAGAGAATCAGGGCGGGAACATACAAGCTGGAAAACTCCATTTTAACTGAGGGCAAGATAGCTGCAGCAAAACAGAAAGCAAAATGGCCGACGAACAAAACTGAGTTTCAGAAACAGATATACAGAACCTTACATTACTCCCCCCTTAGGGGCAACCTCCGGATGACCTCAGACCAGGCTTATGTGGGTACCTCTGATGAAACTGACGGAGCAAGCGAGGAGCATTAACGTTATTGACTGGCTCCCATGAGTTGTCCTCCACTGGGTAGCCCTGCCATTTGATCAGATATTGTAACTGATTTCTATACAACCTGGAGTCTAAAATCCTTTCCACCACAAATTCTTCCTGACCATCGACTAGCACTGGGTCAGGGCAAGGAGAAGAACGTCCAGGAAACGTATTGGGTGTTGCAGCCTTTAGTAGGGATACATGAAAGACAGGGTGGATTCTCATAGTTCTAGGCAATTGAAGACGACAAGCAACGGCACTTATAATCTTACTGATTTTATAGGGTCCAATGTACTTATGTCCAACTTAGATGATGGAATCCTTAACTTAAGATTTCTGGTTGACAGCCAGACCAGGTCTCCTACCTTAAAAACTGGTGCAGGTTTACGAAATTTATCTGCTGCCTTTTTGTACCTTTCCTGAGCCGATTCCAGATTCTCCTTTAGAAGATCCATATTCTTCTGTAAAGTCGTGACTCTTTCAGCCACTGCTGGCAAAGGCGTCTCTATGGGAAATCGTGGTAGAATATTAGGATGATAACCTAAATTAGAGAAAAAAGGAGACTGTTTAGTGGAGGCACTCTGAGAGTTGTTGTAAGAGAACTCAGCCAATGGAAGTAGATCCACCCAATCATCCTGTAGGTGGCAGATAAAACAGCGGAGATACTGCTCCAGGGTTTGATTGGTTCGTTCGGTTTGTCCATTAGTCTGAGGATGAAAAGCAGAAGAAAGGTTTACTTTAATGTCCAATGCTGCACAGAAATTTTGCCAAAACCTAGAAGTGAATTGCACCCCTCGATCCGAAATAACCTCATCCGGTACTCCATGTAAACGAAACACATCTTTAATCATCAAATCTGATGTCTGTTTTGCAGTGGGTAAGCCGACACAAGGGATAAAATGAGCTGCCTTTGTTAAACGATCAACCACCACTAGAATAGTGTTCTTCCCTTGAGAGGTTGGTAATTCGACAATGAAGTCCATAGAAATGGATCCCCACGGGCGGGACGGGGTGGGAAGAGGCTGTAACAGACCAGTTGGTGAAGAGCGAGGTGTTTTGCATCTTGCACAAACCTCACACGAAGTGACATAATCCAAACATCCTTCCTACAAGTGGGCCACCAAAAAAACGAGAAAGAAATTCCTGTGTCTTTAGAATTCCTCTATGCCCGGCTATTTTGGAATCATGAATGAGTTGCAATACTCTCAATCTGACTGTTTCAGGTATATACAGACGTTGTCCCAGAATCCACACACCATTCTTAAAGACAAGACTTACGTCCCTTGGGGGTTGAGCCAAAAAAGAATCCGCATGGTATGCTTCCTTGATGTCTTTAATTAGGTCTTGATGATGAATCACTCCTAGGAATCTAGAGTCAGGAAGAATAGTCTTAGGAGGAGTAATTGGACGTGTCTCTGCTGAGTAAATCCTAGAGAGTGCATCAGCCTTTCCATTGCGCGATCCTGGTCTATAAGAAATAATAAAATTAAATTGGTTTAAGAAAAGATTCCAGCGAGCCTGGCGAGGAGTCAGGCACTTAGCCGACCTGATAAACTCAAGATTACGATGATCTGTCAGAACGACTATTTGCTGTGCAGCTCCTTGCAGAAGGTGTCTCCATTCTTTGAAGGCGGCAATAATGGCCAACAACTCTCTATTGCCCACATCGTAGTTCTTCTCAGCCGAAGACAACTGCTGGGAAAAGAAGGCACAGGGATGCAAGACATTCTTCTCACCTGTTCTCTGAGAGAGTATAGCTCCCACGGCACAGTCTGAAGCATCCACCTCTATTATGAAGGCAAGCTCTGGGTTGGGATGTACTAGAATAGGTGCAGTGGTAAATTTATCTTTTAGACGGGAAAATGCTTCCTGGGCTTGGGGAGTCCAGGAGAACTTAGACTCTTTCCGGGTAAGTTGGGTGATAGGTGACACTACCTCAGAGAAATTTCTAATGAAACGTCTATAGAAGTTTGCAAACCCGATGAAGCGCTGTACCTCCTTCACATTTCTAGGACTTGGCCAATCATTGATGGCTTGGGTTTTACTTCCATCCATACTAATTCCTTGTGTAGACAGTACATACCCCAGAAATTGAATTTCGGTCTTATGGAATTCACACTTTTCAAGCTTGATGTAAAGATGATTTTGTCTTAGACGTTCCAAGACCATTCTCACATGTCCATGATGTTCCTCTGTGAGTTAGAAAAAATTAAAATATCATCCAAATAAATTACCACGAATGTATCTAGGAGATCCCTGAAGATGTCATTCACCAAGTGTTGGAAAGTGGCTGGGGCGGTACTCAGACCAAAAGGCATAACCAGATATTCAAAGTGTCCATAGCGTGACCTGAATGCAGTCTTCCATTCATCCCCAGGTCTAATACGGACTAAGTTATAGGCCCCACGAAGATCTAGTTTAGAAAAAATTTTAGCATGTCGCACTCTCTCCAATAACTCAGGGATTAAAGGCAATGGATAACGGTTTCTAATAGTAACCTTATTAAGTTCCCTATAGTCTACGCATGGTCTCAGGGATCCATCTTTCTTCTTTACAAAGAATATGGGTGCCCCTGCAGGAGATGAAGAGGGGCGTATGAAGCCCTTGGCTAGATTTTCGTCTATGTACTCTTTTAAAGCCTTCAGCTCGGGCCCCGCCAGGGGGTAGATCTTACCAAAAGGTATCTCTGCTCCAGGCAATAATTCAATTGGACAATCATATGGACGGTGAGGAGGAAGCTGGTCAGCGTTCTTCTTGTCACATAAATCCACATAGTCCTGGTATACAGCTGGTAATTCAGGGACTGACATGGTTCCTTTAGGAACAGAGCAAGCTGAAATTTTTTGACTCATCTGTTTCTCTGGGAAGTGTAATTCCTTGGTCTCCCAGTTAATGGTAGGATTCTGAGCCTGCAGCCATGGTAGCCCTAGAATAATGGGAAAGTGAGGAGAAGAGATAAGCATAAAGGACAGTTTCTCTTGATGATCTTTACCCATAAGAACCTTTAAAGGCTCTGTTTCCTGATCCACTGGTCCAGAGGTCAGCAGGAGCCATCCACAGTTTCCATCTGTACGGAGCAGCCTTCTTCACTGAACGTATTCCCTGTTTTAGAGCAAAGGAGACATCCATAAAATTTCCACTTGCACCTGAGTCGATCATGGCAGAGCTAGACACCCAGGCTGAGTCAACCCAGAGTTTGATGGAAAGAAAACAGTGAGAATTGTTTTTCTTACAACTCAGCTGGGACAACCGCTGAGGAAACTTGAAAGATGGCAGCATTTACACAGTCAACGTCCTCAGAGGTAACGGAGTTTAAGTCCTAGAAATCAAGATCTGTTGCGGCAGCTATCTCTGGAGCCTGAGGCTCGGACCTGACAGATCCCCTCTCGCAACACTCACAATGAATGAGTGCTGCAGTAGTCTTGCGAGAACGGCTGGGACAGTTAATAATAAAGTGCCCTGACTTACCACAGTAAAAACATAGATTCTCCTTAAAACGATGTTCCTTGCGTGCACACTAACCCGTCGTAGTAAAGAGTCTACCTGCATGGGTTCAGGTTCAGGTTCCCGTGTAATCCTATTCAAAGGTTCCTTAGCTGGAGAGGAAGGTAGGAAAAGGTTAGTACGATTGCTTTCGAACCATCTCTCTTGCCTGCGTTCAGTTAAACGAGTATCAATACGGATGCAGTAGTTAATAAAGTCACCTAACGCAGTGGGAGGGTCGGCACGAGCAAGTTCATCCTTAATTAGTGGGGATAACCCCTTTCGAAAAATAGATTTTTTGGCGGAATTGTCCCAGGTGGTATCAAGGGCCCATCTCCTGAAATCCAAGGCATATTCAGCTACTGAGTGCTTACCTTGGCGCAAAGCTAACATGGCTGCTTCAGCTGTTGCACCTCGATTGGGGTCATCAAACACCTGCCCCATGGCTGAAATAAAGTCATCAAGGTGATTCAAACAATCATCCTCAGTCTCAATCAGAGGGTTTGCCCATATCAAAGCCTTGTTGGTAAGCAACATAATTATAGTAAGCACCTTAGATCGTTCAGTAGGAAATTGTGAAGCATGTGCAGAAAAAAAAAGATTACATTGATTAACAAATCCCCTGAATTTTTCACGTTCACCACCAAAACGAAAAGGGGCAACTTGGGAATCCCAGAACTCGGGGCCATGGCAGGAGCCTGGACTTGCCCCTCCAGAACCTCAATCCTGGCTCGCAAATCCTGAGTAGTCTGTCCAACCACTTGCAAATTGTGATTATTTAGGTCCTGAAGATTTGTAAGACGGGTCTTTATATTCTGCAAATCTGCAAGGATATTATCAGTCACTCCACAAAGTTCCTTTATGCGGGCCTCCATTTTCCAGATCTTTTAAGACAGGATACTGGAAGAAGAGGAGAGAAAAAAAAAAACAATAGTGTTCACCTGTGGCAACACTGAAGAAAGAAAAAACTTTAAGGAACTGCTCACCTGGAATGGTTGTGAGAAGTCACAACCACTATCATCACAGAAAGCTTTCAACCAGACATCTGATATCCAGAGTTTCAGCAGACAAAGAGAAGAGAAAAAAAAAAAAACAATAGTGTTTACCTGTGATAACTCTGCAGAAAAAAAAACTTAAGGGAATTGCTCACCTGGAATGGTTGTGAGAAGTCACAACCACTGTTATCACAGAAAGTACAACCGGACATCCGATATCCACAGTACAGCAGACAAGCCTTTCCAGACCCAGCAGACACTAACGTTTGGCTTCAGAATCTTGTAATGTATGTGATACAGTTCATATAGCGTCTTGTGCTTGGGTGCGATGAAAATACTTGAGACACAGGTTGAAAAAGAAAGTCTTGTATTCCTTCATACAAATTGGCAAAAATAAACACACAGGTTGCAAACACAGAAGCAGGAGACACAGCAGGCCAAAGTAATCTAAGTTCATCAATAACTCTCCACAACAGATTCAGATCTTCTTCTATGTTACCGCAAGTCCATGCAACCGTGAGGCTTTCAAGAGCAGAGTTCAGAGTCCACAAGAGCTCCAGAGTTTCTCAGTAGAAATGGCTGGAGTACAAAGTCCAAGGCTTCAGGAGTCAGAACACAGGTTCACTGCAGGCCAGATTCTGAAGCACTGATTGCTCAGGTGTGGCTGTTTAAGAAGCAAACGGAGAGAATCAGGGCGGGAACATACAAGCTGGAAAACTCCATTTTAACTGAGGGCAAGATAGCTGCAGCAAAACAGAAAGCAAAATGGCCGACGAACAAAACTGAGTTTCAGAAACAGATATACAGAACCTTACATCTGCTTTCAGATAAGATATTTTCTGCTTTTATTTTTGTGCTTGCTTTTTGCATAGTTCCCTGCACTTCTGTGGAGGTCAGCTGGGTCCCCTCCTGGGGTTTGTGCTCCTCTCAGTTTATCCGAAGCCATTGTTATTTGTTCATTTGCTTTTTCCTGTTTTTTCAGTGGCTGCGGCTTAGTTTTGTTACACCAGAGATATGATTTAGGTAGTAGAGATCGTGTGATCTTAGGTGTTTTTGCAATCAGAAGAGTTGGTATTTTTTAGGGTTTTTTTTGGATTGCAGTGAGAATCCTTTCCTGTACTTTTCTGTCTAGACAGATTGGACCCCAGCGTTTGCTCATTCTATTTTCGGTCTGTGTCCGTGCTTCTTCTTGTCTAACCGCCATTACATGTTTGGGGGCTTCCTATTTTCTTTGGGGATCTGCTCCAGGGCAGATAGCTTTCCTCTTTCTGCCTTTAGGTGTAGTTATCTCTCTAGTTGTGTGGTTAGTTCAGGTTACTGCAATTCAATAGGTTCCAGCCTCTCTGGTGTATTGCCCTATTTGCTTTTTCTCCACAGCTACCGAAACACTGCCCAGCCATGACTCAGTTTCTCGCTGCAAGTAGTCGGCCAGTACCTCCATGGTGTGTCTGTTGTTGCCCAAAGACATCATCTTTAAAACAGCCTGCTGACGCTTACCACTAGCTGTTCGATAGTTCAAAACCTCGTGTGCAACACTGGCAGCTGCGGATGGAATGCTGGTGTGACTGCGCTCTGTCGACGAGCTTTCGCTTCTGGAGGAGGAGGAGAGTCGAACGCCTACAGTCAACTGTTGCCTATACCGTGGGCTAGGCCGCACTGTCCCACCGCCGCTGTTCCCTGTGGACCCTGAATCCACCACACTAACCCAGTGCGCAGTGATGGACACGTAATGGCCCTGGCCATTCCTACTAGCCCATGCATCTGTTGTGAGGTGCACCTTTCCACTCACTGATTATTTGAGTGCATGGAAAATGCAGTCTTTCATATGCAGGTGGAGGGCAGGGATGGCTTTTCTAGAAAAGAAGTGCCGACTGGGTAGGTCATAGCATGGGACAGGGTAGGCCATGAGCTCTCGGAACGCTGCGCTTTCAACCAAACGGAAGGGCATCATCTCTAATGAGATCAGTTTGGCAATGTAGGCATTCAAAGCCAGTGTACGCGGATGAGAGGATGAGTACTTTCTTGTCCTACTCAGAGTATCTGCTAGTGTGAGCTGGACTTGAGAGCTGCATATGGGGGAACTAGCGGAGGACATGGCGGACTGAGAGCGGGTTGGTGATGGTGGTTGTGGTGGTGATGGCCTAGATTCAGTCATTCGTTTGAAAAACATTGTGATTCCCTGACTGCTTTGGCCTTGGACAACACCTCAACATTTCTTGCTGGTGGTGTGCTAACCGGTGGTCTTACAGTGGGGGAAGCGATGTAGCATTGCTGGGTACCTTCAGTCGAAGCAGGTGCACATGTGCTACCTGAGGTTTTGTAGTCCTTCCATGCTTGCAAGTGCATGGTGATTAAATGTCTAAGCATGCAACTGGTATTCCAATTTCGGAGATTTTTACATCGGCTAAAGGTCCTTCCGCACTTTTTACAGATAACCTTTGCCTCATCAATAGGATTTTGGTCAAAAAAGTGCCACACTGCACTCTTCCTACTATGGGATAAATTTTCAGGGCTCGCACGCTGTGCTAATTTGACCGTCTGGCCAAGCTGTCCTGCAACTCTTTTTGTTTTTTAACACGTTTTTGGATTGCTACGTACCCACCAGATAACCGCAGCTGCGATGCCGATGCCTGCTGCAGATCCTCCTCCTCTTCTGAGCTATTGCCAGCGGCACCCTCTTCCCCCAATGGATGCCAATCCGGGTAAACTACTGGGTCATCCATCACCTCTTCTTCAATATCATCTGCACCTTCCTCTGTGTCATCGTGTAAGGTGGTAGAGTATGTGGGAAGGGGCACCTGAGTTTCATCAGGGTCAGAATCTGGCTCAGTAAACTGCAAGGGCAATGCAGTGCTCTGAGTGAATGTACCAGCAGAATCATATAGCAGTGGCTGTGTATCAGTGCACTCCATGTCATATTCATCTTGGACTGGGGAATTCAGGATTTCACTTGATAACCCAGGCATGGTATGTGAAAAGAGCTCCATGGAGTAATCTGAAGTGTGGCCTGCCGCATCCTTCACTTTTGTTGGGGTGAAGGACACAAGGAAAGGTGTTTTTCCTGACCAGGAGCCTGCACTGACGACTCAGTGCTTGCAGTTTTTGAAACTTCAGAAGAGGAGGCGATAGAGCTGGAGGCTGTTTTGGCAATGTAAACCAAAACCTGTTCCTGATGCTCAGCTTTAAAAGCAGTTTACCTACTCCCAGAAAAGGGAGCCTTCCAGGCCTTCTGGAGCCAGACAATGACGCAGGCTCAACACCTCCTGTCTATTGTGCTATTGTGCTTTTGGCACTACCAGATGCACCACAACCAACATCAGTACCCGCTGGCCCCCCGACCACGTCCGCGGCCCCTTCCACCATACTTCCTCATGTTTGGGAAAATGTACCAAAAATACCAGCAGATATATGGTACTGTATCAGAAGTGTACAGCTGTATACAGTGTAGGGGAAAATTTATATCTCCGTATATACAGTCATGGCCAAAAGTTTTGAGAATGACACAAATATTAATTTTTACAAAGTCTACTGCTTCACTTTTTCTAATGGCAATTTGCATATACTCCAGAATGTTATAAAGAGTGATCAGCTTAACAGCAATTACTTGCAAAGTCAATATTTGGCTAGAAAATGAACTTTATCCCCCAAAACACATTTCAACATCATTGCATCCCTGCCTTAAAAGGACCAGCTAACCTCTTTTCAGTGATTGCTCCATTAACACAGGTGTGGATGTTGATGAGGACATGGCTGGAGATCAATCTGTCATGATTAAGTAAGAATGACACCACTGGACACTTTAAAAGGAGGCTGGTGCTTGGCATCATTGTTTCTCTTCTGTTAACCATGGTTATCTCTAAAGAAACACGTGCAGTCATCATTGCAATGCACAAAAATGGCCTAACAGGGAAGAGTATCGCAGCTAGAAAGATTGCAGCTCAGTCAACAATCTATCGCATCATCAAGAACTTCAAGGAGAGAGGTTCCATTGTTGCCAAAAAGGCTTCAGGGCGCCCAAGAAAGACCAGCAAGCGCCAGGGCCGTCTCTTAAAAGTGTTTCAGCTGCGGGATCGGGCTACCAGCAGTGCAGAGCTTGCTCAGGAATAGCAGCAGGCAGGTGTGAGTGCATCTGCACGCACTGTGAGGCGGAGACTCTTGGAGCAAGGCCTGGTCTCAAGGAGGGCAGCAAAGAAGCCACTTCTCTCCAGAAAAAAAATCATGGACAGACTGATATTCTGCAAAAGGTACAGGCAGTGGACTGCTGAGGACTGGGGTAAAGTTATTTTCTCTGATGAATCCCCTTTTCGATTGTTTGGGACATCAGGAAAACGCCTCATTCGGAGAAGACAAGGTGAGCGCTACCACCAGTCTTGTCTCATGCCAACTGTTAAGCATCCTGAAACCATTCATGTGTGGGGTTGCTTCTCAGCCAAGGGAATCGGCTCTCTCACAGTCTTGCCTAAAAACACAGCCATGAATAAAGAATGGTACCAGAATGTCCTCCAAGAGCAACTTCTCCCAACCCTCCAAGAGCAGTTTGGCGATCAACAATGCCTTTTCCAGCATGATGGAGCACCTTGCCATAAAGCAAAGGTGATAACTAAATGGCTCAGGGAACAAAACATAGAGATTTTGGGTCCATGGCCTGGAAACTCCCCAGATTTTAATCCCATTGAGAACTTGTGGTCAATCATCAAGAGACGGGTGGACAAACAAAAACCTAAAAATTCTGACAAAATGAAAGCATTGATTGTGCAAGAATGGACTGCTATCAGTCAGGATTTGGTCCAGAAGTTGATTGAGAGCATGCCAGGGAGAATTGCAGAGGTCCTGAAGAAGAAGGGTCAACACGATGGTTGGTGGGCTTTTAATATTTGGCCAAATGTTTATACTAAGCGTCTCAAATTTTTTCTTATACTCCAAAGCCATATTGCTATTAAAAATTTCATGTATTCTATGTTGTCATGCTTTAGTATGATAGAGTGCAGCCTTTTCTTGTATGTTTTACATGGGGGTAGTTCCCTTGGTTTGCACCTAGTTCACATTAGTCTGGATGTGTCTTAAGAAATTGTATAAGACACTCCAAAAATTTTTTTTATAGTACCACAAAAATGGCAGAATTTTCTGCACACTCAGATGTGATCGCTGGGTCAGGCAAGCCTATTTAAAATACCTGGATTTTCATGTTGCACTATGAAAAGGATCTGGCTGTATTCTACAGTGTCAACAAGCAAATGGAGAAAAAAATGTGTGCTCTGGATTGCTTTTGAATTAAATAATCATGATTTAGATGCAAAAAATATATTCCTGGCCACTGATACCTGGGGCTATGTATATACGGTCAATATATGTAATAGGCAGCAGGAGACAGTAATGGAATGGACCCTCTTGATGTATGCAATGAAGTATGCCACATACAATGCCTGCCTGACTAGCAGTGATATCTATATACCCACATACAGTGCCTGCATTCCTTGCACTGATATGTATATACCCACATACACTCCCTGCCTACCTAGCATTGCAATCTATATACCGTGTAATTAGTCCTTAGAAGGACTGTTGATTTAGCTGGATTTGTGTATTAAATTATGGTATACCCACACTAACTTATACACCACCAATTCTGTCCCTATCTCTGCAGAAACTCTCCCTACACTGCCTAAGTCAGGAACTGACTGTGACGAGCAGTGCGGCGCCAGGTCTGATATACACCTGATGACGCTGCACGGCCAGCCAATCACTGTAATGCCACAACCAACATGGCTGTAGCATTACAGTGCATGGCAGACAATCCCTGTATGTTGATTGACACTCTAAAGAGCACCAAACATGCATGGCGTGGACCAGAACTCCTGCTAAATAATCCCGGAAATGCTCGGCGCTTGCCGAACACCGCGAATACAGCGATGCTTGGGCAAGTACCGAGCATTACCGAGTATGCTCGCTCATCACTAGTACCCTATTAATTGTAAACTGCTGCAGAATATGTTGGCACTATATAAATAATATTATTATTATTATTATTATTAATGCTCAGCAGCTGAAGGCCACACACAATGACATGGTCAAAAAGGAAAAAAATCTAAAACTGACACCCTAATTTACACTGCTCAACTTACATATGCCCTGTAGGGATGTGGTCTCGCTGGTGTGCGATCTGAGGTAAGCAGGAGGGCGACTCTTCCTGGTTCTTTAAGCAAGTTTATTAAGACTTCATAAACTTGCTGTAAAACAGAAAACAAAACAGCCTTCTCTGGCACAAAGTAACAGAAAACAGATAAAAGTCCTCGTACTCTAACCGAGTACTCTCTTCAGCACACACACTGGAGGTCTCCTCAGAACTCCCACACTGGAGGTTTCCACACCTCCAGCCACTCACACCTGTTGTCAGCCTGAGCCTAATTTATATCCCAGACACCTAGCTTCCCCAGAACACATGACAGGTCATGTGGTAGTGACATCATCCCAGGTCCTTTAACCACATACACTGCTATAATGATGCCACTACCCAGGGCTAATGTGTACTGGGCTACATAACAGATACAAGGCATCTCTGAACCAGATACCTCCCGTCTATAACACAACCCTTTGCCACTCTACATACCTCCCCCCTCTGCCTAAAGCCGTGGGGCTTGGCACTTTCTCCCACTAGACACGGATTCTTGAGAGGGCATCAGCATTACCGTGTAGCTTCCCGGCCCTGTGTTCTACCTGGAAACTAAAGTCCTGCAGGGCTAAGAACCAGCGGGTGACCCTTGAATTTCTACCCCTGGTTTTCCTCATCCATCTGAGTGGGGAATGGTCAGATATCAATCTAAACTTTCGTCCCACTAGATAGTACCGTAAGGTGTCCACTGCCCATTTCATGGCGAAGCACTCCTTCTCCACGACAGAGTAATTCTTCTCACACGAAGATAGCTTCCTGCTCAGGTAAAGGACTGGATGCTCCTCCCCATGTATCTCCTGTGACAGAACTGCTCCCAATCTGACATCTGAGGCATCTCTTTGAAGAACAAACTCCTTCTTAAAGTCTGGGCTATCAGGACCGGTTGTTTACACAGGGCCCCTTTCATTTCTTGGAAGGCCAACTATGCTTCTTCAGACCATTTTACCATCACTGATTTGGTCCCTTTCAGTAGATCAGTCAGAGGGGCAGCCCTCGTGGCGAAGTTTGGGATGAACCTCCTGTAGTACCCGACAATCCCCAGGAAGGCTTTCACTTGTTTCTTGGACAACGGTCTTGGCCATGTTTGAATCGCCTCGATTTTATTGATTTGGGGTTTTATTCCACCACGACCTACTACATATCCAAGGTACTTGGCCTCTTCCTTCCCCAAGGCACACTTCTTCGGGTTTATTGTAAACCCTGCTTCTCTTAGAGCATCAAACACTGCTTGGACCTTTCCCAGATGACTCTCCCAGTCCGGGCTGAAAATAACGATATCATCCAGGTACGCAGCGGCGTATTGCTTATGAGGTGCCAGAATCCTATCCATGGCTCTCTGAAAAGTCGCTGGCGCTCCCTGCAGGCCAAATGGCATCCGGACATACTGGAAGCATCCGTCTGGTGTTGAAAACGCCGTTTTCTCCTTGGCTTCCTGGGCCATGGGAATCTGCCAGTATCCTTTCGTCAAATCCAAGGTGGTTATGTACCTGGCGGGTCCAAGTCTTTCGATGAGCTCATCAACGCGTGGCATGGGATATGCGTCACACTTGGAGACCTCATTCAGCTTCCTATAATCATTGCAGAATCTCCATTCTCCATCAGGTTTCGGGACCAAGACGATAGGACTCGCCCAACCGCTCTTGGATTCCTCAATGACTCCGAGCTTCAACATACGCTCCACCTCCTTGGAGATTACTTCTCGACGAGCCTCAGGGATTCGATAGGGCTTCATATTCACCCGCACATGTGGCTCTGTCAGAACTTCATGCTCTATGACCTTCGTGCGCCCTGGCAACTCTGAAAACAGGTCTCTGTTCCTCTGGAGCAACTCCCGGCATTGCTGTTTCTGGTCCTTTGATAGGGTCTCTGCTATCGTAACCCCTTCAACGTCACCTTCTGAGTGGCCCAGCAAGCACGGAGTTACAGCTGACTCTCTATCATGCCATGGCTTGAGGAGGTTGACATGGTACACCTGGTTTGGTTTCCGTCTTCCAGGTTGGTGAATCCTATACTTTACTTCACCAAGCTTCTCCATCACCTCGTACAGCCCTTGCCATTTGGCCAAGAACTTGCTTTCCACCGTCGGAACTAGCACGAGCACTCGGTCTCCCGGATTGTACTGTCTCACTCTGGCTGATCGGTTGTAAACCCTGGCCTGGGCTTCTTGTGCCTGGAGGAGGTGTTCCTTCACGATTGGCATCACCTTCGCAATCCTCTGTTGCATCAGGGCCACATGCTCAATAACGCTTCGGTGGGGCGTCACTTCGGCTTCCCAGGTTTCCTTGGCGATATCCAGGAGACCTCGCGGATGTCGGCCATACAGAAGCTCAAACGGTGAGAACCCCGTGGAGGCCTGTGGAACTTCACGGATGGAAAACATCAGGTAGGGTAAGAGACAGTCCCAGTCTCTACCATCCTTCTCTATGGCTTTTCTTAGCATGCTCTTTAGGGTCTTGTTGAATCTCTCCACAAGGCCATCTGACTGAGGATGGTACACCGAGGTCCTCAACTGAGAGATTTGCAGGACCCTGCACAACTCCTTCATCACTTTACTCATGAACGGTGTCCCTTGGTCAGTCAGGATCTCTTTTGGCAAGCCTGTCCGGGAAAACATATGTACCAACTCGCGGGCTATGCTCTTCGCTGAAGAATTTCTCAGGGGAATTGCCTCTGGATAGCGTGTGACATAGTCCAGGATGACTAATATATACTGATGGCCCCGGGCTGATTTAACTAGGGGACCGACCAAGTCCATGGCAATTCTCTCAAATGGCACTTCAATAATGGGCAGTGGCACCAGGGGGTTCTGGAAATGAGAGGTAGGGGCAGTTAACTGACATATAGGGCAGGACCTGCAATAGTTTACTATCTCCCGGTGACATCCAGGCCAATAGAATCTTTGAATAATCCGTTCCTGTGTTTTGTCCACCCCTAGGTGTCCCCCAAGATGTGTGAATGGGCCATATCCAACACCTTCCGTCTATAGGACCCGGGTACTAGCAACTGCTCCACCAACTCCTCCCTTATTTTCGTGACCCGATACAACAGCTCCCCACTCAGCATAAAGTATGGAAATCTGGTGTCGGCCCCGGTTCCTGTGCAACCCCATCAATGACAGTGACATTGTTGAAGGCTTCCTTCAGAGTTGGGTCCCTGTGTTGGGCAGTCCCAAAATTCTCACTGGCCACCCCTAACTCTGGAATGTCAGATGCAGGAGACACTTCTTCCTCATCTCCTACCAGGACACAAAAAGGAAACCTGTCTTCCTCTGGATATGGTGCTACCTGATTAGGGCTTACTGGTTCCCTATTCTGGCTAGTGACCTCAGCAGACTTTCCCCACAGATCCCAGAATAAACAAAAATCCCAGCCTATAATTATAGGGTGCAACAAGTCCCGAACCACCCCGACTTCATGGGACTCAGTGCCCAGCGCAGTCTCAATGTCCACTCTGGCCATAGGGTAGTCCTTTGCATGCCGTGTATGCATCGCACGCCAACCTTTTTCCCCGCGAGTAGTTTGAGAGGCAGATTCGCCCTCACCAGGGTCACAAGAGTCCCGGAGTCCAGCAGCGCCGTTACTACTCGACCATTCACTCTCACGGGACATGCTTGGGGCCCCTCGTTCAGGATAGAATCCACACTGCAGACTGGATCGGCATAGAATGAGATACGACATCCCATGCTGCAGTCCATCTGCTCGGTAGTCTGGGGACACCGTGCAGCTATATGTCCTGGCCTGTGACACCTCCAACAGATAACATCACCCGTAGGGACCTTGGGCACCACCTCCCCCGCCCCTTTTGACCTTGGACGCGCCACCCCTTTTTGAGACTCCGCCCCCTGCTGGGACCCCCAGTACGGAATGGGCTGCTTCCCCAAGGTACCTTCCATCCCCTGGTACCTCTCGACCAGTCCGACCAGTTCATCGGCACTCCGGGGATCACCCTGGGCAACCCAAGTCTGCAGGGGCCTGGGCAGGGAGTGCACAAACCGATCCATTAGGACTCTTTCCACCATCTGTGCTGGCGTGGCGGACTCTGGCTGTAGCTATTTCTGGACGAGGTGCAGCAGGTCAAACATTTGGGAACGCGGTGGTTTGTCCCGGTGATACTCCCAGCGGTGCACTCTCTGTGCCCTGACAGTCATTGTCACCCCCAACCGTGCAAGGATCTCCACCTTTAATTTAGGATACTCCTGAGCGTCCTGCACAGTTAAATCAAAGTACGCCTTTTGGGGCTCCCCTGTCAGGTATGGGGCCAGTACCTCTGCCCACTGTTCTGGTGGAAGTCTTTCCCTTTCAGCAACCCTCTCAAAAACAGACAGGAAGGCCTCCACATCATCCCCAGGAGTCATTTTCTGTATGGTGCGTCTTACCGCCTTCCTGATGTGGTTGTCATCGTCCCGACCTGGGGTTGGGGCGCACGTCCTGCCCTGGATGGCGGTTGTCAGAAGCTGCAACTGCTGCCGTTGTTCCTGCTGGCTTTGTTGTATTTGCTGCACCAACAACCTGTTGGTCTCTTGCTGCTGTGCCTGCGCCTGGACCAAGTGCTTCAGCAGGTCCTCCATTTTCTCCTGCAATGCTGGCTGGGTTGCTATGACCTTTACCCACGACATGCAGCACCCACTTCTCTGCTGGGACCGCTGCTCGCACGTCTCCACCAATTGTAGGGATGTGGTCTCGCTGGTGTGCGACCGGAGGTAAGCAGGAGGGCGACTCTTCCTGGTTCTTTAAGCAAGTTTATTAAGACTTCATAAACTTGCTGTAAAACAGAAAACAAAACAGCCTTCTCTGGCACAAAGTAACAGAAAACAGATAAAAGTCCTCGTACTCTAACCGAGTACTCTCTTCAGCACACACACTGGAGGTCTCCTCAGAACTCCCACACTGGAGGTTTCCACACCTCCAGCCACTCACACCTGTTGTCAGCCTGAGCCTAATTTATATCCCAGACACCTAGCTTCCCCAGAACACATGACAGGTCATGCGGTAGTGACATCATCCCAGGTCCTTTAACCACATACACTGCTATAATGATGCCACTACCCAGGGTTAATGTGTACTGGGCTACATAACAGATACAAGGCATCTCTGAGCCAGATACCTCCCGTCTATAACACAACCCTTTGCCACTCTACAGCCCCATAATATAAAATGAAAAGTCAATTTCATTACACTCCTATGTTATTTTGTTGAGGAACAAAATTTGTATAAAAGGGTCACTTTTTGGGAGGTTTTAGCTGTTATGAAATATCCATCAAGGCCTTTGCAAGTGCTACATGTGGCTTGTAAACGATTACAACAAAAGCTGTACTTCAAAACAGCACTCCTTCCCTCTCAATCTTTTCAGTGTGGCTAAATAGTAATTTCCCACCATATCTGGCTGTCAGCATACTGAGGAGAAATTGCACAAGTTTTGTGGTCCATTTTCTCCTGTTATTCATGTGAAACATTTTGGGTTAAAGCAACATTTTCATAGCTAAAAACACAATATTTATTTCTCATGGCACTTTAGGGAGGTTGACCGGATCGCAGGTACCTGCATGCCGGGTTCGGAACTAAGAAGGCTGCATCCTCTGTTCCCGGGGGAAGCTTGAAGGGGCGGACCTTCCCCTGATGCCTGGGGGAAGCCAGGTTGGGCCGGACTTTCCTCCATACGAAAGCACGCACAGCAGAGGAGTTTGGCGCCAACGGAGTACAGCACGCAGTTAGGCGTGTGGCGCATTCCGCTCTCCCTCCAGGCACAGAGTGCCGACGTTGCAACAGGCTGCACCGAGAGGGTTCCCCACCATCTGCAGGAGGACCGCTGTGCTGAGGGGAGGTCACTACAGTATATGGACTAGGGACAGTGGAAGACGGAAGACGGGGGTATTGTCATTTGCCTGACCCCACTAGAGAGGACATTGCGCAAGCCGCTGCAAGAGCTGCAGTTTTAGGACTTCCTGATACGCTTGCTACTGAACTGCCGTTAATTGTAACGTTGTACTTCACCTTGCAAGATCCTTTGCTATTCATATTGTTTAACCCTTTACCTCCCTGCATGGAGTATTCCCCTGTAAATAAACCTGTTAACCCTTGCTCTGTCTGTGTTCCTGCTAGAAGCTTACAGCACAATAGTATAAAATTCTGTGAAGCAATAGTGAGTTCAAGATCCCCATCACACTCTTATATGAATTGCTTGAGGGGTGTAGTTTCCAAAATGTGGTGTAAATTGGTGGGTTTCTGTTGTTTTGGCACCTGAGAAGCGCTGCAAATGCAACATGGCATCTGCTGTCTTATTCCAGCAAATTTTGCACTTTCAAGTCCTGCCATATGCCCAAACAGAAGTTCCCACCACGTATGGGGTATTGGCATGCTCAAGAGAAATTGCACAACAATCTGTGTTATCAATTTTTTTCCTGTAATCCTAGTGGAAATAAAGAAATTGGGGCTAGAGCAACATTTTTGTGGAAAAAAGTAAAATTTTTCTTTTTTTTTTCTTTTACTTTGCTTTAATTTCTGTGAATCACTTGTAGGGTTAACAAACTTCCTGAAAGTGCTTTTGAAAACCTTGAAGTGTGCAGTTTTTTAAATGGGGTAACTTTTGGTCTTTTTATTACATGATATAAGCCATTTAAAGTCATTTCAAATATGAAGTGATACCTAAAAAATGGGTAATGGAAACACCTATAAAGTTGAAACCTAATCTTATAATTCACTAGCAGACCATTCTGAGAGCAGATAGCTTGCACCCTATTCATACAATAAAATTGATTCAAGTGAGTGAAATCACCTATATTGGGGCTTATAGACCTCTGTCAAATTGGTCCACTCTCAGACCTCAATGTATGGACTGGCCACAGTTCTCCTGATCTGAGTGTGAGAGCCTCAAACATAATTAATTTTATTGCATGGAAATATGTATTTGATACAATAGAAAAACAGAACTTAATGTTTGATACCAAAACTTTTTTTTGCAATTACAAAGGTCAGATGTTTCCTAACGATTTTGACCAAGTTTGCACACACTGCAGCAGGGATTTTGGCCCACTACTAGATTCAGATCTTCTCCAGATCTTTCACGGTTTGGGGCTGTTGCTGGGAAATATTGAGTTTCAGCTCCCCCCAAAGATTTTCTATTGAGTTCAGGTCTAGAGGTTGGCTAGGCAACTACAGGACCTTGAAATACTTCTTACGGAGCCACTCATTAGTTATTCTGGTTATGTGTTTCTGGTCATTGTCATGCTGGAAGACACAGCCATGACCCATTTTCGATGCTCTTACTAAGGGAAGGAGGTTATTGGCCAAAATTTTGAGATACATGACCTCATCCATCCTCTATTCAATATGGTGAAGTCGTCCTGTTCCCTTTTGCAGAAAACTATCCCCCAAGTAAGATGTTTCCCCCACCATGCTTCAAGGTTAGGACAGTGTTCTTGGGATTGTACTCATTGTAATGATACTCCCAATTTTTCCCCCACATTCAAAGTTCCTTCCAGAACCTTCCACACACAATGAGCTCTGCTACATTCATTAGGTTTTTGCAGACTCACGCAGTGGGCTCTGACCACCCCCCTCCACTGTCCCTCCAGCAACACACACACACTCTTTGTAATGTGATACTAGGTTGCTAGCCCCCCCACTGAGTAGTTATGGGCCAAGCTGGCTGAAGGCAGTTGGGAGAACATGTGCTCTATTGTTCCTGTAGAAATTTAACATGAGGGCATATCTTGACACAAGGTTATGTTATGAGTACCTGCAAGGTTTAAGCTACACTCCAGCGTCTTTTTCTAAGGTCTGGCACCAGCAGAATCCAAGGAATGGATTCCTGCGCAGCTGTTCCACCCCGGTACTTTGAGTTTAGGCTTAAAGGAATGCAACGTCCGGCTGAGTAAAATGGTACCCTATACGTCCCCGTACGAGGTTCCCTCACGTAGTTATGTAGTTTATAAGTTTTGTAGCAAAATGTGCATTCTGAGGTAAGAGGAGTGCTTTCATAGCTCCACCCACTTCAGTGATGTCACAACCAGGGGGTATAAGACCGTATAAGCCCATTTTGCTCCTCTTTTGCCTTGGAAACCTACTACAGAGAGGTCCATGCAAATGCACTGTGACATATCGCCCATCCCCCGACCGCATGGTTTGCCTGAAATGATCTAAGCAACTATGTTTTTTTTTTGTTAATCCTTTTTATTTTGTAACCGTCTTGTACATACTTTAATTGTCTCATATTGTCTTTTAGACCTTTTGTAAACACTGCCTACCTTTTTTGGAGTAAAATATATAAAATTACTAGTTCCGTTTCTCCTTGCTATATAACGTACTGTCACATCCACTGAAGGGAATTACGCTACTAAATTTGGGTGGCCTCTGCTCTACATTCTAGAACCAGAGGCTGGTGGCAGCAAGTGTGTGCTGGGCATTGGGTAAAGCTTGCAGTGACGGAGCGGGTTTTATAAGCGTATTGCCTGGCTGCGGCTAGAAGTAGTTATAATTCCCTCGCTGCAGCGAGCCTAATAGCCAGTACACATCCAAGCAGGCCCGTCCAGCGACTAATTATCCTAGGTGCAGTTCCCTGACTGACCTGAGAGTAAGGGGGTGCCAGAGAGCTGCGCATTCCTAAGCGGAACTGGAAGGTGGGATGTACATAAATCCCTGTAGTTCATGACATATTGGTGGCAGCATAAGGATAACTAAAATAAGCCCCCCTGCGGTAAAATGTAAGGTCAATAGACTTGTTTGCTGCTTTTTATCACATTGGTGGCCGTCGTGGGATCATAAATCGTGACCCCCGTGCCTCTGTGCACCGTTTTCGTCACACTCATCCTTTTTCTTCCTCTAAACACAGAATCATAGAATGGTAGAGTTGGATGGGACCTCCTGGGCCTTCTGGTCCAAACCCCTGCTCAAAGCAGGATTCTCTAAATCATCCCAGACAGATGTCTGTCCAGCCTCTGTTTGAAGACTTCCATTGAAGGAGAACTCACCACCTCTTGTGGCAGCCTGTTCCACTCATTGATCACCCTAACTGTCAAAAAGTTTTTTCGAATATCTAATCTGTGTCTCCTCCCATTCAGTTTCATCCCATTGCTTCTAGTCTTTCCTTGTGCAAATGAGAATAAAGATGATCCTTCTACAATGTGACAGCCCTTGAGATATTTGTAGACAGCTATTAAGTCTCCTCTCAGTCTTCTTTTTTGCAAGCTAAACATTCCCAAATCCTGCAACCGTTCCTCATAGGACATGGTTTGCAGACCGGTCACCATTCTGGTGGCTCTTCTCTGAACTTGCTCCAGTTTGTTGATGTCTTTTTTAAAATGTGGTGCCCAAAACTGGACACAGTATTCCAGATGAGGTCTGACCAAAGAGGAGTAGAGGGCAATAATGACCTCACGTGATCTAGACTGTATGCTTCTGTTGATACATCCTAGACTTGCATTTGCCTTTTTTACTGTTGCATCACACTGTTGACTCATGTTAAGTCTGTGATCAATTAGTATACCTAAGTCTTTTTCACATGTGCTGTTACTTAGCCCTATTCCTCCCATTTTGTATATGCTTTTTTCATTTTTATTGCCCAGATGTAGTACTTTGCATTTTTCCCTGTTAAAATCCATTCTGTTAGTTGCTGCCCACTGCTCCAGTTTATGTATATCTTTTTGAATCCTCTCTCTCTCTCTTCTCTAGTATTAGCTACCCCTCCTAGCTTTGTGTCATCAGCAAATTTGATCAGTTTACCCTCAATTCCTTCATCTAAATCATTGATAAAGATGTTGAACAATACAGGGCCCAAAACAGAGCCTTGTGGTACCCCACTTGAGACATTCTTCCAACTGGATGTGCAGCCATTTACAACCACTCTTTGGGTCCGATCACTAAGCCAGTTATGAATCCACCTAACAGTTGCCTTGTCCATTCCATACTTAGTCATTTTTTCAATAAGGATTGTGTGAGATACTTTGTCAAATGCTTTGCTGAAGTCAAGATATACTATATCTACAGCATTTCCCTGATCCACCCAGTCAGTGATTCTGTCATAGAAGGAAATTAAGTTAGTCTGACATGACTTATTAGTTACAAACCCATGCTGACTCTGTTTAATCACTTCATTCTTATCCAGGTACTTGCATACATGTTCTTTAATAATTTGTTCAAAGATCTTTCCTGGTATAGAAGTCAGACTCACCGGCCTGTAGTTCCCTGGGTCCACCTTCTTCCCCTTTTTGAAGATAGGAACAACATTTGCTCTTCTCCAGTCTTCTGGGACTTCTCCTGTTCTCCAAGAATTTTCAAAGATTATGGACAGTGGTTCAAGAATTTCTTCTGCTATCTCCTTCAGTACCCTGGGGTGTAATTCATCTGGACCTGGAGACTTGAATTCATTTATGTTAGCTAAGTGTTTCCTCACTGTCTTTCTGTTTATAGATATCCTGGATTCTTCTATTCCTTTAATAGGACAGTGAAGATCAGTTGATGTTACATTTCCTTTCTGAGAGAAAACAGATGCAAAATAGGAATTTAAAAGTTCAGCCTTCTCAACATCCTGACTTACCATTTCATCATTTTCATCCTGTAAAAATCCTATAGCATCTTTGACTTTTCTTTTACTTTTGACGTATCCCCAAAATCCTTTTTTGTTGCTTTTGACGTCACTTGCAAGCCTTAATTCATTGTCAGCTTTAGATAATCTGATTTGTGCCCTGCAGGTTCTGCAGACGGCATTATATTCTTCTTTAGATATGCCTCCCTCTTTCCATTTGATAAACATTTCTTTCTTCCTTTTTAGCATGTGTTTAAGTTCTATATTCATCCATCCTGGTTTCCTTAAATGCTTCCCATTCTTCCCTCTTTTCGGAATTGTTAACGATTGTGCTTTGAGAATCTCATTTTTCAAGATTTTCCATCCTTCCTGGACATTTTTGTCCTTAAGGATATCCAGCCATTGGATCCCTCCAATTCTCTTTCTGAGTTCCTTAAAATCTGCCTTTCTGAAATCTAACCTTGACGTCTGAGTCTTCACAGGTCTTCCTCCTCTTGTTATCCAAAATTCTAAAATAGCATGGTCACTACCTCCTAGAGTCCCAGCCACTCTTACCTCCTCCACCATTTCCTCCCTGTTTATGAGGATTAGATCCAAGGTAGCAGATCCCCTTGTTTTCTCCATTACCTTTTGGAAGATAAAGTTGTCAGCAAGAGAGGATAAGAATTTCCTGGACCTGTTAGTTTTGCCTGAGAGAGATTCCCAACAAATGTCTGGATAGTTGAAATCTCCCATGACCACTATGTCATATTTTTTGGAGAACTTGGCCATTTGATGCATAAAGAGTTCATCCATATCTTCAGCTTGCACAGGCGGCCTGTAGTAAATGCCTACAATGGTGTCCTTTCCATTGTTCTGTCCTTGTATTCTTACCCAAACAGTTTCCACAGAACTCCCAGTCTCTGAAGCGTCAATCTCTGTGCAGATATACGCTTTTCTAACATACAATGCAACACCTCCTCCTCGTTTATCAAGTCTGTTTCTTGCAAATAAGTTGTATCCTTCTAGCCTTGTATTCCAATCATGTGTATCGTCCCACCAAGTCTCAGTGATTCCAATGACATCATATTTCTTCTCCTGCGTTAGTAGCTCCAGTTCTCCTTGTTTGTTGCCCATGCTTTGTGCATTCGTATAGAAACACTTTAGTTTGTGATTGGTTTCTCTTCCTTCAATATTTTTATTATGTAAATTTTTTTGTCTTTGTTCTTCCCCTTCACTTCTAATAGCAGAAATCTCAATAGTATTTGTCAAGTGTATGGCTTTTGCTGGCGTTTTGCTTCCCTTCCCACATTGTTCTAGTTTAAAGCTCTCCTGATGAGTGTAGCAAGGCGACTTCCAAATACATGTTTTCCAGTCTTCGTAAGGTGCACCCCATCTCTAGCAAGTAGTCCATCGTATAGGTAATTCACTCCGTGATCCAGAAATCCAAATCCTTGCTGACGGCACCATCGACGTAGCCAGTTGTTCACCTGCAGAATCTTATTCCACCTCCTTGTTCCATGGCCATCCACTGGGAGGATGGAAGAGAAGACCACCTGCGCTCCCAGTTCTTTCACTTTCTTACCTAAGTTTTCAAAGTCACTGCAGATGGTTTCCAGGTCGTTTCTAGCGGTGTCATTTGTCCCCACATGTATTAGCAGGAATGGGTAGTCATCTTTAGGTCTGACGAGTCCTGATATCCTGTCAGACACATCTTTAATTTTTGCACCTGGAAGACAGCACATTTCTCTTGAGGTTATATCCGGTCTGCAGATAGCGGCCTCTGTTCCTCTCAACAGGGAATCCCCCATGACAACAACTCTCCGTTTCTTCTTCACAACAGTTTTCTTTCTCCATTCAGGAGGACTCTGAGGGCGTACAAGGTTGTTTGTGGGCAAAGTCTTATCCTGATGTATTTCTTCATCGTTCTCCTGTGTAAGAGCCTGGTATTGGTTCCTGAGCAGAATTGGTGCTGACTGCCTCCTGATCCTCCTGCTTCTCTGGGTCACATGCTTCCATTCCTCTGTTTCTTCAGTTGCACTTCGAATTTCTTCTCTTTCTGTACCATGAAGAGATAATTCTGCTCTGTCTAAGAACTCTTCACCTTCCTTAATGGTCTTCAATGTAGATAACCTCTCTTCCAGATTTTGCAACTTTTCCTCCAACAGGGACACAAGCTTGCATTTCTGGCATGTGAAGTTTGGCTTTTACACTGGTAAGTCTATGAACATGTAGCAAGAAATGCAGCTCACCACATGGCTCCTAGCCTCTTCCATGTTCTTATTGTTCAAGAGATAATCAAGCGGTGAAATATAAGCCAAAACTTGCGCGCCGCCAGGCGCGCGGTTCACCGATGTCCTCCTTTCAGCTGCAACAGCCAAAATCCAGTGTTCCTTGAGCTCGCGGAGACTCTTCACTTATCCCAGAAGGCACTGGGAATATGCAAATTATCTCCTCGGGACTCCTCCCCTGGTTTACTGATGTCCTCCTTTCAGCTGCAACAGCCAAAATCCAGTGTTCCTTGAGCTCGCGGAGACTTTTCACTTATCCCAGAAGGCACTGGGAATATGCAAATTATCTCCTCGGGACTCCTCCCCTGGTTTACTGATGTCCTCCTTTCAGCTGCAACAGCCAAAATCCAGTGTTCCTTGAGCTCGCGGAGACTTTTCACTTATCCCAGAAGGCACTGGGAATATGCAAATTATCTCCTCGGGACTCCTCCCCTGGTTTACTGATGTCCTCCTTTCAGCTGCAACAGCCAAAATCCAGTGTTCCTTGAGCTCGCGGAGACTCTTCACTTATCCCAGAAGGCACTGGGAATATGCAAATTATCTCCTCGGGACTCCTCCCCTGGTTTACTGATGTCCTCCTTTCAGCTGCAACAGCCAAAATCCAGTGTTCCTTGAGCTCGCGGAGACTCTTCACTTATCTCAGAAGGCACTGGAATATGCAAATTATCTTCTCGGGACTCCTCCCTGGTTTACTGATGTCCTCCTTTCAGCTGCAACAGCCAAAATCCAGTGTTCCTTGAGCTCGCGGAGACTCTTCACTTATCCCAGAAGGCACTGGGAATATGCAAATTATCTCCTCGGACTCCTCCCTGGTTTTATGAAGTTGATGCCAAAAAGTTCTATTTTGGTCTCATCTGACCACATGACCTTCTCCCATGCCTTCTCTGGATCATCCAGATGGTCATTGGCAAACCGCAAACAAGCCTGGATATGTCCTGGCATGTGCAGAGGAAACTGATTTTCCTCCATGACAGCGTAGTGTCTTACTAATGGTAATATTTGAGACTGTGGTTCCAGCTCTCTTCAGGTCACTGACCAGGTACTCCCAGGTAGTTCTGGGCTGATTCCTGACCTTTCTCAGAATCATCTTTACCCCACAAACCAAGATCTTTCATGGAGCTCCAGACCGAGTATGATTGACAGTCATCTTGTGTTTCTTCCATTTTCTAATAATTGTGCTAACAGTTGTTGCCTTTTCACCAAGCTGCTTGTCTATTGTCCTGCAGCCCTTCTCAGCCTTGTGCAGATCAACAATTTTGTCCCTGGTGTCCTTAGCTCTTTGGTCTTGGCTATGGTGGAGACGTTGGAGTGTGATTGATTGAGTGTGTGGACAGGTGTCTTTTATACAGGTAACGAGTTCAAACAGGTGTAATTAATACACGTAATGAGTGCAGAGTAGGAGGGTTTCTTAAAGAAAAACTAACAGGTCTGTGAGAACCAGAATTCTTGCTTGTTGACAGGTGTTCAGATTCTTCATTTATGCAATAAAATGCAATTTAATTATTTAAAAATCATACAATGTGATTTTCTTGTTTAGAATTTTAAGATTCTGTCTCTCACAGTTGAGGTGTACCTACAATAAAAATTACAGATCTCTCCATTTTTTGTAAGTGGGAAAACTTGCAAAATCGGCAGTGTATCAAATACTTGTTTTCCCCACTGTACATTTTTGCACATCTAATCACATATCACAGAGACACAAAAACGCATGCTAAAAACAAAATACAAATACACAACAAAAAACATGAGCTGAAAAAAGTGAGCTGAGGTGCAATATTCATGTGGAAATTTAGCTGCATGAAAGCCTGAACAAAAACTGATCAAGAAACGTACCCTAAATCTTAACCCCTTAATCTTCATCGAAGGCATCTCACCCAGCCAAACTGTCTGCTATGCATACAGTACACATTCTGATGTCTTTAAGAACGATTGTGAGGTTTATATGGACGATATCAGAAAGGTTAAGGATATGTGCGCACGTTGCTTATTTGTTAGCAGAAATTTCTGCAAGGTTTCTGCATCTCTTGGCAGAAAAACACAGTGGAAAATCTATGCAGTTTTTATGTGTTTTTTATGCGTTTTAGTTGCATTTTTTATGTGGTTTTTCATACGGATTTTAATGCGTTTTTTCATGCGTTTTTGTAAATCCATAGAGCTAAATAAAGAATATATATTATTTTAAAAAAATAAATTGTGATGTCATTCCCTTGTTCAACCCCTTCTTTATATATATATATATATACAGTCAGGGCCAGAAATATTTGGACAGTGACACACTTTTCGCGAGTTGGGCTCTGCATGCCACCACATTGGATTTGAAATGAAACCTCTACAACAGAATTCAAGTGCAGACTGTAACGTTTAATTTGAAGGGTTGATCAAAAATATGTGTTAGAAAATGTAGGAATTGTACACATTTCTTTACAAACACTCCACATTTTAGGAGGTCAAAAGTAATTGGACAAATAAACATAACCCAAACAAAATATTTTTATTTTCAAAATTTTGTGGCGAATCCTTTGGAGGCAATCACTGCCTTAAGTCTGGAACCCATGGACATCACCAAACGCTGGGTTTCCTCCTTCTTAATGCTTTGCCAGGCCTTTACAGCCGCAGCCTTCAGTGTTATGATTCGGTAGCTGAGGAGTGCAGGCAAAAAGGCAATACACCAGAGCGGTTGGAATCTATGAGATTGCAGTATCCTGACTAACCACCACAACTAGAGGCAGCCGTGGAGCGTTCCTACGTTGGTCCTAGACGCCTCGTCACAGCCTGAGAAACTAACTACACCTAAAGATAGAAATAGGAAAGCTATCTGCCCCGGAGCAGAACCCCAAAGATAATAGCAAGCCCCCAAACATGTAATGGCGGTTAGACAAGACGAAATACTGACACAGACAGAAAATAGTATGAGCAAACGTTGGGCCCAAACTAACTAAATAGAAAAGGATAGGAAGGGTACTTACTGCAATCCCAAAAAAACCTCTGAAAACACCAACTCTACTAATTTCAAAAACACCTGAGATCACACGACCTCTACCACCTAAATTAGCTCTCTGGTGTAACAAAATCAAAACAGCAGCCACTGAAAAAACTGGAAAAAGCAAAAGTACAAACATCAGTGGCTGAACTAAACTGAGAGGGCAAAAGCCCCCTGAGGGGACCCAGAAGGCCCCCACAGAAGTGCAGGACAAAATGCAAAAATCAAGCACAGAAACAAAAAGAAGAAAATGTCTTATCTGTTAGAAGGAGATGCAGACACGACACAGCAGGCTACAAGGGAAACTGGAATCAAGGATTCAGACCAGAACAATTGATCACGGCAACCCTGATGGGAAGGTGACTCCCTTATATAAGACCAGTCAGTAACACCTGATTCCCAGTCCTCACAATCTTCACTGAACAGACCAGTACCGCTTGTAACCATCAGAGGGAGCCTCTGCTCAGAACTCATCTCAAGCCCATTCACAACAGTACCCCCCCCTTGAGGAGGGGTCACCGAACCCTCATTTGAGCAACCAGGTCGGACAGGATGAGTTCTATGATACGCACGGATGAGTCTCCTAGCATGGATGTCCGAAGCAAACACCCAAGAATTGTCTTCCTGACCATAACCTCTCCACTTAACCAAATACTGGAGTTTCCGTCTAGAAAAACGAGAATCTAATATTTTCTCAACCACATACTCCAGATTGCCCTCAACCAAAACAGGGTCAGGACGCACAGCAGCAGGAACCACTGGCTCAACAAACCTCTTCAACAAGGACTTGAGGAACACGTTATGGATCTTAAATGTCCCTGGAAGAAGCAAACGAAAAGAAACAGGATTAAGAATCTCCATGATCTTATAAGGTCCAATGAACCTAGGCTTAAATTTAGGAGATGCTACTCTCATAGGAATATTTTTTGAGGACAACCAGACCAAGTCCCCTACTTTAAACCGAGGACCATCAGTCCTATGCCGATTAGCAAACCGCTGGGCCCTCTCTTTAGAGAGGGACAACCTCTCCACTAACTGGTCCCAAATCTGTTGCATACGCTCCACAACAGAGTCAACACCCAGACAGACAGAAGCCTCCGTCTGTCCCGAAGAAAATCGAGGGTGAAACCCAGAATTACAGAAAAATGGAGACATCAAAGTGGCAGAGCTAGCCCTATTATTAAGAGCAAACTCAGCCAAAGGCAAAAAAGAAACCCAGTCATCCTGATCAGCAGACACAAAGCATCTTAGATAAGTCTCCAATGTCTGGTTTGTTCTCTCAGTTTGACCATTGGTCTGAGGATGAAACGCCGAGGAGAAAGACAATTGAACACCAAGTCTAGAACAAAAGGTCCTCCAAAATCTGGAAACAAACTGGACTCCTCTGTCAGACACAATGTTCTCAGGAATGCCGTGTAAACGAACCACGTGCTGAAGGAACAAAGGCACCAATTCAGAGGAGGAAGGCAACTTAGGCAATGGCACAAGATGTATCATCTTGGAAAACCTATCACAAATCACCCAGATGGGGTCATTCTCTGAGAAACAGGAAGTCGGAAATGAAATCCATAGAGATATGGGTCCATGGTCTCTTGGGCACAGGCAATGGCATCAACAAACCACCAGAGCGAGAGCAAAGCTTGGAGCGAGAGCAAGTCCCGCAGGACTGCACAAATACCCTGACATCACGAGACAAGGTAGGCCACCAAAAGGACCGACTAACCAAGTCTCTGGTACCAAAAATTCCGGGATGCCCAGCCAACGCGGAACAATGAATCTCAGACATCACACTCTTTTTCCACTGGTCCGGGACAAACAATTTTCCAACAGGGCAGCGCTCTGGCCTATCCTACTGACACCCCTCCAGAGCAAGTCTCAAATTGGGTGAGATGGCGGAAAGAACTACACCCTCTTTCAAAATAACAGAAGGATCAGATAACTCAGGAGAGTCCGCAAGGAAACTCCTCGAGAGAGCATCCGCCTTAACATTCTTAGTGCCAGGAAGAAAGGAAACCACAAAATTAAAACGTGTGAAAAACAAGGTCCACCTGGCCTGTCTAGGATTCAGTCGCTTGGCAGATTCCAGATAAACCAGATTCTTATGGTCCGTAAGGACCACCACCGATGTTTGGCTCCCTCCAGCCAATGTCTCCACTCTTCAAAAGCCCACTTCATGGCCAATAACTCCCGATTACCCACGTTATAATTACGTTCAGTAGGAGAAAATTTTCGAGAGAAAAAGGCACAAGGGTTACTTTTAGAGGTCTCTGGATCTTTTTGGGACAAAACGGCACCTGCCCCAATTTCAGAGGCATCAACCTCCACCTGAAATGGCAGAGAAACATCAGGCTGCCGTAGAACAGGAGCAGAAGTGAATCTCTGCTTAAGTTCCTGAAATGCAGAGACTGCCTCAGGAGGCCAATTCACCACATCAGAACCCTTTTTAGTCAAATCAGTTAATGGTTTAACAATAACCGAGAAATTACCAATAAATTTACGATAAAAATTGGCAAAACCCAAAAATCTTTGAAGAGCCTTTAATGAAGTAGGTTGGACCCAATCACAGATGGCCTGAACCTTGACCGGGTCCATTTCAATAACAGATGGGGACAAAATGAATCCCAGAAATGAAATCCTCTGTACGCCAAAAAGACACTTTGATCCCTTCACATACAGAGCATTCTCTCTCAAAATCTGGAATACAGTTCGAACATGTTTCACATGAGAGTCCCAGTCATTGGAAAAAATCAAGATATCATCCAAATAAACAATCAGAAATTTATCCACAAAATCCCTGAAAATGTCATTCATGAAGGACTGGAAGACAGAAGGAGCATTAGTGAGCCCAAAGGGCATCACAAGGTACTCAAAATGCCCCTCCGGGGTATTGAATGCTGTCTTCCATTCATCCCCGTGCTTAATGCGAATAAGGTTATATGCCCCCCTGAGGTCAAGCTTGGTAAACCAAGTAGCGTTTTTCACCCTGGAAAACAGGTCAGAAATCAAGGGTAACGGGTATTGATATTTCACAGTAATATTGTTCAAAAGACGATAATCAATACACGGCCTTAATGAACCATCCTTTTTGGCCACAAAGAAAAAAACGGCACCTAAGGGTGAAGAGGATGGTCTGATATGACCTTTCTCCAATGACTCCTTGATATAAGACCGCATAGCGTCATGTTCAGGTACAGACAAGTTAAAAAGGCGACCTTTAGGGAATTTACTACCAGGCACTAATTCAATAACGCAGTCATAGCTCCTATGGGGAGGCAAGGATGCAGATTTACTTTCGCTAAACACATCAGAAAAATCAATCAAAAAGTCAGGAACATCCTGAGCCTGGGGGGAGGCAGAAAAAACAGGAGTGTTGGTATTAACACATTGGCAGCCCCAACTGGTTACAGACACAGATTTCCAATCCAAAACAGGATTATGAGACTGTAACCAAGGGAAACCCAGTACGATAATATCATGCAGATTATACAGAACCAAAAATTTGCAGCACTCTTGATGATCAGGTTCAACCCTCATTATAACCTGAGTAGAGAACTGAGGTTTATTCTCAGCCAAAGGGGTAGAATCGATCCCCAGAAGGGGAATAGACTTCTGTAGGGGTATCAAGGGAAACCCACAATGTTTAGCAAAATCATAATCCATCAGGTTAATAGCTGCTCCAGAATCAACGAAAGCCTGAGCAGAAAATGAGGACAGAGAGCATATCAGAGTGACAGTTAGTAAAAACTTAGTCTGAACACTACCCAAGACAACTGAGCGTGCAAAACGTCCTCCCCGCTTAGGGCAGACTGAAATAGCATGAGAGGCATCACCACAGTAGAAACATAACCCATTGCGCTTTCGAAACTCATGACGCTGTGCCCCAGACACCACTCTATCACACTGCATGGATTCAGAAGCAGGTTCACAAGGCAACACTATTCCACGCATACTTCTCCGCTCACGCAAACGTCTGTCAATTTGAATCGCTAATGACATAGAATCATTGAGACCAGAGGGGACAGGGAATCCCACCATAACATCCTTTACATTATCTGACAGCCCCTTCCGAAAAAGGGCTGCCAAAGCGTCGTCATTCCACTTGGTCAGGACTGCCCACCTGCGGAATCTCTGACAGTATAACTCAGCGTCATCAAGCCCCTGATTTAATGCCAACAAGGCTTTTTCAGCTTGATCAGTGACATTAGGCTCATCGTACAATAACCCCAAAGCCTGAAAAAATGCATCAACATCACTCAAAACAGGATCCCCAGGTGTCAGGGAAAAAGCCCAATCCTGAGGATCGCCGCGCAGGAGAGAGATGACAATTTGAACCTGCTGCGCTGCGTTTCCTGAGGACTTAGATTTTAAGGCAAAAAACAATTTACAATTATTTTTGAAATTCTGAAACTTAGCTCGATCCCCTAAAAACAAATCTGGCATGGGAATCCTAGGTTCCACAACAGGCAACCTAGCAAGATAGGTAGCAATACTCCGAACCTCAGTGGCAAGCTGATCCACACGGCCAGACAACTGTGCAAACTCCATTGAGAGAAAAAAAAAAATCCTCCCCAGCACCCAGAGATACAGAGGGAAAAAAAAAAAATGCAACAAACAGAAAAATATCTCTGACAACTCTGACAACCTTTTTTTTTTTTTTTTTTTTTTTCTTTCACAATATTTTTTCCCTTCTGTGAGTACCATACAATTTTCAATTTTTTGGGCCGGTGATACTGTTATGATTCGGTAGCTGACGAGTTCAGGCAAAAAGGCAATACACCAGAGCGGTTGGAATCTATGAGATTGCAGTACCCTGACTAACCACCACAACTAGAGGCAGCCGTGGAGCGTTCCTACGTTGGTCCTAGACGCCTCGTCACAGCCTGAGAAACTAACTACACCTAAAGATAGAAATAGGAAAGCTATCTGCCCCGGAGCAGAACCCCAAAGATAATAGCAAGCCCCCAAACATGTAATGGCGGTTAGACAAGACGAAATACTGACACAGACAGAAAATAGTATGAGCAAACGTTGGGGCCCAAACTAACTAAATAGAAAAGGATAGGAAGGGTACTTACTGCAATCCCAAAAAAAACTCTGAAAGCACCAACTCTACTAATTTCAAAAACACCTGAAATCACACGACCTCTACCACCTAATGTAATGTATGTAGTACAGTTCATATAGCGTCTTGTGCTTGGGTGCGATGAAAACACAGGAGTCACAGGTTTGATATAAAAAAGTCCTGCATTACTTCATACAAGTTGGCAGAAATAGTCACACAGTTTGCAGACACAGAAACAGGAGACACAGCAGGCCAGAGTAATCCAAGCTCAGCAATCACTCTCCAATACAGATTCAGGATCTTCTCTGTTACCGTAAGTCCATGCAAACGTGGGTCTTTCAAAGAGCAGGGTTCAGAGTCCACAAGTGCTTCAGAGTTCCTCAGTAGGAATAGCTGGAGTACAAGGTCCAAGGCTTACAGGAGTCAAGTCACAGGTTCACTGCAGGCTAGATTCTGAAGCACTGATTGCTCAGCTGTGGCTGCTTAAGAAGCAAAGGAGAGAATCAGGGCGGGAACATGCAAGCTGGAAACTCCATTTTGACTGAGGGCAAGATAGCTGCAGCAAGACAGAAAGTAAAATGGCTGACGAACAAACTGAGTTTCAGGAATATATACATAGAACCTTACATTACTCCCCCCTTAAGGACAACCTCCGGATGACCTCAGACCAGGCTTGTGTGGGTACCTCTGATGAAACTGACGGAGCAAGCGAGGAGCATTAACGTTATTGACCGGTTCCCATGAGTTGTCCTCCACTGGGTAGCCCTGCCATTTAATCAGATATTGTAACTGATTTCTATACAACCTGGAATCTAAAATCCTTTCCACCACAAATTCTTCCTGACCATCGACTAGCACTGGGTCAGGGCAAGGAGAGGAACGTCCAGGAAACGTATTGGGTGTCGCAGCCTTTAGTAGGGATACATGAAAGACAGGGTGGATTCTCATAGTTCTGGGCAGTTGAAGACGACAAGCAACGGCACTTATAATTTTACTGATTTTATAGGGTCCAATGTACTTATGTCCCAACTTAGACGATGGAATCCTTAACTTAAGATTTCTGGTTGACAGCCAGACCAAGTCTCCTACCTTGAAAGCTGGTGCAGGTTTACGAAATTTATCTGCTGCTTTCTTGTACCTTTCTTGAGCCGATTCCAGATTTTCCTTTAGAAGATCCATATTCTTCTGTAAAGACGTGATTCTTTCAGCCACTGCTGGTAAAGGCGTTTCTATGGGAAATCGTGGTAGAATGTTAGGATGATAACCTAGATTAGAGTAAAAAGGAGACTGTTTAGTGGAGGCACTCTGAGAGTTGTTATACGAGAACTCAGCTAATGGAAGTAGATCCACCCAATCATCCTGTAGGTGGCAGATAAAGCAGCGGAGATACTGCTCCAGGGTTTGATTGGTTCGTTCGGTCTGTCCATTAGTCTGGGGATGAAAAGCAGAAGAAAGGTTTACTTTAATGTCCAATGCTGCACAGAAATTTTGCCAAAACCTAGAAGTGAATTGCACCCCTCGATCCGAAATAACCTCATCCGGTACTCCATGTAAGCGAAACACATCTTTAATCATCAAATCTGATGTCTGTTTTGCAGTGGGTAAGCCGACACAAGGGATAAAATGAGCTGCCTTTGTTAGACGGTCAACCACCACTAGAATGGTGTTTTTCCCCTGAGAGGTTGGTAACTCCACAATGAAGTCCATAGAAATGGATCCCCACGGGCGGGACGGGGTGGGAAGAGGCTGTAACAGACCAGTTGGTGAGGAGCGAGGTGTTTTGCATCTTGCACAGACCTCACATGAAGTGACATAATTCAAAACATCCTTCCTGCAAGTGGGCCACCAAAAGAAACGAGAAAGAAATTCCTGTGTCTTTAGAATTCCTCTATGCCCAGCTATCTTGGAATCGTGAATGAGTTGCAATACTCTTAATCTGACTGTTTCAGGAATATACAGACGTTGTCCCTGAATCCACACACCATTCTTAAAGATAAGACTTACGTCCCTTGGGGGTTGTGCCAAAAAGGAATCCGCATGGTATGCTTCCTTGATGTCCTTAAGTAGGTCTTGATTATGAATTACTCCTAGGAATCTAGAGTCAGGAAGAATAGTCTTAGGAGGAGTAATTGGACGTGTCTCTGCTGAGTAAATCCTAGAGAGTGCATCAGCCTTTCCATTGCGCGATCCAGGTCTATAAGAGATGATAAAATTAAATTGGTTTAAGAAAAGATTCCAGCGAGCCTGGCGAGGAGTCAGGCACTTAGCCGACCTGATAAACTCAAGGTTACGATGGTCTGTCAGGCGACTATTTGCTGTGCAGCTCCCTGAAGAAGGTGTCTCCATTCTTTGAAGGCGGCAATAATGGCCAACAACTCTCTATTGCCCACATCGTAGTTCCTCTCAGCCGAAGACAACTGCTGGGAAAAGAAGGCACAGGGATGCAAGACATTCTTCTCACCTGTTCTCTGAGAGAGTATAGCTCCAACGGCACAGTCTGAAGCATCCACCTCTATTATGAAGGCAAGCTCGGGGTTGGGATGTACTAGGATAGGTGCAGTGGTAAATTTATCTTTTAGACGGGAAAATGCTTCCTGGGCTTGGGGAGTCCAGGAAAACCTAGACTCTTTCCGGGTAAGTTGAGTGATAGGTGACACTACCTCAGAGAAATTTCTAATGAAACGTCTATAGAAGTTGGCAAACCCGATGAAGCGCTGTACCTCCTTCACATTTCTAGGACTTGGCCAATCCTTGATGGCTTGGGTTTTGCTTCCATCCATACTAATTCCTTGTGTAGACAGTACATACCCCAGAAATTGAATTTCGGTCCTATGGAATTCACACTTTTCAAGTTTGATGTAAAGATGATTTTGTCTTAGACGTTCCAAGACCATTCTCACATGTCCATGATGTTCCTCTGTGGAGTTAGAAAAAATTAGAATATCATCCAAATAAATTACCACGAATGTATCTAGGAGATCCCTGAAGATGTCATTCACCAAGTGTTGGAAAGTGGCTGGGGCGGTACTCAGACCAAAAGGCATAACTAGATATTCAAAGTGTCCATAGCGTGACCTGAATGCAGTCTTCCATTCATCCCCAGGTCTAATACGGACTAAGTTATAGGCCCCACGAAGATCTAGTTTAGAAAAAATTTTGGCATGTCGCACTCTCTCCAATAACTCAGGGATTAAAGGCAATGGATAACGGTTTCTAATAGTAACCTTATTGAGTTCCCTATAGTCTACGCATGGTCTCAGAGATCCATCTTTCTTTTTTACAAAGAAGATGGGTGCACCTGCAGGAGATGAAGAGGGGCGTATGAAGCCCTTGGCTAGATTTTCATCTATGTAATCCTTTAAAGCCTTTAGCTCGGGCCCCGCCAGGGGTAGATCTTACCAAAAGGTATCTCTGCTCCAGGCAATAATTCAATTGGACAATCATATGGACGGTGAGGAGGAAGCTGGTCAGCGTTCTTCTTGTCACATAAATCCACATAGTCCTGGTATACAGCTGGTAGTTCAGGGACTGACATGATTCCTTTAGGAACAGAGCAAGCTGAAACTTTTGGACTCATCTGTTTCTCTGGAAAGTGTAATTCCTTGGTCTCCCAGTTAATGGTAGGATTCTGAGCCTGCAGCCATGGTAGCCCTAGAATAATGGGAAAGTGGGGAGAAGAGATAAGCATAAAGGACAGTTTCTCTTGATGATCTTTACCCATAAGAACCCTCAAAGGCTCTGTTTCCTGATCCACTGGTCCAGAGGTCAGCAGGGAGCCATCCACAGTTTCCATCTATACTGGAGTAGCCTTCTTCACTGAACGTATTCCCTGTTTCAGAGCAAAGGAGACATCCATAAAATTTCCACTTGCCCCTGAGTCGATCATAGCAGAGCTAGACACCCAAGCTGAGTCAACCCAGAGTTTGATGGAAAGAAAGCAATGAGAATTGTTTTTCTTACAACTTAGCTGGGACACCGCTGAGGAAACTTGAAAAATGGCAGCGTTTACACAGTCAACGTCCTCAGAGGTAACGGAGTTTAAGTCCGAGAAATCAAGATCTGTTGCTGCAGATCTCTCTGGAGCCTGAGGCTCGGACCTGACAGATCCCCTCTCGCAACACTCACAATGAATGAGTGCTGCAGTAGTCTTACGAGAACGGCTGGGGCAGTTTATAATGAAGTGCCCTGACTTACCACAATAGAAACATAGATTATCCTTAAAACGATGTTCCTTGCGTGCATCACTAACCCGTCGTTGTAAAGAGTCTACCTGCATGGGTTCAGGTTCAGGTTCCCGTGTAATCCTACTCAAAGGTTCCTTAGCTGGAGAGGAAGGTAGGAAAAGGTTAGTACGATTGCTTTCGAACCATCTCTCTTGCCTGCGTTCAGTCAGACGAGTATCAATACGGATGCAGTAGTTAATAAAGTCACCTAACGCAGTGGGAGGGTCGGCACGAGCAAGTTCATCCTTAATCAGTGGAGATAACCCCTTTCGAAAAATAGATTTTTTGGCGGAACTGTCCCAGGTGGTATCAAGGGCCCATCTCCTGAAATCCAAGGCATATTCAGCTACCGAGTGCTTACCTTGGCGCAAAGCTAACATGGCTGCTTCAGCTGTTGCACCTCGATTGGGGTCATCAAACACCTGCCCCATGGCTGAAATAAAATCATCAAGGTGATTCAAACAATCATCCTCAGTCTCAATCAGAGGGTTTGCCCACATTAAAGCCTTGTTGGTAAGCAACATAATTATAGTAAGCACCTTAGATCGTTCAGTGGGAAATTGTGAAGCATGTGCAGAAAAAAAAAGATTGCATTGATTAATAAATCCCCTGAATTTCTCACGTTCACCGCCAAAACGAAAAGGGGGCAACTTGGGAATCCCAGCACTCGGGGCTACGGCAGGAGCCTGGACTCGCCCCTCTAGAACCTCAATCCTGGCTCGCAAATCCTGGGTAGTCTGTCCAACCACTTGCAAATTGTGATTATTGAGGTCCTGTAGATTTTTAAAACGGGTCTTTATATTCTGCAAATCTGCAAGGATATTATCAGTCACTCCGCAAAGTTCCTTTATGCGGGCCTCCATTTTCCAGATCTTTTAAGACAGGATTACTGGAAGAAGAGGAGAGAGAAAAAAAAAAAACAATAGTGTTCACCTGTGGCAATACTGCAGAGAGAAAAAAAATTAAGGGAACTGCTCACCTGGAATGGTTGTGAGAAGTCACAACCACTATCATCACAGAAAGTTTCAACCAGACATCTGATATCCAGAGTTACAGCAGACAAAAAAGAGAAAAGAAAGGAAAAAAAAAAAAACAATAGTGTTTACCTGTGGTAACACTGCAAAAAGAAAAAACTTAAGGGAATTGCTCACCTGGAATGGTTGTGAGAAGTCACAACCACTGTCATCACAGAAAGTACAACCGGACGTCTGATATCCACAGTACAGCAGACACAGCCTTCCAGACCCAGCAGACACTAACGTTTTGGCTTCAGAATCTTGTAATGTATGTAGTACAGTTCATATAGCGTCTTGTGCTTGGGTGCGATGAAAACACAGGAGTCACAGGTTTGATATAAAAAAGTCCTGCATTACTTCATACAAGTTGGCAGAAATAGTCACACAGTTTGCAGACACAGAAACAGGAGACACAGCAGGCCAGAGTAATCCAAGCTCAGCAATCACTCTCCAATACAGATTCAGGATCTTCTTCTCTGTTACCGTAAGTCCATGCAAACGTGGGTCTTTCAAAGAGCAGGGTTCAGAGTCCACAAGTGCTTCAGAGTTCCTCAGTAGGAATAGCTGGAGTACAAGGTCCAAGGCTTACAGGAGTCAAGTCACAGGTTCACTGCAGGCTAGATTCTGAAGCACTGATTGCTCAGCTGTGGCTGCTTAAGAAGCAAAGGAGAGAATCAGGGCGGGAACATGCAAGCTGGAAACTCCATTTTGACTGAGGGCAAGATAGCTGCAGCAAGACAGAAAGTAAAATGGCTGACGAACAAACTGAGTTTCAGGAATATATACATAGAACCTTACACCTAAATTAGCTCTCTGGTGTAACAAAATCAAAACAGCAGCCACTGAAAAAACTGGAAAAAGCAAAAGTACAAACATCAGTGGCTGAACTAAACTGAGAGGGCAAAAGCCCCCTGAGGGGACCCAGAAGTGCAGGACAAAATGCAAAAATCAAGCACAGAAACAAAAAGAAGAAAATGTCTTATCTGTTAGAAGGAGATGCAGACACGACACAGCAGGCTACAAGGGAAACTGGAATCAAGGATTCAGACCAGAACAATTGATCACCGGCAACCCTGATGGGAAGGTGACTCCCTTATATAAGACCAGTCAGTAACACCTGATTCCCAGTCCTCACAATCTTCACTGAACAGACCAGTACCGCTTGTAACCACCAGAGGGAGCCTCTGCTCAGAACTCATCTCAAGCCCATTCACAACACTTCAGGTCTTGCTTGTTTGTGGGTCTTTCCCTCTTAAGTCTGGATTTGAGCAAGTGAAATGCATGCTCAATTGGGTTAAGATCTGGTGATTGACTTGGCCATTGAAGAATGTTCCACTTTTTTGCACTCATGAACTCCTGTGTAGCTTTGGCTGTATGCTTGGGGTCATTATCCATCTGTACTATGAAGCGCCGTCCAATCAAGTTTGCAGCATTTGGCTGAATCTGGGCTGAAAGTATATCCCGGTACACTTCAGAATTCATCCGGCTACTCTTGTCTGCTGTTATGTCATCAATAAACACAAGTGACCCAGTGCCATTGAAAGCCATGCATGGCCATGCCATCACGTTGCCTCCACCATGTTTTACAGAGGATGTGGTGTGCCTTGGATCATGTGCCGTTCCCTTTCTTCTCCAAACTTTTGGCTTCCCATCATTCTGGTACAGGTTGATCTTTGTCTCATCTGTCCATAGAATACTTTTCCAGAACTGAGCTGGCTTCTGGAGGTGTTTTTCAGCAAATTTAACTCTGGCCTGTCTATTTTTGGAATTGATGAATGGTTTGCATCTAGATGTGAACCCTTTGTATTTACTTTCATGGAGTCTTCTCTTTACTGTTGACTTAGAGACAGATACACCTACTTCACTGAGAGTGTTCTGGACTTCAGTTGATGTTGTGAACGGGTTCTTCTTCACCAAAGAAAGTATGCGGCGATCATCCACCACTGTTGTCTTCCGTGGGCTCCCAGGTCTTTTTGGATTGATGAGTTCACCAGTGCTTTCTTTCTCAGGATGTACCAAATTGTAGATTTTGCCACTTCTAATGTTGTAGCAATTTCTTGGATGGGTTTTTTTCTGTTCTTGCAGCTTAAGGATGGCTTGTTTCACCTGCATGGAGAGCTCCTGTGACCACATGTTTCCTTCACAGCAAAACCTTCCAAATGCAAACACCACACATCAAATCAACTCCGGCCCTTTCATCTGCTTAATTGAGAATGACATAACAAAGGGATTGCCCACACCTGTCCATGAAATAGCCTTGGAGCCATTTGTCCAATTACTTTTGGTCCCTTTAAAAACAGGGTGGCACATGTTAAGGAGCTGAAACTCCTAAACCCTTCATCCAATTTTAATGTGGATACCCTCAAATGAAAGCTGAAAGTCTGAACTTCAACTGCATCTGATTTGTTTTGTTTCAAATTCATTGTGGTAATGTCTAGAACCAAAATTAGATAAATGTTGTCTCTGTCCAAATATTTATGGACCTAACTGTATATATATATATATATATATATATATATATATATATATTTGAATATATATAATACCAAGCCCGAGGTTTAGTAATAAACAGGTGTCAGACAGATACCCTCATTAATAAAACGGTACATAAAGAGTTAAATAATGACACACACATGCACACACACACCTGCCTATGTAGGAGCATTAACATAATTAACCTACATATGCTGTAGCAAAACAGCAACTGTCAGAAATCTGCATGAAACGCAATATCTGGGGTTTTTTTTTTCAAAAAAGTAAAAAAAAAATAGCTTGGGCTCCCGCATAATTTTCATACCCAGCAGAGGGAAAGCTGACGGCTGATGTTATATTTCTGAGAAGGAGCCAATAACCATAAAGGTTCCCAGGCTATTAATATCAGCTCACAGATGTTTGCTTAGCCTTTACTGGCTAGATTACAGGGGAACCCCAGAAAAAAATTGACATGGGGTCCCCCTATAAAATCGAACCAGCAAAGGCTAGGCAGACAGCTGCGGGCTGATATTAATAGCCTGGAAAGGGGTCATGTATATTGGCACCCCCCAGGCTAAAACATCAGCTCTCAGCCGCCCCAGAAATGGCGCATCTGATAGATGTGCCAATTCTGTCACTTATCCTTGCTTTTCCCACTTGCATTGTAGTGGTGGCAAGTGGGGTTCATATTTGTGTGGAGATGTGACTACTCTAACCGGCCTCCGGCAATACACTGACAGGAGGTAATCACTCCCGCAGTGTATCACTGCGCTGCCATGAGAGTTCTTTGGAGTTCATCAGTTCCAGTGCTTTCACTTACGGCACTACCGCTGTGTCAGAACTTTCTCACGCAGCGGTGCCTTTAGAGCGCCAGAGCTGATCAGCTGATGTACTTCGGTGAACTCTCATGGCGGCTCAGTGATACACTGCGGGAGCGATTACCTCCTGTCAGTGTATCGCCGGTGGGTGACATCGATGTGGGACACTCTGCATTAAATGGCCTACGGTGGACAGGGAGTATATGTTGGTTTATTATTTTTGATTGCTTGCAGAAGACGCGGGCGTTGGGGATTAGGTGTTCAGTGAGTTTGTATATTGTATGTGAATATGTATGTGATTATGTCAATGTTTTGATTTTTTTTTACAATTGAACTCAGGCGCCAGATGATGGAACTACGCTCCCATTATCGGCTCATGCTGTCTGTTATATGTGACAGCAGACGTAGCAGGATGGGAGTAGTAGTCCCATCAGACGACGCCTAAGTACAATCACTATGGGCTGTTCGTCACATGGGTACACACAGACATCCGCAGACATCCACAAACAGACACCCGCAGACAAACACAGACAGACACAGATAGACAGACAGACACAGATAGACAGACAGACACGCATATATTCTCGGCTCACACATACTCTCCGCTCACACATATTCTCCGCTCACACATATTCTCCGCTCACACACATATTCTCCGCTCACGCACATATTCTCTGCCCACGCACATATTCTCTGCCCACACACTCTTCCTCCTTCTGACATAATTTCCTTTGACAATTCCGCAGAGTTTTTGGCAACAAATATGCAGCAAATACGCAAACTTTTTTACACCTGCATTTTTGCTGCAGATTTGACTGACTCAATTGAAGTCAATGATTCAAAAACGCTGCAGAAACGCAAAAACAATTAACATGCTGCAGAAAATAAAACGCTGCAAATAGATGGACATTTACAGATCATGTGCAATACACTTCAGGATTAACATTGCATTACCTTGCTTTTGTATTCCATTGCGTTTTTGGAGCATTACTGCAAGTAAGAAAATGTATCAAAAACGCATTGTGTGCACATAGCCTAAACGCTTTATTGAGAGCTTAGCTTTCAGTTACTCATCCATACAAACATAATTTCATGTATGTGTGGTGAGAATGTCCTACTGCAGACCTTTAAAGTTATCAATACAAGGCTGGAGTCACACTGGCGACAAAATCGGACGACTGCAATGCGGTGAAATATCGCATTGCAGTCGGACCAATGTTAATCTATGGAGCAGCTCCCAGTATCAGATTTTTTGTGGTCCGTTTTAAACATGCGAGTGCATTCGCAGCATGCTGCAATTGTCACTGATTGTGGGTCGACTATCGCCAATGCAAGACTATGGGTGCAATGAAAAATCGGATTACAAACGGACCGCACGTGTGACTTGCGATTAAATCGCACCGGTGACAGCTTTAATAAAGAATAGCAACAATACATATACACACATAGAATACATTGTGACATATATATATATATATTTATAGTTAATACACTTCTACATACTGTAATAGCCGCAAATTCAATTGCCGGCTTTTGTGAAATTACAGAACCCTGTTGTGAATTGTTGGAGATGAGTTCTGAGCAGAAGCTCCCTCTGGTGGTTGCAGACAGTGCTGAACCATTTAGTGAAGATTGGCAATCAGGAGTTTCAGACTGGTCCTATATAAGGGAGGTTCCCTCCCATCAGGGTTGCCGGTGATCAATTGTTCTTGTCTAACTGCTGTTGTTCCTGGTTCACTTGGAAGCCTGCTGAATCTTGCCTCTTCTCCTGCTCTCAGATAAGACATTTTCTGTTTTTATTTCTGTGCTTGCTTTTTGCATTGTTTCCTGCACTCTTGTGGAGGTCAGCCAGGTCCCCTCCGGGGGGCTTGTGCTCCTCTCAGTTTATCTGAGCCTCTGTTATTTGTTCATTTGCCTTTTCCAGTTTTTTCAGTGGCTGCGGCTTAGTTTTGTTACACCAGAGAACTAATTTAGGTGGTAGAGGTCGTGTGATCTCAGGTGTTTTTGTAATTAGTAGAGTTGGTACTTTTTAGGGTTTTTTGGGATTGCAGTAAGTTTCCTTCCTATCCTTTTCTGTCTAGGAAGTTTGGGCCCCAATGTTTGCTCATACTATTTTCTGTCTGTGTTTGTGTTTCCTCTTGTCTAACCGCCATTACATGTTTGGGGGCTTCCTATGTTCTTTGGGGATCTGCTCCGGGGCAGATAGTTTTCCTCTTTCTATCTTTAGGTGTAGTTAGCTTCTCAGGCTGTGACGAGGCGTCTAGGACCAACGTAGGTACGCTCCACGGCTGCCTTTAGTTGTGGTGGTTAGTCAGGGTACTGCAATCCAGTAGATTCCAACCTCTCTGGTGTATTGCCGTTTTTGCCTGCTCTCCTCAGCTACCAAAACATAACAGTATCACCGGCCCAAACTGAAAATTATATGGTACTCACAGAAGGGAAAAATAGTGTGAAAAAAAAAAAAAAAAAGTTGTCAGAGATTTTTTTTTCTGTTTGTTGCATTTTTTTTCCTCTGTTTCTCTGAGTGTTGAGGAGGATTTTTTTTTCTCTCTCAATGGAGCTTGCACAGTTGTCTGGCCGTGTGGATCAGCTTGCCACTGAAGTTCAGAGTATTGCTACCTATCTTGCAGGGTTGCCGGTTGTGGAACCTAGGATCCCCATGCCAGATTTATTTTTGGGGGATCGAGCTAAATTTCTGAATTTCAAAAATAACTGTAAGTTGTTTTTTGCCTTAAAACCTAAGTCCTCAGGGAACGCAGCACAGCAGGTTCAAATTGTCATCTCTCTCCTGCGCGGCGATCCTCAGGATTGGGCTTTTTCCCTGACACCTGGGGACCCTGTTTTGAGTAATGTCGATGCATTTTTTCTGGCTCTGGGGTTATTGTACGATGAACCTAATGTCACTGATCAAGCTGAAAAAACCTTGTTGGCATTAAATCAGGGGCTTGAGGACGCTGAGTTATACTGTCAGAAATTTCGTAAGTGGGCAGTCCTGACCAAATGGAATGATGATGCTTTGGCAGCCCTTTTTCGGAAGGGTCTGTCAGAGAATGTAAAAGATGTTATGGTGGGTTTCCCTGCTCCCTCTGGTCTCAATGATTCTATGTCATTAGCGATTCAAATTGACAGACGTTTGCGTGAGCGTAGAGGTATGCGTGGAATAGTGTTGCCTTGTGAACCAGCTTCTGAACCCATGCAGTGTGATAGAGTGGATTCTGGGGCACAGCGTCATGAGTTTCGAAAACGCAATGGGTTATGTTTCTACTGTGGTGACGCCTCTCATGCTATTTCAGTCTGCCCTAAGCGGGGAAGACGTTTTGCACGCTCAGTTGTCTTGGGTAGTGTTCAGACTAAATTTCTGTTGACTGTTACCCTGATTTGCTCCCTGTCCACATTTTCTGCTCAGGCTTTTGTTGATTCGGGAGCAGCTATTAACCTGATGGATTTTGATTTTGCTAAACGTTGTGGGTTTCCCTTGATACCCTACGGAAGTCTATTCCCCTACTGGGGATCGATTCTACCCCTTTGGCTGAGAATAAACCCCAGTTCTCTACTCAGGTGATAATGAGGGTTGAACCTGATCATCAGGAGAGTTGCAAATTTTTGGTGCTGTATAATCTGCATGACATTATTGTACTGGGTTTCCCTTGGTTACAGTCTCATAATCCTGTTTTGGATTGGAAATCTGTGTCTGTAACCAGTTGGGGCTGCCAATGTGTTAATGCCAACACTCCTGTTTTTTCTGCCTCTCCCCAGGCTCAGGATGTTCCTTACTTTTTGACAGATTTTTCTGATGTGTTTAGCGAAAGTAAATCTGCATCCTTGCCCCCCCATAGGAGCTATGACTGCGCTATTGAATTAGTGCCTGGTAGTAAATTCCGTAAAGGTCACCTTTTTAACTTGTCTGTACCTGAACATGACGCTATGCGGTCTTATATCAAGGAGTCATTGGAGAAGGGTCATATCAGACCATCCTCTTCACCCTTGGGTGCCGTTTTTTCTTTGTGGCCAAAAAGGATGGTTCATTAAGGCCGTGTATTGATTATCGTCTCTTGAACAATATCACTGTGAAATATCAATATCCGTTACCCTTGATTTCTGACCTGTTTTCCAGGGTGAAAAGTGCTACTTGGTTTACCAAGCTTGACCTCAGGGGGGCGTATAACCTTATTCGCATTAAGCACGGGGATGAATGGAAGACAGCATTCAATACCCCAGAGGGGCATTTTGAGTACCTAGTGATGCCCTTTGGGCTCACTAATGCTCCTTCTGTCTTCCAGCCCTTCATGAATGACATTTTCAGGATTTTGTGGATAAATTTCTGATTGTTTATTTGGATGATATCTTGATTTTTTCCAGTGACTGGGACTCTCATGTGAAACATGTTCGGACTGTGTTCCAGATTTTGAGAGAGAATGCTCTGTATGTGAAGGGATCAAAGTGTCTTTTTGGCGTACAGAGGATCTCATTTCTGGGATTCATTTTGTCCCCATCTGTTATTGAAATGGACCCGGTCAAGGTTCAGGCCATCTGTGATTGGGTCCAACCTACTTCATTAAAGGCTCTTCAGAGATTCTTGGGTTTTGCCAATTTTTATCGTAAATTTATTGGTAATTTCTCTGTTATTGTTAAACCATTGACTGATTTGACAAAAAAGGGTTCTGATGTGGTGAATTGGCCTCCTGAGGCAGTCTCTGCCTTTCAGGAACTTAAGCAGAGATTCACTTCTGCTCCTGTTCTACGGCAGCCTGATGTTTCTCTGCCATTTCAGGTGGAGGTTGATCCTCTGAAATTGGGGCAGGTGCCGTTTTCTCCCAAAGAGATCCAGAGACCTCTAAAAGTAACCCTTGTGCCTTTTTCTCTCGAAAATTTTCTCCAACTGAACGTAATTATGACGTGGGAAATCGGGAGTTATTGGCCATGAAGTGGGCTTTTGAAGAGTGGAGACATTGGCTGGAGGGAGCCAAACATCAGGTGGTGGTCCTCAGGACCATAAGAATCTGGTTTATCTGGAATCAGCCAAGCGACTTAATCCTAGACAGGCCAGGTGGGTCTTGTTTTTCACACGTTTTAATTTTGTGGTTTCCTTTCTTCCTGGCACTAAGAATGTTAAGGCGGATGCCCTATCGAGGAGTTTCCTTGCGGATTCTCCTGAGTTATCTGATCCTGCTGTTATTTTGAAAGAGGGTGTAGTTCTTTCCGCCATCTCGCCCAATTTGAGACTGGCTCTGGAAGGGTGTCAGGAGGATAAACCCGAGCGCTGACCTATTGTGAAATTGTTTGTCCCAGACCGATGGAAAAAGAGTGTGATGTCTGAGATTCATTGTTCCGCGTTGGCCGGTCATCCCGGAATTTTTGGTACCAGAGACTTGGTTAGTCGGTCCTTTTGGTGGCCTACTTTGTCTCGTGACGTCAGGGAATTTGTGCAGTCCTGCGGGACTTGCTCTCGCTCCAAGCCTTGCTTTCGCTCTAGTGGTTTGTTGATGCCATTGCCTGTGCCCAAGAGACCATGGACCCATATCTCTATGGATTTCATTTCCGACCTCCCTGTTTCTCAGAGAATGACCGTTATTTGGGTGATTTGTGATAGGTTTTCCAAAATGATACATCTTGTGCCATTACCTAAGTTGCCTTCCTCCTCTGAATTGGTGCCTTTGTTCCTTCAGCACGTGGTTCGGTTACACGGCATTCCTGAGAACATTTTGTCTGACAGAGGAGTCCAGTTTGTTTCCAGATTTTGGAGGACTTTTTGTTCTAAACTTGGTGTTCAATTGTCTTTCTCCTCGGCTTTTCATCCTCAGACCAATGGACAAACTGAGAGAACAAACCAGACATTGGAGACCTATCTGAGATGCTTTGTATCTGCTGATCAGGATGACTGGGTCTCTTTTTTGCCTTTGGTTGAGTTTGCTCTTAATAATAGGGCTAGCTCTGCCACTTTGATGTCTCCATGTTTCTGCAATTTTGGGGTTTCACCCTCGATTTTCTTCGGGACAGACGGAGGCTTCTGTCTGTCTGGGTGTTGACTCTGTTGTGGAGCGTATGCAGCAGATTTGGGACCAGTTAGTGGAGAGGTTGTCCCTCTCTCAGGAAAGGGCCCAGCGGTTTGCCAACCGGCATAGGACTGATGGTGGGGGTCTTGGTCTGGTTGTCCTCAAGAAATATCCCTATGAGAGTTGCATCTCCTAAGTTTAAGCCTAGATTCATTGGACCTTATAAGATCATGGAGATTCTTAATCCTGTTTCCTTTCATTTACTTCTTCCAGGGACATTTAAGATCCATAACGTGTTCCACAAGTCCTTATTGAAGAGGTTTGTCGAGCCAGTGGTTCCTATGGCTGCGCCTCCTGACCCTGTTTTGGTTGAGGGCAATCTGGAGTATGTGGTTGAGAAAATATTGGATTCTCGTTTTTCTAGACGGAAACTCCAGTAATTGGTTAAGTGGAGAGGTTATGGTCAGGAGGACAATTCTTGGGTGTTTTCTTTGGACATCCATGCTAGGAGACTGATCCGTGCGTATCACAGAGCTCATCCTGACCGACCTGGTTGCCCAAGTGAGGGTTCGGTGACCCCTCCTCAAGGGGGGGGTACTGTTGTGAATGTGTTGGAGATGAGTTCTGAGCAGAAGCTCCCTCTGGTGGTTGCAGACAGTGCTGAACCATTTAGTGAAGATTGGCAATCAGGAGTTACAGACTGGTCCTATATAAGGGAGGTTCCCTCCCATCAGGGTTGCCGGTGATCAATTGTTCTTGTCTAACTGCTGTTGTTCCTGGTTCACTTGGAAGCCTGCTGAATCTTGCCTCTTCTCCTGCTCTCAGATAAGACATTTTCTGTTTTTATTTCTGTGCTTGCTTTTTGCATTGTTTCCTGCACTCTTGTGGAGGTCAGCCAGGTCCCCTCCGGGGGGCTTGTGCTCCTCTCAGTTTATCTGAGCCTCTGTTATTTGTTCATTTGCCTTTTCCAGTTTTTTCAGTGGCTGCGGCTTAGTTTTGTCACACCAGAGAACTAATTTAGGTGGTAGAGGTCGTGTGATCTCAGGTGTTTTTGTAATTAGTAGAGTTGGTACTTTTTAGGGTTTTTTGGGATTGCAGTAAGTTTCCTTCCTATCCTTTTCTGTCTAGGAAGTTTGGGCCCCAACGTTTGCTCATACTATTTTCTTTCTGTGTCAGTATTTCCTCTTGTCTAACCGCCATTACATGTTTGGGGGCTTTCTATTATCTTTGGGGTTCTGCTCCGGGCAGATAGCTTTCCTATTTCTATCTTTAGGTGTAGTTAGTTTCTCAGGCTGTGACGAGGCGTCTAGGACCAACGTAGGAACGCTCCACGGCTGCCTCTAGTTGCGGTGGTTAGTCAGGGTACTGCAATCTCATAGATTCCAACTGCTCTGGTGTATTTCCTTTTTTGCCTGTACTCCTCAGCTACCGTAACATAACAATTGCCGTTTTTGCCTGCTCTCCTCAGCTACCAAAACATAACAGAACCCGACATGAAATGACACATGGTTTACATACAGTTAACCATGACATGTTATGTAGTTTGATATATGGTTTTCACTAACAATTACATGAGTGTATGTGTGCAAAATTGCAGACATGTATGGGTTAATTAAAGGTGTAAATTAGTTGAAAAAAAATGTGTGGGCTCCCGCGCTATTTTCTCAACCAGACAGACAAAGCCAGCGAGTGGGGGCAGATAATAATAGCCGAGGGAGGGTGCATTTATTTTGTGCCCACCCTGGCTACTAACATCTGCCCCCAGGCACCCCAGAAAAGGCAAATCTATAATTAGATTCGCCCTTTCTGGCACTTTGCCCGTCTATTCCCATTGCCCTGTTGCGGTGGCGAATGGGTTAATAATGAGTTAAAGCCACCTTGCTATTGAAAGGTGACTTTAAGCCAGGTTAATAATTGAGAGATGTCTGGGGGCAGATGTTAGTAACCATTTTCATCACGGGTGTCCTGCAGAGTGGTCTCAACCACCTGGCGCATTTGCTCTGCATCCATCTTATCCTCTTCTAGTTTTTCTTTGACCCTGAGGAGATCCACATAATCTCTCTTCATCTGTTGCAGTTCCCTACTGCGTTCATCACACTCCTTCTTGGAGTCACACAGCTCCTGGTTGAGCTGTTCGCGCAGTCGTTCTAGGATTTGTTCACTTCCAGAAACTCCATCCTGCAGCGCCTCCTTCTCACGCTTCAACTGCAAAACCTCTTCCTTGATTTTGCGGCGGTCCTCTTTAATGGCAAAGAACATATTCTGCCACAGGATAACTTCCTCGTTGAATCCTTTTAGATCTCGCTGGTCTGAGGACACGTCCTCCAGGTTTTCACATAATTGCAGCATGTCACTCTGATACTGCAGCCGAATAGTTTCCAGCTCTTGGCCCTGACTGGCCACCTCCTCTTCTACCTCTAAAGGAGAATCCACACTTGAAGCATAGGCAGACAGTACTACATTCTTTTCATTTCCATTTTCAGCGAGTACTACCGGAACAACCTTTTTGTGGCCCTTGCGCCGTCTACGACGAGAGGAGGACTCTCTTCCCTCGTCTAGCCTCTCCTGACTGAACTCACTTTTTACTTTCATAGTGTCCCAGTCAGCTACGGGGTCTGTGTCACTCCCCATGGTGTTGTGGACTAACAGGTCACCTCCCACTTTGACGTCACCCCCTTCTACTGGAGCTACCCCGTTAGCAACGGTCACATTGTCATTTTTAGGAGGTACCAACCCACCACCAGTAACAATTTTCATTTTTCCACACTCTACACTCTTGTGAAAATCCGCCCCTTTTTTAGACTCCGCCCCCTTTTTAACAACCACTCCGGCAGGGTAATTTTTACACAAAAAATCAGCAGCAGTCTTAGGACTCAGTTCACAACATCTCTTACCACCTCCCCGGGCACTCTGTGACAACACTGGCACCCCCGGAGAGTCCATAGAATGGTCCACTGCCGCCATTCCATACGGTGCCCATGGTTCCCGCACCATGTCCAGTAGACATTTCTCAAATATGCGGTCCGACTTGTCAGACCCATTCGTGGCTCCATTCACAGCCATCGCGGTGCACTGTTCACACCAGAACTTCACCGCTTTCCCTTGAAAAAAATCTTCGTGGCCCCGCCGAGCCACAGCACAACTGGATTTGAGTGCGACGACAATCTTCACAACCCCGCCGAGTTGCAGCAAGATGCCTTCGTGACCCCACTGAGTCACAGCAAGATGCCTTCGTGACCCCACTGAGTCACAGCAAGATGCCTTCGTGACCCCACTGAGTCACAGCAAGATGCTTGTATCCACACTCGTCTTCCATGCTGTCAGACTTCTCTGTCTTCACAACGGCAGACTTCAGTCAAGACATACACACTACACAGCTTTTTTCCACAGAAAATTCAGCCTTGCTGTGCAAACACTTTTTTTTTTTTTTTCCTTTGCAAAGTCTATTAGGGCTACTGTCTCTTTAAGACTGCTCCACAAACTTTTCTTTTGCTGCTGCACATTCCACAGTCATTTTCACAACAAGTTCAGCTTTGCTGTGCATACATTTTCTCTCTGCAGACCCTATCAGGGCCACTGTCTCTCCAAGACTGCTCCAAACAGACGTTTCTGCTGACACACACTTTTTTTTTTTTTTTTTTCTGCTGCTATTTCAATAGACTTCACCTTTAATGCTGTCTCTCGCTACTGTGCCGCACGCACACTCCAGCACTAACTGTACTAGGCCCTGCGCTGCCCGCATTCTCCACCAATTGTAAGCTTCCGGGGGGTTTTAGCTCTAGGATCGCTGTCTGGGTAGACAGAATGGCACGGAAACAGTTCATTCAGACAGCAGTTTGGTGAAAACTGGCCGCAACCAGTTTTATTAAAGTCCACAGCACACAGATAAAAACAAATCATAAACAGAAAACCTGGGCTTGTCTAGCCACTAAATTACACTTAGATAGATGGCCCTCTCTATCCGGGACCCAGACTCTACCAGTCTGTGCCCAAAACAACACATATCACATATGTTACCAGTATGGAGTTTCACAGACACTCCTCTTTATGTCCGAAGGCAACTCCAATGTCCAGACTTGAGAGAGGTCACCTCCTATTCAGTCGCTATTCGCACGGATTCTCACTGCGACTACTCCTGTGTCCGGGGTAAAGACAGCTCCCACACTCTTGGAGACACCTTCTGTGTCTGGACCCCTTGTCCAGACTGAATGAGCTCACTGACTGTGCTCCCAAGCACCTACTTCTGGCTTCCTAATCAATACCTGAGTGGCCACAGGTTTGAGCTGCAAACGTGTACTTGAATGGATGGTGTAATGACCTTTCTCCACCACTAGTTTTACAAAGGCACACATTTCCCTCATACAAGTCAGCAAAGTACCTGTGAAATGTACACCCCATTCAATACATACGCTCTCACTGTCTCACATAATATATATATACACAGGTCACAATGACATGTAAATATATATATATAATATATATATATGTATTCTATGTGTATATATCTATTCTTTCTTTTGTGATTTAAAAACTATTCTTTTGGATCCATTATATGTCGGTTTTGCAAGCCTGTGAGAAAATCTCGCAAGTCGGATGTAAATCGGATGTTACAAGTATGGTCAGATGCGACTAAATCGCATCATTCCCAGAAAATCGGATGCCAGACGGATGACTGTTCATGACATTTTGCTGCGATAATCGACCGACTAAAACGGTCAGATTTTTTAGTCGGTGTGTGTGTACCCTGGCCCAAGAGTGTAAAAAGGAGCATTAGTGGGCTCATATTCTGAAGATGAATTTTACAAGCATTTTGTCATCCTAAAGTATACGACATGACAGAACAGTTTACCTTGATGCATGCTGCTTGTGCTGCTTTCCAGGTTTGTAAAACACTATGAATTAAGTTCTGTGCATTTTTCAGCAGCACATCCTCCGCAGAGTAATCATCGCATCCTGTAGCTGCTTTTACACTGAAACAAAAATAATGACAATTCATAGAGTTAAGCATTGTACAGTGGAATCTCTTTAATTTAAAAGCAGAATAGTAATTTTAATATTCCAAGTTTGTAATAATTTAGCAATTTTAAATGTTTGAAATTTTATGCCCTTAAATCACAGTTATACCACACAACGTAGTTAATTAATAATATTTCCAATATATCTACTTTACATTAGCATAATTTGTAAACTTTTTTTTAAGAAGTTAGAAAGGTGAAAAGTTTATCAGCAGCTTTCCATTTTTCTAACAAAATTTACAAAATCATATTTTTAGGAATCTCATCACATTTGAAGTGACTTTGAGGGGCCTATATGACAGAAAATATCCAAACATGACACCATTTTAAAAATTGCACTTCAAATTGCTCAAAGCAACATTCAAGAAGTAGAAGTATATTAACACTTTAGATTAGGGGTCCTCAAACTTTTTAAACAGAGGGCCAGTTCACTGTCCCTCAGACCATTGGAGGGCCGGAAGATAGTTTAAAAAAACTATGAACAAATTCCCATGCACACTGCATATATCTTATTTTGAAGTATAAAAAAACAAAACAGGAACAAATATAATATTTAAAATGAAGAACAAGTAAAGTTACCGTATATACTCGTGTATAAGCCGAGATTTTTAGCCCATTTTTTAGAGCTGAAAGTCCCACTCTCAGCTTATACGCGAGTCATATACAGCGGGGTGTCAGATCATACTTACCCCTCCGCCGGCGCGCTTCTGTAGCCCCGCTTCTCTGATCTCTGGCTCCTTCCTGCAGCAGTCACGTGGTACCGCTCATTAAAGTCACGAATATGCTCATATTCATGACTTTAATGAGCGGTACCACGTGACCGCTGTAGGAAGGAAGAGCTGCCGGAGATAGCAGGAGAAGAGGAGAGGCTAATCAAGAAAAAGATTCCAAATGGAATAAAACATAAATTGTGTGTACATGTATTCCTTTAAAAACACAGTTTTATTTCGATACCTTTAAAAATACACCAAAACCCAGTGAAGGTATAACTAAGCATTAAGCGTTTAAACGCTTAGTTATACCTTCACTGGGTTTTGGTGTATTTTTAAAGGTATCGAAATAGAAGAGGAGAGGCGGAGGGGTGAGTATACCGATATTTACCTGTCTCATGCCACTGCTGCTCCCCTCTGTGTCCTCGCGTCCTCTTGCTGTTATGATCAGGCAGCGGGCGTGATGATGTCGTTAATGCGTGCCGCGCCCTCTGCCTGATCATTCACTACCAAGTACCCGGAGGGAGGGAGTGGGGATAGGTAAATATTGCAGGTGCCGGGGTCCTGAGCGAGCGGTGACACTGGCACCTGGCTCCCATAGCGCGCCGGTGTCACCGCCTGCTCAGGACACCGGCACCTGGCCCCCAGCAACGAGAGCTGAGTATGTCACTTTTTTGCAGCAGCAGCAGCTCGGCAGCATAGGGGACGTATACTATGGGGCATAATCTGTGGAGCATATGGGGGGAAAATCTGTGGAACATATGGGGGCATAATCTGTGGAACATATGGGGTCATAATCTGTGGAACATATGGGGGCATAATCTGTGGAGCATATGGGGGCATAATCTGTGGAACATATGGGGGCATAATCTGTGGAGCATATGGGGGCATAATCTGTGGAGCATATGGGGCATAATCTGTGGAACATATGGGGGCATAATCCATGGAGCATATGGGGGCATAATCTGTGGAACATATGGGGGCATAATCTGTGGAGCATATGGGGGCATAATCTGTGGAGCATATGGGGGCATAATCTGTGGAACATATGGGGGCATAATCTGTGGAATATATGGGGGCATAATCTGTGGAGCATATGGGACATAATCCATGGAGCATATGGGGGCATAATCTGTGGAACACATGGGGGCATAATCTGTGGAACATATGGGGGCATAATCTGTGGAACATATGGGGCATAATCTGTGGAACATATGGGGCATAATCCGTGGAGCATATGGGGGCATAATCTGTGGAACCTATGGGGCATAATCTGTAGAACATATGGGGGCATAATCTGTGGAGCATATGGGGCATAATCCCTGAAGCATATGGGGCATAATCTGTGGAGCATATGGGGCATAATCTGTGGAGCACATGGGGCATAATCTGTGGAGCATATGGGGCATAATCCGTGGAGCATATGGGGGCATAATCTGTGCAGTATGTGGGGGCATAATCTGTGCAGCATAATCTGTGGAGCACCATATGGGGCCCATTCTATGTATCATCTTCTGGGGGCATAACCTTTATGGAGCAGCATATGGGGAGTATTTTGTATGAAGCATTTTATGGGGCTCCTGATTCAATATGGATATTCAAAAACCTTTACCCTACTGATGCCTCAATTAATTTTACTTTTATTGGTATCTATTTTTATTTTTGTAATTAACCAGTAGCTGCCTCATTTTCCACCCTATATACGAAAAAAGGCTGCACTCTATCATACCAAAGCCCCCACCAAGTGGTGATTTTAATTATACTAGGTCCCTACCTTACCCATAAATGCAGGCTTTACTGACAGAGGTGCAAATTCACCCATAAATTCAGATATCAGCCTAATAGAGGTACAGTATGTTCACATTAGGTCAGGGACTCACCAGAATTGAGACCACCTTGACGATGGTTGGTGGGCTTTAAAATGTTTGGCCAAATGTTTATACTAAGCGTCTCAAATTTTTCCTTATACTTCAAAGCCATATTGCTATTCAAAATTTCATGTATTCTATGTTGTCATGCTTTGGTATGATAGAGTGCAGCCTTTTTTAGTATGTTTTGTATGGGGGTAGCTCCCCTTGGTTTGCACCTAGTTCACATTAGTCTGAATGTGCCAGTCAGGTTTTTTTGACTTTTGAATGTTAGCTTACTGACCGAGCACTCCGCCCCCACCAGGTGGTGATTTTAATTACACTAGGTCCCTACTTTACCCATAAATGCAGGCTTTACTGACAGAGGTGCACATTCACCCAGAAATTTAGATTTCAGCCTAATAGAGGTATGTTCACATTAGGTCAGGGACTCACCAGAATTGAGACCACCTTGACGATGGTTGGTGGGCTTTAAAATGTTTGGCCAAATGTTTATACTAAGCGTCTCAAATTTTTCCTTATACTTCAAAGCCATATTGCTATTCAAAATTTCATGTATTCTATGTTGTCATGCTTTGGTATGATAGAGTGCAGCCTTTTTTCGTATGTTTTGTATGGGGGTAGCTCCCCTTGGTTTGCACCTAGTTCACATTAGTCTGGATGTGCCAGTCAGGTTTTGGTTTTTTTGACTCATTTTTCACCTTAAGCTTATACGTGAGTCAATAAGTTTTCCCAGTTTTTTGTGGCAAAATTAGGAGGGTCGGCTTATACATGTGTCGGCTTATACATACATGAGTATATACGGTAAATCAACAAACTTTCAATGAGTTCTTTAAATATCGTACACTCCAAGTCAATGTTTCTCTTTCTTCATATCATTGTTTCCTAGAGATTCCAAATTGCTATTAGTAAGATACCAATATATATACAGCGCTACAAAAACAATATACCAGCAATAAAATTGCCCACACAGAGACATACAGTCTGCACTGTGCATCAATGCAGTCTGATCAGTGCCCATCAATGCAGCCTTGCCAGTCCATATCATTTCAACTTCACCAGTGCCCATATTGGTGGAACTCCGCTTTTACCTCAGGCTCAGACTGATGTGGTGCAAGAGTCACCAAAAGACAGGTAAATGTCCCCAATAGGCAGGTAAATGTCCCCAATAGGCAACATAGTCCCACATAGGCCGGTAAATGTCCCCAAAAGGCAGATAAATGTCCCCAATAGGCAGGTAAATGTCCCCAAAAGGCAGCATAGTCCCCAATAGCCGGATAAATGTCCCCAATAGGCAGCATAGGTCCCCAATAGGCAGCATAGTCCCCAATAGGCAGGTAAATGTCCCCAATAGGCAGCATAGTCCCCAATAGGCAGGCAAATGTCCCCACACTTCCCTTTGAAAAAACTGAAACGCGAAACGCGCGTCAGGGCATTGGTGATATCGTGGACAGGCTGACTATTATGGGATGCATTATTTTCTATATACTTGCTGACATATTCCTTGTTTGCACTAGGCACTTTATATTGACTATTATGGATGACATGATTTATTGTATACACATGGATATATTGGTGTTTGTATAAATGTTACATGACCCCAGAGCCTGTACTTTTGTCCTTCCATCACCTATAGTGCACTTTACTTTGGTATATTCCTTTCCTCTTTATATGTAATTTAATGTGATTTGTGTATATGAATTGGTATTTGAATAAAATTAATTACTTTTTAATACTCCTTTTTATGAGTGGTGTGCTTTATATACTTTGTATCCAGTATATGCTAGCTGTCTGTCTACACACCCCTACTTCTTATGCATCCTTGGAGTCTCTTCTAAGGTGAAGGTTCCTATTTATTTGCAGTATTATGTTTTTGGACATTTTTGTAATTGTAAATGTCCCCAATAGGCAGCATAGTACTCAATAAGCAGGTAAATGTCCCCAATAGGCAGCATAGTCCCCAATAGGCAGGTAAATGTCCCCAATAGGTAGCATAGGTCCCCAATAGGCAGCATAGTCCCAAATAGGCAGGTAAATGTCCTCAATAGGCAGCATAGCCCCAATAGGCAGGCAAATATCCCCAATAGGCATCATTGTCCCCAATAGGCAGGTAAATGTCCCCAATAGGCAGCATAGTTTCCAATAGGTAGGTAAATGTCCCCAATAGGCAGCATAGTCCCCAATAGGCAGGTAGATGTCCCCAATAGGTAGTACAGGTCCCCAATAGGCAGCAGAATCCTCAATAGGCAGGTAACTGTCCCCAATAGGCAGGTAAATGTCCCCAGTAGGCAGCATAGGTCTCCAATTGGCATGATAGACCAGACTCGGCATTAAAAAAGAAAAAAAATACCAGTACTCACCTATGTCCCCCGCTGCTCTGAAGAGGCAACCGCTCGACTCCGTCTTCTTCTGGCACAGGTGGCATAATGTCATCAGGCTGCGCAGATGGCGTGATGACAATCACGTCATCTGTGTGTGCTGCATACGGAGGGCCGCGCATCTACTTCCCTCGCTGCATCGTCGTTCCGCCCACAATTACAGGGCCTGCAGGCATTGAACTGTAGTGAAGTTCAATGTTGGTCGGGCCCAGGGGCTGAATAAATGTCCTCAGCGGTCTGCATGTGGCCCATGGGCCATAGTTTGAGGACCCCTGCTTTAGATGCATCACAGGTAGGGATGAACTAACGTGTTCGGTGATACTCAGATATCATTCGAGTATCTGGGAGCTCGAGTGTGCTCGGAACTCGACAAGCATTTGTTGGTGCTCAGATTTGGAGCTTGAATCCCCACTCTACATGCTTGGCGCCTGTTACACAGCCAATAAACAAGTGAGGATTGACTGCTTGTCATCGTAATGCTGTAGCCATCTTGGTAGTGGCATTACTGTAATTGGCTGGCCCCAGTACCTCATCAGAGGTTTTAAAAGGACAGCCGACATACAACACTCATACAAAATGAGTGGGAAAAAGCAAGGTCATGGTGTAAGTGGGTGTAACAAGAAAACATGAATCCTGTGTAAAATTGGTGCAAGACGTGCCATTAATGAGGAGTGACTGCCATCTTCTGGCCAGCCAAAATCAAGCAGAACCAAAGTGTGCTGGAAGATTTGCAGAGAAAAGAACTTTGTGTGCTGGACAAGATCAGGTGACCCTCTGTAAGAACTTGCCTGATACAAAAGCCCAGTGAGCTAAACCACAAAGTGATTTGGCGCAAGGAAATAGAGCGGGTTAGATGTGCTCCAGAGAATCTACTGAAACCAACACGACATACCTCAGCAGGGAGTCTGTGCTACCTGGGTGTCACTCACCACATGGAAAGTCCAGCTCCCCTGGAAGATATGGCTTACGCTGGTCAGAGCCGTAATCTGTGCCCTGTGCTGGTTAAGCCTCCAAGGTCCAACTACACCTGTCAAGAGTTGAAGCACAGTCCTCTCTGCCCTGAACCTGAGAGACATTCGCCGACGGTCAAGCCGAGAAGGGCTGTGCTGCAACTGTAACAGGAGAGGCAGCCTGCGAGAGATAAGGAACAGTGCAAGTGAGCAGGGCCATCACTTCCAGCTATCACCAACGGTACTGGGGTCGGCTGGGACTAGAATCACAAGTTGGTAGGGGGTGGGTTGGTGTGTTGGAGGCTCAACGGGCTTTAATAGACTACGTCAGGAAGAGACTTGCGGCCTAGCCGGAAAACCCGGTGACCCATGCTAGAGCCAGAGCTTCAAGTGAAAATTCACGTCGTGTCTCCCAAGCCTAAGCGCACCACTAACGTTAAGTATTGAGAGACTTTCTAGCTTATTCATAACCTGTTATAATGCTCTATATTGTTAAATTGCATATTTATTAACCTTAATTGTTTAGAAATTATTGTTGTATAAAAATGCCAATATATCAACCCCTGATTGTTTCCGCCTCGTGATCTCTGTACATTGCATCCAGGCCCCTGCATTACAGGGGAATAGGATTGGTGTTCCAAATGTACATGGGTGAGGTGTTTATGTTAATGAAACTCAACTGAACAAACACCGTCTTATACTATCCAAAGACCACTGACAACATCTGTTACAGGACGGGCAGCTCGACTCTGTTTCTTTGATACTTTGACAGCTGCACAGTGGTATACCTTGTAGATGTGCTCCAGTGGATGGCAAGTGCTGCATCGAGTGACCTCTCCTCCTCTTCCTCCACCTCAACATCACTCACAGTACATTCCTCAGAGGTGGCACCCCACTTACCCTTGTTTCCCCTGGCGTCACAAATTTCCAAACGCCCAACTGAGTATGGGAAACCACAGATGAGCCATTCTGTAGAGCTGTTCACACATTTTATTCCATGGGGATCAAAGGTCAGCTTCAAAGATTTACAGAATCCAGAGGAGGAAAGTATCTGCACCGATGCCCCAAATTTATTCATGTTGGGTCCTGTGCCGGACGAAGTAGAGTCTGAGCAGAATCCAGGCCCTCGTCACCAGTCATTAACCACCGAGGGTGGAGGTGATCCTGATGAGACATAGATATCAGAGGCACACGAGGACTGTACTGTGGTGTCAGGGTAGAAAGTGGAGGAGGGTGACTCTCAGGGTGAGGCGTGTGAGTACAGTGTGGATGATGATGAGGTTGTAAATCCCACTTGGTGTGAGCTCAGAGGTACACAGCTGAGTAGCTCAGCAGAGGAGGTGTAGCAGGAGGAAGATGAGGAGGATACATTGCAGATTCCCACATAGACACAAAGTGATGCAACCACAACAAGCACTGCATCCTCAGCCCCAACTCTGGCTGTGGCCAGCTCCTGTCGCAAGTGTGCAGTTCGCAGGAGCGGCAATGGTTGCCTAGCCTGGGCCTTTTTTGAGACTGCAATGGATGACTCAACTCATATTATCTGGCAAATTTGCAAAAAAAAATCCTCAGTACAAGCAAAAATTACAATAATTTGACAACTGCATGCAAGAACTGGCACATTCGCAATCTACATGCCTTAGTGTGGGAATCTCACTGCGCTAAATGTCAACTAGTGGGCCTAGCCAACCACCAGTCATCCCATCAACCAAATCTGCTGCTTCTCCATCTGGTGGGTTGCCTGTGTAAGTAGGGCTCCCAGACAGGCAGGCCTGCACTCACTTTCAATCAACTACCTGTGTTATTTTCCTTACATTTTTCTACCAATAGTACTGTATGAGCTATCTGAGTGTGGCTGGGAAAAAAAAATTGGAGGTGTTGCATGAGGTATCAGGGACCCAGCTAAGAAGGCTTACTCGGCTACCGTAACCAACAGGTCCTCATTGAAACTTCAATTCAAAGCTATAAATTCTGGCCCTGACCCTGATACCTCAGACATAGACCATGGCTGACTGCTGCTGCGCCATTTGCTAATTTATACTATGCGTCAATTGATGCCACTTTTCATGATTTCTGCCCCTTATTTTAGCTGTTTGGGAAGATTTTTGTCACCCCTTATAGTGTTGTGCATATGTTTGGTTTGGTCTCCCATTGAATGTAATGGGTTTCGGGTACTTTTGTTGAACTGTTCGGCGAACATGTTCAGCAAACATGTTCAGCGAACGTCTAAATGTTCGGCGAATTGTGTTACATTTTGGTGGTATATAGCACTCCAAAAAAGCATTCAAAAATTGTTCTGGATTCAATTTTCATCCATAGAGTATTACCTGCTTTGTTTTACATTACAGTGGTATATAACACTCCAAAAAGAGTTAAAAAAATTTCTGGATTAAATTTTTCATTCGTACTGTATTAGTGCTTTGTGTTACATTTCAGTGATACAGGTGCTTCTCACAAATTAGAATATCATCAAAAAGTTAATTTATTTATGTTCTTCAATGCAAAAAGTGAAACTCATATATTATATAGAGTCATTATAAACAGAGTGATCTATTTCAAATTTTTATTTCTGTTAACCCCTTAACCCCCAGAGCTTTTTTCGGTTTTGCATTTTCGTTTTTTGCTCCCGTTCTCAGAGCCATAACTTTTTTATTTTTCTGTCAATATGGCCGTGTGAGGACTTTTTTTTGAGGGATGAGTTGTACTTTTGAGCAACACCATTCGTTTTACCATGTTGTGTTCTGGAAAACGGGAAAAAAATTCCAAGTGCGGTAAAACTGCAAAAAAGTGCAATCCCACACTTGGTTTTTTTATTGGCTTTTTTACTAGGTTCACTAAATGCTAATACTGGCCTTCCATTATGATTCTCCAGGTCATTATGAGTTCAAAAACACCAAACATGTCTAGGTTATTTTTTATCTAAGTGGTGAACAAAAAATTCCAAACTTTGTTAAAAAAAAAAAAATTGCGCCATTTTCCGATACCCGTAGCGTCTCCATTTTTCGTGATCTCGGGTTGAGTTAGGGTTTATTTTTTGTGTGCCAACCTGACATTTTTAATGATATCATTTTGGTGCAGATATGATCTTTTGATCGCCCTCTATTACATTTTAAATGCAATGTCGTGGCGACCAAAAAAACGCAATTTTGGCGTTTTGACTTTTTTCTCACTACGCCGTTTAGCGATCAGGTTAATCCATTTTTTTTACTGAAAGATTGGGCAATTCTTAATGCGGTGATACCAAATATGTGTGTAACGAATGGAAGCGGAGGCAGAGATGGTGAAGTTCACATTCGTCTTTATTTTTTTAATGTGGAACCTCGAGACCGCGGTCTGGGGGGCTCCGAAGGGGGCGTGACTAGTGAGCCCCGGGTACCCGTAGTAAGGCCCCTCGAACAGGACCAGAATGGAATACCCGGAGGACACAGGTGCTACCTCCAGTTAGACCCGGACAAGTGGCAGCTGTCCCAGAGGGACCAAAAGGATAACAGGTATATAACAGAGGAAGTGGAGGGTTTTTGACGGAGATGAGGAAGGTCCTGGTCCAGAGTGGATGGTGACAGGCTGGCTCCAGTGACCTTGTCACAGTCCACGGATACGGATGGCTGATGGCGGAACGGGATGACACTTGCGCCAGTAATAACTGAGATTGACCAAGTTAGCCAGATACGGGTTACCAAAGATCTGTGGAGACAAATAGCATGAGTGAAGCACAGAGACTGCAGACGCAGCGCAGACAGATCAGGAACAGAACCGGATGTAGCAATGATAGAACATGTTGCTCCGGCACTCCCCTTATGGTGGAGTGACCAGATATAGTACTGAGTGCGCTGCCATTGGTTAATTGACTATTTCAAAAAATGCACGCTGCCCCTTTAAGAGAGACGGTGGCCGCGGCCTCGCGTCCTAAGCAATCTTCCTGGAGGCCTGCTGGCAGCGTGCCAGGAACTGGAGGAGGACGCAGGACGCTGAGGAGCAGTTGGAGCAGGAGACTTCAGCCTGCGCACAGACTGCTGCAGAGGGACAGCTAGAGGAGCAGGTGAGTGACCAGGACAGAGTGCAGAGCCAGCACGGGGACCGAGTGTAACAGTATCCCCCTCTTTACCCCCCTCTTTTTCAAGCCTGCGTGAAATCTTTTAAGAAGAAGAGGAGCCTGGATGTTCTCTTTAGGCTCCCAAGACCTCTCCTCAGGACCAAAACCTTTCCAGTCCACCAGGTAATAGATCCTACCTCTTACTTTCTTAGAGGCCAAGATATGTTTTACCTCAAAAACATCATCCTCAGAAACCGGATCTGGAGTGGTACCCGGGTCCTTAAAGAAGGAGCTCAACACTACTGGTTTGAGGAGGGAAACATGAAAGGAGTTAGGTACACGTAGAGAATTAGGCAATTTCAGTTTGTAAGAGAACGGGTTGATTTGTCTCAAGACTTGACAATGAAACGGGGACCCAATTTGTACGATGGTAACTTCAAATGGATGTACTTGGAAGAGAGCCATACCTTGTCTCCTGGACGAAAGATGGGAGTGTCATGGGTGCATCGCCACGAAGATTGTCGCGATTGCACATTCTGACTTCTCGCAGCTGAGTTGCTGTTTCTTTGTGTTTGGTAATGAGGGAGTTAATTTTACCTAGCTCTTTGCTAAGACTAGGTCCAGCCTCGCCCGGCTGCTTTTGATTATGTTCTAATTAGCTTCCTTTATATAGCTGCCAGTCTGCTGGTTAGATGCCGGTGAAAGCATTCATACAGACTGCAGATAGGATCGGTTCTGAGAAGACTTAAGCTAAGAGCTCTTTTGTTGTTTCTCCTCACCTTGCTTATAGTTTATCTCCTAGACCTTTGGTGTTCCCTCTGTGTTTTAATGTTGTATGCAAGACAGTATTTACTTTATCCCCTGTCTGTCTCGTTTGTCTATACTGTTTGTTAACCTTTACATGTCCATTCCCTATGGTGGTAATCAGGGTCCTTCTAAGGACTAGATTACAGTGGTCAGGGATTTATAGGAGACAGGGTTTACGCTGGTGGCCTGGACCTCTGTACCATTAACAGTACCTCCAGGTAGAGGGACTAGTCAGGACCCCAGTTTAGGGTCAGCATAGACCCCGGTCCACCTCTAGCCAGAGACAGCGTGAAAAGGATTCAGTATTGACCCACAGGATATTATGTCAGGTAATACTATGCTATATATACATGTTAATGTTACCTATTTATATGTTATATAGAATGTTGTCCCACTTGATAGATTACTGACATTATATATTTATACATCTGCTAGACAGCGTGACAGGGAGCCTCCAAACGTCTTTTGTCCGCATGCCTTTTCATACGTTGAGAGGCTTTCTCCAAAGCAGACCTGGTATCTCTCCAAATGTTCGAGAAATCTTTAGACAAGGTATCGACTGCCGGAACATCAGACAATCCAGAGATAGGAAGAGGAATTCCGGGTTGGAGTCCAAACACAATCTGAAAGGGAGATTTTTCAGAAGATTCACTTACTTGGTTGTTGTAGGAGAATTCCGCCCAGGGCAGTAATTCTACCCAGTCGTTATGATGAGCGTTGATGAAGTGACGCAGGTATCCAGCCAGGATTTGATTGATCCTCTCCACCTGCCCATTGGACTGGGGATGGTATGCAGAAGAAAAATCTAGTTCAATTTTTACCATTTTACAGAGTGCTCTCCAGAACTTAGAGGTGAACTGGACGCCCCTGTCGGACACGATGTGGAGAGGAAATCCATGTAGAAGGAAGATGTGCTGAATGAAGTGAGCGGCCAGTTCTGGAGCAGACGGGAGACCAGATAGAGGAACGAAGTGGGCCATTTTAGAGAAGCGGTCCACCACAACCCATACCACTGAGCAGCCAGAAGAAATGGGAAGATCCGTGATGAAATCCATCGCGATGTGCTGCCAGGGAGCGGACGGGATCAGAACAGGCAGAAGCCTGCCGGCTGGTAGATGTTTATCAGTCTTGTTACGGGCACATGAAGGATAGGCTGCGACGAACTCCTGGATATCCTTGCCCATGGTAGGCCACCAGTAGTAACGGGAGATGAGTTGCTGAGTCTTTTTCTGACCAGCATGGCCAGCCAACTTAGAAGAATGACCCCACCGCAGAACACGATTACGATCAGAAGCGGACACGAGAGTCTTCCCTGGAGGAAGCCGGGCAAGATCAGTGGAGGCAACAGAGACTAACCTAGAAGGTTCAATAATGTGCTGAGGTTCTTCCTCCAGTTCAGGAGGCAAAAAGGCTCTGGAGAGTGCGTCTGCCTTGATGTTCTTGTCAGCTGGACGGAAATGAAGTACAAAATTGAAATGGGCAAAAAACAATGCCCAGCGGGCCTGACGGGGATTCAGCCTTAGAGCAGATTGGAGATAGGCAAGGTTTTTATGATCGGTGAATATGACTACCTGGTGATGAGCTCCCTCAAGAAGATGTCTCCATTCTTGCAGAGCCAATTTGATAGCCAACAGTTCGCGATCACCGACAGAGTAGTTCCTTTCTGCAGGAGAAAAAACCTTGGAAAAAAAACCACAAGAGATCATCCGCCCGGTAGATGACTTCTGGGTGAGAACTGCTCCTGTACCTATGGAAGAAGCGTCAACCTCAAGAAAAAATTGCTCATTAGAATTTGGATGATGGAGAACGGGTGCGGAAGCGAAGGCTTTTTTGAGAGAAACAAAGGCCTCTTCTGCCTCGGAGTTTGGCGTTTTGACTTTTTTCTCACTACGCCGTTTAGCGATCAGGTTAATCCATTTTTTTTTACTGAAAGATTGGGCAATTCTTAATGCGGTGATACCAAATATGTGTGTAACGAATGGAAGCGGAGGCAGAGATGGTGAAGTTTACATTCGTCTTTATTTTTTTAATGTGGAACCTCGAGACTGCGGTCTGGGGGGCTCCGAAGGGGGCGTGACTAGTGAGCCCCGGGTACCCGTAGTAAGGCCCCTCAAACAGGACCAGAATGGAATACCCAGAGGACACAGGTGCTACCTCCAGTTAGACCCCGGACAAGTGGCAGCTGTCCCAGAGGGACCAAAAGGATAACAGGTATATAACAGAGGAAGTGGAGGGTTTTTGACGGAGATGAGGAAGGTCCTGGTCCAGAGTGGATGGTGACAGGCTGGCTCCAGTGACCTTGTCACAGTCCACGGATACGGATGGCTGATGGCGGAACGGGATGACACTTGCGCCAGTAATAACTGAGATTGACCAAGTTAGCCAGATACGGGTTACCAAAGATCTGTGGAGACAAATAGCATGAGCGAAGCACAGAGACTGCAGACGCAGCGCAGACAGATCAGGAACAGAACCGGATGTAGCAATGATAGAACACGTTGCTCCGGCACTCCCCTTATGGTGGAGTGACCAGATATAGTACTGAGTGCGCTGCCATTGGTTAATTGACTATTTCAAAAAATGCACGCTACCCCTTTAAGAGAGACGGTGGGCGCGGCCTCGCGTCCTAAGCAATCTTCCCGGAGGCCTGCTGGCAGCGTGCCAGGAACTTGAGGAGGACGCAGGACGCTGAGGAGCAGATGGAGCAGGAGACTTCAGTCTGCGCACAGACTGCTGCAGAGGGACAGCTAGAGGAGCAGGTGAGTGACCAGGACGGAGTGCAGAGCCAGCACGGGGACCGAGTGTAACAATGTGTATGTTTGATTTTTTTTATTGTTTTATTTTGAATGGGGTGAAAGGGTGGATGATTTGAACTTTTATATTTTTTTATGCTTTTTTATATTTATTTACATTTTTTTTTACTTTTGGCATACTTCAATAGTCTTCATTGTAGACTAGAAGCTGCCGCAACCCAATCGTCTCTGCTACATAGAGGCGATGATCAGAATTGACGCCCCGACGAGTGTTTCGGAAATATGTTCCTTCGTCATCCCCCTGACGAAGGAACATATTTCCGAAACGCGCGTCGGGGAGCGTTCACTGAGGCATTCATTGTGTGATCTTGGCTCTGAGGTAATTTGTCCACATCTATCACTTATTTGGTGCGGTTACTGTGTGTGTATTATTTCACACCACACATCCCTGCACATTCTGTTTGCCAATTCACTTCACAAGGCACCTTAATTTCTTGAGTGTAGGCATGCTTTGTGCCATTCTTTCGGCCTTATTTATGATGTTATTGAGCCGTTTTATTGCACATGGAACTTTTATTATATTTCACTAGTTTGGGCACACATTGTACTTTTTTTTTGGCCTCATTCTTTTATCTAGATTGTGGACCATTGCCTAGTTACATTATTTGAGCCTCTTTATTTAACTGCATACATTCATATATATAATATATATATATTTTTTATTCTTTTCTATATGGTTATACTGATATGCATGCAGGTGTTGATATATAGTTGTATGAGCCTTTGTCATTTTTGTCTCATTTTCTGTAATTTTTATACACATATATTTTTAATATTGTTTGTATTGTGCCATTTGATTAATAAAGGCAATTAATTTGTTTATTATATATATTGTGTAGTACCAGTCTTCTTTTTCTTTCCCTGCCACTGGGTCATCCCTTTTCATATCCTGGGTCTTGTTTCTATTATCCGGATGGTCTGCCATCCAACTTTCAGGTGATATTGTGACAATAAGTATTTTATCTTAATTTTATTAATTGTCAGTTTTATTTTATTTTATTTAGTTTTGGTGAGCCACATATCTCCTAAATTTTTTTGGTTTTTACAATACTGATCAGTAATAAAAAAAAAACAATACTATCACCATAAGTGCCATTATACACAGGAGATCTGTACTTAGTATGCAGTGTCTGTGTACGGTTATACAGTGATCACTGGTGACATTGTACACAGGACTTCTGCATACAGTGAATAGTGTCAGTGTACAGGTAACTAGAGATGAGCGGTGTTCGAATCAAACCGTTCGCCAATCTCAAATTCGAGCTGTTTTGGGCGGTGTTCGAGCAGTTCGACGAACCCGAACGATTTGGAAAAAATTCGGCTGTTCGAGGTTATGTTCGATAACTGTTCGTGCACCAAAATCGTAACTGGATTTTTTCACAGTAAGGGCTCATACTCACTGGCGCCGAAAACGGATGATATTCAGGCGAAAAAAAAATCGGATTCAAATCTGACCAATGTTATTCAATAGGTGAGTTCTCATTTGCGATTTTTTTCTCATCAGAAATTGGTGTGAGAAAAAAATCGCAGCAAGCTGCGATTTGATGCGATTTTGGGATGATAATCCCAATGCAAGTCAATGGGTGCGATTAAAAAACGCACAGCACTCGCACCATGCAAGTGCTGTCCGATTTATACGCACCAGTCTCCTTTGAAAAGCCGGCAATTCATCCCGGCTACTGTAAAATCACACTGACAGCTCACAAAACACTAGATACATAAACATAGAATACTTATATATATATATATATATATATATATATATATACATGTCATTGTGACACATACATATATATTGTGAGACAGTGAAGGAATATGTGTTGAATGAGGTGTATATTTCACCTAAGTACCTTGCTGACTGGTTTGAGCGAAATGTGTGGCTTTGTAAGCCTGGTGGTAAAGAAAGGTCACTACACCTGCCATTCAGTACACGCTTGCAGCTCAGACCTGAATCCACTCAGGTGTTGATTAGAAAGCCAGAAGTAGGTGCTTGGGAGCACAGTCAGAGAGCTCATTCAGTCTGGACAGGAGTCCAGGCACGGAAGGAGACTCTGGGAGGTGGGCTCTCTCTGTCTGGGTGCTCGAGGTACCCCGGACACAAAGAGGAGACTCTGCGACACTCCATGCTGGTGACTACTGAACAGGAGGTGATCTCTCTCAAGTCTGGACGTTGGAGTTGCCTTCAGACATAAAGAGGAGTATCTGTGAAACTCCATACTGGTAATATCTATCATATGTGGTGTTTTGGGCCCAGGCTGGTAGAGCCGGGCTCCTGTTAGAAAGAGACATTTCATGTGTGTAATTAGTGGCTAGACAAGCCTAGGTTTTCTGTTTATGATTTCGTTTTTATCACCTACTGTTTGCTGTGGACTTTAATAAAGCTGGTTGCGGCCAGTTTTACACCAGAACTGCTGTCTGAATGAACTGTTTTGTGCCATTCTGTCTACCCAGACAGCGATCTCAGAGCTATATCCCCTGAAAAGCTTACAATTGGTGGAGAATGCGGGCAGCGCAGTGCCTGATACAGTTAGTGCTGGAGTGTGTATGCAGCACAGTGGCGAGAGACAGCATTAAAGGTGAAGTCTATTGAAATAGCAGCAGAAAAAAAAAAAAAAGTGTGTCAGCAGAAACGTCTGTTTGGAGCAGTCTTGGAGAGACAGTGGCCCTGATAGGGTCTGCAGAGAGAAAATGTATGCACAGCAAAGCTGAACTTGTTGTGAAAATGACTGTGGAATGTGCAGCAGCAAAAGAAAAGTCTGTGGAGCAGTCTTAAAGAGACAAGAGCCCTAATAGACTTTGCAAAGGAAAAAAAAAAAAAAGTGTCTGCACAGCAAGCCTGAATTTTCTGTGGGAAAAAAGCTGTGTAGTGTGTATGCCTTGCCTGAAGTCTGCCATTGTGAAGACAGAGAAATCTGACAGCATGGAGGCGCTGTTTGAACAAATGGCGCAAGTTAATATGCAACATAAGACTGCTGTGATTGAGACAGATGAGTCCGGCAGTATGGAGGAGCTCGTTGAGTACCTGGTGCAGGCCCAGCGGAGCATGGAGCAGCAGCACCTGCAGCACCAGCAGCGCATGCAGCAGGCCCAGCAGCAATTCCTGCAGCAGCAGCAGGAGAATAACCGGTTATTTGTTGAGCGGATGGCAGCACAAAAAAAGGATTTCGCTGCCGCGTCCCGAAGTAATGTGGCAAAGGCACCTGCGTTGTCCGCTGTAAAGAAGGCGGTAAGACGGTCCTTAAAAAAAATGACACCTCGTGATGATGTGGAGGTATATCTCACTAGGTTTGAGAGACTGGCAGAGAAGGAGAATCTGCCCCTATCTGAATGGGCCATGATGGTCGCACCCTATCTGATTGGAGAGCCCCAAAGGGCCTATGCTGACCTGAGCGAGCAGGACAGCCAAGACTATGCCAAGCTGAAAGAGGAGATTCTTGCCCGGCTGGGTGTTACGGTTGCAGCCCGTGCCAGGAGAGTCCATGACTGGAGATACAGTTGGGAGTCTGCCGTCAGCAACCCTGCCCAAAGGGTCGAAAAGGTGACAGTGGACCGCTACACCCGAGCACTTCCTCCTGAGGTACAGAGAGAAAGGTACTTTGGCCCCAAAGACTGCCTCCGTGACCAGCCATCTGAGCGGACGTCACTTCAGAGTTCCCGGACGTCGAACTTTCCCGGTAAGAGCGTTCCAGCTGTTGGGGACATGGGTATGCTGATAAGTGGGTTCAGGCCCGAGGGGACATGTGGGTGGAAAAGTGTGATGGACAGGGTTGGAGATGTCTTGAAATTGCAGCCAACTGTCCAATAGAGGGGGAGCCTATGTGTTGTGATGTTGGCGGATCCCTCTCTCTCTGCGCAGAACCTGTGTGTGTGTCCACCTCAGCCGAAGAGACTGGACCACGGGGGTCCCCGGGGTTGTAAATGGCTGCCCAGCGCAGGCCCTCTTGGACTCAGAGAGTCCCGTGACTTCCGTATGTGACAGCCTGATTGATAGGGACTTCATCCCTGATAAGCACCTGAGTATGGTGTGTATCCATGGAGACACCAAAGTCTACCCAGAGACTGCCGTGGACTTGGTCCCTAAACTCGGGGAGGTTTCATATGAAGTGGGGGTAGTGAAGAGCCTGGTGTACCCCGTCATATTGGGTAATGACTTTCCCCGGTCTAAGGATCTCTGGGGGAAAAAATATTTCTGAGGGACAGTGTGATGAAGCTCCTACTGAGGGTCCGCAGTCCCGAGGGGCGGAACACAATGCTAGTGGGCCGTTAAACTTATGTGATAATGATGATGACCATGATAATATTGATAATGATAATGATGATCATGATAATGATGATGACCATGATGATGATGCTGATATTGATAATGATGATAATGCTAATCATAATAGTGGTGATACTGATGATGACCGTGATAAAGATGAAATTTCTTTGCAGGTGATGCTGGGAGACGAGGATGGTGGTTCTCGGGAACCGAGTGTCCCTGACCTGCCTGGCTCCTGTGACAATTTTGGGAGTGAGCCGGTGCGAGACCCCATTCTTAAAACGGCACAGGAAAATGTAATTGTTCTGAATGAGGTTCCCCAAGAGCCTGGCTCTGAGGAGAGGTTTCCTCATGCTGCCATGAACAATAACCTATTGTATAGGGACACTGAAGTCCAGGGAGAGGTCGTGAGTCAGCTCCTGGTACCCGAGCTATATGGAAGTATAGTGCTGGGGTTATCACATAGTCACATACTTGAGGGACCACCTGAGGGAAACCAGGGACCAGATGGTGAAGTTAATGTTGTGGATGACATGTTAACTAAGGTTCCCGATCAAGATGTGAATGAGAATGAATTGTATAACCCTGACAGTGAGCCGGATGTGAATGAAAATGAAGTGTCTAACCTGGAAGTGAGCCAGATGTGGCTGAGAAAAGGGGGTCAGACAGGGATAGTGGTGGTGATAGTGAGTCATCAGATGACAATAAAGCAACCAGTGCAAGTGAGGAAGGTATGGTAGCAGAGGAGATTGAGAGTCCTGAGAGGAAGGCTGAGGCTGACCTTGCAGTCGGACGGAAGATGACATCTGAAGATGTTTTACAGTTGGCCGGTTCCCTGGCGAAGACTAAGGTGAAAGACAGGACTCTGAAACTGAATACAGCACAAGTGGATGCTGTTGAAACTGAGAAGTTGTCAATGTATGGTGTGGATCTGCATCAGGCCAAGGACTCTGAAGGTGATGCTGCAGAGGTGGAAAAAGCCATGGAAGTGGTGGACACCAGGCCAGGTGCCTCACCAGAAGCTGAGGTCTCAAGTGAAGATGTGGGGAATGACTCTGCCCCGGAGTCTGTTTCTGCCGGAGACAGCGGCGTGGACGGTGTACTGTCCGGATCCGTGGCTGCAACTCGCGAAGCTCGGGCCGGAAGTTCGGCGCCCGGTGCGCCATCGGAGTTCCCGAGCGACACAAAGGATCTGGATAAATCCCAAGATGAGATTTTGAGACCTCGGGTTTGCCTTGGTGAGCTCAGGCGCATTTTCATGGAGTCTACACCTGAACCACGTCCCAGTGAGTGGGAGGGGCGATGTGTCGCTCCGTTGCCGCTGCAGATACACGGGAGCTCAGATGGGATGCAGAACGTGGTGGAAAAGAAGACTGATGGTAGGGCTTCTGAGCATGTCCTACCAGAAGAGCCTGAAGAAGGGGCCGAAGACGTAAAGGACGTCCAACAACTACAGGAGAAGATGCGTAACCATGAGGATCTCCTGGAGAAAGAAGTAAGAGCTCTGAGTCTTATGCAAAGTGAGCCTGTACCAGAAGAGGATAAATTATGTGTACCGACCAAGAAAAACGATCAGCTCCCTCTACAGTGCCAATCGTTTGAACAGTGTGGCTCGGAATGGTCAGAGACCATGACAGAGGCGCTTGGGTTCTGTGAGATAGAATTTATGAATCAACTGATATTTAAGAAAGTAGATGGGCTAAAAAAGGTTCAGGGGAATTAGAGAAAACCCCTATACCTCCTGTGACACTTGGTGACACAGGGTCAGTGCCCCAAAAACAGGAGGTACGAAAGTTTCTGAGGAAGAATCAGCAGAGCTGTTCTGACGTGCCTGGTCGTACTTATCTGGTGAGCCACTATACCGAGACTGAGGCTGGCACTAAAGTCAAGCTGAAACCGTGCAGGACACCCGAGGCCCGCAGAGAGCATAGGCCTGGGACGGTACAGCGTAGTGCGGTTGCTTTAAGTGAAGATACAGATGACAATGGTGAAGATGAACTTGGTGTTGGACATAACTGGTCCGGAGTTCACTGTCTCTTTAGGATTGTTGACCAGCCCTCCGGTCTGGATGACCAGCCCTCCGGTCTGGAGAAGAGGGGGGGGATATGTGAGACAGTGAAGGAATATGTGTTGAATGAGGTGTATATTTCACCTAAGTACCTTGCTGACTGGTTTGAGCGAAATGTGTGGCTTTGTAAGCCTGGTGGTAAAGAAAGGTCACTACACCTGCCATTCAGTACACGCTTGCAGCTCAGACCTGAATCCACTCAGGTGTTGATTAGGAAGCCAGAAGTAGGTGCTTGGGAGCACAGTCAGAGAGCTCATTCAGTCTGGACAGGAGTCCAGGCACGGAAGGAGACTCCGGGAGGTGGGCTCTCTCTGTCTGGGTGCTCGAGGTACCCCGGACACAAAGAGGAGACTCTGCGACACTCCATGCTGGTGACTACTGAACAGGAGGTGATCTCTCTCAAGTCTGGACGTTGGAGTTGCCTTCAGACATAAAGAGGAGTATCTGTGAAACTCCATACTGGTAATATCTATCATATGTGGTGTTTTGGGCCCAGGCTGGTAGAGCCGGGCTCCTGTTAGAAAGGGACATTTCATGTGTGTAATTAGTGGCTAGACAAGCCTAGGTTTTCTGTTTATGATTTCGTTTTTATCACCTACTGTTTGCTGTGGACTTTAATAAAGCTGGTTGCGGCCAGTTTTACACCAGAACTGCTGTCTGAATGAACTGTTTTGTGCCATTCTGTCTACCCAGACAGCGATCTCAGAGCTATATCCCCTGAAAAGCTTACAATATATATATTTATAGTTCATACACTTCTACCTAGTATAATAGCCGCTAATTCAATTACCGGCTTTTGTAAAATCACAGAAGCCGACATGAAATGATACATTGTTTACACACAGTTAACCATGTAATTTCATGTATTTTGATATATGGTTTTAACTTACAATTACATAAGTGTATGTGTGCAAAATTTCAGACATGTAGGTGTTAATTAAAGGTGTAAATTCGTTGAAAAAAAATGTGTGGGCTCCCGCTGTATTTTCTCCACCAGACAGACAAAGCAAGCGATTGGGGGCAGATAATAATAGCCTAGGGAGGGTACATTTTTTTGTGCCCCCCCTGGCTACTAACATCTGCCCCCAGACACCCCAGAAAGGGCAAATATCTAATTAGATTTGCCCTTTCTGGCATTTTGCCCGTCTATTCCCATTGCCCTGTAGCGGTGGCGAATTGGTTAATAAGGGATTAAAGCCACCTTGCAATTGAAAGGTCACTTTAAGCCAGGTTAATAATTGAGAGCTGTCAATTAGACAACTATCAATTATTAATCCTATTGTATGAAAGAAAAATCAAACACACACACTTTAATAAAAAAGAAGTTTAATGAAATAATCACACAGTTTTTGACCATATTTTATTTTCCTGATAAAACCATTTCCTGTAATAAAAATAAAATAAAAAAGCAAAATTATTCTTACCAATCCGATGCACAGTCAGGTCCCACGCTGTAATCCATCAGAAAGGGTTAACAGGTTACAGCTAGCAGGCGGCTAATGCTGCCTGCTAGCTGTAACACCCTGAATGAATAACTTCCTCTCCCAGCGAAAGGAGAGGAAGTGATTAATGAGTGGAGCTTAATTGATTTATTGCCACTTTCACTTCAGTGACCTGACCTAAAGTGAAAGTGGGACGCAATCAATTAAGCTTCCCACAGTAATCACATCCTCTCCTGTCGCCGGGAGAGGAACTTATTCATTCAGGAGCTATCAGCTGAGCATGCAGCATTACTTGCACTGCTCAGCTGAAAGCTAGTTAACCCTTTGTGAAGGATTACAGCGTGGGACGTGACAGATCGCCAGATAGGTAAGAATAATGTTGTTTTATTATTTTTTCTTTATTTTAGGAGATCAAGGGCTTCGCACGGATTAAGAGTAAAATAAAAGATGGTCAAAAAAATGTGTTTTTATTTCATTAAAATTATTTATTCTTAAAGTGTGTGTGTTTTTTATTTACTTCAATAGGATTAATAATTGATAGTTGTCTAATTGACAGCTCTCAATTATTAACCTGGCTTAAAGTGATCTTTCAATTGCAAGGTGGCTTTAACCCCTTATTAACCCATTCGACAACCGCTACAGGGCAATGGGAATAGACGGGCAAAGTGCCAGAAAGGGCTAATCTAATTAGAGATTTGCCCTTTCTGGGGTGTCTGGGGGCAGATGTTAGTAGCCAGGGGGGGCACAAAAAAATGCACCCTCCCTAGGCTATTATTATCTGCCCCACTCGCTTGCTTTGTCTGTCTGGTGGAGAAAATACAGCGGGAGCCCACGCATTTTTTTTCAACGAATGTACACCTTTAATTAACCCCTACATGTCTGAAATTTTGCACACATACACTTATGTAATTGTAAGTTAAAACCATATATCAAAATACATGAAATGACATGGTTAACTGTGTCTAAACAATGTATCATTTCATGTCGGCTTTTGTGATTTCACAAAAGCCGGCAATTGAATTAGCGGCTATTACAGTATGTAGAAGTGTATGAACTATAAATATATGTATATATATATATGTCACAATGATAGAATACATATATATATATACAGTATATGTATTCTATGTGTATATATGTATTGTTTCTATTCTTTATTAAAAATGTCAGTGTGATTTTACAGTATAGCCAGGGATGAATTAGCGGCTATTATACTATGTAGAAGTGTATGACCTATATATATATATATATATATATATATTATATACATAATATATATATATATATATATTTGTATATATATAATTATTTGCTTTTTGTGTACATTTTTTTTTGACAATGTGATTTTTACATGACTTTTTACATAGAGATAACTGCTCTATGTAAAACTTCATGTTAAAATCGCATTGCATACAGATGGAAAACTGATGGAAAACTGATGGAAAACGCATGGTGCAATTTAAAATCGCATGCCTTTTTACAACAATTGTACCGTTTTTTTCCTGCAGAAAACGGACGATTTTTTTTCCAGCCAGTGAGTATGTACCCTAATGCTGATAATCACTGTTAATACACAGTTTGAGTGTACAGGGGGGAGGGTCATGGGATGGATCTCTGCAGAAATAATGAAGATCTCCATTTTTTTTCTCTTTCCCGCATTTCCAGTGGGAGGTGCAGTCTGTCAGCCTATCAGCAATGCACTCACGGAGCGAAGTGCTTTTTTTCACACAAAAAGGGCATGTGTCATTGGCTGTTTATGTGACATGTCCTTGCCCTATAAGACCCAGCCATTTTCCCCATTGCCACCATTTTCTCACTGCTGCAGCTGAGTGTTAGACAGCGCTGCTGCTGCTGTTAGCGCTATATTGTGATGTGCAACAGCGAATTGCAAGCGAAATTTCTGTGAAATAGACAGGAAGGTTTAGGGAGTAGGGACTAGTTTGTAATTGCAGCCCTTTTGAAGGCCAGATTACAGCAGTTCCAAGCACTTTTAGCAGGCAGATCTGTGCTCTTAAATACACATATAGGTCAACTTGGGAGTAGTGACTATTTGTAATTGCAGCCCTTTTGAGGGCTAGGTTACATCAGTTCCTATCACTTTTTGCCAGCTCCACCAGCGTTCAAATAACTACGAATTTTTAGCTGCATCTTGCCTGTAAAATAATTTGGGGCAAAGTAGCAGTGTGTGGTACTCATTCTATTAGGCCATCTATCCAAAGCTCCACCAGCGTTCAAATAACTATGAATTTTTAGCTGCATCTTGCCTGTAAAATTATTTGGGGCATAGTAGCAGTGTGTAGTACTCATTCTATTAGGCCATCTATCCAAAGCTCCACCAGCGTTCAAATAACTACGAATTTTTAGCTGCATCTTGCTTGTAAAATAATTTGGGGCATAGTGGCAGTGTGTGGTTCTTATTCTATTAGGCCATCTATCCAAAGCTCCACTAGCGTTCAAATAACTACGAATTTTAGCTGCATCTTGCCTGTAAAATAATTTGGGGCATAGAAGCAGTGTGTGATACTCATTCTATTAGGCCATCTATCCAAAGCTTCTCCAGCGTTCAAATAACAACGATTTTTTAGCTGCATCTTGCCTGGACAATAATTTTGGGCAAAGTAGCAGTGTGTGGTACTCATTGTATTAGGCCATCTATCCAAAGCTCCACCAGCGTTCAAATAACTACGAACTTTTAGCTGCATCTTGCCTGTAAAATAATTGTGGGCATAGTAGCAGTGTGTGGTACTCATTCTATTAGGCCATCTATCCAAAGCTCCACCAGTGTTCAAATAAATATGAACTTTTTGCTGCATCTTGCCTGTAAAATAATTTGGGGCATAGTAGCAGTGTGTGGTACTCATTCTATTAGGCCATCTATACAAAGCTCCACCAGTGTTGAAATTACTAATAATTTTTAGCTGCATCTTGCCTGGACAATAATTTTGGGCATAGTAGCAGTGTGTGGTACTCAGTGTATTAGGCCATCTATCCAAAGCTCCACCAGCGTTCAAATAACGGCAAATTTTTAGCTGCATCTTGCCTGTAAAATAATTTGGGGCATAGTAGCAGTGTGTGGTACTCATTCTATTAGGCCATCTATGCCAAGCTCCACCACCTGTGTATCTAATAAAATAGTTTTACTGCTTCTAACTCAGCCAATCCTTTTGGGCTATTACCACAATTTGGCCACTCAGCTCTGCTCGGTTTCCATCCATCGTTTTTTGTGCAAACATCTCCAGAGTTGTCAATTAGGAGGGTGGGGGAGGGGATTAACCAGGGCGCATGGTAGCAGCCAAACTAGTGAGGAAGGTGCAGGAGCCCAGGAAGAAGTGGAGGATGAACTGGCGATGGGCATGGAAGACTCATCAGATGAGGGAGACCATGATCACATTTCTGTTGTGCGAGGTTGGGGGGAGAGGGCAGAGGAAGGAAGCATGATTCTTACTTCGTCACCAACACAACAGGGACTTGGTGCTCCTTGATGCGCAAGACACATGAGTGCCTTCTTGCTGCACTACCTGCAACATGACCCTCGAATTGTCAGAATTCAAAATAATCCTGACTACTGGGTAGCCACACTCTTAGATCCCCGGTACAAAAGTAAATTTGCCGAAATAATTCCTGCCATAGAAAGGGATTCACGCATGCAGGAGTATCAGCAGAGACTGTTGCAGAATCTTACATGTGCTTTTCCACAAAACACCAGTGGTGCACGTAGTGAATCTCACAGTTCTAACTTTCCAACCGTGGGACTGTCGAGTCTTCAGCACTCAAACCGTAACAGAAACACAGTATCTGCTGGTGTTAACAGCAATTTTGCGGAATCCTTTCACCACTTTTTTAGCCCATCCTTTGCAAGGCCACAGGAGACAAGAAGTCAGACACATAGTCAAAGCCTAGAGACGATGGTACAGGAGTATCTCCAAGTGAACATCGAAGCCATGACTGTGTCACTGGACCCAGGGCCGGCGTTAGCACCCGGCACACCCGGGCAAGTGCCGGGGCACTGAGCAGGCGGGGGGCCCACTCGCTATCGGGCACCCCGGCACCCGTTAGCGGTGTCAGCGCCGCCACTGGGCCACCCCGCTTGCTCAGGGCCCCGCAGAAGCCGGCACAATACATACCTCTCCCCGTGCCTCCGCTGCCGCAGCTCCGAGCTCCAGGGGACACCTGCGCCGGCGCTTCCTCTCTCACAGCAGCGCCGCTGAATGACGTCATTATTCAGTGGCCAGCTGTGGCAGAGAGCGTGCGGACGCCGGACAGGTGAGATGTGTATGTGTGTGTATGGTGTGTGTGTGTGTGCCTGCCTGTGTGTATGTGAGAGAGTGCATGTGTGATGGTGGTGGGGGGAGGCAGGCAGCGATGGTGGTGAGGAGGCGATGATGATGATGATGGGGATTCAATGATAATGGGAAGGCAATGATGATGATGATATTAATGGGGAGGCAATGATAATGAGTATGATGGGGAGGCAATGATAATGGGAAGGCAATGATGATGATATTAATGGGGAGGCAATGATAATGGAAGGCTATGATGATGATGATGATATTAATGGGGAGGCAATGATAATGGGAAGGCAATGATGATGATGATATTAATGGGGAGGCAATGATAATGATGATGATTGGGAGGCAATGATAATGGGAAGGCGATGATGATGATATTAATGGGGAGGCAATGAAAATGATGATGATGGGGAGAAAATGATAATGGGAAGGCAATAATGATGATGATATTAATGGGGAGGCAATGATAATGATAGGGAGGCAATTATGATGATGATGGCCAGGCAATGATGATGAGGGGAGGCAATGATGATGATAATGGGCAGGCAATGATGATGATAATGGGGAGTCTTTCCACAGCGCCCTTTCCTGAGCAGTAACAGTGCAGAACGCAGCACAGTGTAGAGGAGAGCTCCATATTTTGTATGGAGCATTATATTGGGTCCAGTATCCTGTATGGAGCATTATATGGGGGATGTTGGGGTGACATCCTGCATGGGGTATTATATGGGTGATGAGGGGGAGACTATGTGGTGCCCATAATATTGTATGGAGGACTGTACTGTCCAGTCTGTACTGTGCGCTGTGAGGATTTGGCGGTTTTTGAGCTATTGTACAATTTACAATAGGTATCAGTCATGTAATGGAAAGAAGTGTTTGGTGTTGTGCTATACCCATATTTCTCTGCAGTATCTGTGCATCATGAATCGTGGTCTGTGTTTAGGGGGCCCACTGAGACTCTTTCGCCCGGGGCCCATAAAAACCTGGAGCCGGCCCTGACTGGACCTTTGCTCTTTTTGGGCTTCCAATCTGGATAAATGGCCGGAGCTCATCACTCACGCCTTGGAGATCTTGTCTTGCCCCGCAGCCAGCGTTCTCTCTGAACGTGTGTTCAGCGCTGCTGGTGGTGTACTGACTGATAAGAGCACGCGGCTGTCCACTGACAATGTAGACAGATGAACAAATCATAAAGATGAACAAATCATGGATCCGCAAGGACTTTCTACCCCTGTGCCATCCTGGAGAGAGTAAAAGCTTGAGGATTTGTTAAAATCACCTCACCAACCGTTTTAAGCAACTCTGGGGGCAATTGATGCCACTTAAGTGGTGTCTGTGCCCCAAATTTTTGGAAAAAATGGAGACTCTTTTTGGAGACCCCTTGCTGTGTTTTACGTGACATTGGCATCGTCAATTACAGGTAGGTTGGGCTTTCCCCCCCTTTTAACCGTAAGAAACTACATACACTATGGCTTGGGGTAACACAGATGGTTGAGTGTGAAGAGCTGTTTACTCATACTATAGCCTGGGAATCAGAGGTCTGCTCCAAAGCTTCAGTGTCTGCTAGTCAACGGAGTAGCCACCGGATGTAGATCTAATTACAATTTTTTTTTTCAAATTCAATTTTTTTTATATTTTTGTGGTGAAAAAGTACAAGAAAATACAATATACATAGTAAAAGCGTAGTATAACTATAAATCTATGCATAACGACAGTACATTGGGGGGTACAGGGAGGGTTTTCCATCAATATCCAGATCAAGCATGTATTTTTCCATATGAAAGATAGAGAGAGAGGGAGCGGACCACGGCAGACCACCAATCAATAGATTGCGATTATGATCATTGTTGTGCCGACATCACGGATAACTTTAGTTGGGGGCTAGATGGTAGGCGTCAGAGTTTTGCAAATCAATCCAATTCCTCCAAATCACACAGTATCTATCAACATCAGCCGGTGAGATGGCAATCAGATGCTCCATCCTATTAAGGAAACCATTCCTCCACAGTGGGTGGGTCTCTGCTTTTCCAGTGTCGTGGAATGACATTCTTAGCCGCCTGTATTAGGTAGCCTATTGATGACCTTTTATAACTACGTTTACTTATTGGTATCATTGATAAAAGGAGGGCTTCTGGCGTACTAGGCATAGTCAAACGGGCTATTTTCTTAATCATGGAACCACCTTTGCCCAAAATGCATTTATTATAGGGCATGCCCTCCATGTGTGACATTGTCCCTTCCCCCTCCCCACATCTCCTACATCTACCTGAGACCACTGGATACCATCTATGAAGGACTGCTGGTACCCGGTACCATCTAGAGATAATTTTGAAGGAGGTTTCCTGAGCTTTGGACCCTATTGAGGTTTTGTGTGTTAGGAAGAAACATTTATCCCATTGTGAGTCACAGAAGGACTTCCCCAGTCCCCTTTACCATGCACCGCATAATCCTGGCCTATTGTCAGTTACCTGGGCAATGAGGAGATTATACAGTAGGGAGATGGAGTGTGTAGGGGGGTGACAATGATAGGCTCAATTTTTCAAAGTTTGTGAGATCTCTATGAAGATGTGTGCGCTTCTTCACAGCTGAATAGAAGTGTTGTAACTGGCTATATTCAAAATTTGCCTTCGGGGAAGTGGCTCTTCCCTGTAACAAGTCATTGAGGGGGAGCAGCGAAGTATTGGAGATGACATGAGAAAATAATATCGGAGGGGATTTATTTGAACCGAGAAATCTATTTGCAAATAGTCCTGGTGGGAAATCTGGATTATCTGAAATCGGGAGTAAGGGGCCCTGGGGTCGATAAGCTTTTTTTTGGGATCTCAAAGCCAAAGCAGTGGCATAAGTACTATAAGACATGAGGTCAAAAGAGGGGACAATTAAATGGGCGCACCATGGGAGAGTGCTAAGAGCTTTAGGACAAATGGATTGAGCTATTTTGACCCACAATTTCCCCTCCGAATGATGGAAGAAGTCCAGGATTCTAGCGTGTACTGCTGCCATGTAATACCTTCTACAATCCGGAAGACTAAGGCCCCCCTTTGTTTGTGTCTGATCAGAACGTCCCCCCGAATGCGTGGATGCCCACTTGCCCAGATAAATCTGCAAAAGCTACTGCGTTGTCTTTTCCAAAAATTTGAGGGAATTACCACGGGAATGGTTTGGAAGAGGTATAAGAATTTAGGTAGGACGTTCATTTTTAGTATATTTATTCTGCCGAACCAGGAAAAATCCTTCACCGTTCAAGAAGTAAGATCTCTATGGAGTTGTTCAGTAAAGGGCCCAAAATTAAGAAAAAATCGACGGGAGAATTCCTAAGTATTTGATACCCTGTGAGGGCCAGGCAAAGGGAAAGTTGGACTGGATGGAATCCTGTATGGATTTGGGGAGGGAAACATTGAGGGCCTCAGACTTTGCTGCATTGATTTTAAAATTTGACCATGTACCAAAGTGATCTATTTCAGCCACAACAGCAGTGATGGATATATGTGGTTGAGTGATATATACTAGGACATCATTCATCAGCAAATGCAGAGCACTTGTACTCAGTGCCTCCCACCTCAATCCCCCTAATATTGGGGTTATCGTGAATTGATGAGAGCAGGTGCTCCATCACTAGGATGTATAAGAGAGGGGGCAGAGGACATCCCTGCCTTGTCCCATTGGTGATTATGAAAGGTGATGATAATGTTCCATTTATCTTCAGCCTAGCTGATGGATTGCGATACAGGGCCATGATTTTGGCTATAAAAGGGTCCCCTACCCCAAGCTTTTTAAGAGAATAGTATATGGCGTGCCAAGAGACTCTATGGAATGCTTTCTCAGCATCCAACGAGAGTATCTAATTACAAATTTTTAACTGCATCTAGCCCAGACAATAATTTTAGGCCTAGTAGCAGTGTCTGCTAGTCAGCGGATTAACCCAGCTGTTAAGCAAGCTACACCACCTGTAGTTTGGACACTTAATTTTTTCAAAGGAAATGCTTCGGGCCCCCGGGACACTCAGTGAAGAGCATCGGGGAGGCACCCCAAGGCACAGCGGCTGTGACTGGCGGTAGGACGCCTTGCAGTGGACCGCCAAGCTCGATCCTTATAAAAGCTTTTTAACTGCAGCAGCTTTACTGGACGCTACTGGAGCTGGAATTACCGCGGCTGCTGGCATGAGACTTGCCCTCCAATAGATCCTTGTAAAAGGATTTAAAGTGTACTCATTCAAATTAGAGAGACAATTTAAATTAAATCACCAGAGGAGAGGCACCAGTACTGGGAGAGGGGGGCTGGCCGTCAGAGTCTACCGCAGCTCTAGCACAAACCCGGCGACACGCAGGTCGCACGGGCAGGAACGGACTGGCCGTGTCGGCTTCGCACTTTTTTGGTTTTAGAAGGGCATGACATGCCTATATCTGTGTCTCCCCCTCCTTTTACTCCTCCACCTCTTTTATTTTCGCATGACTATATGTACTTGTCACTTTTCCATGTGTTAGTTGTGTCTTCTGAGCAATTTGTCAGCTTTTGGACACCTTTGAAGTGTTTTCTATGTGTTTTCTATGTGTTTCTATGTGTTTTTGTTTGCCTGCCATTGGTTTTAACGGTGTTCGATGAACAGTTCGTCGAACATACGGGTGTTCGGCGAACCGAACTCGAACACTACGGGGGTGACTCAACACTACAGGTAACACTGACTCACCAGTGACGTCTCTAGGTGAAGTCCTTCATCTTTGCTTTTATCTTTCATCCAGAGCAGACCGCCATCATTTTTTCCAGCCAGGGCTCGTCTCTGCAGGAAATAACACAGTTATCTAGAGCTCCACTTGCAGAACACATTACTTATTTTTTTCCAACTTCTATACTACACCAGATGAAGAAAAAAAGGCAACATAGTGTCGCTCTGCACAGGACCGCCCCCCCATTTAAAACAGTATTCTCAAAAAATAAAATAAATACATCACTGCAGTAATAATATCCCTTAATTAGCCACTATGGTAACAATATCCCCATCCTGGCCCCGTGTGTCTCATTCCTGGCTCCAGCCATATGTTCTCCCATCCTGCCCTCATGAGTATCCATTCTGCCCCATATGATCTCCCCTTCCTGCCCCATGATCCTGCCCCATCTGTCTCCAACCCTGCCCCATCTGTCTCCAACCCTGCCCCAAATGTCTCCAACCCTGCCCCAAATGTCTCCAATCCTGCCCCAAATATCTCCAATCCTGCCCCATCTATCTCCAGCCCTGCCCCAATGTCTTTTATCCTGCCCCCAGTGTCTCTAATCCTGCCCCAGTGTCTCAATCCTGCTCCCAGTGTCTCCAATCCTGCCCCCTGTGTCTCCAATAATGCCCCCTGTGTCTCCAATAATGCCCCCTGTGTCTCCAATAATGTCCCGTGTCTCCAATCCTGCCCCCAAGTCTTTCATCCTCCGTGTCTCCATTATGCCCCCAGTGTCTCCAATCCTGCCCCCTGTGCCTCCAATCCTGTCCCCTGTGTCTCCAATCGTGCCCCAGTGCCTCCAATCGTGCCCCCAGTGTCTCCAATCCTGCCCCTGTGCCTCCAATCCTGCCCCCAGTGCCTCCAATCCTGCCCCCCAGTGCCTCCAATCCTGCCCATTTCTCCAATAATGCCCCATCTCCAATCCTGCCCCCAGTGCCTCCAATCCTGCTCCCAGTGTCTCCAATCCTGCCCCAGTGCCTCCAATCATGCCCCCAGTGCCTCCAATCATGCCCCCTGTGTCTGCAATCCTACCCCCAGTGTCTCCAATCGTGCCCCCAGTGCCTCCAATCGTGTCCCCAGTGCCTCCAATCGTGCCCCCAGTGTCTCCAATCCTGCCCCTGTGTCTCCAATCCTGCCCCCAGTGCCCCCAATCCTGCCCCGTGTCTACAATCCTGCCCCCTGTGTCTCCAATCATGCCCCCAGTGTCTTCAATCCTGGCCCCTGTGTCTGCAATCCTGCCCCAATGTCTCCAATCCTGCCCCCAGTGCCTCCAATCCTGCCCCCTGTGTCTGCAATCCTGCCCCCTGTGTCTCCAATCGTGTCCCCAGTGTCTCCAATCGTGCCCCCAGTGTCTCCAATCATACCCCGTGTCTCTAATCCTGCCCCTGTGTCTCCAATCCTGCCCCCAGTGCCTCCAATACTGCCCCCAGTGTCTTCAATCCTGCCCCCGTGCCTCCAATCCTGCCCCCAGTGCCTCCAATCCTGCCCCCAGTGCCTCCAATCATGCCCCGTCTTCAATTCTGCCCCCAGTGTCTCCAATCCTGCCCACAGTGCCTCCAATCCTGCCCACAGTGCCTCCAATCATGCCCCTGTCTCCAATCCTGCCTCCAGTGCCTCCAATCCTACCCCCAGTGCCTTCAATCCTGCCCTGTGTCTCCAATCCTGACCCCAGTGCCTCCAATCCTGCCCCCTGTGTCTACAATCCTGCCCCCAGTGCCCCCAATCCTGCCCCATGTCTCCAATCCTGCCCCAGTGTCTCCAATCCTGCCGCCAGTGTCTGCAATCCTGGCCCCTGTGTCTGTAATCCTGCCCCAATGTCTCCAATCCTGCCCCCAGTGCCTCCAATCCTGCCCGTGTCTCCAATAATGCCCCGTCTCCAATCCTGCCCCCAGTGCCTCCAATCCTGCCCGTGTCTCCAATCCTGCCCCAGTGCCTCAAATCATGCCCCCTATGTCTGCAATCCTGCCCCCAGTGCCCCCAATCACCTGCCCCCAGGCCTCCAATCCTGCCCCGTGTCTCCAATAATGCCCCGTCTCCAATCCTGCCCCAGTGCCTCCAATCCTGCCCCGTGTCTCCAATCCTGCCCCCAGTGTCTCAAATCTGCCCCGTGTCTCCAATCCTGCCCCAGTGCCCCAATCATGCCCCTGTGTCTCAATCTGCCCAAGTGTCTCCAACCTCCCATGCCCAATCCTGCCCCGTGCCTCCAATCCTGCCCCTGTGTCTCCAATCTGCCCCCAGTGCCTCCAATCCTGCCCCATGCTCAATCCTGCCCCCAGTGCTCCAATCCTGCCCCCGTGTCTCCAATCCTGCCCCGTGCTCCAATCGCTGCCCAGTGTCTCCAATCCGCCCCCGTGTCTCCAATCCTGCCCCCAGTGCTCCAATCATCCCCGTGTCTCCAATCTGCCCCCGTGCCTCCAATCCTTGCCCCCTGCCCTGTCTCAATCCTGCCCCTGTCTCCAATCCTGCCCCATGTCTCCAATCCTGCCCCTGTGCCTCCAATCCTGCCCCCAGTGTCTCCAATCTGCCCCAGTGTCTCCAATCTGCCCCCAGTGTCTCCAATCCTGCCCCCGTGTCTCCAATCCTCCCCCAGTGTCTCAATCCTGCCCCGTGTCTCAATCCTGCCCCGTGTCTCCAATCCTTCCCAGTGTCTCCCAATCCTGCCCCAGTGCCTCCAATCCTGCCCCCAGTGTCTCCAATCCTGCCCCCTGTCCTCTGCCCATGCCTAACCCCCAGTGTCTCCAATCTCCCGTGTCCCAATCCTGCCCCCAGTGTCTCAATCCTGCCCCGTGCCTCAATCCTGCCCCATGTCTCCAATCCTGCCCCCAGTGTCTCCAATCCTGCCCCAGTGCCTCACCTGCCTGTCTGCAATCCTGCCCCCTGTGTCTCCATCATGCCCAGTGCCTCCAATCTGCCCCCAGTGTCTCCAATCATACCCCATCTCAATCCTGCCCCAGTGCTTCCAATCCTGCCCCCAGTGCCTCCATTCATGCCCCATCTCCAATCCTGCCCCCAGTGCCTCCAATCTGCCCCAGTGCCTCCAATCCTGCCCCAGTGCCTCCAACATGCCCCCAGTGGCTCCAATCATGCCCCTGTCTCCAATCCTGCCCCAGTGCCTCCAATCCTGCCCCCAGTGCCCCCAATCCTGCCCATTCTCCAATAATGCCCCATCTCCAATCCTGCCCCAGTGCCTCCAATCCTGCCCCAGTGTCTCCAATCCTGCCCCCAGAGCCTCCAATCATACCCCTGTGTCTGTAATCCTGCCCCAGTGCCTCCAATTAGCCCCCTGTTCTGCAATCCTACCCCAGTGTCTCCAATCGTGCCCCCAGTGTCTCCAATCCTGCCCCCAGTGTCTCCAATCCTGCCCCCGTGTCTCCAATCCTGCCCCCAGTGCCCCAATCCTGCCCCTGTCTACAATCCTGCCCCCTGTGTCTCCAATCCTGCCCCAGTGTCTGCAATCCTGCCCCTATGTCTGCAATCCTGCCCCAATGTCTCCAATCCTGCCCCAGTGCCTCCAATCCTGCCCCCTGTGTCTGCAATCCTGCCCCCTGTGTCTCCAATCGTGTCCCCAGTGTCTCCAATCATGCCCCGTGTCTCTAATCCTGCCCCCTGTGTCTCAAATCCTGCCCCCAGTGCCTACAATACTGCCCCCAGTGTCTCCAATACTGCCCCCAGTGTCTCCAATCCTGCCCCAGTGCCTCCAATCCTGCCCCCAGTGCCTCAAATCATGCCCCCTGTGTCTGCAATCCTGCCCCCAGTGCCCCCAATCATGCCCCTGTGTCTGCAATCCTGCCCATAGTGTCTCCAATCCTGCCCACAGTGCCTCCAATCCTGCCCCTGTGCCTCCAATCCTGCCCCCTGTGTCTCCAATCGTGCCCCAGTGCCTCCAATCATGCCCCCAGTGTCTCCAATCCAGCCCCCAGTGCCTCCAATCATGCCCCGTGTCTGCAATCCTGCCCCCAGTGCCTCCAATCATGCCCCTGTGTCTGCAATTCTGCCCCAGTGTCTCCAATCGTGCCCCCAGTGCCTCCAATCCTGCCCCTAGTGTCCCAATCCTGCCCCATGTCTACAATCCTGCCCCTGTGTCTTCATCCTGCCCCCAGTGTCTGCAATCCTGACCCCTGTGTCTGCAATCCTGCCCCAATGTCTCCAATCCTGCCCCCAGTGCCTCCAATCCTGCCCCCTGTGTCTGCAATCCTGCCCCCTGTGTCTCCAATCGTGCCCCAGTGTCTCCAATCGTGCCCCCAGTGTCTCCAATCGTGCCCCAGTGTCTCCAATCCTGCCCCCAGTGTCTCCAATCCTGCCCCCAGTGCCTCCAATACTGCCCCAGTGTCTCCAATCCTGCCCCAGTGCCTCCAATCCTGCCCCCAGTGCCTCCAATCATGCCCCGTCTTCAATTCTGCCCCCAGTGTCTCCAATCCTGCCACAGTGCCTCCAATCCTGCCCACAGTGCCTCCAATCCTGCCTCCAGTGCCTCCAATCATGCCCCTGTCTCCAATCCTGCCTCCAGTGCCTCCAATCCTGCCCTGTGTCTCCAATCCTGCCCCCAGTGCCTCCAATCCTGCCCCTGTGTCTACAATCCTGCCCCGTGTCTCCAATCCTGCCCCAGTGCCTTCAATGCTGCCCCAGTGTCTCCAATCCTGCCCCCAGTGTCTCCAATCCTGCCCAAAGTGCTTCCAATCCTGCCAGGCCTCCAATCCTGCCCGTGCTCAATAGCCCGTCTCAATCCTGCCCCCATGCCTCACTGCCCGTCTCCAATCCTGCCCCCAGTGCTCAAATCAGCCCCCTGTGTCTGCAATCCTGCCCCAGTGCCCCAATCATGCCCCTGTGTCTGCAATCCTGCCCAGAGTGTCTCCAATCCTGCCCCAGTGCCTCAAATCCTGCCCGTGTCTCCAATCTGCCCCCAGTGCCTCCAATCCTGCCCCCAGTGTCTCCAATCCTGCCCCCAGTGCCTCAATCCTGCCCCCGTGCCTCAATCTGCCCCATCTCAATCTGCCCACGTGTCTCCAATCCTGCCCACAGTGCCTCCAATCCTGCCCCTGTGCCTCCAATCATGCCCCTGTCTCCAATCCTGCCCCAGTGCCTCCAATCCTGCCCCCAGTGCCTCCAATCCTGCCCCCAGTGCCTCCAATCCTGCCCTGTCTCCAATATGCCCCGTCTCAATCTGCCCCAGTGCCTCCAATCTGCCCCGTGTCTCCAATCCTGCCCCAGTGCTCCAATCTGCCCCTGTGTCTCAATCCTGCCCCCAGTGCCCAATCTGCCCCTGTGTCTCAATCCTGCCCATGTGCTCCAATCCTGCCCCAGTGTCCTCCAATTGCCCCTGTGCCTCCAATCTGCCCCAGTGTCTCCAATCGCCCCAGTGCCTCCAATCTGCCCCCAGTGTCTCCAATCCTGCCCCGTGTCTCCAATCCTGCCCCCAGTGCCTCAATCTGCCCCAGTGTCTCCAATCCTGCCCCAGTGTCCTCCAA
>JARQOD010000005.1:433305053-433350887 GCA_033576555.1 Oophaga sylvatica | reverse complement strand
TAAGTTTTGAGCTTCAGTTAATTCTACAATTTTCATATCATGAAATACAGAAAAATCTTTGTATGAGAAGGTGTGTCCAAACTTTTGGTCTGTACTGTACATAGCCCCAGGTATCAGTGGCCAGGAATAATTTTTTGGATCTTAATCCTGATTTTTTCTTCAAAAGCAAACCAGAGCACACTGTTTTTGCTCCATTTGCTTGTTGGCACTGCAGAATACAGTTAAATCCTTTCCATATTACAGCGTGAAAATCTAGCTATTTTAAACAGGGGATTGGCCGTCACAGGGATCACATCTGAGTGCGCAGAAAATTCTGCCATTTCTGGGCTACTGTAAAATTTTGTTGGAGGTGTCTTATACAAGTTATTGACACCAGTTTGTTGAAAAAATATAGTTACTACAGGCCAACTATTTTAAACAGGGTTTGGCCGTCACAGGGATCACATCTGAGTGCGCTGACAATTCTGCCATTTTGGGCTACCCTAAAATTTGTGGAGTGTCTTTTACAAATTATTGACACCAGTTTGCTAAAAAAAATTGTTACCTACAGGCCAGCTATTTTAAAACTCAGCCTTTTGTAGTGATCGTGTTAAAACATTTTCCTCCAATTAAAATGGGCAAGGCGCGTGGCAAGGGACGGGAAACTGGACGTGGTGGTGATGGTGCATGCATAAGAGGCTGAGGCGTTGGGCAAGCTGAAATTGTGCCACAACAAACACCCACATCTTCTCGCCCGACCTTCTTGTCCCAATAACTAGTAGACCGCAGCAGCACACCACTATTGAACCCAAAGCAGGGTCAAAAGGTTGTTGGTTGGATAGCAGATAATGCTTCCAGTCACTTTGCCACCACCACCACCACCCTGTCTTCCACACAGTCAAGTCTGAGTAACCATGAGTCTGGACCACAAATTCCTCACCCGGATCATCCTTCCTCCCACCATGCCGAGTGCCCGGAGAAAACTGATCCCATGATCACACGAAGGTGATGGTAGGAACGTGTCAAAAGAGGTGGACGATGATGAGACACAATTGCCAGAAAGTCAGTTGGAGGACCAGGGTGCGGAAGTGGAAGACGAGATGGTGGATGATATAGTAACTGACCCAACCTGGCAGGAGGACATGCAGAGAGAGGACAGCAGCACACAGAGGGAGGGAGGCGTAGCACCCCAACAGGCAAGAAGAAGTGTGGTGGCTGCAGACAGAGGGCGGGCAACCGTTCCATGTATTACCAACACGATGGAAGTTGCCAGTACAACTGTTAGTCCTTCCTGAGTCTGGTTTAAAGACTCTGTCGATAACCCCAAAAAGGCCATTTGCACCACCTGCCATGCCAGCATCAGCAGGGGTAGCAAAACTATGAGCCTGACCACCACCAGCATGATCAGGCACATGACAGCAAAGCACCCGACTTTGTGGGCCAAAAACCAGGGTCCAGGAACAGTGTCTGCAGGTGACACCACTCTTCTTCCGCTGTTGTGCGTGCAAGCCAAATCCCTGTCCATGATGCATGTGAAGATGCCTCCTGCCATGCACCTGTCATTGCACACACTCAACTAGGACCATCAGCAAGCATGTCCTCGTCCTTGTCCCAGCGCAGCGTTCAGTTGTCCATACCCCAGTCCTTGGAACGCAAGCGCAAATATGCAGCCAACGCTAGAGTTGAGCGAAACAGGTCGGTCCGATTCAAAAGTCGTCGACTTTAGCCAAAGTCGAGTTTCGTCAACCGAAACACGACCATAGCGTGAGGTCGGCCATGCGGTCGTCGAAACGAGCGCCAAATTCGGATTTCCCAGAATGCTTTCAGGTGCTTTTTTTCAGCCAATGAGCAAGGCCGTACACTGTGGGCAACGAGATGACATGTGCAGCGTCCACCACCATCGTGAGAAAGGGCATTGCAGTGATTGGCTTGCTTTGGGGGGGCGTCATAGTGTCTATAAAAGCCCTGAACGCCGACCTCCATTTTACTTCTGCTGATCTTAACAGTAGGGAGAGGTTGCTGTTTATCAGTAGGGAGAGAGTTAGGGCTGTAAAAATAGAAGAAGTACTAATGTGCTTGTGCTGATAGCAATTGTGCTGTACAGTTACAGTGCAGTGACAGGTAGGGAGGATTTTCTTGTGTGCAGCAGCACTGGTTATTAGGCTGCCTGCCAGTGACAGGGGAGGATTTTCGTTTGTGCACTAATACTTTTATTCTTTTTTTCTGCACAGTTACCAAGAATTATTTTTTTCCCACACCGTATAGAGCTGTACGCGCCTCACACACTACCGTGTACCAGCTGGTATCATGGACAAATACATGCTGACTATCTGTGTGTGACTCCGGAAATAAATACGGAGATTGAAATTTTCCCCTACAGCGTATACAACTACGCTCCTCATACAGTACCGTATATCTGCTCTTTGTCTTACGGTCAAATCCATACTGAGTGAGCGTCTGTGTGTGACTCTGGAAATAAATACGGATATTGAAATTTTCCCCTACACCGTATACAACTGTACGCTCCTCATACAGTACCGTATATCTGCTGATTGTATTACGATCAAATCCATACTGACAGAGCGTCTGTGTGTGACTCCGGAAATAAATATGGAGATTGAAACTTTCCCCTACACCATATACAGCTGTACGCTTCTCATACAGTACCATATATCTGCTGGTATTTTTGGTACATTTTCCCAAACATGAGGAAGTTTCAAAAAATGCAAGCACTGAGTCGTCAGTGCAGGCTCCTGGTCAGGAACAACACCTTTCCTTGTGTCCTTCACCCCCACCAAAAGTGAAGGATGCGGCAGGCCACACTTCAGATTACTCCCTGGAGCTCTTTTCACATACCATGCCTAATTTATTAAGTGAAATCCTGAATTCCCCAGTGCAAGATGAATATGACATGGAGTGCACTGATGCACAGCTAGTGCTATATGATTCTGATGGTACATTCACCCAGAGCACTGCATTGCCCTCCCAGTCTACTGAGCCAGATTCTGACCCTGATGAAACTCAGGGCCCCTTCACGAATACTATACCACCTTACACGTTGACACAGAGGAAGGTGCAGATGAAATTGAAGAGAAGATGATGGATGACCCAGTTGTTGACCCGGATTGGCACCCATTGGGGGAAGAGGGTGCCGCTGGCAATAGCTCAGAAGAGGAGGAGGATCCGCAGCAGGCATCGACATCGCAGCTGCGGTTATCTGGCAGGCCTGTAGCAGTCCAAAAAAACAAAAAGAGTTGCATGACAGCTTGGCCAGACGGTCAAATTAGCACAGCGTGCAAGCCCTGTAAATTTTTCCCATAGTAGGAAGAGTGCAGTGTGGCACTTTTTTGACCAAAATTTTATTGATGAGGCAAAGGTTATCTGTAAGAAGTGCGGAAGTACCTTTAGCCGAGGGAAAAATCTCGGACATTTAAATACCAGTTGCATGCTTAGACATGTAAACACCATGCACTTGCAAGCGTGGACAGACTACAAAACCTCACTGGCTTTGAACACCTACATTGCCAAACTGATCTCATTAGAGATGGTGCCCTTCCGTTTGGCTGAAAGCGCAGCGTTCAGAGAACTCATGGCCTATGCTGTCCCACGCTATGACCTACCCAGTCGGCACTTCTTTTCTTGAAAAGCCATCCCTGCCCTCCACCTGCATGTGAAAGGCCACATTGTCCATGCACTCAAACAATCAGTGAGTGGAAAGGTGCACCTCACAACAGATGCATGGGCCAGTAGGCTTGGCCAGGGCCGTTACGTGTCCATCACTGCGCACTGGGTTAATGTGGTGGATGCAGGGTCCACAGGGGACAGCGGCGGTGGGACAGTGCAGCCTAGCCCATGGTATAGGCAACAGTTGGCTGTAGGCGTTCGACCCTCCTCCTCCTCCAGAAGCGAAAGCTCGTCAACAGAGCGCAGTCGCATGAGCACTCCATCCGCAACTGCCAGTGTTGCACACTGTTGTCCCACTATCGAACAGCTAGTGGTAAGCGTCAGCAGGCTGTTTTAAAAATGATGTCTTTGGGCGACAACAGACACACTGCGGAGGTACTGGCCGACTTCTTGCAGAGAGAAAGTGAGTCATGGCTGGGCAGTATACATCTTGAGCCAGGCAAGGTAGTCAGTGATAACGGCCGTAATTTTGTGGCGGCCATAGCCCTGGCAAAACTCAGACACATACATTGCCTGGCTCACACCTTGAACTGGTGGTGCAGTGCTTCTTAAATAATTATCCGGAGTTAACAGGCCTGCTCCATAAAGTGCGAAGACTGTGCTCGCACATCCGTCGCTTGTCCGTAGACTCCAGTGTATGCAGAGGCTGCAGCGATCGCTCCACCTCCCCAAGCACCGCCTAATCATAGACGTTGCAACAAGGTGGAACTCCACCGCTCATGGTTGAGAGGCTGTGCGAACATAGGCAGGTTGTAATGCATTTGTGGGAGGATAGACGGGCAGGCAGTTTGAGAGCAGACATGGATTTGTTGGGTGTGCAGTGGTCAAAGCTGAAAGACCTCTGTAAAGTCCTTCAGTGTTTTGAGGAATGCACACGGCTGGTAAGCGCAGACGATGCCATCATAAGCATGAGCATCCCACTTATGCGTCTGCTCATGCAAACTTTGACGCACATTAAGGATCAGGCTGCAGCGGAGGAGGAAGAGGGAAGCCTTGATGACAGTCAGCCATTGTCTGCTCAGGAACTGTCCTGGATGAGGTGGAGGAAGAAGAGGAGGAGGAGGATGAGGGGATGATTATTTTGGGGAGGAGGATGCTTCTGAGGGGGCAAGAGAAAATGTTGGCTTGCCGAGTTCAGATCCAGGGTTTGTGCGTAACTGAAGGGATGTGGCTTTGGCAGAAAGTGCTCCTCCACCCACCACTGGCAGTGCATCACTGACACCTGGAACATTGGCCCACATGTGTGATTGTACCTTGCGGATCCTAAAAGGGACCCCCGCATTGCCAAAATTATGAGGGATGACGACTACTGGTTGGCCAGCATCCTCGATCCACGCTATAAAGGCAAATTACAGAACATCATGCCACAGGAGAACCTAGAGCTAATATTGGTGAACAAACAAGCAACTCTGGTAAACCGTTTGTTAGAGGCATTCCCAGCAAACAGCAGCGGTGCAGGTTCTACCACGAGCCGTCCTGGGCCAAATGGAAGAGGTGTTCGTGGTGCACACAGCCGAAGTGGCATTGGAGACAGGGGTTTCATGACCATGTTGTGGACTGATTTCTCAGACAGCTCACAAGCTGGTAATAGTGAATCTATAGCAACAGACAGGAGACAGCAGTTGTCAGCTAATGTTAAAAATTACTTCTCCTCCCCTATCAATGTTCTCCCTCACGTTCATTCCCCTTTGACTACTGGGCCTGTAAACTGGACACCTGGCCTGAATTGGCACAATATGCCTTACAGGAGTTCGCTTGCCCTGCTGGTAGAGTGCTATCAGAAAGAGTCTTCAGTGCTGCAGGATCAATCCTGACAGAAAGAAGGAACCGTCTGTCAACGCAAAATGTTGATGATCTCACCTTCATTAACCCCTCTCTGACATTAGACGTACTATCCCGTCCATAAAACCGTGCCATTCTGCCCATGGACGGGATAGTTCGTCATAGGCGATCAGCTGCGCTCGTGAGGGGAGCGCAGCTAATCGCCGCCGGGTGTCAGCTGATTATCACAGCTGACACCCGTGACTGTGTGTCAGGAGCGGTCACGTACCGCTCCCGGCACATTAACCCCTAGCACACCGCGATCAAACATGATCGCGGTGTACTGGGGGCACAGGGGAGGATCGCGCAGGGTGGGGGCTCCCTGCGCGCCCCCCTGAGACCCTCAGACCAGCGCGATGTGATCGCGCTGTTCTGAGGGCTTCCTCCCTCCCAGGACCCGGATCCAAGATGGCGCCGGGGTCCTGGAGGGAGGCGGCTTCCTCAGTGCCTGCTGAGAGCAGGCACTGAGAAGCCTGCAGCTATGCCTGAGCGATCGCTGGTGTGACAGAGTGCTGTGCACACTGTCACACCAGCGATTTGATAAACTACAGTGATGTCCCACCCTGGGACAAAGTAAAAAAGTAAAAAAATAAAAATAAACATGTTATAAAAAAAATCCAAAAAAAAAAAAAAAAAAAATATTCCCCAATAAATTCATTTCTTCCTGTAAATAAAAAAAACAAAACAATAAAAGTACACATATTTGGTATCGCCGCGTCCGTAACAACCCCCCTATAAAACCGTCCCACTAGTTAACCCCTTTAGTGAACCCCTTAAAAAAAAAAAAAACGAAGCAAAAAATCAATGCTTTATCATCATACCGCCGAACAAAAAGTGGAATAACGCGCGATCAAAAAGACCGATATAAATAAACATGGTACCGCTGAAAACGTATCTTGTCCCGCAAAAAACGAGCTGCCATACAGCATCATCAGCGAAAAAATAAAAAAGTTATAGCTCGCAGAATAAAGCGATGCAAAAATAATTATTTTTTATATAAAATTGTTTTTATTCTATAAAAGCGCCAAAACATAAAAAAATGATATAAATGAGGTATCGCTGAATCGTACTGACCCGAAGAATAAAACTGCTTTATCAATTTTACCACACGTGGAACAATAAAAACGCCCCCCAAAAGAAGTTCATGAATTGCTGATTTTTGTTCATTCTAACCTCCCAAAAATCGAAATAAAAAGCGATCAAAAAATGTCACCTGCTCAAAAATGGTACAAATAAAAACGTCAACTCGTACCGCAAAAAATAAGACCTCACATGACTCTGTGGGCCAAAATATGCAAAAATTATAGCTCTCAAAATGTGGCGATGCAAAAAACTATTTTTGCAATAAAAAGCGTCTTTTAGCGTGACAGCTGCCAATCATAAAAACCCACTATAAATAGTAAATCAAACCCCCTTTATCACCCCTTAGTTAGGGAAAAATAATAAAATTAAAAAAATGTATTTATTTCCATTTTCCCATTAGGGTTAGGGTTAGGGTTGCGGCTAAAGTTAGGGTTAGGGTTGGCGCTAAAGTTAGGATTAGGGTTAGGGTTGGGATTAGGGGTGTGTTAGGGTTAGGTTTTGTGGTTAGGGTTGGGACTAGGGTTAGGGGTGTGTTGGGGTTAGGGTTGAGTTAGAATTGGGGGGTTTCGCTGTTGGCACATCAGGCTCAAATGTGACATGGCGTCTGATCTCAATTCCAGCCAATTCTGCGTTGAAAAAGTCAAACGGTGCTCCTTCACTTCTGAGCTCTGCCATGCGTCCAAACAGTAGTTTATCCCACATATGGGGTATCAGCGTACTCTGGACCCCAAGAGTTATTGTGCAATTTGTCCTATTTCTTCTGTTACCCTTGGGAAAATAAAAAACTGGGGGCGAAAATATCATTTTTGTACAAAAAAATTTTTGTTTTTACGGCTGTACATTATAAACTTCTGTGAAGCACTTGGGGCTTCATAGCGCTCACCACACACCTAGATAAGTTCCTTGTGGGGTCTATTTTCCAAAATGGGGTCACTTGTTGGGGATTTCCACTGTTTAGGCGCATCAGGGGCTCTCCAAATGCGACATGACGCCCCCAGACCATTCCATCAAAGTCTGCAATCCAAAACGTCACTACTTCCCTTCCGAGCCCCAACGTGTACCCATACAGTAGTTTTCTCCCACATATTGGGTATCAGCGTACTCAGGACAAATTGGGCAACAACTTTTGGGGTCCAATTTCTCCTGTTACCCTTGTAAAAATAAAATATTGGGGCGAAAAAATCATTTTTTGCAAAAAAAAAAAGATTTTTTATTTTTACGGCTGTGCGTTATAAACTTCTGTGAAGCACTTCGGGGTTCAAAGTGCTCACCACACATCTAGATAAGTTCCTTGTGGGGTCTATTTTCCAAAATGGGGTCACTTGTGGGGGGTTTCCACTGTTTAGGCGCATCAGGGGCTCTCCAAATGCGACATGACGCACCCAGACCATTCCATCAAAGTCTGCAATCCAAAACGTCACTACTTCCCTTCCGAGCCCTGACGTGCGCCCATACAGTAGTTTTCTCCCACATATTGGGTATCAGCTACTCAGGACAAATTGGACAACAACTTTTGGGGTCCAATTTCTCCTGTTACCCTTGTGAAAATAAAATATTGGGGGCAAAAAATCATTTTTGTAAAAAAAAAAAGATTTTTATTTTTACGCTGTGCGTTATAAACTTCTGTGAAGCACTTCGGGGTTCAAAGTGCTCACCACACATCTAGATAAGTTCCTTGTGGGGTCTATTTGCCAAAATGGGGTCACTTGTGGGGGTTTCTACTGTTTAGGTGCATCAGGGGCTCTCCAAATGTGACATGACGCCCCCAGACCATTCCATCAAAGTCTGCAATCCAAAACGTCACTACTTCCCTTCCGAGCCCCGACGTGTGCCCATACAGTAGTTTTCGCCCACATATTGGGTATCAGTGTACTCAGGACAAATTGGACAACAACTTTTGGGTTCCAATTTCTTCTGTTACCCTTGTGAAAATAAAATATTGGGGGTGAAAAAAATCATTTTTGTAAAAAAAAAAAGATTTTTTATTTTACGGCTGTACGTTATAAACTTTAGTGAAACACCTGGGGGTTCAAAGTTCTCACCACACATCTAGATAAGTTCCTTGAGGGGTCTAGTTTCCAAAATGGTGTCATTTATGGGGGTTTCCACTGTTTAGGCAGATCGGAGCTCTCCAAACACGACATGGCGTCCAGCCAATTCTGAGTTGAAAAAGTCAGACGGCGCTCCTTCCCTTCCAAACTCTGCCATGCACCCAAACAGTGGTTTACCCCCACATATGGGGTATCAGCGCACTCAGGACAAATTGCACAATAACTTTTGGAGTCTTGTTACCCTTGGAAAAATAAAAATTGGGGTGAAAAGATCATTTTTGTGGAAAAAATATGATTTTTAAATTTTATCGGCTCTACGTTATAAACTTGTGTGAAGCACTTGGGGGTTCAAATTGCTCATCAAAAATCTAGATAAGTTCCTTAGGGGGTCTAGTTTCCCAAATGGGGTCATTTGTGGGGGGTTTCCACTGTTTAGGCACATCAGGGGCTCTCCAAATGCAACATGGCATCCAAACTCAATTCCAGCCAATTTTGGTTGGAAAAAGTCAAATGGTGCTCCTTCCATTCCGAGCTCTGCCGTGCGCCCAAACAGTGGTTCCCCCCAACATATGGGGTATCAGCGTACTCAGGACAAATTGTACAACAACTTATGTGGTACAATTTCTCCTGTTACCCTTGGGAAAATAAAAAATTAGTGACTAAAAGATAATTTTTGTGGGAAAAAAATAGGATTTTTTATTTTCATGCCCGGGCATTATAAACTTGTGTGAAGCACTTGGGGGTTCAAAGTGCTCACCAAAGATCTAGATAAGTTCCTTAGGGGGTTAGTTTCCAAAATGGGATCACTTGTGGGGGGTTTCCACTGTTTAGGCTCATCTGGGGCACTGCAAACGGAACATGACCCCCATTAACGTCTGCATTCCAAAACTTTACTACTTCCTTTCCAAGCCCTGCCGTGTGCCCAAACAGTTTCCCCCCCCACATATGGGGTATCAGCGTACTCAGGACAAATTGGACAACAACTTTTGGGGTCCAATTTCCTTGGGAAAATTCAAAAATTTGGGACTAAAAAATCATTTTTGTGGAAAATTGATTTTTTTTTTTTCACACCCAGGCTTTATAAACTTTTGTGAAACACTTGAGGGTTCAAAGTGCTCACAACAGATCTAGATAAGTACCTTAGGGGGTCTAGTTTCCAAAATGGTGTCACTTGTGGGGGGTTTCCACTGTTTAGGCGCATCAGGGGCTCTCCAAACGCGACATGGCATCCAATCTAAATTCCAGCCAATTTTAGTTTGAAAAAGTCAAACGTCGCTCCTTCCCATACGAGCTCTGCCGTGTGCCCAAACAGTGGTTTTCCCCCACATATGGGGTATTGGCGTACTCAGGAGAAATTGCATAACAACCTTATCTGTCCATTTTCTCCTTTTACCCTTGTGAAAATAAAAAAAAGTTTGTAAAAGATAATTTTTGTGGCTAAAAAGTAAAATATTCATTTTTTCCTTCCACGTTGCTTTAGTTACTGTGAAGCACCTGAAGGGTTAATAAACTTCTTGAATGTGGTTTTGAGTACCTTGAGGGGTGCAGTTTTTAGAATGGTGTCACTTTTGGGTATTTTCTGCCATATAGACCCTCAAAGTGACTTCAAATGTGAGGTGGTCCCTAAAAAAAATGGCTTTGTAAATTTTGCTGTAAAAATGAGAAATCGCTGGTCAACTTTTAACCCTTATAACTTCCTACCAAAAAAAATTTGGTTCCAAAATTGTGCTGATGTAAAGTAGACATGTGGGAAATGTTATTTCTTAACTATTTTGTGTGATATATTTCTCTGTTTTAAGGGAATAAAAATTCAAAGTTTGAAAATTGCAAAATTTTAAAAATTTTCGCCATATTTGCGTTTTTTTCAAAAATAAACGCAAGTTATATCGAAGAAATTTTACCACCAACATGAAGTACAATATGTCACGAGAAAACATTCTCAGAATCGCCAAGATTCGTTGAAGCGTTCCAGAGTTATAACCTCATAAAGAGACAGTGGTCAGAATTGTAAAAATTGGCCGGTCATTAACGTGCAAACCACCCTTGGGGGTGAAGGGGTTAAAATGAACCATGCCTGGGTTTCAAAGGAATTTGTACCACCTTCCCCTGATGACACATAGGTTGCCAGCAAAATGGCTCGCTTTGTCCTGCCTTTCCTCCGACTTCTCCAATTCCTCCATTTGCAGCTGCTGAACGTCCAGCATACACCTCAACATATGCCAGTTTTTCCACCTCCCTAACTGGGCGGCGTCAGCACCTGGTGTACCCGAGCAAGTGCCAGGGCCCTGAGCAGGTGGGGGGGCCCACTTGCCGTCAGAGACATCGGCGTACTATGAAGGGCCCTGCGCCAGTGCTTGCGCCCACGAGTGTGCACCCCTGCTTGCTCAGGGCCCCAGCACTTGCAATACTTACCTCTCCCTGCTCCACCGCTGTGACGTCTTCCGCGTTTCCTGACAGTGACATTCAGGTCAGAGAGCGCGAAGACGTCACGTCTGTGCGCCCTCTGCCTGAACAGTCACAGTGCAGAGAGCTGGAAGATGGTGACGCTGAGGAGTCCAGAGTAGAGCAGTGCCCAGCCAGGAGAGGTATTTCATTTTTTTTTTTAATGTTTGGAGCAATATATGGGGAGCATTATACACTGGAGAATTATATATGGGACCCATCATTTTTTTGAGCATCATAGATAGGGCCCATTATACACTGGAGCAATTATATAAAGTGGGGCCCATCATACACTGGAGCATCATATACAGGTCCCATTATACACTGGAGCATCATATGGGGCCCATTATATATGGAGCATTATATAGGCCCATCATACACTGGAGCATCATCCATGGGGCACATCATATACTGGAGCATCATATGGGGCCCATTAAATATGGCGCATAATATGGGGCACATTATATATGGAGCATCACATGGAGCCCATTATATATGGAGCATTATATATGGGGACCATTATATTTGGAGCATTATATGGGGCTCATCATTCACTGGAGCATCATATATGGTGCCCATCATATACTAGAGCATCATATGGGGTTCATTATTTATGTAGCATCATATGGAGCACATATGGGGCCTATTCTGTATGGAGCATTATATGGAGCCCATTCTGTATGGAGCAATATATGGGGTCCATCATATACTGTATGGAGCTTTATATGTGACTCATTATACTGTATGGAGCAATATGTGGGGCTCATTATACTCTATGTGGACCGTCCTATACTGTATGGCACATTATATGGGGACCATCATATACTGGAGCATTATGTGGAGCTCATCATATACTGTATGGAACATTATATGGGACCAATTATGTATGGAGCAATATAAAGGCCTCATTATTCTGTATGGGGCACTATGTGGTGCCCAGAATGCTGTATGGAGGACTATACTGTCCGGTTTTAGAGCTATTGTAGAATTTAAAATAGATATCACTCATGTAATGTAAGAAGTGAAGTATTTGGCATTGTATTATACCTATTTTTCTCTGCCGTATCGGAGCATCATGAATTGTGGTATGTGTTAAAGGGGCCCACTGAGACTCTGTCGCCCGGGGCCCACGAAAACCTGGAGCCAGCCCAGCCCCCTTCACAACTTTAGCCAAATAACCCCCAGTTTTCAATGCGTTACTATTATTATAAAGTAAATTAAGGTGGACAAGCTTAAGTAATAAGAATTGATCTCGTTGGCATTGAAATGGGCACTGTAGGTGTGTTTACTGTCCTCAACTCCCTGCCGACTTTTCTTCCCCATTGACTTGCATTGGGGTTGGGTTGAGTTTCAGTCGGAACTCCGACTTTTTCCAATAGTCGACCAATTTCGTTCGACTCGACTTTTGGAAAAGTCGGGTGGTCCGAAACCCGACTCGACCCTCCCGGTAGCAAAGTCGCTCATCTCTAAAAAACAGTACTAGTATATTAGGATATACATAAATACACATAAGTTTAACATAGGTATTCAAACTTATGAAGATATAATGTGTATACGGCCCCCTGAGGAAGCCGACGTGGCTGACATACTGTACACTGCGACCAACATGGGTGAGGATCAATCTTAAATTAGCCACTTTACTATCTGCCCTTAAAGGTGTATATGTGGAGCCCAGCTTCGCTCAGTTCCACATAACCTGGAAGGGTGCATGAAGGATTGAACCACTAGAGGTCTCACTATACATACACACATCTTCACCCATCCCTAAGACCACCAGAGGGAGCCCTAATAGGAATATAAAAGGAGGGTGAAGGCAGGAAGCCAGGCAGACTTGAGAGACTTGGGAGACTTGAGAGACTGGAGAGAAGTGCAGCTCAGTGGAGCAGAGTAGTGCAGTTCAGCAGAGTTGAGCAAAAGGCAGAAGGCTGCAGTCTGCAGCAGAGTGAGTTCAGCTCAGTCCAGTAAAGAGCTAGGAGCGTGCCGACGCTCTGAGAGCGGCAGAAGAGGCAGCCCATCAACTGCCAGTGTGTATGATCTGTGAGGGCCCGAGTAGGTCGAAAGCAAGAGGCGAGAGTAGAAGAAGGGGCAGAGGAGCCTTATCCACTCACCCCAGCAAGTATATACAGGACGCCGGGTCCGAGCCTACGGGGATCTCCACGAACCAGTAGGAGAACACCGGAATTCCTGGAGGACTACAAGTCCCAGGAGCATCACAGAGCTGATATGTAACAGGGCCAGGAGGACGGAGTTCAGGCAAGCAGGGCCCTGCAAGCAGGGACAGTGTACTTCAAGAGAAGGTCCAACCACAAGGTCTGCCAGGTGCAGGACAGAGATTAAGTTAGGCCCAGCTACATGCCGGCCAGCACTTCATTACAGAAAGACAAAGAATAAGGAGGCCATATACCTACTCAGTGGGAGAATCTGGATGTGCACCCTTCACCCTACAGTGCTCCGGGATGTGCCTGCAACATCTTCAGTAAAGGTACCAAAGTGACTTGTGTGTGTGTCCACCTTCTTGTCCCTACACTGCCAGGTTCCCCTCCGTCCTGCATCCCTACACATCTACCTGCCCTGGAAGGACTCAGCCTCACCTGTAGGAGGCCTAACATCTAGCTGCACAAACACCATCCCTTCCAGAGGATCTGCATAGCAGCGCTGGTCCCCCTGACCAGATACTACAGGTGGCGTCACGACTAATTACATGAACATTTATTCCCTGTAAATACCCCCCTTTTATGGTGAGCACCCAGGGCCACGGACCGAGCTGTGCTGCCGTGACATCCCCAATAGAAGTTAATAGGCTCGGATCCGAGTACCCCCACTGCCCTGGGAGGGCGACTCATATATTCATTTATATCTTATGGTTTACTTTTCTTGAGAACTTGATTGCATTTTATTTTAGTGCTGTCTTCTGGACACTCTTTACCTGCGTCCTTCATAAGTTTGAATACCCATGTTAAACTTGTTTGTATTTATTTATACCCTAATATTCTAATACTGTTTTTACTTGATATTTATTTAAATAAACTATTTTCTTTATATATTTTGACGACAGTTTTCATGTCTCCAATTTTTCGAATTTTATATATTTACTAGATGGTGGCCCTATTCTAACGCATCGGGTATTCTAGAATATGTATGTAGTTTATTTATGAAGATTTAAGAATAATGCTGGGGTGTATATAGAGGCAGCTGGGGTGTATATAGAGGCTTCTGTGGTGTATATAGAGGCTGCTGAGCTGTATATAGAGGCTTCTGGGGTGTATATAGAGGCTGCTGGGCTGTATATAGAGGCTGCTGGGCTGTATATAGAGGCTGCTGGGGTATATATAGAGACTGCTGGGATGTATATAGATGCTGCAGGGGTGTATATAGAGGCTTCTGGGGTGTATATAGAGGCTGCTGGGGTGTATATAGAGGCTGCTGCGGTGTATATAGAGGCTGCTGCTGCTGGGGTGTATATAGAGGCTGCTGGGGTGTATATAGAGGCTGCTGCTGGGGTGTATGTGGAGGCTGCTGCTGCTGGGGTATATCTGGAGGCTGCTGCTGGTGGGGTGTACGTGGAGGCTGCTGCTGGGGTTTACATGGAGGCCGCCGGTTGGGGTACTTTCGCTGCGAGCAGCTGACCTCCACGCGGCAGGAGATGACCCGCGGCTACCATCAGGAGATCAGCGGCTAGCGCCCCTGATCTCCCGACGATAGCGGTGGCGTGCGTTGTTCAAATCCTGCGCCAATTCGCGGCCGGACTGCGCCTGTCGCTGATTGGTTGCGGTCCGGTCGGGTGTGACCAATCAGCGACGCGGGATTTCCCTTACGACAGACAGAATTAGATGTTATATAGTGACTAGTGATGAACCCGTCTAGCGCCGGTGGCAAGCATTTTTATGGTACATGTCTCCCATTCTGGTATGTGCTTCCCCCCTCCTATTCTGGTATGCAGGCACCCCTCATCCTACCTGGTATGTATGGTCCTCACCCCACCAAATCTACTATGCATGGCACCCATTCCTCATCCTGGTATGCAAGGTCCCTCCTGCCCAATCCTGGAATGCATGGTCCCCTCATCCCCCAATTCTGGTATGAAATGGTCCCGTCACCCCCCAATTCTGGTATATAATGCGCCTCACCCCTGCAATCTGGTATGAATGGTCCCCTCATCGCCCAATCTGATGTGCATGGTCGTCACCCCAATCCTGAGTGCATGGTCCCTCACCCCCAATCCTGATGTGCATGGTCCCTCACCCCCACGAATCCTGATGTGCATGGTCCCCTCACGCCCCAACCTGATGTGCATGGTTCCCTCATCCCCAATCTGATGTGCATGGTCCCTCACCCCCAACCTGATGTGCATGGTCTTGACCCCCAATCCTGATGTGCATGGTCCCTCATCCCCAATCCTGAGTGCATGGCCCCTCACCCCCCAATCCTGATGTGCATGGCCCCTCACCCCCCAATCCTGATTGCATGGTCCCCTCACCCCCCAATCCCGGTATGCAGGCCCTCACCCACCAATCCTAGTATGAATGGTCACCTCCCGCCCAATCCTGGAATGTATGGTCCCCTCACCCCCAAATTCTGGTATGAATGGTCCCCTCATGCCCCAATCCTGGTGATGGTCCCTCATCGCCCAATCCTGTGTGCATGGTCCCGCTCACCCCCCAATCCTGATGTGCATGGTCCCCTCACCCCCCAATCCTGATGTGCATGATCCCCTCACCCCCAATCCTGATGTGCATGGTCCGCTCACCCCCAATCCTGATGTGCATGGTCCCCTCATCCCCCAATCCTGATGTGCATGGCCCCCTACACCCCAATCCTGATGATGCATGGTCCCCTCACCCCCAATCCTGATGTGCATGGCCCCTCATCCCCAATCCTGATGTGCATGGCCCCCTCACCCCCCCAATCCTGGATGCATGGTCCCCTCACCCCCCAATCCTGATGTGCATGGTCCGCTCACCCCCCAATCCTGATGTGCATGGTCCCCTCACCCCCCAATCCTGATGTGCATGGTCACCTCACCCCCCAATCCTGATGTGCATGGTCCCCTCACCCCCCAATCCTGATGTGCATGGTCCCCTCACCCCCAATCCTGATGTGCATGGTCCTTTCACCCCCCAACCTGATGTGCATGGTCCCTCACCCCCCCAATCCTGATGTGCATGGTCCCCTCACCCCCAATCCTGATGTGCATGGTCCCCTCACCCCCCAATCCTGATGTGCATGGTCCCTAGCCCCCAATCCTGATGTGCATGGTCCCTCACCCCCCAATCCTGATGTGCATGGTCCCTCCCCCCCATTGCATGTCCCCTCACCCCCCAATCCTGATGTGCATGGTCCCCTCACCCCACCGTTGCAGTCCCTACCCCAATCCTGATGTGCATGGTCCCCTCACCCCCAACCCTGATGTGCATGGTCCCCCTCACCCCCCCAATCCTGATGTGCATGGTCCCCTCACCCCCCAATCCTGATATGCATGGTCTCACCCTCACACCATCCTGATGATGCCCTCCCCCAATCCTGATGTGCATGGTCCCCTCACCCCCAATCCTGATATGCATGGCCCCTCACCCCCCAATCCTGATATGCATGGTCCCCTCACCCCAATCCTGATTGCATGGTCCCTCACCCCAATCCTGATGTGCATGGTCCCCTCACCCCCCAATCCTGATGTGCATGGTCCCCTCACCCCCCAATCCTGATGTGCATGGTCCCCTCACCCCCCAATCCTGATGTGCATGGTCCCCTCACCCCCCAATCCTGATGTGCATGGTCCCCTCATCCCCCAATCCTGATGTGCATGGTCCCCTCACCCCCAATCCTGATTGCATGGTCCCCTTCACCCCCCAATCCTGATTGCATGGTCCCCTCACCCCCCAATCCTGATGTGCATGGTCCCCTCACCCCCCAATCCTGATGTGCATGGTCCCCTTCACCCCCAATCCTGATGTGCATGGTCCCCTCACCCCCCAATCCTGATGGCATGGTCCCCTCACCCCCCAATCCTGATGTGCATGGTCCCCTCACCCCCCAATCCTGATGTGCATGGTCCCCTCACCCCCCAATCCTGATGTGCATGGTCCCCTCACCCCCCAATCCTGATGTGCATGGTCCCCTCACCCCCAATCCTGATGTGCATGGTCCTCTCACCCCCCAAACCTGATGTGCATGGTCCCCTCACCCCCCCAATCCTGATGTGCATGGTCCCCTCACCCCCCCAATCCTGATATGCATGGTCCCCTCACCCCCCAATCCTGATGTGCATGTCCCCTTACCCCCCAATCCTGATATGCATGGTCCCCTCACCCCTCAATCCTGATGTGCATGGTCCCCTCACCCCCCAATCCTGATGTGCATGGCCCCCTCACCCCCCAATCCTGATGTGCATGGTCCCTACACCCCCAATCCTGATGTGCATGGTCCCCTCACCCCCCCAATCCTGATGTGCATGGTCCCCTCATCCCCAATCCTGATGTGCATGGTCCCCTCACCCCCCCAATCCTGATATGCATGGTCCCCTCACCCCCCAATCCTGATGTGCATGGTCCCCCGCCCCCCCAATCCTGATGTGCATGGTCCCCTCACCCCCCAATCCTGATGTGCATGGTCCCTTCACCCCCAAATCCTGATGTGCATGGTCCCCTCACCCCCCAATCCTGATATGCATGATCCCCTCACCCCCCAATCCTGATGTGCATGGTCCCCTCACCCCCAATCCTGATGTGCATGGTCCCCTCACCCCCCAATCCTGATGTGCATGGTCCCCTCACCCCCCAATCCTGATGTGCATGGTCCCCTCACCCCCAATCCTGATGTGCATGGTCCTCTCACCCCCCAAACCTGATGTGCATGGTCCCCTCACCCCCCCAATCCTGATGTGCATGGTCCCCTCACCCCCAATCCTGATGTGCATGGTCCCTTCACCCCCCAATCCTGATGTGCATGGTCCCCTCACCCCCCAATCCTGATATGCATGGTCCCCTCACCCCCCAATCCTGATGTGCATGGTCACCTCACCCCCAATCCTGATGTGCATGGTCCCCTTACCCCCCAATCCTGATGTGCATGGTCACCTCACCCCCAATCCTGATGTGCATGGTACCCTCACCCCCAATCCTGATGTGCATGGTCCCCTCACCCCCAATCCTGATGTGCATGGTCCCTTCAATCCCCACATCCTGATGTGCATGGTCCCCTCACCCCCAATCCTGATGTGCATGGTCCCCTCACCCCCAATCCTGATGTGCATGGTCCCCTCAACCCCCAACCCTGATGTGCATGGTCCCCTCACCCCAACCTGATGTGCATGGTCCCCTCACCCCCCAATCCTGATGTGCATGGTCCCCTCATCCCCAATCCTGATGTGCATGGTCCCCTCACCCCCCCCAATCCTGATGTGCATGGTCCCCTCACCCCCAATCCTATGTGCATGGTCCCTCACCCCCAATCCTGATGTGCATGGTCCCCTCACCCCCCAATCCTGATGTGCATGGTCCCCTCACCCCTCAATCCTGATGTGCATGGTCCCCTCACCCCCCAACCCTGATGTGCATGGTCCGCTCACCCCCAATACTGATGTGCATGGTCCCCTCACCCCCCAATCCTGATGTGCATGGTCCCCTCACCCCCCTATCCTGATGTGCATGGTCCCCTCACCCTCCCCAATCCTGATGTGCATGGTCCCCTCACCCCCCAATCCTGATGTGCATGGTCCCCTCACCCCCAATCCTGATGTGCATGGTCCCCTCACCCCCCAATCCTGATGTGCATGGTCCCTCACCCCCCAATCCTGATGTGCATGGTCCCCTCACCCCCAATCCTGATGTGCATGGTCCCCTCACCCCCCCAATCCTGATGTGCATGGTCCCCTCACCCCTCAATCCTGATGTGCATGGTCCCCTCACCCCCCAACCCTGATGTGCATGGTCCGCTCACCCCCCAATCCTGATATGCATGGTCCCCTCACCCCCCCAATCCTGATGTGCATGGTCCCCTCACCCCCCCTATCCTGATGTGCATGGTCCCCTCACCCTCCCCAATCCTGATGTGCATGGTCCCCTCACGCCCCCCCTATCCTGATGTACATGGCCCCCTCACAGCTATTAAACTGCACAGATACCCCAAAAAAAAAAAAAACATTTATACTCACCTTTCATCCCTGTGCTCCAGCGCTGTTCCGTTCAGCTAGACGCCGGGGGAGGAGAACGGCGCCGGAGTACGCGCATGCCCATACCGCACGGTCCGGCGCCATATTGCTGAAGACACACTGTAAATGTGTCTTCAGCAAAATGGCGTCGGATATCGCTATTGCCCATGCGCGATCCGACGCGCACTCCTGGTCTCCTGCCCCGGGAGAAGAGAAGCGCCGTGGCAACGCTCCTCCCGGTCAGGTAAGTATGTGAGTATGGCGCCGGAGATCGCGGTATGCATCCAATACGCATACCGTGATCTCCGGCGCCATACAGAGTACTCACCGCTCTGGATGCCTCACTCTGTCTGGAGCCAGACTGCGCAGGCGTGTCGCGCTTGCGCAGTCTATAAAGGCTTCAGACAGAGTGACGCTCCCACCGTTATATTATAGATGGGTGCTTCCCTGTCGTGTTGGCAGATGACTATCCATTTCTGACGTTGTCAGATATTATATAATATTGTGTATTGCTCTGATCTAATTTTTCTACAAATAATACTGTATGAACCTGATGTTTGTGCCATGTGAGTGTGGTTGGAAAATAAACTTATTGCAAGAGGTATCAGGGTTCCCAGATAAGAAGGCTTACACTGCTCCCTTAGGCCTCTTTCACACATCAGGTTTTCGGCGTCAGGCGTAATAATAATAATAATAATCTTTATTTATATAGCGCCATCATATTCCGCAGCGCTTTACAGTTTAACAGTTTCAGAACACAAGTCATAAGTAACAACGTTAATACAATATTTAAAGCAAAATAAGCCGCCCCTGCTCGTGAGAGCTTACAATCTACAATGAGGTGGGGGAGTACAAAGTACAGGTGTATATATACAATGGTGCATTTACAATGATGGTCCAGCCATCTTGAGGGAGTGAGGGATGGATGGAGATAGTGAATGGGCTACACACACACACACACACTTACACATAGAATGACTTTGATTAGTGAATGTGATAGGCCGCTCTGAACAAATGTGTTTTGAGGGAGCGCCTGAAACCATGCAAATTGTGGATAGTCCTAATTTCTTGGGGTAGAGCATTCCAGAGGATTGGCGCAGCGCGGGAGAAGTCTTGGAGTCGGGAGTGGGAGGTACGGATTAGTGCAGAGGTTAGTCGAAAGTCGTTTGCAGAGCGCAGCAGTCGGTTAGGCCGATAGATAGAAATGAGAGAGGAGATGTAGGGGGGTGCTGGTAATGCGGCATCACGCCGATGCGTCGAGCGGATCCGGCCGAAAACCGGATCCGTTTTTTTATCCGTTTTTCGACGGATTACGACGGATCCGGTTTTTTAAAACGCCCCTTTTAGGCTTCCAAACTTGATTGGCTACTGAAAACCCATATATAAACTGTTCCTACAGCCCATCTGGTTGTATAGGAGCAAGTGCCGGTTGGAGAGAAGAGCAAGTGACTGGTGAAGATGGACGTTGTGATAGGAAACATTATGAAGAATTTGGTGGATTTCACAGTGGAGGCGAATCGTCTGAAATCGATTGTTCTGGAGAAGGAGAGAAAGATACAGCAGCGCATCATGCATCAGCGCCGCCGCCGTTTCTGGATCCACCCCATCACAGCCCAGAGAATGACGCGAGGGGTGTTTTCTACACTATACGTGGAGCTCCGAGGAAACCCTCAGAAATTTTTTGCATATGTTCGCACGAAAATGGAGAACTTTGATTTCTTGGTGGAGCGTATTGGAGACCTGATAAGAAGATCGGACACGTATTGCCGCTTCTCCATTTCACTGGCGGAGCGTCTGATGGTGACTCTTCGGTAAGCCATATTTATTGTATCTGCTTGCTTCAGAGCACACTTGTCCTGGAATGTTGTTGCTGGTAGTTTGTATACGGCCATCTGACTCAGCTTTAACAATTGGAGATACTATAAAAATAAAAATTTTTATAGTATCTCCAATTGTTATAGCTGAGGTCTGGTATGTAATGCTGTGATTTGAAACTAATTTTTTTGTTTTTTATTCACAGATTCCTTGCACTTGGAGAATCTCTTTCCTCACTCCATTTCCAGTACAGACTTTGGATTTCCACCAACTCTGGAATTGTGAAGCACACATGCCGTGCATTGTGGGACTGTCTAGTTGTAGAATTTCTACCAGAGCCCACAACAGAGCGTTGGATTGCAATTGCAGAAAAGTTTGAAGAAATATGTCAGTTTCCTAATTGCCTGGGAGCTGTGGACGGGAAACATATCCGGATTGTTAAGCCAGCAAGATCTGGATCTGAATATTTTAATTACAAGAAATATTTTTCCATTGTCCCATGGCCATCGCTGACGCGGAATACAAATTTATTGCCGTAGATATTGGGGCCTATGGCCGCTCCAATGACTCTCAAGTGTTCAAACTGTCAGCAATCGGCTGGCAGCTGTATGGAAAACACTTCCAGTTCCCACCCCTAGACCACTGCCTCAAACATCTGGCCCACCGATGGCTTTTGTTTGTGTAGGGGATGAAGCCTTCCAGCTGTCAGAACACCTGCTAAAACCGTACTCCAGCAGAGGATTGACACACACAAAAATAATTTTTAATTACCGCCTCACAAGAGCCAGAAGAATGGTGGAGTGCGCTTTTGGGATTCTGACAGCCAAATGGCGTGTTCTATTGACTGCAATCAACCTCAAGACTGAAACTGTGGACGAGGTTATCAAAGCTTGTGTGGTTCTACACAATTTTGTTCTCAGCAAGGAACCGATGTCCATTGAGGAACACTCTGAAGAAACCACCTTGATTACCACAACGTTACCAATAGAAGTTCTATGACTGTTTCCCGAATGAGGGACAAATTTGCCGAACACTTTATGTCCCCTGAAGGAAGACTAGACTGGCAGGATGACAGTTTAATAAACTGCTCTGTGACCTTTGTACCTTGTGTACCCACAGTATACCTTTGCCAACCAAAGTTGTCTACCTTGTTGTGTATTATGTACAGTATTTTACCTTTTGGCCAAAGTTGTGTCCCTGGTTGTGTATTACCAAAGTATTTCACCTTTTAACCAAAGTTCTGCACCTTGTTGGGGATTACCTAACAATGTACAGAACTTTGGTTAAAAGGTGAAATACTTTGGCTAATACACAACCAGGGACACAACTTTGGCCAAAAGGTAAAATTATTTTACCTCTTACCCAAAGTTATGTGCCTGGCTTTGTATACCCAATAAATGTAACCTTTATTTTACCTTAGAAATAAATGACAATCAACCATTTTAATCAACCAAATTAACATTTATTTTATGAAAATGTTTAACAAGTTTTTTTCAATGTGAAAAATCTTTATTTTTTTCAATGTGAAATAAATACGTTTTTATTAATGTCAAAGAAATTTCAGATTTTTTTAATAAAAAAATAGTAACAACTATATACACATTTACAAGTTTGTGTAGTGTGGGGTGGAGATAGTACTGGAGGGGCTGTGGGACCCTTCGACAGTGGGAGTGTGGAGAGCGGACTGGGATAGTGGTGGGAAGGATCAGGTAAAAGAGGTGAAGGGGTGGAAAAAGAAATGGAACGGGTGGAGAGGTGGGAGGCAGAACAGGTGGGTGGTGGATTGGGCAGGAGTAGAGGAGCAGATGTGGTTGGGAACTGGTACGGGGAAGGATGTTGGTATGTGGCAGGTTGTTGGAAGTGGGGAGTTTGTTGGAAGGGGTGAAGTTGTTGGAAGGTGGGAGGTTGCTGGAAGTGGGGAGGTTGTTGGTACAGGGGAGGTTGTTGGTACTGGGGAGGTTGCTGGTATTGAATGGGAGGGGGAGGAGGGACGGTGGCTGGAGGGTGGGCAGGTGTGGGAGGAACGACTGGGGTGGGTGTAGGAGGTTGGGAGGCAACCTGCGCTAGAGCACCGTGGCAAGTATGTGAGTCGCCTGCCAGGGCCTGTGGGGTACTCGGCACCGAGCCCGTTCACTTCAATGGGGGATGTCACGGGTAGCACAGCTCGGTCCGTGGCCCTGGGCGCTCACTAAAAAGGGGGTTATTTACAGGGGATTAAAGGTTTGTAGAAATTTGTGACGCCACCTGTGGTACCTGGTCAGTGTGACCAGCGCTGCTGTGTAAATCCGCTGAGGGGTTGTTTCTGGGCAGCAAGTTGTTAAGTCTTCCACAGGCAAGACTGGGTCCCTCAGGGTAGATGGCGGTGTAGGGGTGCAAGATGGAGAAGGGGAGTTCAGCCGCAGGAGTAATAAGGCAGATACACACAAAAGTCTCTTTCTGTACCTTTACTGGTGGGATAGCAGGCATGTCCCGGGAGGCTGGCAGGGTGGAGGATGCACGTCCAGTTATTCCCACTGAGTAGGTGTAGGGCCTCCTTACTCCTGTAATGTGAGTTTCTGACCTGTATATCACGAAGTCTAACTCTGTCTTCACTTATACGCCCGGCTGACTTTGTGGTGGGACCTTCTCTTGGATAGAACAGTGTCTCTAATGGCGGATCCTGCCCAGACTCCTGTCTTCCTGACCCTGGTTACGTATCAACACTTGTGGGCCCCTGCGACTTGAAGTCCCGCAGGGCCTCCGGTATCTCCTACTATTCGTGTAGATTCTAGCAAGCTCGGACCCGGTGTCCGGTTATTCAGAGTAGAGGTAAGCTATCAATGCTGTTTCAACCTCTATTACTCTCTTCTTCTTTTCCACTCGCCTTTCGTCCTACTCCGACCTTTAACATAAGCAGACTAGCAGAAGATGGCTGATTCTTCTCTCTCTTCACCGCTCTCAAAGCGTCGGCACGCTTGCTCACTGAAACTGCACTCAGTTGACTCAGTTCTGACCAGGCTGAAGTGGCTATCTTTCTCCACTTGTACTAGCCTCCACACATTGAACTAAGCTCAAAGCTGCAGCCTTCAGGTTCTCTCAGCAATTCTCAACTCCTCTCTGAGATGTCTCAACTCAGACTGAACTCTCTCAGCTCTCTGGCTAATCAGCTCTCTCTGCTGTCTAGGCGTAGACTGTTTGTCTGCTGTGACTTCACCACACTTATATACTACAAAAGGGCTCCCTCTGGTGGCTCTAGGGAATTGTGAAGGTGTGTTGTGTGCATATCAGGTCTCTGTGGGTGTTACCTTTGGTGCATCCCCCTGGGGAATAAGATTCCAGGCACAGCTGGGCTACACATCTGCATTACATGCATCTGCTGACTAGGAGATAGCGTATCCATGTGCTCGGCTACAGACCGGAAAAAACTGTGGTTTGGCGAACTTCTTGCTTCTGAATGCATCGTTTTCAGAAGTGTCTTAACCTCCAGAATGCTGGAGGTGAGCTGATTAAAGCTTGCAGCCATTTGCTCTGACAAGACTTTAAGACAGTTCTGAAACAATTCATTAAGATGCAAGAATTCGGGCTCATAGCTCCTTTCCTGACCCCTCTGCCGCAGCCGCCCAGTAGCCACAGGTGTACTAGAAGTGGCAGTGGCAGACAAGGCTGGGAAGGTGCGGATGGGCCGGGGCTGTCGAAGTGTCCCTCGGTGGCAGACTCCTGAGGGATCGCTCCAGAAGGGTCCAACTCTGCAGGCTACCGAGTGCTGGTCACCGTTCTATGGAATAAAGAGAAAAAATACAATTAATATACTGATATTGAATGGCCTTGGCTGAAAAAAAATTAATTTGACATGTTAGCATTTTTTTTTAACATGGGGTGGGTAATATTTACCTTCTGGTGACCATTGTTACCCGGAGGAACGACAGGGCTTCTGCGTACTTGTACTTGCTCCTGCATCCTCCAGATCCACTTGGGGCCCGCCCTGCTGGAAGGGTTTGAGTGTGATATTTACCATCTGGCCTCTGCTGCCATCATGTCCTCACTCCCAGACGACGTATCCTGTGCTGCTGCAGGAGTTGAGGGCCGTCTTCTGCTGTGGAATAAACAGAAAAAAAGGCCATGCAATATCAATTGATATTGCATGGTCCTGGCTGAAAGGGGTTGTGTGTGATATTTACCGTCTGGCCTCTGCTGCCGTGGTCTCAACATCAGGCTCTTCTTCGGCTGGTGGTGGTATTAGTGGTGCTGCTCCCGCTGCTGCTGTTGGGCTGCTGTTGCTGCTGTGGAATCAAGATAAAAAAAGGCCATGCAATATCAATTGATATTGCATGGCCATGGCTGAAAGGGGTTGTGTGTGATATTTACTGTCTCGCCTCTGCTCCCAACCTCTCTATCATCAGCCGCATTTGGTGGAGTCCTGGTGGTGTAGGCGCTCCTGCTCCTGCTGACGCTGCTGCTGTTGGGCGGCTTGTGTTGTGGAATAAAGAGAAAACAAGGCCATGAATATATTGATGTTGCATGGTCCGGGCTGAAAGGGGTTGTCTGTGATATTTACCGTCTGCTTTCTGCTTCCGTGTCTTGGCCTGGTGGTGCTGCTGGTGGTGGTGCTGGTCTGCTGCGGCTGGCTCCTCTGCGGCTGGCTCCTGTGTGGCTGGCTCCTTTGTGGCTGGCTCCTGTTCTCTATCTTGATGGCTGCATGGTTATGGCTGAGAGTGGTACCACTGGCATGGTTTATATAGGTTGGCTGTGGGCTGGGCTACAGAGAGCATGCTCAGACTAAAAAGCCGGATCCGGCGCATTGCGGCGCCCATAGACTTTCATTGTAATAAAAAGCCGGTAGCTTCCGGCTTTTTCGCCACAGACAAAAAACGTTACAGTAGACATTTTTTCCAGATGCCAGAATGAGACAATAAGCCGATTCGGCAAAAACCGGACGCGCCGCATGGCGCCGCAAGGCCATGCGGCGCGATCCGGCGCTATTGTTAGTCAATGGGAAAAAATGGATCCGGTATTACATTTTGCCAGACCCGGTTTTAACAAAAAATGCCGGAACTCACCTGATTGCAAAAACCTGATGTGTGAAAGAGGCCTTAGCCATCACGTCTTAATTGAAACTTAAATTCAAAGCTCTATGTACTAGCCCAGACCCTGGTACCACATGCATGGCCTATTGCTGACTGCTGGTATGCCATTATAAAATGTTCTACTGTGGGTCAATTGATCAGTCAACTACCTGTGTTACTATTCTTGCATTTTTCTACCAATAGTAGTCTATGAAACTGATGTTTTTGCCATCTGAGTGTGGCTGGAAAAGTTAAAAAATGGAGCTGTTCCATGAGGTTTCTGGGCTCCCAGCAAAGAAGACTTACACAGCTCCCTTAGTCACCACATCATAATTGAAACTTCAATTCCAAGCTGTAAAGGCTGTCCCAGACCTTGATACCTCATGCATGGCACATGGCTAACTGCTTCTGTGCCATAATAAAATGTGCTACTGTGGGTCAATTGATCAGTCAACTACCTGCGCTACTATTCTTACATTTTTTTTACCAATAGAAGTCTAATAAACTGATATTTGTGCCATCTGAGTGTGGCTGGGAAACTGAAAACAATTGAGTGTTCCATGAGCTATCTGAGCTCCCTTAACCACCAGGTCCTCATTGAAACTTCAATTCCAAGCTTTAAATGCTGGGCCAGACCATGATACCTCATGCATGGCACATATACTATTTGCAAATTTCTACTGTGGGTCAATTGATGTCAGTTTTCATGGTTTCTACCCCTAATTTTAGCAGTTTGGGAAGCTTTTTGTCACCCCTTAAGGTGTTGTGTATACATTTGGTTTGGCCTTCCATTGAGTCTAATGGGGTTTGGGTACGTTCGTCGAACCGTTCGGCAAACATGTTCAGCAAACGTCTAGTAGTTCGGCAAATCAAACCGAACCTTGAAAGGTTTGCTCATCTCTAATTGTTACTCCTATATAAATCACTTGTGATATCCAGTTTTGGGTTCCACATTTTAAAAAGGATATTCAGGAGTTAGAGTCAGTTCAAAGGTGGGCAGTTAGATTATTACAAGGGATGAAAGGCCTTTCATATGATGAGAGGTTGAAAAAGTTGGGCTTGTTTAACTTAGAAAAAAGATGCCTCAGAGGATTTCTCATTTATATGTGCAGGTGCTTGTCACAAAATTAGAATATCATCAAAAAGTTAATTTAATTCAGTTCTTCAATACAAAAAGTGAATCTCATATATTATATAATATTATATAGAGTCATTACGAACAAATTTATCGATTTCAAGTGTTTATTTCTGTTAATGTTGATGATTATGGCTTACAGCCAGGGAAAACCCAAAAGTCATTATCTCAGTAAATTAGAATAATTAACAAATTAATTACCTGCAAAGACTTCCTAAGTGTCTAAAAAGGTACCTTAGTCTGTTTTAGTAGGCTCCTCAATCATGGGGAAGACTATTGACTTGACAGATGTCCATAAGGCAGTCATTGACACACTCCACAAGGAGGATAAGCCACAAAAGGTCATTGCTAAAGAAGCTGGCTGTTCAAAGAGTGCTGTATCCAAGCATAGTAATGGAAAGTTGTGTGGAAGTAAAAATTGTGGTAGCTAAAGGTGCACAAGCAACCGGGATAACTGCAGCCTTAAAAGGATTGTTAATAAAAGGCCATTCAAAAATTTGGTCGTGATTCACAAAGAGTGGACTGCTGCTGGAGTCATTGCTTCAAGAGCCACAACATCCACACCAAAAGACAACGCCAGAAGCGTCTTACCTGGACCAAGAGAAAAAGAACTGGACTGTTGCTCAGTGGTTCAAGGTGTTGTTTTCAGATTAAAGTAAATTTAGCATTTAATTTGGAAATCAAGGTCCCAGAGTCTGGAGGAAGAGAGGAGAGGCACACAATCCAAGCTGCTTGAGGTCAAGTGTGAAGTTTCCACAATCAATGATTGATTGGGGAGCCATGTCATCTGCGGGTGTAGGTCTACTGTGTTTTATCAAGACCAAAGTTAAAAACAACAGTATCACTGTGCTTGATTGGCCAGCAAACTCGCCTGATCTTAATCCCATAGACAATCTATGGGGTATTGTCTTGAGGAAAATGAGAGACACCAGACCCAACAATGCAGATGAGCTGAAGGCTGCTATCAAAGCAACCTGGGCTTCTATAACACCTCAGCAGTACCACAGGCTGATCGCCTCCATGCCACGCCACATCGATGCAGTAATTGATGCAAAAGGAGCCCCAACCAAGTATTGAGTGCATTTAGTGAACATACATTTCAGTAGGCCAACATTTCGGATTTTAAAATCATTTTTCAAGCTGGTATTATAAAGTATTCTAATTTACTGAGATAACGACTTTTGGGTTTTCATTGGCTGTAAGCCATAATCATCAACATTATCAAAAATAACCACTTGAAATAGATCACTCTGTTTGCAATGACTCTATATAATATATGAGATTCACTTTTTGTATTGAAGAACTGAAATAAATTAATTTTTTGATGATATTCTAATTTTGTGAGAAGCTTCTGCATATATATATATATATGTATATATATATGTATATATATACATATATATAGTTTATACACCATGTTCCAAATTAATATGCAAATTGGTTTTAAGTGTCATAGCGTTTTTTTTTTGTAAATGAAACCCATTGATGCTATTGTGTCTCAGGGTCCTTTGGATCACTGAAATCAATCTCAGATACCTCTGATAATTAGTTTGCCATGTGAGCCCAATAAAAGGAAAACTGCATGTTCCACACTATTAAGCAGGCCAGAGATCTCAAGTATCATGGGAAAGAAAAAGGATCCTCTGCTACTGAAAAGCATCAAATAGTGCAATGCCTTGGTCAAGGGATGAAAACATTAGATATTTTCCAAAAACATAAGCGAGATCATCGTACTGTTAAGAGATTTGTGGCTGATTCTGAGCACAGACGTTTTTGTGCTGATAAAAGCAGAATGAGGAAGGTTTCTGCCAGGCAAGGTCATCGGATTAAGAGAGCAGCTGCTAAAAAGCCATTACAAACCAGCAAACAGATATTTGAAGCTGCTTGTGCCTCTGGAGTCCCTTGAACCTCAAGGTGTAGGATCCTTCAAAGGCTTGCTGTGGTGCATAAACCTACTATTCAGCCACCCCTAAACAGTGCTCAAAAGCAGAAATGGTTGCAGTGGGCCCAGACATACATGAAGACTAATTTTCAAACAGTCTTGTTTACTGATGAGTGTCGAGCAACCCTGGATGGTCCAGATGGATGGAGTAGTGGATGGTTGGTGGATGGCCACCATGTCCCAACAAGGCTGCAACGTCAGCAAGGAGGTTGAGGAGTCATTTTTTGGGCCGAAATCATGGGGAAACAGCTGGTAGGGCCCTTTAAGGTTCCTGAAAGTGTGAAAATGACCTCTGCAAAGTATATAGAGTTTCTGACTGACAACTTTCTTCCATGGTGTAAAAAGCAGAAACATGCCTTCAGGAGCAAAATCATTTTCATGCATGACAATGCACCATCTCATGCTGCAAAGAATACCTCTGGGTCATTGCCTGCTATGGGCATAAAAGGAGATAAACTCATGGTGTGGCTACCATCTTCCCCTGACCTCAACCCTATAAAGAACCTTTGGCGTATCATCAAGCAAAAGATCTATGAGGGTGGGAGGCAGTTCACATCATAACAGCAGCTCTGGGAGGATATTCTGACTTCATGCAAAGAAATACAAGCAGAAAGTCTCCGAAAACTCACAAGTTCAATGGATGCAAGAATTGTGAAGGTGATATCAAAGAAGGGTTCCTATGTTAACATATAACTTGGCCTGTTAGGATGTTTTGGAGTTTTTGTTCAGTGAATGTGACCTCCTAATGCTGCAAATTCCACAAATGAGCATTTTTAGTTCTTTAAAACATATCAAATGTTTAGAAATTTTACTGTGCCTAATAATTTGGAACAGTGCATTTTGAGTTTTTATTCATTTTGGAGATTATACTGTTATCATTGAGAGGTTTCTTCAATAAAATTTGATGTATACTCTAACGGGTGATGACTTTTATTAGACTGACTGTCATTTGCACCGACCACTTAGGAAAATCAGAGAAAAATATAATTTGCATAATAATTTGGAACATGGTGTATACATGTGTAGTCAATACAAAGGACTAGCACATGACTTATTTCTTCCAAAGACTATACAAAGAACCAGGGGTTCATTACAGGTGGAAGAGAGGCGATGCAGTCAGCTAAATAGGAAAGGCTTTTTTGTTGTACGTTTCCACGTAGCGGAAACCATCAGTATAAGCTGCAAATTGAACGTTGCGTCCTACCGCAGCGTTTAATCCGCAGCGTCCAGATGTTCCAGCATAGTGGAAGGGATTTTATGAAATCCCATCTCCACTATGCTCCGATTACGCGAGTGACACACCCGCTAAACCAGACATGCGGCGCGTCTTTTTAGACCGCAGTATGTCTATTTACCTTGCGGCGACGCTCCATCACCGCAAGGTAAATAGCACAGTTCTATGTGTATGGTGCTGCGATTCCGGATGTGTTCAATGAACACATGCGGATTCACTGTGCATTCAGAAGGGGGCAGGGCTTTGGACGGAGCGGGGTTTCCGCTCCGTCCAAAACGCAGAGAATCCGGTACGTGGACACGTGCCCTAACAGTTAGAGCAGTCAGACTGTGGAATGCCCTACCACAAGAGGTAGTAATGGCAGACACTATAACAGCTTTTAAAAAGGGCTGTATGATTTCCTTAGTACACATAAGATTAAGAGTTATAGTTAATTTAGTGATAAAATGTATAATTGGTAGAGAAAGGTTGAACTTGATGGACCTCTGTTTTTTTTCAACCTATGTGACTATGTAACTATGTAAAAGAAACAGCAAGGTAAAAATCCTGAAAATTCAGACTGGCTCCAAACATCAATAGAACATCTAAATGTTTTGAGTATAAACACATCTATAGTTATGGGCGACCACAAAAATGTTCGGGTGCTCATTGCTCGGGTTGAGCAAATTAGAATACTCGGTTACTTGGACAGAACAAAGAGCCCAATGTAATTCTATGGGAGACCCGAGCATTTTTACCACGATCACCCCTGGGGTCCTTTTAAAGCCTAAATATGTCTGAAAATGATGGAAACACTGCTAAAATGACACAGGGACATCATGGGGATCGCCCCAGGAAGCATTCCTGACAACTAGTTCACAGCTTTAAACAATGTTGTCAGAGTTTCATGCCATTTTTACCGATGCACCAAAAACCATACCAAAACGAAACCAAAATGGATTTTGCTGGGAAATATGTTATTTTCAGGTTAATGACTTGTATATAAGGCAAAATAAATAACCCTAGACCAAAATGTTCCTCCACCACTAGGGCTATGTTCAGACACAGCAATTTTGAAGCGTTTTTCCAATTTAACATTGCTTTAAAAAAAAAAAAAAAAATGTATTCACTGTGAAATGTCATTGTAACATTTACCAACCCTAGCTGGCCATGTAGTGTGTGACACATAAGTGACAGAGCCTATTTTTACAGGGGCATCAGGCAGCATTAATCTGCTTAAAGGGCCATTATTAAACAGTGGGTCTCCAAAACTGTTATAGCCTATGCAGTGAGTGGATGAGCTGCCAAGAATTACGACGCACCCCAATACCCCTTTCAAGAGATGTCCAGGATGGCTTCCATAAAAAATGTTGCATTGAATGCAAGGCCTGACCTGCTACTGTACCAAGTCATATGCACCCCAATAAGCCTTTGAACCCAGGTACTGGATGGGCCCAGGAAAATCCACTTCACGTTATTCATTTTGTACTCCCATTGTGTTTTTTTATGCATTGACAGCAAGGCCTGCCCTGCTACCAAGTCATATGCACCGCAATAACCCCCCAAACCTCCCCTTGGAAGAAACATGAAGAAGGGCCTCATAAAAAAATGTCCCATTAAAAAGGAGCGGTTCTCCTACACTTGGAATGCCCATACACTAAGTGCATGGCCTGTCAAACATTTTCCCCTGTTGGGTACACCTCAACCTTTTCCATAACAATTATTTTACGCACAGCATAGCCACCCACCCTTGTTAATAATTTGACACTGGCTGTAGCTGCAAGGAAGACGTAAACCCTGGTGATCTAGTGGCGGTGGATGATGAGCCGTGGAGGAAGGCCTGATTAAAAAATAGGCCCAATTTCTAGTTGCGTGTCTCCTAGACTTGGAATGCCCATACACTAAGTGTATGGGCTGGCAAACATTTTCTCAGTGGGGTACACCTCAACCGTTTTCAGAACAAGTATTTTACGCACAGCCTACCCACCCACCCTTGTTAATAATGCGACACTGGCAGTAGCTGCACGGAATACGTAAACCCTTTTGATCTTGTGGTGGTGGATGATCAGACATGGAGGAAGGACGGTTTAAAAAATAGGCCTAATTTCTAGGCGCGTGTCTCCTAGACTTGGAATGCCCATACACTTATTGTATGGGCTGGCAAACATTTCCCCTGTGGGGTACACCTCAACCGTTTTCAGAACAAGTATTTTACGCACAGCCTACCCACCCACCCTTGTTAATAATGCGACACTGGCTGTAGCTAAACGGAACACGTAAACCCTTTTGATCTTGTGGCGGTGGATGATCAGACGTGGAGAAAGGCCTGATTAAAAAATAGGCCAAATTTCTAGGAGCATGTCTCCTAGACTTGGAATGCCCATACACTTAGTGTATGGGCTGGCAAACATTTCCCCTTGGGGGTGTACATATTTTTTGTATTGTGGTGACGGGCATCATAACACCATTGCCAAAACATAAAGTGGCCGGAGCATGACTGAATATGTTCAACCTGTTGTTGAAGTGGTGGTAGATGTTGAGGTTAAGGAGAAGGAGGAGGAGGACTCCAAATAGCCAATATCAGGAAGCGTATATCCATGTTTGGTTGTGAAGAGGTGCATGGGAATACAACTCCCAAAAAAACACTACATTAGAGTTTATGCTTCGCTGTCATCATTTGGAGGTGTCGAGAAGTCAGGCCCAATTCATCCCTTGTTCATTTTTATAAGAGTCAGCCTGTCTGCATTTTCCGTAGAAAGGCGAATGCGCTTATCTGTGATAATGTCACCAGCAGCACTAAAAACCCTCTCGGACAAAACGCTAGTGGCAGGGCAGGCCAGGACCTCCTATGCATAGAGAGCCAGCTCATGCCACGTGTCCAGCTTGGATACCCAATAATTAAAAGGCACAGAGGAATCACAGAGGACGTTGGTACGGTCAGCAAGGTACTTCCTCAGCATCTTAGAGAACATTGCATTCCCTGTAAGAGTACCCCTGGCAATGGGAGGGTCTTAGAAAACTGTCCCAGAACTTTGCCAGTGATCCCCTGCCTCTGCTGGAGTGGACTTGTGTCTGTCTCGCCTGTACTGCTTGGTTGGCCAACGAACTGCTATCTCTGCCGCCAGTGTTTTGAGATGGGAATTTATTTAATAATTCTGCAACAATGGCCCTATGGTACTGCACCATTTTGTTACACCTGACTGCCTCTGGAATAAAAGATTGAAAGTTATCCTTGTACCATGGGTCTAAAAGTGTAACTAGCCTGTAATGACTGGTACCCAATATTTTGACAATACAAGGGTCACGGGAAAGGCAGCGCAACATAAAGCCAGCCATGCGTGCCAGACAGGTAACAGGCAAGACTTCTGTGTCCTCACCAACAGGACGACTGACCAAGGTGTCCTCCTCCCCCTCCTCTTCCTCTTCTTCCCTTTCCTCAGGCCATCCACGCTGAACACACGGTCATGACAGTTGAGGTTGTAGTCCCGTCTATAGCGTGTTGTGTTTTGGTAGCTGAGGAGAATAAGCAAAAACGGCAATACACCAGAGAGGATGGAACCTATTGGTTTGCAGTACCCTGAACTAACCACACAACTAGAGGTAGCCGTGGAGCATTCCTACATTGATCCTAGACGCCTCGTCACAGCCTGAGAGATAACTACACCTAAAGGCAGAAAGATGAAAGCTATCTGCCCCGGAGCAGATCCCCAAAGAAAATAGGAAGCCCCCAAACATGTAATGGTGGTTAGACAAAAAGAAGCACGGACACAGACAGAAAATAGAATGAGCAAATGCTGGGGCCCAATCTGTCTAGACAGAAAAGTACAGGAAAGGATACTCACTGCAATCCAAAAAAAACCCAAAAAAATACCAACTCTTCTGATTGCAAAAACACCTGAGATCACACGATCTCTACCACCTAAAATCAGATCTCTGGTGTAACAAAACTAAGCCGCAGCCACTGAAAAAACAGGAAAAAGCAAATGAACAAATAACAGTGGCTTCAGATAAACTGAGAGGAGCACAAGCCCCGGAGGGGACCTGGCTGACCTCCACAGAAGTGCAGGGAACAATGCAAAAAGCAAGCACAAAAATAAAAGCAGAAAATATCTTATCTGAGAGCAGAAGATGCAGGCAAGACTCAGCAAACTTCCAAATGAACCAGGAACCACAATTGAGACAAGAACAATTGATCACCGGCAACCATCATGGGAGGGAACCTCCCTTATATCAGACCAGTCAGCGATCCCAGATTGCCATTCCTCGCTGAAAGGCTCAGTACTGTCTGTAACCACCAGAGGGAGCCTCTGCTCAGAAACCATCTCTAGCACATTCATAACAATAGCGCAAGAAAGTAGCTCCTGTTCTTCCTCCTCCTCCTCTTCCTCATTGTCAACCAATCCACGTTAGGATGACACGAGGCTGGGCTGTGTGTAATCACCCTGTATGGTTCCTTGATCCATGTGCTCCGTCTGCAATGCCTCCTCTTTCATTGTGAGCAGAGAGCTTTTCAGAATGTAGATGAGCGAGATGGTGACACTAATTATGGTGTCATCGTCGCTCACCATATTGGTGGACTCCTCAAAGTTTTGGAGGATGCTACATACGTCTGACATCCATGTCCACTCTTGAGGTCTTATATGTGGAGTGAAACCGGACAAAAGACGGCCTTTTTGATGCTGGTATTCAACAACTGCCTGCTTCTGCTCACAAATCCTTTCTAACATATGCAGTGTAGAGTTCCAACACGTGGGGACATCACACACCAGACAGTGAGCGGGAATCTGCAATCGCTGCTGAAGCACGGCAAGGGTGGCTGAAGCTGTAGCTGACTTTCTAAAATGTGCACACAGGTGGCGTAGTTTAACCAGCAGATCCAGCAGCTCCTGATAGCTTTTTAGAAAACGTTGAGCAACGAGGTTCCATGCCAGGAATGGTATGTGTGTCAGTTCGCCTCGCCTCAGAGATGCCACCAGGTTCCTGCCATTGTCACACACAACCATGCTTGGCTGGAGATTTACTCATGTCAGCCACACATCTGCCTGCTCTTTCAGAGCTATCAACAACTCTTCAGCATTGTGCGGTTTGTCACCTAAGCAAATTAGCTTCAGCACAGCCTGTTTCCGCTTTGCTTTGGCAGTGCTGCAGTGCTTCCAGCTTGTGACTGATGTGCTTATTTCTGATATGGAGGCTGAAGAGGAGGAGGAAGAGGAGGTGCAGGAGCTGTACACAGTGGCGGCAACCCTGATTGATGTAGGGCCCACAATCCTTGGCATCAGGAGGACGTGTTCCATCCCAAGGCCTGACTGTGTCCTGGCTTCCACTATGTTAACCCAGTGTGCCATCAGCGAGATGTAGTGTCCCTGGCCACAAGTACTTGTCCACGTGTCCGTGGTTAAGTGTACTTTCCCAGTAACTGCATTGTTGAGGGCATCGGTAATGTTGTGGGACACGTGCTTGTGTAATGTCGGGATGGCACAGCGGGAGAAATAGTGGCGGCTGGGGACAGAGTACCTTGGGACGGCCATCGCCATTATGTTGCGGAATGCTTCCGTCTCCACGAGCCTAAAAGGCAACATTTCGAGCGCAAGCAGTCACGATATATGTGAATTTAGTAGCATGGCCCATGGGGCGTTGGCAACATTTCGGCTGCAAGCAGATGAGAAATATAAGAATTGAGTACTGTGGCCTGAGGGGCATTGGCTGCGTATTTCCGCTTATGTTCCAATGATTGGGGTATGGACAACTGAAGCACTGGGACAAGGAAGTGGACGTGCTTGATGATGGTGCTATTTGACTGTGGGCAATGGTAGGTGCAGGGAAGGAGGCCTCTTCGCATGCACCGTGGACAGGGGGCTTGCATGCTCAACAGTGGAAAAAGCAGTGGTGTCACCTGCAGACACTGTTCCTGGAACCTGGGGTTGGGCCCATAAAGTTGGGTGCTTTGCTGTTATGTGCCTGATCATGCTGGTGGTGGTAAGGCTGGTAGTTTTGCTACCCCTGCTGATGCTGGCATACAGGTGTTGCAAATGGCCTGTTTGGGCTTATTGGCAGAGTCTTTAAAAAATAACCAGATTCAGGAAGACTTAACAGTTGTTCTGGCAACTTCCGTCAGGTTGGTGTTACGGGTAGAGGTTGCACACCTTCTGTCTGCAGCCACTACACTGCTTCTTCCTGCCTGAAGTGGTATGACGCCTACCTCCCCATGTGTGCTGCTGTCCTCGCTCTGCATGTCCTCCTGCCAGGTTGGATCTGTTACTACATCATCCATCACCTCATCTTCCACTTCCCCACCCTGGTCCTCCTCCTGACTTTCCGGCAATTATATCTCATCATCGTCCACCTCTTGTGACCGTGGCTGCTCAAAGACTTGTGCATCTCTACATGGAATATCATCTTGCCCCGCTTCTAGTGGAGCGGGCGAGAAGCATGAATCTCCAAATGGAAAACTGACCAGCTCTTCGGAGTGTTCGAGTGTGGGATCAGTTGTCTCAGGGCACTCAGCATGGTGGGAGGAAGGAAGATCAGGGTAAGGAATATGCGGTCCAGATTCATGGCTACTGTGACATGACCGTGTTGAAGACAAGGGCGCTAGTGGTGGTGGATAAGTAACTGGAAGTATTATCCGCTATACAACCAACAACTTTTTCACCCTGCTCGGGCTTCAATAGTGCTGTCTTGCTGCTGTCCCCTAGGACTTCGGACACTAAGGTCCAGCGAGAAGATGTAGGTGTTTTTCGGTGGGCCAATTTCAGCTTGCCAACGGCCTCGGCCTGCACCATCACCATCACGTCCACTTCCCCGTCCCTTGCCCATTGTAAATGGAACAGAATATTATACACGTTCACTACAAAAGGGTGATTTGGGAGTCAACTTGTATGTGATTCGTGTGCTTTAAAACCACACTTTTACCTATCTGGACTTTAGGTAAAAATGTTTTTGGCCTTATCAGATTTAATAATTACATTAACAGACTGTAAAAAAAATACAATGCTTTGGCCTAAATAGGCCAAACTTTGAGCACACACAGATATGAGCTGGCATGGCGATACCGCTACGACAAATGTGTGGCCTGCATTTTTTTTACTTTTTTGCTAAATATTGCTGTATATAAGTACAGTGACACCCAGGACTAAAAAAAGAAAACTGCCGTAAATTGGCCAAACTTTGAGCACACACAGATGTGAGCTGCCACGGAGATACCACTACGACAAATGTTCGCCCTGTTTTTTTATATTTTGGGCTAACTAATGCTGTATATCAATACAGTGACACCCAGGACAAAATAAAGAAAACTGCCGTAAACTGCCCAAACTTTGAGCACACACAGATATGAGCTGCCACGGAGATAAAACTACGACAAATGTTTGCCGTTTTTTTTTTTTTGGGCTAACTAGTGCTGTATATCAGTACAGTGACACCAAGGACAAAATAATGAAAACTGCGGTAAACTGCCCAAACTTTGGGCACACACAGATATGAGCTACCACAGAGATACCAGTACCACAAATGTGTGGCCTGTATTTTTTTTATTTTTTTGCAAAATACGGCTGTATATAAAGACAGTGACACCCAGGACAAAAGAAAGAAAACTGCCGTAAACTGGCCAAACTTTGAGCACACACAGATATGAGCTGCCACGGAGATACAACTACGACAAATGTTCGCCCTGTTTTTTTTTTTTTTGGGCTAACTAGTGCTGTATATCAGTACAGTGACAGCCAGGACAAAATAATGAAAACTGCGGTAAACTGCCCAAACTTTGGGCACACACAGATATGAGCTACCACGGAGATACCAGTACCACAAATGTGTGGCCTGATTTTTTTAATTTTTTGCAAAATACTGCTGTATATAAGGACAGTGACACCCAGGACAAAAGAAAGAAAACTGCCATAAACTGGCCAAACTGAGCACACACAAATATGAGCTGCCACGAAGATACCAGTACGACAAATGTGTGGCCTGTATTTTTGTTACTTTTTTGCAAAATACTGCTGTATATAAGTACAGTGACACCCAGGACTAAAAAAAGAAAACTGGCCTACACTGGCCAAACTTTGAGCACACACAGGTATCAGTTGGCACGGCGATACCACTACGACAAATGTGTTTTTTTTCTTTTTTTTGGGGGGGGAATACTGCTGTATATAAGTACAGTGACACCCAAGACAAAAAAAGGAAACCGCCGTAAACTGGGCAAACTTTGAGCATGCACAGATATGAGCTGGCACGGAGATATCACACCAAAAAATGTGACCTGTATTCCAATTACACCTGGGACTAGCTACATATGGCCAATATATCATACACGTAGCAGCACCAGAACACAGGAAAGGAATGGACCCTCTTGATGAATGCAATGATCTATATACACACATACAGTGCCTGCAGCCTTGCACTGATGTGACTGATATCCAAAGGAAATAGATGCAGCACTCTTCAATTCCGTTAAAAAACCAAAGTCCTTTATTCAAATTTTGGACAAGGTTAACATCGGGCTAGGTACATGAAAAACATGCAGTGAAAAAAAACAGGACACTGATGTGTATAGAGCGACGTACACTCCCCTGCCTACCTAACACTGGAACCTATATACTCCGGAATTAGTCCTTAGAAGGACTGTTGGTTTAGCTGGATTTGAGTAGTTTAGGATAGTAGACCCCACACTGACTAAGAAATCCCCAAATCTGACCCATCTCAGCAGCAGCTCTCCCTACACTATCTCAATCCAGACCTGATGCACCGAGCAGGGCGGCGTCCGGTCTCTTATACCCCTGATGATGCTGTGCGCCAGCCAATCACTGCACGACCACAACAAAGATGGCTGCAGCGTTTCATTGCCTGGCATACAATCCCTGCATCGTGATTCAGTCTGTAAAGTCCGCCAAAAAAGCTGGGTGGAGACTCGAGTTCCCGCTGAGTAATCCCGGAAATGCTCGGTGCTCGCCGAGTACACCGAGTACCGTCATGCTCGGGAGAGTAACGAGTAGTGGCGAGCATGTTTTATCATCACTACACATCTATATATAATTCCTCCACATTCTATTCCACATGGAGCGAAGCCCCTCCTCCAGCCTGCTGTATTTTGCCATGTGTTAGTCAGACAGGTTTCAGGATTGAGTGGAGGTATCTTAGGCTTCTTTCACATATAATTTTTTGCCATCAGTCACAATCCGTTGTCCCGACGCATCGCCGGATCCATCGCAGATTTTGAAAGACTGATGCGACTGATCCGTTTTTTCGACGGATCCGACGTCAGATCCATTGAAAAAAATAGATTCATCGCATCAGTTTTTTCATTCATTTCTTCAGTTTTTTGACGGATCCGTTTTTTAAAAGCCGTCAATTCAGTGCTCTGTACAGTAAAATCACAATGACATGTTTAATAAAGAATAGATATATACACATAGAATACATATATATATACATGTCATTGAGACATATATATATATATATATATATATATATTTATAGCTCATAGAGTTTTACATAGCATAACAGCTGCTAAATCAATTGCCGACTTTTGTAAAATCATTACAGAACCCGACATTATTATTATTTATTTATATAGCGCCATTAATTCCATGGTGCTATACATGAGAAGGGGTTACATACAAAGTTATAGATATCGTTTACAGTAAACAAATTTGCAATGATAGACTGGTACATAGGGGAGAGGACCCTGTCCTTGCGGACTTACATTCTACAGGATAATGGGGAAGAGACAGAAGGTCGGGGGTGCGGCAGCTCTGGTGGTGGTGGCGAGGCGGCAGCTCTGGTGGTGATGACAAGGCAGCAGCTCTGGCGGTGGTGGCGAGGCGGCAGCTCTGGCAGTAGTGGCGAGGCAGCAGCTCGGGCATGGTGGTGAGGCAGCAGAATGGTTATTGCAGGCTGTAGGCTTTCCTGAAGAGATGGGTTTTCAGGTTCCGTCTGAAGGATCCAAGGGTGGTGGTAATCAGACATGTTGAGGCGTGGAATTCCAGAGGATGGGGGATATTCGTGAGAAATCTTGGAGGCGGTTGTGTGAAGAACGAATAAATGTGGAGGATAGTAGGAGGTCTTGGGAGGATCAACGTGAGGATTACGTGAAGGAAGATATTGGGAGATTAGTTCAGAGCTATAGGGAGGGGACAGGTTGTGGACGGCTTTGTAGGTGTCACGGGTGTGTCGCCACGAAGATCGTCGCGATTGCACAGCCTGACTTCTCGCAGCTGAGTTTTTGGTGCTTGGTGTTTTTCGGCAGTGAGGGAGTTAATTCTCTCTTTCTGTGCTAGACGAGGCCCAGCCTCACCCAGCTGCAGTTAATTCTGCAGTATTGGGACTCCTTCAAATACCTGCCGGTCTGATAGGGTAGTTGTCGGTGAAAGCATTTCATACAGACCATCAGAGCGGATCGTGGTATTGAAGAGTTTGGAGCGAAGTGTACTCGGTGTGTTTTTTTCCCTTCCTCGCTTTATCATTTATCTCCTTACCCGTTTGTGTTCCCTCTGTTATTGTGGTGTGAGTTTTTGTATGCAAGGTGTTTTTTTGGTTTTCCCCTTGTACTGTCTCGTTCGTCTAGTACTGTGTATAAGCATTTACTACCCTGTCCCCTACTGTTGTGATCGGGGTCCTTCTCAGGACTAGATTACTGAGGTTCAGGGATTCTCAGGAGGTAGGGTTACGCTGGCGGCCTGGACCTCTGTACCATTAACAGTACCTCCAGGTAGAGGGATTAGTCAGGGCCCCAGCTTAGGGTCAGCATAGGACCCTGACCTCCTGTACGCAGTGACAGCGTGACATTTTCACCGACCGACAAAAGATTCTCTCCAGCCTCCATGGATCCAGTAGCCAGTCTAGCTCGGCAGTTGCAGAGTTTGTCCATGGAGCTGGCGGACGTTAAGTCCAAGGTTTTGTATCCCCCGGAGCAAGCCTGATCAGAACCTAAAGTAGCTCTCCCTGACAGGTGTACTGGGGGCGGGACAAGTTTTTTGTTTTACGGGAGGCATGTAAGTTGTACTTTCGGCTGCGGCCACGGTCATCGGGGAGTGAAGAACAAAGGGTGGGAATTGTCATCTTGATTCCTACAAGGGGACCCACAATCATGGGCGTTCTCTCTTCCCCCGGGCTCCCCGGCTCTCCAATCAGTGAATAGGTTTTTCGCAGCTCTGGGTCTCGTATATGATGACCCGGATCGGATCTCCCTTGCTGAATCTAAGTTACGTAGGATTCATAAACTCAACAGAAATGAGATACAGAGCAGTGCAAAATAATAAATCAAACTAAAAAAATATAATGTATAATAGAATAATTAAAGTTAGCACAAAAATCTGGACCCCACTTCAAAGTGCGGTTGACAGAGCCAACCCAAAATAGAAATAGACACCCAAGTGCAAAGGAAAAGGGGGGAAAAACAACACCACAAGGCAGGTAAAGTACACAATGTGAAAGTTTAATTGAATATAATAACAATTATAAAAACATGATACAATCATAAAAATAACAGCAATAAAAAGGAGGCAAGAACACCACCTGATAATAGCCAATACCCAGTTTTCCAATGTATATGATCAGGTAAGTATGTGAATTATATATAGATTGTGCAATAACAATTAGCCAATGGCCTACTATAAGCAATATGAAAGTGAATGCAAACAAAAAAAAAACAGTGTTTGTAATAAATGTGCACTGTTGTGCTCAATGAATAAAAAACCTGAATCACTGTATGTGTATGTGCACACACCCAATAAAAATAAATAATGTGTGCAAAAGTGAAACGGGTGAACAAACAGAAAAAACAATAAAATGTATATATGCACCCACAAAATTGTGCAGAAACGTGTAAAAAACAATCCCTCCTGCGGTAAGCTGGACAATACCTATATGCACTTAATAAGCGCTGAATCTGCTCAAACCACAATGTGGTATAATGGGGATAAGGAAATTAACAACCCAGTAAGGCCATATGGATAACGGTGAAATGCTAATACCTGAAGAGAACCGGGAGCAAATAGAGCGGTGGTGTCGGTGCCTCCTAGAACGCGCCCCGACGCGCATTTCGGAAAAACTTTCCTTCGTCAGGGGATGCGAGACAGTGAAATCGCGGAATTTAAATAGGCCAAACAACATGTGTGTAATCAAATAGTGATTGCGCAAACAGACAGGCCCATGGTCGCTCAGAAGAGACGTCACATACCACGTGGGACCCCGGTCACATGACCGCAACGTCAGATGCCATATGCGCATACAGATAGCTGTAGTCGCACCAGAACTACGTATTTGGGTCACATGACCGCAACGCTAATATATGTGAGTAGTTGTAACAAATCCATAAATCCAGAGCTGTACCAATAATAGAAATATGTTTGGATCAAAGTGTGACCGGGGTCCCACGTGGTATGTGACGTCTCTTCTGAGCGACCATGGGCCTGTCTGTTTGCGCAATCACTATTTGATTACACACATGTTGTTTGGCCTATTTAAATTCCGCGATTTCACTGTCTCGCATCCCCTGACGAAGGAAAGTTTTTCCGAAATGCGCGTCGGGGCGCGTTCTAGGAGGCACCGACACCACCGCTCTATTTGCTCCCCGGTTCTCTTCAGGTATTAGCATTTCACCGTTATCCATATGGCCTTACTGGGTTGTTAATTTCCTTATCCCCATTATACCACATTGTGGTTTGCGCAGATTCAGCGCTTATTAAGTGCATATAGGTATTGTCCAGCTTACCGCAGGAGGGATTGTTTTTTACACTGTAGCCTTTCCGGGGGGTTTAGCTCTAGGATCGCTGTCTGGGTAGACAGAATGGCACGGAAACAGTTCATTCAGACAGCAGTTTGGTGAAAACTGGCCGCAACCAGTTTTATTAAAGTCCACAGCACACAGATAAAAACAAATCATAAACAGAAACCCTGGGCTTGTCTAGCCTCTAATTACACTTAGATAGATGGCCCTCTCTATCCGGGACCCAGACTCTACCAGTCTGTGCCCAAAACAACACATATCACATATGTTACCAGTATGGAGTTTCACAGACACTCCTCTTTATGTCCGAAGGCAACTCCAATGTCCAGACTTGAGAGAGGTCACCTCCTATTCAGTCGCTATTCGCACGGATTCTCACTGCGACTACTCCTGTGTCCGGGGTACTTCCTGCACCCAGACTGAGATAGCTCACACTCTTAGAGACTGCTTCCTTGTGCCAGGACACCTCCCTGTGTCCGGGCTAAAGACAGCTCCCACACTCTTGGAGACACCTTCTGTGTCTGGACCCCTTGTCCAGACTGAATGAGCTCTCAGATTGTGTTTGCAGACACCTACTTCTGGTCTCCTAATCAAGACCTGAGTAGTTTCAGGCCTGTGCTGCAAGTGTGTGCTGAATGTGAGGTGTAGTGACCTTTCTCTACCACTAGGTTTACAAAGCCACACATTTCCCTTATACCTAGGCGAAATGCACACCCCATTCAACACACATTCCTTCACTGTCTCACATATCCCCTCCCTCTTCTCCAGACCGGAGGGCTGGTCATCCAGACCGGAGGGCTGGTCAACAATCCAACAGAGACAGTGAACTCTGGACCAGTCATGGCCCTCATCAGCTTCATCCTCACCACTGTCATAGCCAACATCATCTGAAGCATCCGCACTACCCTGTACCCTCCCAGGCCTATACTCTCTGCGGGCCTCGGGTATCCTGCACGGTTTCATCTTGACTTTAGTGCCAGCCTCAGTCTCGGTATAGTGGCTCACCAGATAAGTACGACCAGGCACGTCAGAACAGCTCTGCTGATTCTTCCTCAGAAACTTTCGTACCTCCTGTTTTTGGGGCACTGACCCTGTGTCACCCACTGTCACAGGAGGTATAGGGGTTTTCTCTAATTCCCCCTGAACTTTCTTTAGCACATCTACTTTCTTAAATATCAGTTGATTCATAAATTCTACCTCACAGAACCCAAGCGCCTCTGTCATGGTCTCTGACCATTCCGAGCCACACTGTTCAAACGATTGGCACTGTAGAGGGAGCTGATCGTTTTTCTTGGTCGGTACACATAATTTATCCTCTTCTGGTACAGGCTCACTTTGCATAAGACTCAGAGCTCTTACTTCTTTCTCCAGGAGATCCTCATGGCTACGCATCTTCTCCTGTAGTTGTTGGACGTCCTTTACGTCTTCGGCCCTTTCTTCAGGCTCTTCTGGTAGGACATGCTCAGAAGCCCTACCATCAGTCTTCTTTTCCACCACGTTCTGCATCCCATCTGAGCTCCCGTGTATCTGCAGCGGCAACGGAGCGACACATCGCCCCTCCCACTCACTGGGACGTGGTTCAAGTGTAGACTCCATGAAAATGCGCCTGAGCTCACCAAGGCCAACCCGAGGTCTCAAAATCTCATCTTGGGATTTATCCAGATCCTTTGGGTCGCTCGGGAACTCCGATGGCGCACCGGGCGCCGAACTTCCGGCCCGAGCTTCGCGAGTCGCAGCCACGGATCCGGACAGTACACCGTCCACGCCGCTGTCTCCGGCAGAAACATATTCTGGGGCAGAGTCATTCCCCACATCTTCAGTCTTGTTCCTCACAGCTTCACTTGAGACATCAGCCTCTGGTGAGGCACCTGGCCTGGTGTCCACCACTTCCATGGCTTTCTCCACCTCTGCAGCATCACCTTCCGAGTCCTTGGCCTGATGCAGATCCACACCATACATTGATAACTTCTCATTTTCAACAGCATCCACTTGTGCTGTGTTCAGTTTCAGAGTCCGGTCTTTCACCTTAGTCTTCGCCAGGGAACCGGCCAACGGTACAACATCTTCAGATGCCATCCTCCGTCCGACTGCAAGGTCAGCCTCAGCCTTCCTCTCAGGACTCTCAATCTCCTCTGCTACCATGCCTTCCTCACTTGCACTGGTTGCTTTATTGTCATCAGATGACTCACTATCACCACCACTATCCCTGTCTGACCCCCTTTTCTCAGCCACATCTGGCTCACTTCTAGGGTTAGACACTTCATTTTCATTCACATCCGGCTCACTGTCAGGGTTATACAATTCATTCTCATTCACATCTTGATCTGGAACCTTAGTTAACATGTCATCCACAACATTAACTTCACCATCTGGTCCCTGGTTTCCCTCAGGTGGTCCCTCAAGTATGTGACTATGTGATAACCCCAGCACTATACTTCCATATAGCTCAGATACCAGGAGCTGACTTACGACCTCTCCCTGGACTTCAGTGTCCCTATACAATAGGTTATTGTTCATGGCAGCATGAGGAAACCTCTCCTCAGAGCCAGGCTCTTGGGGAACCTCATTCAGAACAATTACATTTTCCTGTGCCGTTTTAAGAGTGGGGTCTCGCACCGGCTCACTCCCAAAATTGTCACAGGAGCCAGGCAGGTCAGGGACACTCGGTTCCCGAGAACCACCATCCTCGTCTCCCAACATCACCTGCAAAGAAATGTCATCTTTATCACGGTCATCATCAGTATCATCACTATT
>JARQOD010000005.1:433272553-433300053 GCA_033576555.1 Oophaga sylvatica | reverse complement strand
TGTTTTTATAATTGTTATTATATTCAATTAAACTTTCACATTGTGTACTTTACCTGCCTTGTGGTGTTGTTTTCCCCCCCTTTTCCTTTGCACTTGGGTGTCTATTACGTAGGATCCAGCAGGGAGATCGTCCGGCAGAGGAATTCTGTTCGGAGCTCCGTAGGTGGGCCACGGACACCCAGTGGAATGACCCGGCTCTTAGGAGCTAGTTTTGTCAAGGTTTATCTGACAAATTAAAGGATGTACTGGCACAGTATGACCCTCCCGCGTCACTGGAAGCCGCTATGGCCCTTGCTATTTGCATTGACAGATGGCTTCGGGAGAGGTGCGGGTTAACTCCGCCCCCTGTGATGACTCCACCTTCTACAAGAGCCCCTTATATGGAGGTTCCCCTGGTCAGTCCACAGGAGCCTATGCAGTTAGGAGGGACATCATTTCGGGGGAGGGGACCGGCGATGCGCCACAAGACAGGAAGGTGTTTCTTCTGCGGGAGAAAGGGACATTTTATTGGGGGGTGTCCATCCCGTCCTTTGCAGAGTAAAGGGTCGTCGGAAAACTATTGATCCCAGGTTGTGTGGTGGACGGCAATCTGGGAGTAGGTATTTCGTCCCTAGGTTCGTCTCAGTTTCTCGTACCGGCGGAAGTGGTGGTGGGTACGAGAACTGAGAGGATATCTGTTCTTCTGGATAGTGGGGCCGGGGCTAATCTGGTGGACGCTCGGTTTGCCCGGGTTCAAGGTATGCAATTGAGTGTGTTGGCTAAACCCTTCCCCATATTCTCGATCGACGCCAGGCCTCTCGGTCAGGGAAGTTTTTTTCAAGCAGTGCATAACGTAAATCTTCAAGTGGGGGCGATACATAAAGAACTGTTGTCTTGTTACGTGTTGGAGGGTTTTCCCACTCCTATAGTGCTGGGCCTTCCTTGGTTAACTAAGCATAACCCGGTTATTAATTGGCAATCCAGAGAGATAAGCCAACGGAGTGAATTCTGTAATAAAAACTGCATGAATATGGTCATCGGTGCAGTCGCTCCTAGAGTCTTACCTCCATTTCTGGCGGATTTTGAGGATGTATTCTCGGAGAAAGGGTGTCAGGAACTACCTCCTCATCGCGTGTATGACTGTTCTGTAAAACTGCTCCCTGGGGCCAAGTTACCTAAATCTAGGTTGTATAACCTATCTGGTCCTGAGAGGCAGGCCATGAAGGATTTTATTTCAGAGAGTTTGGCTAAGGGGCATATTAGACCTTCATCTTCCCTGTGGCCGTGGGGTTCTTCTTTGTGAAGAAGAAAGATGGAGGCCTACGCCCTTGCCTGGATTTCCGTGAACTTAATCGGATTACGGTCCGAGATCCGTATCCGCTCCCACTTATCCCCGATCTCTTCAATCAAATCGTGGGCGCCAAATGGTTCTCTAAGTTGGATCTCAGGGGGTCGTACAATCTGATTAGGATGAAGGAGGGGGATGAGTGGAAGACGGCGTTTAACACTCCGGGGGGCATTATGAGAACCTTGTCATGCCATTCGGTCTGACTAATGCTCCGGCGGTGTTCCAACACTTTGTTAATGACATTTTTCGCCGCCTGGTGGGACAGTTTGTTGTCATATATCTGGATGATATCTTAATTTACTTGCCAGATCTTGTGTCTCATCAGGAGCATGTTAGGCAGGTGTTACAGATCTTGTGGGATAATAAACTGTACGCCAAATGGGAAAAGTGTGTGTTCGCCGTACAGGAACTCCAGTTTTTAGGCTTCCTGGTGTCAGCATCTGGTTTTCGTATGGACCCTGGGAAAGTGCGGGCAGTTCTTGAGTGGGATGTGCCAGAGAATCTTAAGGCACTACAACGTTTCCTGGGGTTTGCTAATTATTACCGGAAATTCATTTGTAATTTCTCGTCCATGGTTAAACCTCTCACAGACATGACAAAAAAAGGGACGGATTTTTCTAGGTGGTCTGACAAGGCTTGTCAAGCATTCTCCTCCTGGAAAAAATGTTTTGCCTCGGCACCCATACTCATTCAACCTGATGCGTCACAGCCGTTCATTGTAGAGGTAGACGCTTCTGAGGTAGGGGTGGGAGCAGTATTATCACAAGGTTCGTCCCCTGATAAGTGGCATCCGTGCGCTTTTTTCTCTAAAAAATTGTCGTCCGCTGAGAGGAATTACGATGTCGGCAATAGGGAACTCTTGGCCATTAAGTTAGCTTTTGAGGAGTGGCGCCATTTTTTGGAGGGGGCAGTCCATCCGGTCACCGTCATCACCGATCACAAGAACCTGCTATATCTTGAGTCCGCAAAACGTCTGAATCCCAGACAAGCTAGGTGGTCGTTGTTTTTTACCAGGTTTAATTTTGTCGTCACATATCGTCCGGGGTCAAAAAATGTAAAGGCGGATGCCTTATCTCGTAGTTTCCCTGGGGCCGGGAATACGAATGACCCGGTTCCTATCCTTCAGGAGGGGGTGGTGGTGTCGGCAGTATGCTCTGAGCTTGAGGAGGAGGTATTGGAGGCTCAGGGGGATGCCACTGTTGGACCTCCAGGGAGACTGTTTGTTCCAGATCAGTTGTGACAAAAGGTGATCGAGGCACACCATAACTCAGCTTTGGCAGGACACCCAGGGAGTAAAGCAACTGTGGATCTCCTCTCGCGTCGGTTTTGGTGGCCTAACTTACAGTTAGGTCCATAAATATTTGGACAGAGACAACATTTATCTAATTTTGGTTCTAGACATTACCACAATGAATTTGAAACAAAACAAATCAGATGCAGTTGAAGTTCAGACTTTCAGCTTTCATTTGAGGGTATCCACATTAAAATTGGATGAAGGGTTTAGGAGTTTCAGCTCCTTAACATGTGCCACCCTGTTTTTAAAGGGACCAAAGTAATTGGACAAATGACTCCAAGGCTATTTCATGGACAGGTGTGGGCAATCTCCTTTGTATGTCATTCTCAATTAAGCAGATGAAAGGTGCCGGAGTTGATTTGAGGTGTGGTGTTTGCATTTGGAAGTTTTGCTGTGAAGGAAACATGCGGTCACGGCTCTCCAATGCAGGTGAAACAAGCCATCCTTAAGCTGCAAGAACAGAAAAAAACCCATCCAAGAAATTGCTACAACATTAGAAGTGGCAAAATCTACAATTTGGTACATCCTGAGAAAGAAAGAAAGCACTGGTGAACTCATCAATCCAAAAAGACCTGGGAGCCCACGGAAGACAACAGTGGTGGATGATCGCCGCATACTTTCTTTGGTGAAGAAGAACCCGTTCACAACATCAATGAAGTCCAGAACACTCTCAGTGAAGTAGGTGTATCTGTCTCTAAGTCAACAGTAAAGAGAAGACTCCATGAAAGTAAATACAAAGGGTTCACATCTAGATGCAAACCATTCATCAATTCCAAAAATAGACAGGCCAGAGTTAAATTTGCTGAAAAACACCTCCAGAAGCCAGCTCAGTTCTGGAAAAGTATTCTATGGACAGATGAGACAAAGATCAACCTGTACCAGAATGATGGGAAGCCAAAAGTTTGGAGAAGAAAGGGAACGGCACATGATCCAAGGCACACCACATCCTCTGTAAAACATGGTGGAGGCAACGTGATGGCATGGGCATGCATGGCTTTCAATGGCACTGGGTCACTTGTGTTTATTGATGACATAACAGCAGACAAGAGTAGCCGGATGAATTCTGAAGTGTACCGGGATATACTTTCAGCCCAGATTCAGCCAAATGCTGCAAACTTGATTGGACGGCGCTTCATAGTACAGATGGATAATGACCCCAAGCATACAGCCAAAGCTACACAGGAGTTCATGAGTGCAAAAAAGTGGAACATTCTTCAATGGCCAAGTCAATCACCAGATCTTAACCCAATTGAGCATGCATTTCACTTGCTCAAATCCAGACTTAAGAGGGAAAGACCCACAAACAAGCAAGACCTGAAGGCTGCGGCTGTAAAGGCCTGGCAAAGCATTAAGAAGGAGGAAACCCAGCGTTTGGTGATGTCCATGGGTTCCAGACTTAAGGCAGTGATTGCCTCCAAAGGATTCGCCACAAAATATTGAAAATAAAAATATTTTGTTTGGGTTATGTTTATTTGTCCAATTACTTTTGACCTCCTAAAATGTGGAGTGTTTGTAAAGAAATGTGTACAATTCCTACATTTTCTAACACATATTTTTGTTCAACCCTTCAAATTAAACGTTACAATCTGCACTTGAATTCTGTTGTAGAGGTTTCATTTCAAATCCAATGTGGTGGCATGCAGAGCCCAACTCGCGAAAATTGTGTCACTGTCCAAATATTTCTGGCCCTGACTGTACATAGGGAGGTGGTAACTTTTGTTGCGTCCTGTGGGGTTTGTGCGCGCTCTAAGACCCCACATACCGTCCGTCTGGGGCCCTCTTACCTTTGAAGATCCCGGAGCGTCCTTGGACTCATCTGTCTATGGACTTTATTACGACCTCCCGCCGTCTTCGGGTAAAACGGTCATACTCGTTGTAGTGGACAGGTTCAGCAAGATGGCACATTTTATCGCTCTTCCTGCTCTTCCTAATGCTAAAACTGTTGCGCAGGTGTTCATTGGGGAGATTGTGAGGCTTCACGGGGTACCCTCCGATGTGGTGTCGGATCGGGGGTCTCAGTTTGTGTCCAAATTCTGGAATGCGCAAATTGCCTCTTCAAACAAAGAGGACTTGTACTCTATAGCGCCACCTATTGGAAGTAGCGATCCTACAAGTCACAATCAACCCTTTAACGAGTCTTGTAATATGACTTAGGATAAAAGCCAAATCAGAATCTCCATTTGCAGACACGGTGTTTCGGACTGTTGGTCCTCGTCAGTGCAAAGTAGGAGAGATCTGATTTGGCTAGATGAGAGGCTCTGGACTGGGGTCTGGGGGGTAAGGTTTCTCCTTGTGGAGAGTGACATACAAATTCTGGAAGGCATTTTGTACACGGCGGGGGATGCATTTATCATTTTCATCGGCTTTTCATCCTCAGACCAATGGTCAGACGGAACGTCTGAACCAGAGCTTGGAGACATATCTCCGGTGTTTTGTTCAGAGAACCAGGAGGACTGGGCTTCTTTCTTACCTCTGGCGGAGTTTGCTCTTAATAATAGGCGGAGCGAGTCCACTGGTAAGTCCCCGTTTTTTTGGGGCATATGGTTTTCACCCCCAGTTTTGTACTTTCAGTAGGGGGGGCTCTTCGGGGGTTCCTGAGGAGGAACGATTTTCGTCATCATTCGCTTCAGTGTGGAGAGGGGTGCTGAATAATCTGAGTACTATGGGGAACCGATACAAACGTATGGCTGATAGGAGGAGAGTGTCTGGTCCGCACCTAAGTGTGAACGATCGGGTATGGTTGTCTACCAAGAGTATAAAACTTAAGGTTTCCTCCTGGAAACTGGGTCCCAGGTTCATCGGGCCGTACAGGATCAGTTCTATAATTAATCCGGTGGCATTCTGTCTTGACCTCCCCCCTACGTTTAAAATTCACAACGTGTTCCACAGATCTTTGCTTAAGAGGTATGTGGCGCCGGTGATACCGTCACCTTTACCTCCTCCTCCAGTGGTGGTCAATGGTAACTTGGAGTTTCAGGTATCGAAAGTCGTTGATTCACGTTTTAATCGCCGGTCCCTTCAGTACCTGGTTCATTGGAAGGGGTATGGTCCTGAGGAGAGGATGTGGGCTCCTGCGTCGGATATTAACGCAGACCGATTAATTCGGGCCTTCCACACGACTCACCGGGATAAACCTGGCCCTGAGGGTCCGGAGGCCCCTCGTAGAAGGGGGGGTACTGTCACGGGTGTGTCGCCACGAAGATCGTCACGATTGCACAGCCTGACTTCTCGCAGCTGAGTTTTTGGTGCTTGGTGTTTTTCGGCAGTGAGGGAGTTAATTCTCTATCTCTGTGCTAGACGAGGCCCAGCCTCACCCAGCTGCAGTTAATTCTACAGTATTGGGACTCCTTCAAATACCTGCCGGTCTGATAGGGTAGTTGTCGGTGAAAGCATTTCATACAGACCATCAGAGCGGATCGTGGTATTGAAGAGTTTGGAGCGAAGTGTACTCGGTGTGGTTTTTTCCCTTCCTCGCTTTATCATTTATCTCCTTACCCGTTTGTGTTCCCTGTTATTTTGGTGTGAGTTTTTGTATTCAAGGTGGTTTTTTGGTTTTCCCCTTGTACTGTCTCGTTCGTCTAGTACTGTGTATAAGCATTTACTACCCTGTCCCCTACTGTTGTGATCGGGGTCCTTCTCAGGACTAGATTACTGAGGTTCTGGGATTCTCAGGAGGTAGGGTTACGCTGGCGGCCTGGACCTCTGTACCATTAACAGTACCTCCAGGTAGAGGGATTAGTCAGGGCCCCAGCTTAGGGTCAGCATAGGACCCTGACCTCCTATACGCAGTTACAGCGTGACAGTAGGTCAGTGTTAGTACTGTAGTTTGAACTGGATTTGTTGGGGAATTGGGAGCAAGTGGAGGGATTTGCAGAGGGGAGAAGCAGGGGAGTAGCGAGGAGAGAGGTGGATTAGTCAGGCAGCAGAGTTGAGGACAGACTGGAGTGGTGCAAGAGAGTTGACGAGGAGGCCACAGAGGAGGGTGCTGCAGTAATCAAGGCGGGGGATGATGAGGGCATTCACAAGAGTTTTAGTAGATTGAGGGCTGAGGAAGGGACGGATTCTGGAAATGTTTTTAAGTTGGAGGCCACAGGAGGTGGCAAGAGTTTGGACGTGTGGTTTGAAGAACAGGGCAGAGTCGAGATTTACTCCGAGGCAGCGGATTTCAGGTGCGGGAGAGAGTGTGATGCCATTTATTATAATAGATAGATCGGGTAGGGAAGATACATGAGATGGTGGAAAGATGATGAGTTCGGTTTTGTCTGCATTGAGTTTTAGGAAGTGAGAGGTGAAGAAGGAGGATATGGCGCAATTTTCTCCGCCAGAGAGGGAAAGCCAGTGACTGAGGACAGATATTCATAGCCTAGAGAGGGACCACTGTTTTGGCCCCCCCTGGCTACAAACATCTGGTCCCAGCCACCCCAGAAAAGGCACATCTATTAGATGCGCCTTTTCTGGCACTCAGCCTCTCTATTCCTATTGCCTTAGTGGTGGCTCATGGGTTAATGAGGGGTTAATGTCACCTTGCTATTGAAAGGTGACATTAATCTGGGTTAATAATGGAGAGGTGTCAATAAGACAACTATCCATTATTAATCCTACAGTAGTAATGGGTTAACAAAGACATACACATTAATTAAAAATTCTTTTAATGAAATAATTACACTAAGTTTTTGACCAAATTTATTATTCTGCCAATCCAACTGAATCCCTTTGTTTTCCAGGAAAAAATAATAAAATAAAAAAACAACAATATCCATACCTCTCTGCCGTTCAGTCAGGTCCCCTCTCTGACTCTTTTGTCTCTTTCCTTCCTGGACGATCATGGACTCACATGGCAGCTAAGTTTAATCCTCTTAGGCCTTAGGCATAGTGGGCCATAGTTGGGAGGGCTGATATTGCATGCGTGATTTGGGTAATTTGGGCAGTTCATTGTGGGTCTTTACAATGTGATATTATTGTTGATATTACTGTATTAGCGCTGTAGTATCTTTACATGTGTATATATATATATTTATAGTCGCCTGCTTGGGTATAAATATATATGTATGTAATAGACTGTAGACTTGTGTGTGTAATAAATATCCTTTATTAATACACTGTTTTGCCTCAGCTAGTATATAATATAAGGAAAAGGTAACGTTAAGGAATTACTAAGTGGATATGTATTAATAGTCAAGTTTGACGTTAATAGTTAATATCGGACCTCAATAGAGGTGCAGGGAGAGTTACCCCTTCTATAACTATATTTTAGTTACTTTTAGAGCAAAACTCGACCTTTGACAACTGTAGTTTTAGTTATTTTCGGGAGCAAAACTCGCTTCCCTTTCACATATACTTTTTTCACAATGTGTCCCCATAGTGGCTAAGGCTAGGTTCACATTGCATTAGGGCAGTCCATTCAACCCATGCGTTAAACGGACTGCGCTAACGCAACTGCCTTTTTGTGATCATGTAGTGTTATGCGATCATGCTAGCGCAGATGCTCCATCCGCGCTAGCAGTGACAGACCCTCGAACGCTGCAGACCACGTCCAAGGGTCCGTCACAGCATGACGGCACATCGCTAACGCATGCCGATTATGACATGCGTTAGCGATGCGTTACATTATGGCAGTCTATGGGTGCGTTAATGGATGCGTTACATCGCATTAATGCCGCGTTGTAACACAATCCATTAGACGGACTGCCATAACACAATGTGAACCCAGCCTTACGCATTTATCCAGCCTCCAAGTGTAACCAATGCTCACCATATACCTTCTGAATGAATATGGCTGTCAGCGGCCACAAACGAAGTGTTCACTTTGCCTGACAATTATTATTCTGTGAGTTCAGGCCTAGATATTTTAATCTCCTGTCATCATTGTGTTTTTACTGTTAGAAAGTTAGAATTTGTAACGTAAATGTTTAAAATACCAGAAAAATTTTAAAAAAGTGTTCCACGCAGAACAATAACTGAATTTCTGCTGAAAACTGAAGCTGAAATTTCTCATGTTCATTCCTATAAATTTTTATACATTTCTTGGTGTTTTATATTGTTGTATTAAGAAAATCATCAAACCTGAGTGAAGTATTTGCAAAATGCTCTGTAAATTTGGATAATTCCTGAGCCAACTGTTCCAGGTCACCACTTATCACAGCATGCTTGTTGCCATCACACTCCAGGGAAATGATCAAGTGACAGAGCTGTACTGCCATTGGGGATATAATCCGGTCGATCGTCTTGGTCACAAACACTGAGCGGATATCACAGTAAGAAAAGGAATCCATTATCTCCTATCAAGAAAAGTGAATATAACCAACATCAAATATAGAAATTGTACATGGATCATAGTTGTATCATACAATTTAGAGTAATATAGAGAGAATATCCCTCTATGAGTCTTTGGACTCCTTCTCCTCATTATTCTGTGTCTGGCTGTCATAATAATAATAATAATTTTATTTCTACAGTGCCAACATATTCCGCAGCACTTTATATTTTAGAGGGGACTTGTACAGACAATAAAATACATTGCAGCATAACAATAATCACATAAATCAACAGATACCAAGAGGAATGAGGGCCCTGCTCACAAGCTTACAATCTATGAGGAAATAGGGGAGACACGAAAGGTGGATGGTCACAATTGCATGTAACTTTTTCCCGAAGAGGCGTTCCCACTCAGCTTTTGTCTGCAGTAGTAGACCATGAAACTAAACCTTTCCTCAATTGCTAATGGGTCACCCGCCAGGGCAGTGGGATACTCGGTACCAGGCCGGTGTATTGAGGGGATGTGTCACAGCGGCAATGACCCGGTCCGTGGCCCTGAGCGTCCAATGAAAGGAAAATTATTTACAGGGGAATGAATAGAGTTTGTAGTGTAGGTATTCGTGACGCCACCTGTGGTATCTGGTCAGTGGTGACCAGCGCTGCGGTGCAGATCCTCTGGGATAGATGGTGAGATGCAGCAGAGTTGATACAGTCTCCCACAGGTGAGACTATGAGATCCCAGGACAGGCAGATGTTGTAGTAGGTGGTAATGGTGCTGCAGGATGTAGCTGAGTGCAATGTGTAACACAGGAAGAAACTGAGAAACAGTCAGTGAATTGCAGTTTCCAAAGCTTTACTTACAGTTTTGCAGGCAAAGCATCCAGGGCATTGAATACAGGTCGCACTGGAGTAGGTCAGCCTGAAAGCAGTTTAGGATCCCCTTATTACAGGTAGGATGTGAGGTCTCCTTTCTAGCTCTGTTCTGTGAGGCATTGGCTGCTATAAGCTCCGTCCAAGTCCTCTGGATTCTCCGTCCCTTATTCAAGTTGCACTTGACTCTCATAACATGCAGCTGTAGCCTGTTTCAGGAACTAAATTTATGGAGTCTCCGGCTCACATGTGCTGCTGCTTTGTGGAAGAGTCTTAATGGGGACAGAGAACCTGCCGTCCTCTGCCCTGCGGATTCTGCTGCTGGGATTTTACTGCACCCTCTCAGCCTCGGACTCCAGGGGTCCGGTCTCCGGCGCTCAGACCTGGGGGTAAGCCTTGCTATGGCTTCAGTCCCCCAGCTTGTCTCTTCACGTCTGTCCTCTCTCGTTCCTCCAGCTACACTAACTAACTCCTCCCCAGCCAGAATATTCCAGAGAAGCTCCTTTCAAATCAGGTGTTTGAGCTCCCCCTTCTGGTCTGGAGTCAGAAAAGGTGTTGCATGCTGTGTTGCCTGTTAAGGAATCCCTCTTTGCTTTCAGGCATGACATCACCCTCCCCTGGAGGAAGGCAAGGTCACTGTGGCAGCCAAACTCCTGGGGTGCCACATTCCCCCCTAGTGCAATTCAGTACTCCTGGACTGAGGAAACATAAAGAATAACATATGATAACTATTTACAAGATTCGTAACATCAAATATATACATTTTTGGTGAAGTCTTGAAATGGGGTGTCCTTTTTCACCCTAGCAAAGTACAATATGAGGGACCCGCCTCAAACCCTCAACGTAGGCCTTGGGCGGGCTACAAGGCATGAATGATTCCCCCACGTCTTCAGCCACGCCAGGCGGTTTTTGTTCTGGGATAATTAATATCAACTATTTACACGTATTGTCCTGGTCACTCCAAGTCCAGTGACCCTATCGTCCATTTAAAGAATAAAATAAGAGTGGACAAAAGTTGCAATTATAAATATTAACTTATTTACATTGCTAGAACAATAGCATGTTAGTCCATATACCTGGCTGGAATTTGACCTCTAGTACTACGGACTGATTTACGCAGTACAGGTGTCTCCAATGGTCTAGCTTGGTCTATTGTGTGTGTTGGTAAACTGGGCAGTACCCTTCTGCGATTACCTAGACTCACTGTGGGTGTGACAGATTCACCGTGAGCAGGTGGCAGATTTTCACGTTCCACTGCAATGGTGGCTTCTATCACTGGAACTTGCAGTTCTTCAGGCTGATCCTGAGTCACTTCTCTTTCAGGTACTGCTGGTTGTGGGAAGGTCAAGACTGGCACTACTATAGCCTGATTTACTCTTGTCCAGTTCGCAGGGAACTCTCCAAGTACAGTGCGGACTTTGTCTTCCACCTTTTCTACTGAAGAAGGAATGTCCTTTTCTCCGATCTTTCCCTTTAACTGGTCAGGGCACAATTTCAAGTGATCCCTGGACACTGCTGTGGAGTTTTCTCCTCCATCCTTACTGATAAGGCACACCTTTGTATTGTCGAAGTCCGAGAGCATAATAGTATATGGCTCTGCTTCCCACTGGTCGTCAAGCTTGTGGAGTCGCCTTTTCCTTTTGAGTACCTGTTCTCCATGTGACAAGGGAACTGCAGGTGCATGCTGGTTGTAATTTCTTTCCTGTTTTTGTCTTGCCTGAGACAAACTCTTCTCTACACATTCCTGCACCTTGTGGTATGGTTGCTGCCACTTAGTATCCCAGTCTGCATCTGGTGATGTTACCTCAGGTGTCAGGACTCCCATGTACAAATCAATTGGTAATTTGCCAGGTCTTGCTCTCATTAGGTAGGCCGGTGTAAAGTTGGTAGAATTCACCGGAATGTGGTTGTAAAGATCCACCAGATCTGGCAACTTTTCTGGCCACAAGTTCCTCTCTTCCAGAGGCAAAGTCTTCAAGAGGTCAATTACCACTTGGTTCATCTTCTCACACATGCCATTTGTCTGTGGATGGTACGGTGTTGTTCTAATTTTCTTGCAGCCGTACATGTTACAGAACTCAGGGAACACTTCTTCAAAAGCTGGACCTTGGTCAGTAAGCACTAATTCAGGGTAACCATGTGGTCGACAAAAGTGCTGTTGGAATGCATTGGCTGCTGTCTTTGCTGTTTGGTCCTTGACTGGCATGACTACCAGGAATCTTGAGTAGTGGTCAACAATGGTAAGAGCGTAGACATAGCCTGACCGGCTTGGAGTCAGTTTCACATGGTCCAAGGCTACCAATTCAAGTGGTTGTTTGGTGATTATTAGCTGCAACGGGGCTCGCTGGCTGTTACGGTCCTTTCTGCGCAAGTTGCATGGTTCACACTCTCAGCACCAATCTTCAATGGCCTTCCTCATACCAATCCAGTAGAATCTCTCACGTAGTAGGACCTCTAACTTCTTCCATCCGAAGTGTCCTGCTCCATTGTGGTACGCTTCCAGGACCATTGATGCATCTCGCCTCGGGACTACCACTTGCCAGACCAGTTCGTGAGTTCGGGCATTGACACTCCTCCGACACAGCTTTCCCTCATAGATGAACAGTCTGCCCTTTTCCTTCCACAGCTGTTGGGACTCTTGTGGCGCATCTGGACCAGGACGCGAGTCAGCTTGTGCCAGTAGCTCCTTTACCAGGTGGACTGCTGGGTCGCTATCCTGTGTCTCTGCCCACTCATGGTGAGGTAATGGGTTTAGGGTGGCATCTTTCGTGATATAGCGCTTACTTTTCACCCCTTAAGCATGTTGGGCTGCAATTGGACGGTGGAAGGCTGGTAATTCAATTTCTTCAAGTGTGTCCAGATCTTCTCCCCCGTCTGGTAAGTTGGGCATTCTGTACCGTGCATCAGCATTGGCATTCTTATGTCCTGCTCGGTACTTGATGGTGATCTCGTAGGTGGACAGCCGGGCCATCCATTGCTGCTCCAGCGCACCTAGCTTTGCGGTTTCCAAGTGAGTCAGCGGATTGTTGTCCGTGAAGATGGTAAACTTTGACGCAGCTAGGTAGTGTTTGAACCGCTCGGTCACAGCCCAGACAATGGCGAGGAACTCTAACTTGAAGGAGCTGTAATTGTCAGGGTTCCTTTCAGTGGGACGAAGTTTCCTGCTGGCGTAGGAGATCACTCTTTCTCTGCCATTCTGTACCTGTGACAGTACTGCTCCCAGTCCAACATTGCTGGCATCAGTATAAAGGATGAATGGTTGGTTATAACCTGGGTAGGCCAGAACTTCATCCCCCTTAAGGGCCATCTTCAACCGAGTGAAGGATCTTTCAAGTTCATCATTCCAATCAAACGTAGAACTTTACTTTCTGCCTTCTTAGGCTGGCCCACAAGAAGATTTTGCAGAGGTGCCGCTATTTCAGTGAAACCCTTGATGAACCTTCGGTAGTAGCCTACCAACCCGAGGAACTGGCGTACCTCATGGATGTTGCTGGACCTCTGCCAGTCCTGGATAACAGTGACTTTGTCAGGGTCTGGCGCCACGCCTTCTGCCTCACTATGTGGCCTAGGTACTGCACCTTGGGCTTCAGGAGGTGGCATTTGGACGGCTTCACCTTTAGGCCAAATTTGGACAGGGCTTCGAACACCTTAGCCAGGTGCTCCAAATGTTCCTCATAGGTCTTGGAGAAGACAATGACGTCATCAAGGTGCAACAGAACTGTTTCAAAGTTCATATGCCCAAGGCAGCACTCCATCAATCTCTGGAAGGTTCCTGGCGCGCTGCAAAGCCCGAACGGCATGTAGTTGAACTCCGAGAGGCCCATTGGTGTTGCAAAGGCGGTCTTTTCTTTGTCTGCCTCTGCCACGAGAACCTGCCAATACCCACTAGTGAGATCTAAGGTAGAGAAATAGTTAGCAGTTCTCAGTGCAGCTAGTGATTCCTCTATCCTAGGCAACGGATAGGCGTCTTTGTGGGTAATGCTGTTAAGTTTCCTGTAATCAACACACATCCTCATTGTATCATCTTTCTTTCTAACAAGGACTAGTGGAGCTGCCCAGGGGTTACAACTGTCCCTGATCACCCCAGCCTCCTTCATCTCTCGTAACATACCTTTGGCATATTGGTAGTGATTTGGAGGTACAGGCCGGTACCTTTCTTTAATGGGCGCATGATTTCGAGTGGGGATATGATGTTGGACCCCTTTTGCCTGCCCTAAATCTAAAGGGTGTTTGCTGAATACCCGTTAAAACTCTTGAACCACTCGGTAAACCCCATTCTTTTGGTGTGAAGGGGTGGAGTCAGTGCCTACGTGCAGCTGCTGACACCAATCCTCCAGCTGTTTTGCAGAGCCATTGTCCTCCGCCTGGTTAGACGAGACCAAGGGTTCTGCTGTCTGAATTGCGTTGTTACTGACAGTGAACAGCTTAGCAACGGTGGCATACCGAGGTAGTTTGGCCTCCTCCTCCCCACAATTTAAGATTCGTACAGGTATGCTCCCCTTGCGTACATCAACTACCCCTCTGGCTGTCAGAATAGTCGGCCTACTATCAGAGTACACTGGTTCTACCAGAGCTTGGTAATCTCTTCCTCTGAGGCCTATGGCTGCCCGACACCAAATTAACATTTTACTTTTTGGGGGTATTGCAATGGGGAATGCATCACTCACTCTGACACTGCCGACTTCTCCGCCAGTTAGCTCTACTTGCTGTCTTTGCATCAGGGCCTTGATATCTTTTTGCAGGACCCGTTGTTCACTGGAACCAGCAGTTTCGGCTACCTGTTGCAACAAAACAATAACCTCGGCAAGACAATTTCCTATCACATTAGTACCTAAGGTCATCATGGGGTTACATTCTTGTCAATCAATGTCTACAATTATCATACCTTGGGCTTTTAATTCTACTCGCCCCAACTTAATGGTCACTTCCTTATATCCCTTCTGTGGCAAAGGCTGACCATTGCTGGCAACTACTGTCAGCTCATCAGCTGGGCTGCGAGTAAGATCAGAGTCAGCCCAGTACCGTTTGTAAAGGATATATGGCATAGTTGTCACCTGAGAGCCAGTGTTCAGCAAAGCGTTTATTGGGATGCCATCAATCACCACTGGGAGAACCGGTCTTCCTCCGACGTACTTGGCTCGCCAGTTCTGTGGGCCGGGTCGTCTTAATCCTGGGGGTTGGCCCTCTGCCCCAGGGGTCGCTCGTTTAAATAACAGAATGTTGCGAGGTGCCCTGCTTTTCCGCAGTGGCGGCAAATGGAACGTCCGTCCTTGTTGTAGCGATCGTTGTCTCTCCCTCTGATTGGTGGGATCCTCTTCTTCCATCGCCATGGGACGTCATCCGGACTGGAGGCCAACTCTATCTTCTCATTTGGGGGAATTGCAAGGACTGCACGGTTTTGGTTAGTGCAGCCACACTTTTGGACAGCTCCTGAACCTGCAGACGCAGCTCTGCAGACTGATCATCATCCAGGGTCTGTGCGTCAGCCTCTGCGAGAGCCTGAGGGAAGGATGCCGCCTCCTGGTGGTATGTAATGGCTGGGCGCCTAGGAGGCGCTGGACGGCTGACATTTGGTTCATGTAACGCCCGGATAGCCCTGTCTTTAAAGTCTGCAAAGCTCAGGTCAGGGTTTTGTTGTGCCATGATGCGCAGCTGTGACCTGTGAGTGCTGGACAGGAGTCCCTCAACAAACTGTTCCTTTAACAATCTGTCTCCATCCTGCACACTGTCTGGGTCAAACTGCTTTATGGCCCACAGTGCCTCTTGAAGGTTAAGAGCATAGTCCCGTATACTGTCCTGCACCCTTTGTTTGCACCCAAAGAACCTCATTTTTATTTCTGCTTCAGTGCGGGTGTCAAAGGTGCTCCTCAGTTTAGCCAGAATTTGCTTAATAGTCTCTTTATCTGTGCCCTGCTAGGACTTTACTTCTCTTTGCGCTGCACCAGTTAACTGTCCAATGAGAATGTTCACTTTTTGGTTTTCAGACAGGGGGTATACATCAAATAAACTGCACAGTCTCTCCCTGAAATCGCTCAGGGTACCCGGCTCCCCTGAGTATTGTGGTAGCCAGGCCGCTCCAGGTATATATGGCATTGAGAGCGGCATTATAGGGACTGCTGCAGCAGTCACCAGATCTTGCTGCGCTTTAGGGACTGTGGCTGTGCTGGCCACTGGGTTCTGCGGTGCTATTGGAGCTGCGGCTGCACCTGACTCTGCATCTGGCGGCACTATGGGGATTGCGACTGCGTCCGCCGCTATATCTTCTCCTGCATGAGACATTCTCTCCCCCCCTTAGTTAATCTTAGCCAGGCTCTGTGGTTCCACTGGCTTACGAAGCTCCGTCGGCTGGATGAGCGGTGCGCGCCGTGATCCCAGGCCTCAGCTCCCTGTGCTCTGCAAGCTGCCGATTTTCGCGCGCAGCACCTCACTTTTTGACACGCTCTCACTCTGGCTCTACCCACGAAGGCACGCCTCTTTTCTCTCTTCGGCCACTGCAGAAACTTTTAGCAAAGTATCTGGCACAAGTAAACAGTTCAATATAGGCACACAGGACCCAGTGATACCGGGCTATGAAATCCTGTTTGTGACGCCAAAATGGGTCGCCCGCCAGGGCAGTGGGATACTCGGTACCGGGCCGGTGTATTGAGGGGATGTGTCACAGCAGCAATGACCCGGTCCGTGGCCCTGGGCATCCAATGAAAGGAGAATTATTTACAGGGAATGAATAGAGTTTGTAGTGTAGGTATTCGTAACGCCACCTGTGGTATCTGGTCAATGGTGACCAGCGCTGTGGTGCAGATCCTCTGGGATAGATGGTGAGATGCAGCAGAGTTGGTACAGTCTCCCACAGGTGAGACTATGAGATCCCAGGGCAGGCAGATGTTGAATTAGGTGGTAATGGTGCTGCAGGATGTAGCTGAGTGCAATGTGTAACGCAGGAAGAAACTGAGAAACAGTCAGTGAGTTGCAGTTTCCAAAGCTTTACTTATAGTTTTGCAGGCAAAGCATCCATGGCATTGAATACAGGTCGTACTGGAGTAGGTCAGCCTGACAGTAGTATAAGATCCCCTTATTACAAGTGGGATGTGAGGTCTCCTTTCTAGCGCTGTTCTGTGAGGCATTGGCTGCTATAAGCTCCGTCCAAGTCCTCTGGATTCTCCGTCCCTTATTCAAGTTGCACTTGACTCTCATAACATGCAGCTGTAGCCTGTTTCAGGAACTAAATTTATGGAGTCTCCGGCTCACATGTGCTGCTGCTTTGTGGAAGAGTCTTAATGGGGACAGAGAACCTGCCGTCCTCTGCCCTCTGGATTCTGCTGCTGGGATTTTACTACACCCTCTCAGCCTCGGACTCCAGGGGTCCGGTCTCCGGTGCTCAGACCTGGGGTAAGCCCTGCTATGGCTTCAGTCCCCCAGCTTGTCTCTTCACGTCTGTCCTCTCTCGTTCCTCCAGCGACCATTCTGTGTCCTGGCTGTGACTTGCCTAGGATTGGGGCTGCAAGAGCACCAATCTTGGGCTGGTGCCTGTTAACGCCAGCACCACCAGGGCCAGCTCGGATTGGTGCGATCAACAATGACATCGATTGCACCAATCACAGGCAACAGAAGCAGTGTGACCGCTCTGTGACCTGTCTGTGACTGCGCTGCACGTCCTCCCTGTAACTGAGGATTTGTACAGGGTGGTCACGTTATCAGATCTGCACTGTGCTAGGCCTTGTGGTGACACAGAAGCCTGTGACACCACAATCGCTCACTGCTACTAAAGAAGAAAGAACAGAGAAGAAAGAAGACAGAACAGAGAAGGAAAAGATAGAAGACATCTGTAAGAAGATCCATGCCTTTGCCTCTTTACTCCCTTTACACCCTCACAGAAGAAGTAAGAGAAGGAAGAAAGAAGAGAGAAGACAACGGTAAGTTTTTTTTATCCCTGCCTGATCTCTCTTCTCTCCTCATCCACCCCAATCCCCCTCTCCCCTTTCCCTTTTTAAGCCCCTCCTCACTCCCTTTGCACCACCTCCATGCGCACAACCAAAAGTTGATTAGTGACATAGTTCACTGATCAGCTCTCTTGCTTGCTGTTTTCCACTTTTTTTCACCCCTTTTGCACCACCTCCATGCGTACATCCAGCAGCCACTAAGCATTGATTAGTAACGCAGTTCATTCATTAGCACTCGTGCCCGCTGTTATCTACTTTTTTTTCCATCCCCCTTTGCACCACTTCTGTGCGCACATCCAGCAGCCGCAAAGCGTTGATTATAGTGACGCAGTTCACACATCAGCAATCGTGCCTGTTTTATACTTTTTTTTTACCCTCCTTTGCATTGCCTTGGTGTGCACATCCAGCAGCTGCCGAGCGTTGATTAGTGATGCAGTTCACTCATCAGCACTTGTGCCTAGGGAGGAGCTAGTATATTCGTTAGGATTCGGTACTCGGCGAGTAATGCGGTACTCACGGTACTCAAATTCTAGAGAGTATTTAACTACTCGTCTCACAATATTCGTATATCCCGCCCAGCATTAGCCACTCACAGTAATGCCATAGCCTTCTTGGTTGTGGGCGGCATTACTGTGATTGGCTGCCTGCGCAGCATCATAGATGAGTCATAGGCTCTATACAAGCCCTGCCGGCGCCATTTTCTGCACATTGCATCCGGAGCACAGCTCGTGCTAGCGTAGGGAGAGTGTGAGTAGCTGCTAGGGAGAGTTTTGCTTTTGGAAATCGTCCAGAAATCATCTAAAAAAAACACAAAAGCTCTTGTGAGAGCTATTCTAGTAGTAGATGACTGTAGTAGTACAGGGAGACAGGCAGGAGAGTTACAGTACATACATAGTACCTCAATATCTCAGCTCTTGCTGAAAGTACTGTATGAGGTCAGGGAGTAGTGACAGTTTTCCCAGCTATTTTTGGGGTCACATTTACCCCTGCAGACCAATTTTTTTGCTCTTGTGGTGCTGTTTGCACACCGAATAGCATGCATGGTACTGCACAACTAAGACGCAGCCAAGCACCGCTGTCTTCTGTGCTGACTGGCGAGCAAAATATTCAGCGTTAAACTCAGGCCAATTTTTTTGCCCTTACGGTGCTATTTGCACACCGAATAGCACGCACGTTACTGCACAACTGACACGCAGCCAGCAACTTTGTCTTCTGTGGCGACTGGCAAGCAAAATATTCGGCGTTAAACTCAGGCCAATTTTTTTGCCCTCACGAAGCTGTTTGCACACCAAATAGCAGACACGGTACTGCACAACTGACACGCAGCCAGCACCGTTGTCTTCTGTGGTGATTGGAGAGCGTTAAACTCAGGCCAATTCTTTTGCCCTTACGGTGCTATTTGCACACCGAATAGCATGCACTGTACTGCACAATTGACACGCAGCCAGCACCGTTGTCTTCTGTTCGTTGTATTCGGCGTTAAACTCAGCCCAATTTTTTTTACATTGCAGACAGTCCTCCTGTTTGTAAAACACAAAGCAGTACTAGGCTGTAGTGCTACCTTCCACAAAGCACAAACTGCTTCTTGTTCCCCAATATCTGCATCTGAACATCTGCAACTATGTCACAAAAACCGAAAAGCCTGTCGTGAAGGGATAGGGATGTGGACGTGGGCATAGGGTTGTCAGTGGTGCCAGAAAAGGCACTGGGTCTGGGAGACAGAAGAAGGTTGATGCATCTATGTTCTTCTCGAACATTCCCAGTCTGGAACGTAAACATGTCTGGAAGCCAGAAGAGCAAGAGCAGATACTGTCTTGGATGGCAGATAAGGCTACAATGAAATTTTCTAGTAGCACCCAATCCACCACGACCACACAGTCTACTGTCGATACACAGAACGCTGGGTCATCCAATCCTCAACCTGTTCCTACTTCTTCCCCCCTCAGCAGTCACAGGAAACATTTGACCCCATGCTTGGCCACTCCGATGATCTGTTTGGTACATATGATCCTTTGGTTGTCTCTGGCCTCTCAATGCGCAACATTGAAGAGGAACGCGAGGAGGTATCGTCTGTTCATGGCCAAATATTTGAAAGCCCACTGACAGAAGAAAGCCACTTTCAGCCACCTGATATACCGGCTGAAAGTGGCTCAAGAGGTGGAGGCTGATGATGATGAGACACAGTTGCCATCTGGCCTGCCGACAATATCAACACGGAAGGAGGATGACATGGACAACGAGGTGGTCGATGATGAGTCCACTGATCTGACCTGGACCATCGGTATGCATAGCCAACACAGCAGCACAGAGGAAGAAGGTGGATACGTAGCACCAACAAAGACACCAAGGGCTACAGGATTGAGCAGAGTGCGCAGTGTGTCAATGGTTGCCAAGAGTTATCTCTATGTGCCCCAAGTCAAGGCAATGGGGCGTTAATCTTCTGTTTGGAAATTTTTTTCGGATAGTCCTTCTGAACCAAACATTGTCATCTGTAGCATCTGTCATACGAAGCTGAGCAGAGGCCCGGGCAAAGGCAACCAGAGCACCACCAGTATGCGTAAACACATGGCAGCCAAGCACCCTAGTCAGTGGGCAGAACAACAGGGTACCAAATCAATGTCTGTGGGTCAAACCACTGCCATGTCGCCTGTGATCCGTCCTTCCCAATCTGCTAGTCAGGAAGCAGGTGCTCATACTTCCTCCTCACAAGCTGCGGTTGCAGAGACACAGGACACAACAATCCCATCCACTTGTTTGTCCCAGCCAAGCGTCCAGTTCTCCATGCCCAAGATCTATGAAAGGAAGCGTAAATACCAACCCATGCACCCACAAGCACAAATGCTAAATGTGCACATTGCCAAGTTGCTAGCCGTGGAGATGTTTCCGTGTACGCTTGTGGGGACACAGTCTTTCCGTGATCTCTTGGCTGTGGCTGCCCCACAATACTGTTCCCAGCCGGCACTATTTTTCCAGTGTGCCATCCCTGCGTTACACCAGCACGTGTTAAACAATCTAAAGCGTACTTTCACCAATGCAGTAACTAGGAAGATCCACCTAACAACAGACACGTGGACAAGTAGTTGTGGATACATTTCTGTCACGGCACACTGGCTGAACCTGGTGAATCATGGGACAAAGTCGCAAACTGGAACATCACACATCCTACCCATGCCACGTATAGCGGGCCCAACCTCAGTCATGGTTTCTGCCTCTTCATATGCGTCGTCTCCCCTCTTCCTCCTCCGCCTCCTTATCCTATGCTGAATTACCCTCCACATCACTTCCAAGTTGGGAGCTGTGAAGCAGCGCATCAGTAAAGCAGCAACACGCTCTGCTGAAGCTGATCTGTTTAGGTCAAACACGAAACACTGCAGCAGAGCTGTGGCAAGGAATAAAACAACAGACTGATCAGTGGCTCTCCCCACTGCAACTCGAACCCGGTCTGGTTGTCTGCTATAATGGGCGTAACCTGGTGGCGGCATTAAAACTCTGGAAGCTGGTACATGTGCCATGCACGGCTCACGTGCTGAACCTAGTGGTTCAGAAATTTATCAAAACATACCCTGACTTGCCGTACCTTCTTGACAAGGTGCGCCGTATTTGTGCCCATTTCTGCCATTCCTTTACCGCTGTGGCCAATCTTGCAGCACTTCAAAAGAAATTTAATTTGCCAAATCACCGACTCATTTACGACCTGCCCACATGGTGGAACTCAACATATCATATGTTGGCAAGGATTAGTGAGCAGCAGAGGGCACTTTCTGAATACCAGCTTAAACATGCCCGTCAGCCTGCAACACAGCCAAAACACATAACAACTGTCGAGTGGGTGTGGATCGCTGACATTTGTGAGGTGCTTGATATCTTTGAGTACTGCACCAACCTCGTGAGCAGGGATCAAGCTATTATCAGCGTTATCATCCCGATGCTATGTACGTTGAAAGGATCGCTGCATAATCTAAACATGGAATCTTTGAATGCCCATCAGCAGGGTATGGAGCAAGATTTCACACTGGGTGATCCTACCCAGCCCAGTCAATATCATGATGAGGCAAGATTGGGTAATGAAGATGAGGAGGAAGATGAGGAGGGAAAGGACTTATTTTTATGTGGTACCGAGGGGACCCATGATGCTACAGAGGGGACTCCCAACCCCAGGTAGGTCTGTCCAGCATGGGTGGGCTGGAGAGGATGAGGTGGAGGAGGAGGAGCAGAGTCAGTGTGAGGAGAGGATGGGTATTGTTCCTCTTTCTGGGGCCACAGAACATTTGCCTCATTGCAGCTTTTCACACATGGCACAGTTCATGTCTAATTGTCTGTCACAAGACCCTCTCGTGATCCACATTTTCAACAGTAACCTATACTGGTTGGCCACCTTTCTCGACCCACTGTACAAAGACAAATTTCCTTTGCTACTATTGCAGTCACCAATTCTTTTCACAATTGAATCCATCAAGAGGGCCGTTGTCGATCATTTGATGACAACATCACACTCAGACACCGCTGGTAGCAGAGGTACCAGCTCATTGCAACAGCCTGCATTAATGGGGAGAGACCCGCCAAGCAGATCCAAAAGAGGTGGGGGGAAAATGTCCACAGACTGGGCCATCTTCAATAAACTAGCTCATTAGCAAGGGCTATCTGGACCGGTAAAAATGTCAAGGAGGCAGAAGTTGAACATGATCAACGAGTATCTAAGTGATCATACTTGCGTCCTTCCAGATGCTTCGGTTCCATTTAATTACTGGGTATCCAAGCTGCACAGTTGGCCAGACCTCTCCTTATATGCCTTGGAGGTGCTGGCCTGCCCTGTTGCTAGTGTGGTGTCAGAGCGTGTTTTTAGTGCCGCTGGGGTGATCATCACAGATACACGCACACTGCTGACTACAGAGAATGCAGACAGGCTGACTCTGATAAAATTTAACAAGGACTGGCTTTTGCCACAGTTTTTAAGCCCTCCAGATAACATCATCCCAACCTAAAGTCACCCAAAACGGTCTTTTATGCTACTGGTGATCCAGTCCTTCCCTTCCCATACAAACCTCTTTCCTCCTTCTTATATGTGTATCCTACTTCTGCTTCTGCCACATGTACCTCATGGTCAACAAGCTAGAAACAATGTTCCATTCATTAATATTTCCCATCGGATGCAATTGTGATGAGACCTCCTTCCTGCATCAACCATGGTATCATGCCCCTTGGGCTAATTTTTGGAAACACTATGTTTATGCCTGTACAATGGACAAAATGGTGTAACAAAACTAAGCCGCAGCTACTGAAAAAACAGGAAAAAGCAAATGAACAAACAACAGTGGCTCCAGATAAACTGAGAGGAGCACAGGCCCCCCGGAGGGGACCTGGCTGACCTCCACAGAAGTACAGGGAACAATGCAAAAAGCAAGCACAAAAATAAAAGCAGAAAATATCTTATCTGATAGCAGAAGATGCAGGCAAGACTCAGCAAGCTTCCAAATGAACCAGGAACCACAATTGAGACAAGAACAATTGATCACCGGCAACCATCATGGGAGGGAACCTCCCTTATATCAGACCAGTCCGTGATCCCAGATTGCCATTCCTCGCTGAAAGGTTCAGTACTGTCAGTAACCACCAGAGGGAGCCTCTGCTCAGAAACCATTTTTAGCACATTCACAACACACTACATTATAAAATTCACATTCCAGGAAACAGAAGATCAGTTCCAAAAAGGAGGCACTTGTTGGGCATTGCCACTGTTTAGGCACATCAGGGGCTGTGCAAACACGACGATGTCCACAGACCATTCCATCAAAGTCCGTATTCCAAATAGTCACTACTTACCATCCAAGCCAAGATGTGCCTCCAAACATTAGTTTTCTCCCAGATATGGGGTATCAGCATACTCAGGAAAAAATTACACAACAACTTTTGGGGTCCAATTTCTCCTGTTACACTTGTGAAAATAAAAAATTGGGGGCTAAAAGATCATTTTTGTGGAAAAAAATATGATTTTTTTATTTTCACGGCTCTACATTTTAAACTTCTGTGAATTCTCTCACCACACATGTAGATAAGTTCCTTGGGGTCTTATTTCCAAAATGTGGTCACTTGTGGGGGTTTCCACTGTTTAGGCACATCAGGGGCTCTCCAAACGTGACATGTCGTCCGATCTCAATTCCAGATAATTTTGTATTGAAAAAGTCAAACGGCGCTCCTTTGCTTCCAAGCTCTGCCATGCGCCTAAAAAGTGGGTTTTCCCTATTTATGGGGTATCGGCATGTTCAAGAGAAATTGCATTACAAATTTGGGGGTTCACTTTTTCCTTTTACCCTTGTAAAAATTTTAAAAAATTAGCCTAAAGTTAAATTTTAGTAAAAAAAAGTAAAATATAATTTTTTTTTCCTTTCACATTCCATTAACTCCTGTGAAGCACCTGAAGGGTTAATAAACTTCTTGAATGTGGTTTTAAGCACCTTGAGGGGTGCAGTTTTTAGAATGGTTTCACTTTTGGGTATTTTCTATTATATAGACCCCTCAAAGTGACTTCAAATGTGAGGTAGTCCCTAAAAATGGTTTTGTAAATTTTGGTATAAAAATGAGGAACTGCTGTTCAATTTTTAACCCTTATAACTTCCTAACAAAAAAAAAAAATTATTTCAAAATATTGTGCTGATGTAAAGTAGACATGTGGGAAATGTATGAACTACCGTATTTTGTCTGACATGACACTCTGATTTGACTAAAAATTCAGTTTGAAAATTGCAAAATTTTCAAAATTTTTGCCAAATTTCCATGCTTTACACAAATAAATTCAAGTCATATTGAAGAAATTTTACCACTAATATGAAGTACAATATGTCACAAGAAACATTCTGAGAATCAGTGAATCCATTAAAGCGTTCTAGAGTTACTACCTCATAATGTGACAGTGGTCAGAATTGTAAAAATTTGTCTGGTCATTAACGTGCAAACCACCTTCGGGGGTAAAGGGGTTAAAACTTAAAAGCAGCCAATATTGCTTTGGAATACTACCTATTCAAAATAATTCTATTTGTGTTTATTTTATCAAATATTGAAGAACATAATAATCATAATAATAATAACATAATAAATCACACTCTCCCCATAAATAAAAAACATTTTTATTTATATTTTTTTGTATCTTTTTTAAATAGGGAATAGAAAAAAGTATAAACCTCATATAGGACACTGTTCCAATCTTACCAATCCATAAAATTACTATCAAGCATGGTATGAAAAAAAAAATCAGAATTGTAATTTTCTTCATATCGTCCCCTAAAAGAATGTAGTAAACTTCAAACAATACAGTACAAGCCATCCTGCAAAATTCAAGTCCTTTCACTCGGAAAAATTATTAAAACAAAAAATATATAAGTAGTCTAATTTTTCTCTATTAGGTCATAATCTATTAGGTGATATCTATATTAGTGGGCAGCTGGTATTCAATATAAACATTGTTTTAACTTTTTGTTCTGGGGAAAAGTATGATAACTACAATACAAGATTTTTATTGCTTTTTTCTGAACATTTTTTGCAAAAAATGTTTTTGTTTTGGTACAATTTCATTTCACATTTTTTTCAACCAATAATAATAATAATAATAATCTTTATTTATATAGCGCCAACATATTCCGCAGCGCTTTACAGTTTAACAGTTTCAAAACATAAGTCATAAGTAACAACGTTAACAATACAATAATTAAAGCAAAATAAGTCTACCCTGCTCGTGAGAGCTTACAATCTACAATGAGGTGGGGGAGTACAAAGTACAGGTGTGTATATACAATGGTGCATTTACAATGATGGTCCAGCCATCTTGAGGGAGTGAGGGATGGATGGAGATAGTGAATGGGCTACACATACACACTTAAACATAGAACGACTTTGATTAGTGAATGTGATAGGCCACTCTGAACAAATGTGTTTTGAGGGAGCGCCTGAAACCATGCAAATTGTGGATAGTCCTAATTTCTTGGGGTACAGCATTCCAGAGGATTGGCGCAGCGCGGGAGAAGTCTTGGAGTCGGGAGTGGGAGGTACGGATTAGTGCAGAGGTTAGTCGAAAGTCGTTTGCAGAGCGCAGCAGTCGGTTAGGCCGATAGATAGAAATGAGAGAGGAGATGTAGGGGGGTGCTGCACTGTGGAGAGCTTTGTGGGTGAGAACCAGTACTTTGAATTGGATCCTATAATTAATGGGCAGCCAGTGTAAGGACTGGCGAAGAGCGGACGCGTCCGAGTACCGATTAGCCAGATGGATGACCCTGGCTGCTGCATTAAGGATGGACTGGAGAGGGGATAGTCGAGTAATGGGGAGGCCAAGTAATAGAGCGTTGCAGTAGTCCAGGCGGGAGTGGATCAATGCTACAGTGAGGGTTTTTTGTTGTTTCCATGGTGAGAAAAGGGCGGATTCTAGAGATGTTCTTTAGGTGTAGACGGCAAGAGCGGGCAAGAGATTGTATATGGAAGGTGAAGGAGAGATTGGTGTCAAACATAACACCCAGACAGCGAGCCTGCTGCCAGGTGTTATTATGGTGCCACCCAAGAGAGGGAAATGTCAGATTTAGGGAGGTTAGTAGACGGCGGGAGCAGAAGGAGTTCAGTCTTGGAGAGGTTAAGTTTCAGATAGAGAGCGGACATGATGTTGGAGACTGCGGACAGACAGTCGGTGGCGTTCTGTAGAACAGCGGGGGTAAGGTCGGGGGATGACGTGTATAGTTGTCTGTCATCAGCATAAAGATGGCACTGAAAGCCAAATCTGCTGATGGTCTGTCCAATTGGGGCCGTGTAGAGAGAGAAGAGAAGGGGGCCAAGGACTGAGGCCTGGGGTACACGACAGTGAGAGGAAGAGGAGATGATGTGGAGCCAGAGAACGAAACACTGAAGGAGGCGGTCAGAAAGATAGGAAGAGAACCAGGAGAGAACAGTGTCCTTAATACTAGTGACTGGAGCCTAGACAGTAGGAGACAGTGGTCAACAGTGTCGAAAGCTGCAGAAAGGTCGAGTAGAATGAGCAGAGAGTGGTCGCCGTTACGTTTTGCTGTCAGAAGGTCATTGGTCACTTTGATGAGTGCAGTTTCAGTCGAATGTAGGGGGCGGAAGCCGGACTGTGAAGGGTCTAGGAGGGAGTGAGTGGAGAGGTAACGGGTAAGGCGGAGTAGACTAGGCGCTCCAAAGTTTAGAGATGAAGGGGAGATAGAACCAATAGAGCTTTATGTGTTTTTTTGTGAATGACTGGTTGTTTTTATGGGATTAATTTGATCACTTTTTAGTCTTTTTCTAGGATGCATGATTAAATGCGTTTGTTTTTCTTAGAGAAGTCACCTTCATAAAATATTTATTTTACCGTTTAGGTCATTTGGGGAAAGCAGCACTATCAAATATGTATAACCTAGAATAAGAGCAGTGCAAAGGAACACTGCAGTAAGCAAATAAATAGTAACACATGTAATAAAAACATAGGGTACTTAGTTTACTTTTTTTTTTTATAAAGAAAAACGAAAAAGTCATCCCACTGCAACTAGGTGTACTCAATTAGGATGGTACAATATCTCACTTCGTTATGTGTCAACAGACCTCAAAACAGATGGGGCAAAGCAAAGTTTAGATTTTTTCCCATCATATAAATAGAAAAAATTTCATGCATGTTTGTGCTTACCATAATTAGACTGACCTGGACAATCAGGTTTCAAGGTAATTTTTACTGCACAATGAATGGCGTAAATACAAAACCCTAAAAAACAATGGTGGAATTGCATTTTTTTCACCATTTCATCCTGCATTTCATTACATTTATTCCATGGCGCTTTACATGTGAAAA
>JARQOD010000005.1:433231928-433272453 GCA_033576555.1 Oophaga sylvatica | reverse complement strand
TTTTACTGCAAGACATAAGTATTTAATCACCTACCAACCAGCAAGAATTCTGGCTCTCACAGACCTATTAGTTAAAAAGCCCTCCTACTCTGCACTCATGACCTGTATTAATTGCACCTGTTTGAACTTGTTTACCTGCATAAAAGACACCTGTCCACACAATAAACCACACTCCAACCTCTTCACCATGGCCAAGAACAAAGACAAAGAGCTGTCTAAGGACACCAGGGACAAAACTGTAGATCTGTACAAAGTTAGGATGGGCTACAAGACAATAGGCAAGTAGATTGGTGAGAAGGCAACAACTGTTGGCACATTTATTAGAAAATTGAACAAACAAGAAGACCGTCACTCTTCCTCGATCTGGGGCTTCATGCAAGATCTCACTTCATGGGCAAAGATGATTCTGAGAAAGGTCAGGAATCAGCTCAGAACTACACTGGAGGAGCTGGTCAATGACAGTAGAGGCCACAGTCTCAAACATTACCCTTAGTAACACTACGCCGTCATGGGATTAAAATCCTGCAGGGCATTAAAGGTCCCCTTGCTCACGCCAGAACATGTCCAGGCTTGTTTGACAAACTTCAATCTGGATGACCCAAAGGAGGCAAGGGAGAAGGTCATGTGGTCGTGTTTTGGTGGAAGAAAGATGAGTACAACCTCAAGAAAAACATCCCAACAGTGAAGCATGGTGGGGGAAACATCATACTTGGAGGGTGTTTTCTGTAAAGGGGACATGACGACTGCACCGTATTGAAGGGAGGATGGACTGGGTCATGTATCGCGAGATTTTGGCCAACAACCTCCTTCCCTCAGTAAGAGAATTGAAGATGGGTCACGGCTGGGTCTTTCAGCATGACAACGACCCGAAACACACAGCCAGGACAACTAAAGGCACTGTCACACTTAGCGATCGCACCAGCGATCACGACAACGACACGACCTGGCGAGATCGCTAGTGCGATCGCTATGTGGTCGCTAGTTAGCTTCCAAACACATCTCATCAGCGATCTGTATAACGACCTCTGCGGTCGTTGGGAAAACCTAGTCCCACCTGCGACGCTGGTGAAGTCGTTCATAAAGGGTGTCACACTCAGCGATTCAGGTTCACCAGTGAGACACCAACGACCAAAAAACGGCTCAGATTGTTCATAAGCGATCAGCGACATCTCAGCAGGGGCCACATCGCTGCTACATGTCACACACAGCTGCGTCGCCAGCGAGATCGCTACTGCGTCATAAAATCGGTGACGCATTAGCGATCTCGTTAGCGATCTTGTTTAGTGTGACAGTACCTTAAGGCATGGCTCCGCAAGAAGCATTTTAAAAAGGTCCTAGAGTGGCCTAGCCAGTCTCCAGAACTGAACCCAATAGAAAATCTTTGGAAGAAGCTGAAACGCAATGTTGCCCCTGAAAGATCTGGAGAAGATCTGTATTGAGGAGTAGGCCAAAATCCCTGCTGCAGTGCCTGCAAACCTGGTCAAAAACAACAGGAAACGTCTGACCTCTAATTGTAAACAAAGGTTTCTGTACCAAAATATTAAGTGCTCGCTTTCATTGTATCTAATACTTATTTCTTACACTAAAGTACTAATTATGTAAAAAATCATACAGTGTGATTTTCTGGATTTTTTTTTAAAGATTCTGTCACTATTGATGTGTACCTATGATAAAAATTACAGATCTCTGCAAGTTTTCCCACCTACAAAGAATGTAAAGTCAGCAATGTATCAAATGCTTATTTTCCCCACTGTATGTAGTGTAGTATAAATGCGGTACTATACTCATCGACTGCCATCTTCCCTGGTCTCCATCATCGCTCCAGTTCCTTCTATTTTGACTCGCCTGATCACACTAGCTTCCGTGTATGACCTGGAAGCCGCTATTACAATGTAAGTCTATGGAGCATCAGAATGCAAATACACTACACTAAATGTACATTTATACAAGTTCAGGCAATGACAAGTTGTGGGAAGGCTTCCTTAAATAAAAATTAATAAGTTATAAGTATTTAAATATATAAAAAAAATGTATGTGGCCAAAATCATAAAAGCACCTTTAAGTTCATTTTGCCTCATTTTCTGTACTTTCAATAGTTTCATTCTATCCAGTGCAATTACCAATTACTGTAATTGGTATGACAGTGGGCAAAATCATTGATTTGGATATCAAACAGTAATATATGAGGCAGCAGTACTTGTGCATATATGTAAGGCAGTCTTTAGAGTTTGATGAAGGCATTGTCCTGGGTCTGCTTCTGCACAGTGTCACTGAGAGGAAAGACCATGGAGATGGCCAGATCCACAATGCCTTGGCAAAGTTCTGCATAAAGCTTCCTGGAAGTAAAAAACAAAAATACAGATATTACAAACACTTGTGTTCTCCACTACATTCCTTAATGTTATGGTAAAAAATCAGTTGCATGGCAGAATGGACCAGTCATTTCTTTTGAAATCAGAAGTGATAAAAGAAGCTCAAAAAGACTGAACATGCAACAGTCGTGGCCAAAAGTGTTGGCACGCTTAAAATATTTCCAGAAAAATTAAGTACCATATTTTTGGACTATAAGACGCATCGGACCATAAGACACACCTGTTTTAGAGGAGGAAATTAGAAGAAATTGAAGCAAAAAATATGGTCAATTCTCCATTAATATGAACGTTTTCTAAAAATTGCGAACGCCAAACTTATGGCGGATCCGTCAAAAAAACGGATCCAACGGACGACCATCCGTCAAAATCCGCCACTAATGCAAATCAATGGGAAAAAAGCGGATCCGCCAAAAAAAAAAAAAATGGTGGATCTGCTTTTTTCACACTTTGGCGGATTTTGACTGATGTCGCACGACTGAAGTGTGAAAGAGGTCTTATCCTTTTACAAAGGCAGAAATGAGGGAAATGTTATTTATTAAAAAAATTTTATAGTGTGATATGACTCTGGATTAATGGGATAATCAAAGTTTGAAAATTGCTCTATTTTTAATTTGTCAAATTTCATATATATTTTTTATAAATAAACGAAAAACATAATAACCTAAATTTAGCATCATAAAGTACGCGTCACGAAAAAATGAGTGGGATAAATGTTGAAGCATTCCAGAGTTTTTACTACATAAAGCGACAAGTCAGATTTTTTAAAACAGGTCTGGTCACTAAGGGATTAAAGTGCACCTCACTTGTATCCTGCATTTTTGACCATTTGTCCCTTCTACAGGCTCCATCTCTAATTTTCATATGACACTGAGCTACTGTGTGGAGGCTAGCAGCTGTTTGCCCCATAGTACACACAGAGGTATGTTTGCACTTCTTTTTTGTAGCACATAGACTGAGTCAGCAGCAAGGAAAATATTACTCAGCAGTATTCATCTCAGTGACTCTGAATCCAGCATCGACGTGAAATATATTTGCTGAAAGTGGCACCTCAATCTGCCTGGTGACCTACAGTGCCGAGTGCTCTTCACTCCTCCCCTCTTCATATATTTAACAGGCTATGTAACCTGACCTGTGTTTTGCTTTGACCAAAATTGGTCTTGGCAAAATGTTTTGCTTTAACCAAGATTGATTTAAGCGGTTTTTCAGAGTGGATGGAGAGTGCAGGAAGCGGGGAATAAGTGGCTCATAAGTGGAGAAAGTAGCAGATTGCTCCGATAAGATATATTACAAAGGTTACTTATTTTGACATACACCGTTTTCAGCAAAGTTTGGTAAATGACAGCGACTATTTAAAGTTGCAAAAGGCATTGAACTAGATCAGAGTCTGGGAAGCCACAGAAAGATGTTGTGTTGTGGGAAAACCAATGAACACTAGTATGCATTAACTAGAAATAAAAATACCCTCTTTTTAAGGTGCTGCAAAATCAAAGGCGTTTGCTGCATTAAATCACTCCCTTAAATCCCCACATAGGGTTTCATAATCTAAATTCTCCATTTGCAACTGTGGTATGATTAACTTACTGTGCACAGGCAGGGGCCCCATTGACTTCAAGTAACCAGACATTCAAATCTTCATCAACCATGAAATCAAAGCCAAAGAGCTGGAAACTCTGGTAGGGTAAATGCTTCGTACTGATTGCAGGTTCTATACAAGTCAGACAGATCCTAAATGGCATAAGAATTATACATGAATTACAGCAATATTGGCGGCAGCCAGCATTGGATGGAGATTGTAACATATACAATATAGAAAAGGTGAGCCTTGTAGTGCTTGTAATGTGTTCACACCCCCACCGGCTTATAGCTCACATCAGGCTGCAGCATGTAACCTAGAAATAACACTGCAAAAACACCAGGACAAGTGACAAAAACGTAACACTTCAGAAAGTGCTACGTTTGGGTCTACACATTCTCAGAAAAAAAAAAATTACATCTATAAATTCTGAGTTAACAAACATGTAGCATTTACATATATGTCTGAAAAAAGTATCCATCATTACATTCAGGGAAGAATTCCAGCAGGGGATTCCCAAGGGCAGGACTCCTCAATAAAGGATTTTTTCATTTTTTTTTCTGTGATGTTATTTATTCTCAAATAAATGCCAGAGCCTGATATAATGGTTTTCAGGTCTTTTAAACTTAAAGGTTGTCCCCTTTTAAGACAATCTTGTGACTGGTTGGAAAAAAAAAAAAAAAAAACCTTGCTGTGCTGTACTTACCTTGATCCACTGTCGAGTTCTTGCTCCCGCTGTCTGGCAATGGCACCGAATAATTTTAACAGCACAGCAGCCAATCAGTGAGCTCTGCCCGCGTAGAGGGAACCGCCCCCACCCCCCTTCAGTGCATTTAAACTGACCAATAGGCAGCTGTGTCGCAGCAAGTGCCAGACACTGGAAGCAGTGACGGAAAGTAGTCTGCATCCAGGGAAGGCAAATACAGACTTTTGCTATTTAACAAACTGCAGATAGGGCAAAACATGACAAAGAATGAGAGACAGGGTTCAGAGTGGAGAAGCAGTGCTGGTCTGGAAGGCAAGTATACATTTCTTATTTTATGTAGGACTCTGGGAAATTCATAAGGGGATGTCCACTACTTTAACAATATAAAGAATTTCCCTTATTGTTTTCCATCTCTTCTTTTAACCCAATCTCTATAATTCGCTGCAAGTGTCTATCAGCCTCCTCCACTGCACACAAGAAAAGAGTACTTCCACTTAATAGTAGGCTGATTGACAGGTCTGTTCTCAAAGAGGATTGCAATAACAAATGAGCAGAGAGTCACTAAGGTTGACCCAGTATAACAATGAATGTATTAACCGCAAAAGGACCAGGTAAGTTTTCGCTTTAGGGCTCATACTTACATGCAAGAAACTCGATGAGTCTCGCAGGTCAATACCCGGCACTCGGATCGGAGCATTTAACTGCATAGAAATACATGCTGCTGAACGATCCAAGTGCCAGCGGCAGTGCCGGGTATTGATGTGTGAGACTTGTCCGAGTTTCTTGCATGTGAGTATGAGCCCTTAGTTTTTTTCCTCTGTTTCTCCAAGAGCAATAACATTCATTTTTCCAGTGTTATAGCCATATGAATGAGGTCTTGCTTTTTGTGGGATTAGTTGTACTTTTGAATGACACCATTTTTTCATTCAATGTACTGGAGAAAAAAAATCCTAGTTTTTATGGTGCGCTTTGTGCAGTAAAATGACTTTCCTATATAAAATTCTACAAGTCAGTACTGTTACAGCAATACAAAATATTTTTTAAAGTATGGTAAGTATTGAAAACATTTGTAAAAAAGAAATTTTGCTTGTGTCACCAAGCGTTGAATCATGGTTCCCCATGTCGCTCCTCGAGTCTCGTAATGTTTTCTATTTGTTCGGTTGACGTAGCTCTGGGAGAGCTACTATAGATCCCAATATGACGTTTTGACTGCTTCTACATTACTTAGTGAAGTTTTTTTCCACTCTCACAGTTTATACCAATCATGATTATCATTTATGAAAATATAAAATACTTTTACAGACGTGGAAGTACCACATTTAATATCTTTATTTATAATGAAAAAAGGGGGCAGATTCAAATATTTATAATTTTTACAGATTTTTTTTCTAGTCCCTTTTGAGGACTTGAGGCTGCGTTTGTTTGATTGCTAATACTATAAACTGTATTACAGTATGTAGTAAAAAATCAAGGTCTCTTATGAAAGAGTCACGGGTCTTCAGTAGACCCCCAGCTGTGATGGCAATCTATCAGCACCCGACGCCACATATAACAGCAGATAACAGCTGAATAACACAGCCATCCTCAGCTGGGAATGGTGTGGGTTCCTTGCCCGAGCCTGCTCCATACACCCACTCTCGACATGAAGAATGCTGGGAAGAGGATTATATCCCCTACATATTTGTGAAAATAAAAATAAAGGTGCATAAAAACAATAATTACCAATGGATCAAAAGTAAATACAATGATAAGTATGTGAACTTGTGTTAGTGGCCACTTATAACTACAAGGCAGATACCTTATTATTTGCTTTATCTGCCAAAGGATGCTGTTCTCTAAATTGATATTTAAGGACGTCATAAGGTACTGATTGAACTCTTCAAAGAACATCTCATTTCCTTCTTCGTATCTCCCATAGTTTTTTGAATGCTCCTTCTGGATGCAGTGATTAGTTAAGTGACTTGTCATGTCTTCAAAGTCAGAGTCATTGTACGGTTCAGACGACGTTCTCAAGACTCCCTCACGATACAGGAAAATGTTATACTGATTATCCACAAGGACCCAGCTCCTGAAAGACATTAATACTGTAACAATACAGATGTACCTGTCAATCCCACCTTTAGCAGCGTAAGGATCTTTAAAGTATATTGTCACTAAAATGCCGGACCATTTCAGAGAAAAGTATATATCTGTCTATAATTGTGCAGCCAGGCTCTATGGTTTGGGCAGCATGAATCAGGTGACTCGATCCCTTATAGATTAAACTGAAAAAGTCACAGGTGACTATCAGTCTAATGACAAAGTGATCCTAGGACCCTGTCTGATGTGCTGATAGCATTCATTTTGGGATACTGGAAAAAAAAACAAATTAAGGCAACACTATAAACAATTAACAATATAATTTAATCTAAAATGAATATGATTAAAATAGAAGAACAATAAGGAGACCCCTTCACCTGATATCAAATTTGCGATGTCCTGGTTCTAAGAGCAGTGGGTTTTCTAGGTACTTCTGGATCACATGAACTTGACCTTGGTTGTCAATGAAGTCTAGGAGTTGTGCAGCATCAGAGGATATAAGAATTCCTTCTCCTGCAAGAGAAGCAGAAAATCAAGGTCTTGTCAGAACAGAACACCATAATGCTAAAAAGTAGCAAACACAGAAGTTTAAATAAAGAAATCAAAATTTTCATGACTATTGGAAGTTTATATAGCAGGCTACTTGCTTTAGCAAGAAAAAAAAAAAAAACATAGAAAAAGTAGATTTTTGTGTACTCACCGTAAAATCCTTTTCTCCGAGACACTCATTGGGGGACACACAGACCTTGGGTATATGCTGCTGCCACTAGGAGGACACTAAGCAAATCATTAAGCACAAAAGATTAGCTCCTCCTCCTGCAGTATATACCTCCTGTTGGCTCACTCATGAACCAGTTCGGTACCAAAGCAGTAGGAGCTCATACCAATAATGCAATATGTCAACAAATCAAAATAGATAAATGTAAATAAACAACGAGGCTTTGAACTCAAAAAGGGTGGGAGCTGTGTCCCCCAAGGAGTGTCTCGGAGAAAAGGATTTTACGGTGAGTACACAAAAATCTACTTTTCTCCTTCGCCTCATTGGGGGACACACAGACCTTGGGACGTCCCAAAGCAGTCTCTGGGTGGGCAGCCATCAACCGATGGAGCCTCGTAAAACTTATGCATAAAATAAAAAACGCATAACTAGTCAATATACAACTTACAGATGCGCAACAGCTGATTGCAGAATCTTTCTGCCAAACGCCGCATCTGAAGAAACCTGAGCATGAATTTGATAATGCTTGACAAAAGTATGAAGACTGGACCAAGTCGCAGCCTTGCACACTTGCTGTGCCGAAGCCTGGTGCCTAATGGCCCAGGAGGCCCCCACAGATAGAGTGGAGTGTGCCTTAATCCCAGCCGGGATAGGCTGACCTTTAACACATATGCCTCTTGGATCGCAGAGCGAATCCATCTGGCTAACGTGGCCTTTGAAGCAGGAAGACCCTGTCTGCGACCTTCTGGAAGTACAAACAGAGCGTCCGATTTTCGGAAAGGTGCAGTTCTCGAAATATATCTTCGGAGAGCTCTCACCAAATCCAAAGTGTGTAGAGCTTTTTCAGTACGGTGAACCGGCGCCGGACAAAATGAAGGCAAAACTATCTCCTCATTGATATGAAAATCTGAAACGACCTTAGGCGTGAAAGAAGGAGAAGTTCTAAGAACTACCTTGTCCTGGTGAAAAATAAGGAAAGGAGACTTACAAGATAAGGCTGCCAACTCTGATACCCGTCTGATAGAGGTAATCGCCACTAGGAAGACAACCTTCCAGGAGAGAAGCGATAAGGACACCTCTGACAAAGGTTCGAAAGGTGATTCCTGTAAAGCACTGAGGACCAGATTAAGATCCCAAGGCTCTAAAGGCCTCTTGTAAGGAGGAACAAGATGTGATACTCCCTGGATAAAAGTCCTGACCTGAGGCTTAACTGCGATCCGCCGTTGAAAAAGGACGGACAAAAGCAGAAATCTGTCCCTTGAGGGAAGAAAGAGCTAACCCCGAATCCATTCCTGTTTGAAGAAACTCTAGAATGGCAGGGATAGAAAAAACAAAAAGGGGAACGACCTTTATCCTTACACCAGGAAAAAAATGTCTTCCAGACCCGATGATAAATGCGGGCGGAAGCCGGTTTTCTGGCATTAACCATTGTTGAAACAACCTTGTGAGAGAAACCAGCCTGACCTAAGATCCAGGCTTCAACGGCCCTACCATCAAATTCAGAACCCTCGAATTGTGATGGTAAATTGGATGCTATGACAGAAGATCCGGATGATCGGGTGGAACGTCTGCGACTAGCCGTACTAGTTTTGCCTACCACGGGTGGCAAGACTAGTACGGAGCGACCAGAATGAGAGGAACACCCTCCGCCTTGTCCCTCCGAATCACCCTGTGGATTAACGGAAGGAGTGGGGAGATGTAAGGAAGGTGAAATTGATTTCAAGGGAGAACTAATGCATCCAAGCCGATGGCTAATGGATTGCGGAATTGACTTATGAAAATCTGAACCCTGGCATTCAATCTGCATGCCATGAGATTCACATCCTGTATTTGCCGATATTGGCAAATGACCTGTTCTAGAAGAAAAGTCTCTGGAAGAGACCCTCGACTTTGAGTCATGCAATGGAGGAACGCTACTCCCCATCCGAGGAGATTTAAAGACGCGGGACTCCTGTCCCAAAACAAAATTAGTTCCAACTGGAGAAAAAGAAGGTGAAACTGAGCGAATGGTACCACCATTTTTCTCAGGATCTGCACTGCACTCCATAGAAAATGCAATTGGCCTAGAAACAACAAAAGATTTCTCCGTCTCAGAGAAATGATCTTCTCTAGAGGGAGAACTAGCAACCCTCTGAAGGTATCCTTGGACCTGGGGGGACGTGACTGAAAAAGATATGTTGGGTGGAGGAATAAACCTTCGATCCTGTGGCTGGAGTGTACAAGATCGAGAACCCCTACCTCTTAAAACAAGCGTAGGCAGCCGCCTACCCTGCCTAAGTCCCTCGTCCCCGGCCAGGAGTCAGTGGAAGGACTGCTTTCGAACAGAGGAATTCCTATTCTCTGTCTGCGAGAATCTATTTTTCCAGAGTTGAGGGGACCTAGATGATGGTTGCGAGTCCCTGTTTCTGCGAGATGAACGGGGTGCTCGAGCCGAGGTCGAAGTGGCGACCAATTAAAAGAGCCACGAAATGGTCGGGAACGACCCTGGTATTGATACCGAAAAGATCGATTGATTCTGCGCTGTGGAAGAAATTTACTCTTGCCACCAGTGGCGTCAGAAATAATCTGATCAAGACGGTCTCCAAAGAGACGTCCTGGCAGATAGGGCAATGAAGTTAAAGTTCTCTTTGAAGCAGCGTCTGCACTCCACTCACGAAGCCATAGGGACCTCCGAATGGCGATAGCATTGGCGGCTGTGCTAGCAGCGCAATTAGCTGCATCTAGGGACGCATGAATCATGTAGTCACCTGCCCGAGTAATCTGATAGGCCAGATTACGTGCCTCGGGTGAAAGAGAGATATCGCCAGTTGTCTTAACTAAGTCCTCAACCCAAGCCACCATAGCCCTTGCTACCCAGGTGGCCGCAAAGGAGGGAAAGAGGGAAGCTCCGGCCGCTTCAAAAACAGATTTAGCAAGGTTGTCGATCTGTTTATCCGATTGGTTCCTAATGGATGAACTATCTGATACAGAGAGCAGGGTCTTTGAAGCTAAGCGAGATACTGGAGGATCTACTACAGGAGATTCAGACCACTCCTTCACTACAGTTGTTGAAAATGGATAACGAGCCTTCAGAGACTTCAGCCCTGAAAAACGTCTATCTGGACGCTCCCTATGTCCCTGAACAATCTCCGTGAATTCAGGGTGATTACTAAACACCCTGTGAACACGGTTAACTCTTTTGAAAGCGATAGGATGGCTTGGTTGAGACCCTGGTTCCTCCTCTAATTTGAGGATCTTATTAATTGCCACAATAAGAGAATCTAACGATTCCTGAAATTCTGGCGAGTTGGGATCATCACCAATGTCCGACTCGTATTCAGAATCATGATCCCTATGATATCTGGGGGAGAGGGAGCGAGAACGAGAGCTCGCCGATGCTGAACCGCTAGATGGATTGGGAGATATATGATAGCGGCGTTTTCCAGACGACCGCCTTGCGGACCTAGAAGGTCGGCCCCTGTCAGATAAATTCTCTCTAAATGCTACCGGCTCCCTTTCTGGAAAAAGGACGCCCTGAGTAGAAGTGGAACCGCGGAAGGAATCCAAAGCCCTTGTCAAAGAATCCATGGAGTGAGCCAGAAAATCTGGCCACCCTGAAGGACCAGGCTGTATAGGATCAGGAATAGGCAAGGACTCCTGAACCATTGTAGGGGGCTCCTGAGCGGGAGGAACACTGGGCTCTTGGGCACATGATGCACATAATTGAGACCCCCACATTGAAGGTAGTGAAGCGTTGCATGTAATGCAGGCAGTATACACCACAGTGTAGCCCTTGTTAGCCTTCTTTGCCTCCTTTGATTGCGACATCTTATTGCAATTTTAAGGGCCTGCTGCAGCAGAAGGGGTTAATCGCTGTGCCGACCCGGTCACAGCAAACACTCACCCAGGTCCTGTGTGCCCAAGCCAGGAAGATACTGCCGACTGCCAGCGCTGCTCCACAGAAAAGATGGTGCCCGAGATCTTATAGAAGCGCTTCTCGTGATACACGAGAAGCGTCAGAGGAAGTGGGAGGCGAGGGGGAGGGATCCGGAGAGAGACCCATGTGATCTAACGCTGGCCAATAGCGTTAGAGATGGGCGAGCCGTTCGGCCCGCCCCTTCCCCTGAGGCCTATCCCGGCCTGAAGCCGGGGACTAAATTTAAAAAATGCGGCCTACACCGGCCTGAAGCCGGGGCCTAAATTTTTCGTGGCCTACCCCGGAACCGAAGCCGGGGAGTAAATTTAAGGCCGCGGCGCGAATATAGCGCTAGCGGGCGGCGCACCTATGGCGCGGCGCAATACCGCTGCGGCCGCGATACAACGCCAAAGCGGTTTGCTGCGCCCTGAGACAAAGTCGCCCTCCAAATACACTTACTGCGGGGGCGAGGATAGAGACCGGAAGACTACCGCTTTTATGGCCATACCTTCAATCCACCATCCCCTTTCCTTAGGGGGGTGGAGAGGGGATCCTCATACGACCAGACCGCCAGCACTTCCAGGAGAGGAGAGCGGAACATCCACACCAGGTGCCACGTAAGTCCATCAACCACATCGTGGGATATCTCATGGGGAGAGCGGCCCATGTCAGGGAACTGTCGCCCCATGGTAGCGTGGCAGGAGGGATTCGTGGAGGCGACACTCGCACGATGCCGCCTGTTGTTGGTTTTTTTGGGAGATCGTGACTTTTCGTACAAGTCCCGTCGCCCATCCATGCGTGAAGTAAGAAAAAATAAAAAAATGTGAAGAAAATGGGGTCTGAGAGCAGACCCTAGTGCCTCCTACAGACACTAAGCAAGAACTGGTTCATGAGTGAGCCAACAGGAGGTATATACTGCAGGAGGAGGAGCTAATCTTTTGTGCTTAATGATTTGCTTAGTGTCCTCCTAGTGGCAGCAGCATATACCCAAGGTCTGTGTGTCCCCCAATGAGGCGAAGGAGAAAATCTGAAGCTCAGAAATATTGCAAAGAGGCTATGAAGTGGTAATGTGTCACCGCTGCTTCATCCATTACTATTGGTCTGCGGTAATACTAATATGCAAGTGTGACTACCTGTCCCACAGACAGTAGCTGAAGTTCTGGAAATGCATGTGCACTACCGCTCCATTCACACAGTGACTTTGGGATGCCTGTTCATAATCATGATCTGTAGACGTCCAAATGGAGCGCCCTCCCAAGAATCATGCAACTATGAGGTTACATGTTGTTCATGGAAAAAATCTATTAGGTTGTGTGTACACGGTGCGTTTTTGATGCATTTTTGCAGCGTTTTTTCCATGCGGAAACGGGCCAACAACGCTATAGAATCCTTATGCAAGCTACTTCAATGACAATTCTGACGTGTTGTGCGCATGAACAGTAAATTTCTTTTGAGTATTTGCAGTGCGTGTTTTTCTGCAGCATGTCAATTCTCTGTGTGTTTCTGCAGCGTTTTTCACCCATTGACTTCAATTGAGTCAGTCAAATCTGCAGCAAAAACGCAGATATAAAAAGGTTTGCGGATTTGCTGCATTTTCACATACTTCCTAAGCGTGGGAAACACCGGTGCAGAGATTCTTATCGGCGGTAACGCTACAGCCGGTAAGACCGTTGGTCAGCGTGACCCTGCAGCTATGACTATGACCCGAAGTGGTGACCTGAGGGAAAAAGCTTACCACAGGTCAGCAGGCATGGGTTGATGAGACTACTGCTCCCATAGGGCTATGTCTGCTGTCACTGATAACAGTGATGACAGGAACCGCTGATTGGAGACGTAGTCTCAGCCGGCGCCTGTGCTCACAGTTTAAAAAAAAAAAAAAAAACCCACACACATTATACATGCCTAACAAAGCCCCGATGCCCTCGTCTCCTAGAAAAAAAAGTAAAACAATAAACCACCATATACTCACCTGTCCGCCGTAGTCTACGTTATCCAGAGTGTCCCACGGCATTATCACATGTAGAACAGTCACATCGGGAGATGTAACTTCTTTGTCTGGCGATACACTGACAGGAGGAAATCGCTCCTGCGGTGTATCACTGAGCTGCCGTGAGAGTTCACCGGAGTTCATCAGCTGATCAGATCTGATGCGCTCACTTACGCACCGCTGCATGAGAACTTTCTCACGGCAGCTCAGTGATAATCGCTACCACAGTACCTCCTGTCAGTGTATTGCAGCCTGTCTTTGAGAGCAATCACATCAGTGACTACTCTCAAAGTCATCAGGATCATCGTGGGAAATTATGGATTATCTTCTCTGCGGACAGGTGAGGAATATTGTGGTTTATTATTTTATTTTTGTTGCAGGAGACATTGGCTTCAGTGGATTAGGAGTTTGAAGAATATGGTTTAATTTAGATTCAATAAAGGAGTCGGTGTCATTATTTCAAATAAAGAACTTTATGCTGGGTGTCTTGTGTTTTTTTTTATACAATATCACTATGGGGTTACTAATGGATAGGTGACTTATAGATGACTCTCCATTACTAACCTGTGGGCTTGATGTCACCTGACAATAAAAAAGGTGACATCAACCCCACAAATATCAACCCCACTTGCCATCACTACAGCGCAAGTGGGAAGAGCAAAGGCTAAGCGCCAGATTTGGCGCATCTTATAGATGCGTCTTTTCTTGGGTGGCTGAATGCTGATGTTTTTAGTCTGGGACGTGGCCAATATCCATTACTCCTTCCTAGGCTATTAATATCAGCCAGCAGTTGTCTGCCTAGCCTTTGCTGGTTAGATTTAATAGGGGGACCCTATGGCATTTTTTTTCGGGGTCCCCAAGTAAACTAGCCAGTAAACGTTAAGAAAACAGCTGTGAGAGGATATTAATAGCCTGGAACCTTTAAGGCTTTTGGCTCTTTCCCACAATATTAAAATCAGCCCTCAGCTTTCCCTCTGCTGGTTACTGAAATTGTATGGGTAGCCACGCAAATTTTAAAGAGAAAAAAAAAAATAAGGTTACAGCCTATGTACACTCGTTCTGTTACCGCGCCTACATAGGCTGGTCACAATGTGTGTGTTGTTTCTGTGTTGTGTTACATTATCGGGTCTATGTAAGATGTAGTGGATTTTCATGGTTCCTGCACAACTTTTCCCATTACTAAAGGGTATGCCACACTAAACAACATCGCTAACGGGATCGCTAAAAAACGTCCCTATTTAGCGATCCCGTTAGCGATGTTGTAGTGTGCGGCAGCTGCCAGCAAGAGCTTCCTGCTGTGATCTCGCTCGTCGCTGGAATCGCTCCGGACCCTATTTCATCGTCGCGCTCCCGCTGGGTAAGTATTATCGCTGAGTGTGGCACCTTTTCTTAGCGATTTAGCGGTACTTTTGTACCGCTAAAGTCGTTAAGGAGATCGCTAACCGCGATAGCGTCCTTAACGATATCGCTAAGTTAAGCCGCACTCAGCGATATACAAACAATCCCGCTAGCGATCTCATTAGTATGCGACGCTAACGAGATCGCTAGCGGGATTGTGTAGTGTGGCAGTACCTTAAGCCTAGGGCTTAAGCCCCCGTCTCACATCGCTGCCGAGTCTCTAGTTTTGTGACGCAACAGCGATCTCCCCAGCGATATCGCTGTGTGTGACATTCAGCGACGATCAGCCCCCCTGCTGGGTATCGCTGATCGTCGCTGAATGTCCTGGACATTTTTTTGATCGCTGGTCTCCCGCATCGCTGGAAACCCGACGTGTACCTTGGTTACCAGCTCCCTGCATCAGGGCGCTGGTATCCAACGTACACTGCTGGTAACTAAGCGACGTTACCCGCAGTGTTGCTATGCTGATCGCTGCCTGAGCTGCCTGTTTGGCAGCTCAGCAGCGATCATGTAGCGACACACCAGTGATCCTGATCGTTGTCGGGATTGCTGGTGTATCGCTATGTGAGACGCGGGCTTTAGTGTCAATGACAGCTGCTGACATCAAGCCCTAATACCATTACCCTGATGCCACTGCATCAGCACAACAAAGGTGGTGTTAAACCAAGAAATTACATCACAAAACCTTTTTTTTTTTAAATATCTTTATTTAGCTCAAAAAAAAGCCTTCATTGCTGTACAAAAACCCATGCAAAAAACACATTTTTTTGCTGCCAAGAGATGCAGACATCTTGCAGATATTTCTGCAAGCAAATAATCAACGTGGCACATAGCCTTACAGTGGAATGGCTTCTTTTGGAAAAATTATATTCAATTTAGACTGCAGCAGTGGTAAAGTTGAACACACCGAAGAGTCATGCAAAGGTATTTCCTGCATTCTGCCTACCTTTAATATCCATATTTAAAGGTGACTATATATAGTAGATTAAAAGTAAAAAGCGGACATTCTTAATTAAACACTGTTCAGCATTTTATCAGAATATTTCTACATCAGATGTATTACATGCACATCAGGTTCAACATGACTACACTCCACTAACATTTAAAATCCACTTCTACTAGTAAAAGGCAAGGAGTACAGCTTGAAAATAACCTGTCATCAGGTTTCATTGTTCCAAGTGGCCACTGGTGTGTTACTACTTTAAGCCCCTTGTAAAGGTAGGTTTAATTTACCACCACAGCCCAGGATACCTGTAACACTAGCCATTATCACTGTAGTACACTATAAAGCAATGCCCCCCCCCCTACACCAAGAGGTCAAGTAGTCAGATGGTCGGCCCAGAGCATCCTGCCCCCTCACCTTGAATGATTGGAAGGTCATCATGAATTTTGTGCTTGCTCTGTTGACTCAAAGACTGGCGCACTTCACCCATCCCTCCCTCACTTCAGCTAAGTAGGTGTGAAATGAGGTCCAAGTGTGTCTTCACCATGCTAAACCAACGAGAAATCATTTTCTACAGCTTCTTCACAGGTACCATTAGAAGGATAATTGGGAAGAGAATAGAAAGCTGTACATCTAAAAACTAATAAGAAGACTTGCTTCAACTACTGTGAACACCAAGCTTATATTAACCCCTTCATGACCCAGCCTATTTTGACCTTAAAGACCTTGCCATTTTTTGCAATTCTGACCAGTGTCCCTTTATGAGGTAATAACTCAGTAAACGCTTCAACGAATCCTAGCGATTCTGTTTTTTCGTGACATATTGGGCTTCAGGTTAGTGGTAAATTTAGGTCGATAACTTTTGCGTTTATTTGTGAAAAAAATGGAAATTTGGCGAAAATTTTGAAAATTTCGCAATTTTCTAATTTAGAATTTTTATTCTGTTAAACCAGAGAGTTATGTGACACAAAATAGTTAATAAATAACATTTCCCACATGTCTACTTTATATCAGCAAAATTTTGGAACAAATTTTTTTTTTGTTAGGAAGTTAAGGGTTAAAAGTTGACCAGTCGATTTCTCATTTTTACAACAAAATTTACAAAGCCATATTTTTTAGGAACCACCTAACATTTGAAGTCACTTTGAGGTGTCTATATGGCAGAAAATACCCAAACGTGACACCATTCTAAAAACTGCACCCCTCTAGCTACTCAAAACTACATTCAAGAAGATTATTAACCCTTCAGGTGCTTCACAGGAACTAAAGCAACGTGGAAGGAAAAAATGGACATTTTAATTTTTCCAACAAAAATTTTCTTTTAGCATCAATTTTTTCATTTTTACATGGCAACAGGATAAAATGGATCCTAAAATTTGTTGGGCAATTTATCCTGAGTACACAGATACCTTATATGTGGTCATAAACCACTGTTTGGGCGCACGGCAGGGCCCAGAAGGGAAGGAGCTCCATTTGACTTTTTGAATGGAAAATTAGCTCCAATCGTTAGCGGACACCAAGATGCGTTTGGAGAGCCCCTGTGTGCCTAAACAGTGAAAAAAAAACACATGTGACACCATTTTGGAAACTAGACCCCTTATGGAACTTATCTAGATGTGTTGTGAGCACTCTGAACCCCCAAGTGCTTCACAGAAGTTTATAACGCAGAGCAGTGAAAACAAAAAAAATCATTTTTTTCCTCAAAAATGATTTTTTAGCCCACTATTTTTTATTTTCACAAGAGTAACAGGAGAAATTGGCCCACAAAAGTGGTTGTGCAATTTGTCCTGAGTACACTAATACCCCATATGTGGGGGGAACCACTGTTTTGGCGCATGGGAGAGCTCAGAAGGGAAGGAGCGCCATTTTGGAATGCAGGCTTGATGGAATGTTCTGCGGGCGTCATGTTGCGTTTGCAGAGCCCCTGACGTGCCTAAACAGTAGAAACCCCCCACAAGTGACCCCATTTTGGAAACTAGACCCCTTATGGAACTTATCTAGATGTGTTGTGATCACTCTGAACCCCCAAGTGCTTCACAGAAGTTTATAAACGCAGATCAGTGAAAATAAAAAAATCCTTTTTGTTCCTCAAAAATCATTTTTTAGCCCGCTATTTTTTATTTTCCCAAGGGTAACAGGATAAATTGGACCCCAAAAGTTGTTGTCCAGTTTTTCCTGAGTACGTTGGTGCCCCATATGTGGGGGGGACCACTGTTTGGACGCACGGCAGGGCTCAGAAGGGAAGGAGCGCCATTTGACTTTTTTAATGGAAAATTAGCTCCAATTGTTAGCGGACACCATGTCGTGTTTGGAGAGCCCCTGTGTGCCTAAACTTTGGAGCTCCCCCACAAATGACCCCATTTTGGAAACTAGACCCCCTAAGGAACTTACCTAGATGCACAGTGAGCACTTTGAACCCCCAGGTGCTTCACAGAAGTTGATAACGCAGAGCCCTGAAAATAAAAAAAATCGTTTTTTTTTTCTCAAAAAAATGATTTTTTATTTTCACAATGGTTACAGGAGAAATTGGACCCCAAAAGTTGTTGTCCAGTTTGGCCTGAGTACGCTGGTACCCCAAATGTGGGGGGAACCACTGTTTGGGCACACATCAGGGCTCGGAAGGGATGTAGTGACGTTTTGAAATGCCGACTTCATGGAATGGTCTTTGGGCATCTTGTTACGTTTGCAGAGCCCCTGATGTGCCTAAACAGTAGAAAACCCCCACAAGTGACCCCATTTTGGAAACTAGACTTCCCAAGAAACTTATCCAGATGTGTGGTGAGCACCTTAAACCCCCACATGCTTCACAGAAGTTTATAATGCAGAGCTGTGAAAATAAAAAATCATTTTTTTCCTCAAAAACTGATTTTTTTAACCAGCAATTTTTTATTTTCACAAGGGTAACAGGAGAAATTGGACCCCAAAAGTTCTTGTACAGTTTGTCCTGAGTACACTGGTTCCCCATAAGTGGGGGGGAACCACTGTTCGGGCACACATTGGGGATCGGAAGGGAAGTAGTGACGTTTTGAAATGCCGACATTGATTGAATGGTCTGAGGGCGTCATGTTACGTTTGCAGAGCCCCTGATGTGCCTAAATAGTAGAAACTCCCCACAAATGACCCCATTTTGGAAACTAGACCCCGCAAGGAGCTTATCTAGATGTGTGGTGAGTACTTTGAACCCCCAAGGGCTACACAAGTTTATAACGCCCGAGCATGAAAATAAAAAAAAAAAAAAAAAAAAATCATATTTTTTCCACAAACATGATCTTTTAGTCCCCAATTTTTTTCCCCTAGGGGTAACAGGAGAAAATAGACCCCCAAAGTTGTTGTGCAATTTTTTCTGAGTACGCTGATACCCCATATGTGGGGGTAAACCACTGTTTAGGCACACGACAGGGCTCGGAATAAAGGGAGCACTGTTTGACTTTTTGAACGCAAAATTTACAGGAATCAATGGTGGAGCCATGTCGCGTTTGGAGACCCCCTGATGTGCCTAAATAGTGGAAACCCCTCAATTCTAACTCCAACCCTAACCCCAACACACACCTAACCCTAATCCCAACCCTAACCATAACCCTACCCACAAGCCTGACCCTAATCCCAACACTAACCCCAAAACACCCCTAACACTAATCCTAACTCTAACCCTAACCACAAGCCTAACCCCAACCCTAACCCAAATTCCTACCCTAACCCTAATTCCTACCCTAACCCTAATTCCTACCCTAACCCTAATTCTAACCCTAATGCTAAAGGCTAGGTTCACATTACGTTTTACCAGCCCGTTCAACACATAGCGTTGACGGGCTGGTAACGGTATAGCATAATGCGATCGCGTTATGCTATACCCGCTAGCGCAGATGATTCATCTGTGCTAGCGGTGACAGGGCCCAGAGGCTGCAGCCCGCATCCGAGGCTCCGTCACTGAATGACGGCATGTCGCGAACGCATGCCGCTTTACGGCATGCGATGCGTCTGCAAATGGGGGTAAATGGCAGCGTTAACAGACTGCATTACACCTCGTTATACCGCGGTGTAACGCAGTCCGTCTAACGGACTGCCATAACGCGATATGAATCCAGCCTAACCCTAATGCTAACCCTAACCCTAAGGTAACCCCAACCTAACTGTAATTCTAACCCTAATAGAAAAAAATATATATATTTTCTTTATTTTATTTTTTGTCCCTAACAATGGGGGTGATAAAGGGGGCGTTTATTTGATCAAAATAAATTTATGGACTCTGGAGGGAGCACTGCGCATGCGCTGGCCGGCGGGCGCACTGCGCATGCGCCCGCCATTTTCCAAGATGGCGGCGCCCATGAAGAGTCCCGGACGGACGCCCGGGACACCAGAGGCCCGGGGAGGTGAGGGGGGGGGGTGGTGTCACGCTGTATCACAGATACACATATGATGTCAGTAATCAATACTAAGAGGGACAACATGCAATATAACATGTAAATAGGAAATCTCAACATGTATATAAAGTATAGTATTACCTGACATAATATCCGTTGTACTGTGGGTGAATCCTGAAGACGTATAATACTGTACTCAGGCTGCAGGTGGACCGGGGTCTATGCTGACCCTAAACTGGGGACCTGACTAGTCCCTCAACCTGGAGGTACTGTTAATGGTACAGAGGTCCAGGCCGCCAACGTAACCCTGTCTCCTATAAATCCCTGACAACTGTAATCTAGTCCTCAGAAGGACCCTGATTACCACACAGGGAATAGGCAGGTTACTGCTTAACTAACAGTACAGACAAACGAGACAGACAGGGGACAAAGCAAACACTGTCTTGCATACAACACTTAAACACAGAGGGAACACAAAAGGTCTAGGAGATAAACTATAATCGAGGAGAGGAGAAACCACAAAGGAACTCTTAACTTAAGTCTTCTCATGACCTGATCCAAACTACTGGTCTGCATGTAAGCTTTCACGGCATCTAACAAGCAGACTGGCAGGTATATAAAGGAAGCTAATTAGAGCATAATCAAAAGCAGCCGGGCGAGGCTGGACCTAGTCTTAGCCAAGAGCTAGGTAAAATTAACTCCTTCACTACCAAACACAAAGAAACAGCAACTCAGCTGCGAGAAGTCAGAATGTGCAATCGCGACGATCTTCGTGGCGATACACCCATGACAGTACCCCCCCTTCTACGAGGGGCCTCCGGACCCTCAGGGCCAGGTCTGCCCGGGTAAGTTGTGTGGAAGGTCCGAACCAATCGATCTGCGTTAACATCAGACGCAGGGACCCACGTCCTCTCCTCAGGACCATACCCCTTCCAATGAACCAAGTACTGAAGGGACCGGCGATTCAGACGTGAGTCAATGATCTTCGACACTTAAAATTCTAAGTTACCATTGACCACCACTGGAGGAGGAGGTAAAGGTGACGGTATAACTGGCGCCACGTACCTCTTAAGCAACGATTTGTGGAACACATTGTGGATTTTAAACGTAGGAGGAAGGTCCAGACGAAATGCCACAGGATTAATTATAGAACTGATCCTGTATGGACCGATGAACCTGGGACCCAGTTTCCAGGAGGGAACCTTGAGTTTTATATTCTTGGTAGACAACCATACCAGATCGTTCACACAAAGGTCCGGACCAGACACTCTCCTCCTATCAGCCCTCCTTTGTAACGGTTCCCCATAGCACTCAGATTATTCAGTACTCCTCTCCAAACTGAAGCAAGTGACGACGAGAATCGTTCCTCCTCAGGAACCCCAGAAGGGCCCCCCCCATTGAAAGTACAAAACTGAGGATGAAAACCATATGCCCCAAAAAACGGGGACTTACCAGTGGACTCGCTCCGCCTATTGTTAAGAGCGAACTCTGCCAGAGGCAAGAAAGAAGACCAGTCCTCCTGGTTCTCAGAGACAAAACACCGAAGATATGTCTCTAGGCTCTGATTCAGACGCTCTGTCTGACCATTGGTCTGCGGATGAAAAGCCGAAGAAAATGACAACTGCATCCCCCGACGTGAACAAAATGCCCTCCAGAATTTGGACACAAACTGAGACCCCCTATCTGACACCACATCAGAAGGCAACCCGTGAAGTCTCACAATCTCCCCAATGAACACCTGGCCAGAGTTTTAGCATTAGGAAGAGCAGGAAGAGCAATGAAATGTGCCATCTTACTGAACCTGTCAACTACAACTAAAATGACAGTCTTCCCTGACGACGGAGGGAGGTCCGTAATGAAGTCCATAGACAGATGAGTCCATGGACGCTCCGGAATTTTCAAAGGCAAGAGGGTCCCAGACGGACGGGTATGAGGGGTCTTAGAGCGAGCACAAACTCCACAGGACGCGACAAAAGTTATTACCTCTTTATTTAAGTTAGGCCACCAAAACCGGCGAGAAAGGAGATCCACAGTTGCTTTACTCCCTGGGTGTCCTGCTAAAGCAGAATTATGATGTGCCTCGATAACTTTTTGTCTCAACTGATTAGGAACAAACAGTTTACCTGGAGGTCCTACAGGGGCGTCCCCCTGAGCCTCCAATATCTCCTCCTCAAGCTCAGAGCATACAGCCGACACCACAACTCCCTCCTGAAGGATAGGAACCGGGTCATCCGTCTTCCCGGCCCCCGGGAAACTACGAGATAAGGCATCAGCCTTTACATTTTTTGACCCAGGATGATAAGTGACGACAAAATTAAACCTGGTAAAAAACAACGACCATCTAGCTTGTCTAGAATTCAGACGCTTTGCAGATTCTAAATACAGCAGGTTCTTGTGATCAGTAATAACGGTGACCGGGTGGACTGCCCCCTCCAAAAAGTGACGCCACTCCTCAAAAGCCAACTTAATGGCCAAGAGTTCCCTATTGCCGACATCATAATTCCTCTCGGCGGGCGACAATTTCTTGGAGAAGAAAGCGCACGGACGCCATTTACCAGGGGACGGACCTTGGGATAATACTGCACCCACCCCTACGTCAGACGCGTCTACCTCCACAATGAACGGTTGTGATGCATCAGGTTGGATGAGTATGGGGGCCGAAGCAAAACATTTTTTCAAGGAGGAAAATGCTTGACAAGCTTTGTCAGACCACCTAGAAAAATCCGTCCCTTTTTTAGTCATGTCAGTGAGAGGTTTGACAACAGATGAGAAATTACGAATAAATTTCCGGTAGTAGTTAGCAAACCCCAGGAAACGCTGCAGTGCCTTAAGATCCTTTGGCCGATCCCATTCAAGCACTGCTCTCACTTTCTCAGGGTCCATACGGAAACCGGAAGCTGACACCAGGAAACCCAAAAATTGAAGTTCCTGTACGGCGAATACACACTTTTCCCATTTGGCGAACAACTTATTATCTCGCAAGATCTGCAACACCTGTCTCACATGCTCCTGATGAGACACAAGATCTGGCGAGTAAATTAAGATGTCATCTAAATAAACGACCACAAACTGCCCCACAAGGTGGCGAAAGATGTCATTAACAAAATGTTGAAACACCGCCGGGGCAGTAGTCAGACCAAAAGGCATGACAAGGTTCTCATAATGTCCTTCCGGAGTGTTAAACGCCGTCTTCCACTCATCCCCCTCCTTTATCCTAATCAGATTATACGCCCCCCTGAGATCCAACTTAGAGAACCATTTGGCGCCCACAATCTGATTGAAGAGATCAGGAATAAGTGGGAGCGGATACGGATCTCGGACCGTAATCCGATTAAGCTCACGGAAATCCAAGCAAGGGCGTAGGCCTCCATCTTTTTTCTTCACAAAGAAGAACCCCGCGGCCACTGGGGAAGATGAAGGTCTAATATGCCCCTTGGCCAGACTTTCCGAAATATAATCCTTCATAGCCTGCCTCTCAGGACCAGAAAGGTTATATAACCTAGATTTAGGTAATTTAGCATCAGGAAGCAATTTAATTGAGCAGTCATACGCACGATGAGGAGGTAACTCTTGACACCCCTCCTCTGCGAACACATCCTCAAAGTCCTCCAGAAAAGGAGGCAAGGTTCTAGGCACGACCGCACTGATGACCGTTTTCATGCAGTTATTCTTGCAAAATTCACCCCACTGGCTTATCTCTCTGGATTGCCAATTAATCACTGGGTTATGTTTAGCCAACCAAGGAAGTCCCAACACAATAGGAGTAGGAAGACCCTCCAACACATAGCAAGACAATTGTTCTTTATGTCTTGCCCCTACTCGAAGGTCTATGTTATGAACAGCTTGTACAAAGCTTCCTTGACCGAGAGGTCTGGCGTCAATAGAGAATATAGGGATCGGTTTGGCCAATACACGCAGTTGCATACCTTGCACCTGGGCAAACCGAGCGTCCACCAGATTAGCCCCAGACCCACTATCAAGAAGAACAGAAATCCTCTCAACTCTCGTACCAACCACCACCTCCGCAGGTACGAGAAATTGAGACGGACTTAGGGACGAAATACATACTCCCAGGTTGTCGTCCACCACACAACCTGGGATTAACAGTTTTCCGGCGACTTTTCTGCTCAACGAGGCACGGGATGGACACCCTCAACAAAATGTCCCTCTTTCCCACAGAAGAAACACCTTCTTGTCTTGCGGCGCACCGCCGATCCCCTCCTACGAAATGATGTCCCTCCCAACTGCATAGGCTCCTCAGAACAGACCAGGGGAACCTCAATATAAGGGACCTTAGTAGTAGGTGGAGTCACAACAGGGGCGGAGTTACCTCGCACCTCTCCCGAAGCCGTCTATCAATACGAATAGCAAGGGCCATAGCAGCCTCCAGTGACGGAGGAGAATCATACTGAGCCAAAACATCTTTTAATTTGTCAGATAACCCTTGGCAAAACAGGCTCCTAAGAGCTGGGTCATTCCACTGAGTATCTGTGGCCCATCTACGGAACTCAGAAGAAAATTCCTCCGCTGGACGATCTCCCTGCTGTATCTTACGTAACTTCATTTCAGCAAGGGAGACCCGATCCGGGTCATCATATACCAGACCCAGGGCAGTAAAAAATCGATTCACTGACTGGAGGGCCGGGGAGCCCGGAGGAAGAGAGAACGCCCAGGATTGAGGGTCCCCTTGTAAGAGCGAGATGACAATTCCCACCCTCTGCTCTTCACTCCCCGATGACTGAGGTCGAAGCCGAAAATATAATTTACATGCCTCCCGGAAGGTAAAAAATTTGTCCCGCCCACCAGTGAACCTGTCCGGGAGAGCAACTTTAGGTTCAGACCTGGTTTGCTCCGGGGGAGACAAAACCCTGGACTTAATGTCCGTCAGCTTCATGGATAAACTCTGCAACTGCAGGGCAAGCTGGGCAACTGGATCCATGGTAGCTGGGGAGAATCTTTTTGGGCCGGTGAAAATGTCACGCTGTATCACAGATACACATATGATGTCAGTAATCAATACTAAGAGGGACAACATGCAATATAACATATAAATAGGAAATCTCAACATGTATATAAAGTATAGTATTACCTGACATAATATCCGTTGTACTGTGGGTGAATCCTGAAGACGTATAATACTGTACTCAGGCTGCAGGTGGACCGGGGTCTATGCTGACCCTAAACTGGGGACCTGACTAGTCCCTCAACCTGGAGGTACTGTTAATGGTACAGAGGTCCAGGCCGCCAACGTAACCCTGTCTCCTATAAATCCCTGACAACTGTAATCTAGTCCTCAGAAGGACCCTGATTACCACACAGGGAATAGGCAGGTTACTGCTTAACTAACAGTACAGACAAACGAGACAGACAGGGGACAAAGCAAACACTGTCTTGCATACAACACTTAAACACAGAGGGAACACAAAAGGTCTAGGAGATAAACTATAATCGAGGAGAGGAGAAACCACAAAGGAACTCTTAACTTAAGTCTTCTCATGACCTGATCCAAACTACTGGTCTGCATGTAAGCTTTCACGGCATCTAACAAGCAGACTGGCAGGTATATAAAGGAAGCTAATTAGAGCATAATCAAAAGCAGCCGGGCGAGGCTGGACCTAGTCTTAGCCAAGAGCTAGGTAAAATTAACTCCTTCACTACCAAACACAAAGAAACAGCAACTCAGCTGCGAGAAGTCAGAATGTGCAATCGCGACGATCTTCGTGGCGATACACCCATGACAGGGGGAAACTCGGTGTCCAGCCATGGCAGATGCTATTGTTTCACTTTTAACAGCCAATCAGAGCGATCGTAGCCATATGGGGGTTAAGCCACCCCCACTGTGGTGATGCACAAAGAGTCTTGCTACTGCGGGTCGGGTGACCTTTCAGTGACCACGGTCACCCGACCTGCAGGAACAGGATTTATACCATAACGCCTACGTCGGCGTCATGGGGTTAATAATGGGGAGATGGCAAGGTAGCCTTTCTCAATATTTAGACTCACCTTTAGCACCTGATGAGGATTTGGCTATCCACACATTTCCTTTTCCACTCTCCTTTCTTCCATTAAATGATTCTAGAAATTCTTCTCGTTCATCTGTACGGGTGCTATTGATCAGATCTTGGAGTCCATTCCTTCCTTTTGCCACAGGAGATTTCGGACTGGTTGGGTAAATCACGTATGATTCTGGGAACCACGTGCAGGACCCAGAAAGCTCAGGACTTGTTTTGATTAATCTGTAAAAATAAATCAAAATATTCAAACTAGAATTTCAGATACTGCAAGTGGTTCCAAGCTCATCCAGCATATTCAATCTTATCTAACTGTAATCCATGCATACTAATCCAACAAATACAGTACATAGAGTAAAATATTCAAAAGACAATTATACCAAGCTTGTAACCTAAAAGAAAAATTCTTGGTCTTTGGATAATTCACCAGACAAATTAGGAATGGTTATACAGTGTAGAAAATCCACAGTATATGGCAGATCCTATTAAGCAGACACTTGCTGCTGGGTGGGACAGCTTACACCCAATCTCTGCAATCAATTACAAAATTAGGGCCTAACTTCACACACAGTTTTTGCGGTGCATTTTCTTAGTAACGCATAGCAAAATATTACCCCTTATTTTGTGTATAAAAGGGTAAACTACTCAGTATAAACCTATACAGAGGATACTGTAAAAAGTAACCCTTATTGATCTATATTAAAAACGCTTATTCATCTGACAAAGTGGATATATACAGTGCCTACAAGTAGTATTCAACCCCCTGCAGATTTAGCTGGTTGACACATGCGGAATTAACTTGGCATTGTGACATTTGTACTGTAGATCAGCCTGGAAGTGGGAAATGCACTGCAGCAAAAATTTTTGTTTTAATTTTTTTTTTTTTTTTTAAAAACGTTAAAAGTTAATTCAGAGTGTCATTTATTATTCAACCCCTCAAACCACAAGAATTCTGTTTGGTCCCCCTAAAGTATTAAGAAGTAGTTCAGGCACCAAGAATAATGAGCTTCACATGTGTGGATTAATGATCTCTTTTGCCAGCCTTTTCTGACTATTTAAGACCCTCCCCAAACTTGTGAACACCACTCATACATGGTCAACATGGGAAAGACAAAGGAGCATTCCAAGGCCATCAGAGACAAGATAGTGGAGGGTCACAAGGCTGGCAAGGGGTACAAAACCCTTTCCAAGGAGTTGGCCCTACCTGTCTCCACTGTTGGGAGCATCATCCGTAAGTGGAAGACTTATGGAACTACTGTTAGTCTTCCACGGCCTGGACAGCCTTTGAAAGTTTCCTCCCGTGCCGAGGCCAGGCTTGTCCGAAGAGTCAAGGCTAACCCAAGGACAACAAGGAAGGAGCTCCGGGAAGATCTCATGGCAGTGGGGACATTGGTTTCAGTCAATACCATAAGTAACGTACTCCACCGCAATGGTCTCCGTTCCAGACGAGCCCGTAAGGTACCTTTACTTTCAAAGCGTCATGTCAAGGCTCGTCTACAGTTTGCTCATGATCACTTGGAGGACTCTGAGACAGACTGGTTCAAGGTTTTATGGTCTGATGAGACCAAGATCGAGATCTTTGGTGCCAACCACACACGTGACGTTTGGAGACTGGATGGCACTGCATACGACCCCAAGAATACCATCCCTACAGTCAAGCATGGTGGTGGCAGCATCATGCTGTGGGGCTGTTTCTCAGCCAAGGGGCCTGGCCATCTGGTCCGCATCCATGGGAGGATGGATAGCACGGCCTACCTGGAGATTTTAGCCAAGAACCTCCGCTCCTCCATCAAGGATCTTAAGATGGGTCGTAATTTCATCTTCCAACAAGACAACGACCCAAAGCACACAGCCAAGAAAACCAAGGTCTGGTTCAAGAGGGAAAAAGTCAAGGTGTTGGAGTAGCCTAGTCAGTCTCCTGACCTTAACCCAATTAAAAACTTGTGGAAGGAGCTCAAGATTAAAGTCCACATGAGACACCCAAAGAACCTAGATAACTTGGAGAAGATCTGCATGGAGGAGTGGGCCAAGATAACTCCACAGACCTGTGCCGGCCTGATAAGGTCTTATAAAAGACGATTATTAGCTGTAATTGCAAACAAGGGTTATTCCACGAAATATTAAACATAGGGGTTGTATAATAATTGACCCACACTTTTATGTTTAAAATTTATTAAAATTCAACTGAGCAACATAACTTTTTGTTTGTAAGATTTATGCTTCTGTTAATAAATCCTACTCTCGTTTGCAGTTTGAAGGCTCTAACTTATTTGCATCTTATCAAACCAGCTAAATCTGCAGGGGGTTGAATACTACTTGTTGGCACTGTATCTAAAAAAGAGCCCCTTATAATGTCAGGATACAGTAATATATTGTTCTCTTCACTAAAGGCGATAAGTTGTCAAAGAGATACAATTAGAATGTGTTAATACCTGAACATTAGTGATTAAACTAGAGAAACATATGCCTTTGTGCAAAAAAAATGCACAGAAAGGTAAAAAACATATGGATCTCACCGAATTCACATGCAAATTGGCATCTGCGTTACATCCTTGGTTGAGGCCTTCAGATGAAACATTCCTCAATCTGCCCTGTTGTGCCCTCTGCATTGACTCCTGCCCTAACTGACATCAGGGCGAGCGCGGTAGGAAGATTTCTAACGGCATTCATGCTGATGTCAGTTATGTGGAGTTAATTGGCTATGAACTCGCAAGACCTTTCTGAAGGCATCGCATGAGAACTTTCTCACACTCATGGTGATGTCACTGTCAGGTCATAGGAGTTCACCGGGAGACACTGAGCAGCAGTAGCAGATGCTGCTCAGTGTCTCTGCTGGATAACAGGCTGTATATCTGCATCATGCAACAATGCAGCCTACCATCTAGATGTATCAGAGCTAGACTAGTCGCGGAACAAACGGATTATTATCTTCTCAGTGGACAGGTGAGGAATATTGTTTTTTAATACTTTAATTCTCTTACAGGGGACAACGGCTTCACTGGAATAGACAATGTAGTGAGTATGGTTTAATTAAGATTGATTAAAAGAGTGTTTCAATCTTTCAACTAAAAGGATTTTATTCAGGGGGAGGGGTGTTTTTATACTATATGACTATGAGGTTAGTAATGGGGTCATCTTATAAATGTCTCTCCAACACTAAACTCTGGGCTTGATGACACCTGACACTACAAAGGTGACATTAACCCCACACCTCCCCTTAACTATTTCCCCACTTGCCACTGCACCAGGGCAAGTAGGAAAAGTAAGACTTAGTGCCAGAATTAGCGCATCTTATAGATTCGCCTTTTCTGGAGCAGCTGAGAGCTGATGTTTTTAGCCTGGGGTTCCCAATATCCATGGCACCTTCCTAGGCTATTAGTATCAGCTCGCAGTGGTTTGCCTAGCCTTTGCTGGTTATTAATTAAAGGAGGACCCTACCTCATTTTTTTTGGGGTGGTGTTTCCCATTTTAATAACCAGTAAAAGCTAGGTATACAGTTGTGAGCTGATATTAATAGCCTGGGTAGCTCCATGGGTATTATCCCCTTCACAGGCTCTAAACATCTGCCCCCAGCTGTCCGCTTTCTCTCTGCTGGTTCTGAAAAGTACTCGGGAGCCCACGCTATTTTTTCATAAAATTTAGTAATAAAATGCATGTACAGTAAGCTACACAAGCACTGTACTAATTATATATGTGAAAGAATAGATCGATATACACATTGTCACCTTAAGGCTAAGTGCACACGTTTGCAGAATTTTGCAGAATATTCCTGAGCAAAACCGGACTTTTTTCGCGGCAAAAACGCACGGTTTTTTGCGCGGATTTGCGTGTTTTTGGCACGTTTTTTGTGCGGATTTGACGCGTTTTTACCGCAATTTTTTCCTGAACTTTCTAGGTCAATAATATAGCGGGAAAAACGCTAGAATTCCGCAAAATTAATGGACATGTTGCTAGATTTTCCGCAATGCGTTTTTTTCGCGGAAAAAAACGCACCATGTGCACAAAAATTGCGGAATTCATTCTAAATGATAGGATGCTTAATACATGCGTTTTTGACGCGTTTTTTCCCGCGAAAAAAACGCAAATATTCCTGAATGTGTGCACTTAGCCTTATATATGTATTCTATCAATTCCTTCGGATCACAATGTGATTTTAATGTTCGCGGCAGATGATTTGCCGGTTTTTCAAAGGACTTCGGTGTGTAAAAATCAGAAGTCACTGGAATGGAAAAATCTGCAGCGGTTTTGCATGCTTTTTCCCTGTGCATTTAATGGGTCAAAAACGCAGGTAATAAAAGCACAAAGGGTTGACATGCTGCGGATTTAAACACACAGCAAATCCTGAAAGGAAAAATACTGATCATGTGCACAGCACTTTAGGATTCTCATTGACTTCGCTGGCATAAGGATTCCCTAGCGTTTTTGGGACAATTTCGGGCGGAAAAATCACATCATAAATGCACCATGTACACAAAGTCTTAGACCATTTGCAGCAGAAATTTCTGAACCAAAAACGCATCTCTTGGCAGGAGAAATGTTGAATAAAAATACATGATTTTTTTTTTTTTTTTTAACACACACATTTCTAGCAGGTGGTTGTGTTTTTTTTTCCCCCTTCATATCTGCAAAAATGCAGATTTAAGCAATACAATTTCCCACAATGGTTCAGATTGTATGAGACTTACCGTATGTCATGAATATAGATTTTTTTTTTAATTTAATAGAAAAGCCTAAGGGAAAACACCATATGTACATCATGATGTGTATTAAAAAATTGCACAAATGTTCTAAAAAAAAAAAAAATGCATGGTTTGTAGTTCAATATTTTTCTACTGATTTAGAGCCACCATCTAGCCGTAGTGATATTTAGCTGCCTTTACTTAAAAAATCTAATGGGGAGGACACTTACTTTACTAAGGAAGCTTTACGACAAAGTTTATCTGCTCCACGATAGTAATTTACCAGCTGCACAATGCCAGGCTCATGTCCTATAGAACAAACAAAAGTACATCAGATAAGACAGGTTGCTATGTCAGCAGCCCTAATTGTATTCATCACTTGCTGACTGCCATTTGTAAGCGCTTCTGTAAAATTGTAAATGTACAGTTACTGCAAGAAAACACAATGTGTCAATAAATACATTCACACAAGTTTGTCTGCTGCCGCTCATTTCCGCATCAAGAAGTGATCTGTGCTGGTACTGCTGTGCATACATCTGCTGCACAATTGCCAAGTATTGCGCACCTTGCATTGCCAAGGCTTCTATTCACTGCACAGCGCTCACTGACATCTATGTAGCCAGCAAAGATATCATCAACTCCAAAAAAGTTGAGGACCTCAGTACCCTCAAGACTCTTCCTAGGCATTTTCGTGTTCAGCATAACGGTGATCCATTGATACATTGTGGGAGTAGGGGTGGCAATGTAAAGCGTTTATTAGCTCAAACTGAGTGCAAGTGGATAGTCAATCTTGACTCTATGACCCCTATGGGGTTAAACGAAAAGTTGAGCTTTGCTCCTTTTTTGTGAGGACCTTGTTGTTCCATCATGTTCCTCCTTCTGTGTTAGTACACATCTGGGAATCTTCAGTTTTATTTTATTTTATTTAGTGATTATTAATTTTCTCTTTTTTATTCCTTATTTACTTAGGGTGTTTCCATAATCGGCATTTCTTTTTAAAGTTTATATATTCTCCGATCAAGAAATTAAGTGAATACAGATCAGTATTGATTGGATACATTGCACTATGAATTACCAATGAAGAAAGGAAAGATATATATCTTCGTACCGTGTTAGCCAGTAGATAGAAAAATATTTAGAGTTGAGAGTCCTCAGTGGTTGATACCTTTTAATGGCTAACTGAAAAGATGGTAACAAATTGCAAACTTTCGAGACTACTCCGGTCTCTTCATCAGACAAAGACTAAAACAAAAACTGAAGAATCACATATTTATGAAGAAATGAAGATTTACTATTATTATAATAATTGTTGTTATTATTATTATTATTATTATTTCTGTCACTTTTTAGGTTGGATTTTTCTTTTTATAATATAAATATTGCATTTATATTTTATGGATTATTCACATTATATATAATAATTTTTTATTTTTTATTTTCTATACCTTTGCACTATTGCACCTTATTGCGGATACTGATACTGTATATCCATATAGATTTCGTCTTCAGTGTAATGTATCTTATCATTGGTGGCTTGTGGCTGTTTGCTATAATATATTGTTATTTTTGCCCAAATAATATGATCAATATGGACAGTTTATATTTGGTAGCGCGACGCATGCGCTCTAGGCTCGCTGTGAGATCACCGCTGTCTCGGCTTCAATATTCTAGTGCGCATGTCCAGTGACGTCAATAGGGGATTTCCCCATGACATGCGCACTCGATGAAGGCTGGGAGGCGGCGTCACTTCCTCCAGCGATGACGTGGGGACGCATGCGCATTTTGAGAACGCTACATAATTAGGTGGGTATAAAATGCCGGTTCGGGTGACACTCTGTACACCCTTCGATAAAGCTTATGCGAAACGTACGTCAGGGGTAACGCGTGGACCCTCGGCACTTGGGCGCTGTATTGCACGTTTATGGGTAAGCACTGTGGCACTTTATTTTAACTTGATTTTCTAAGCGATTTTTTTCTTCTGAACCAATCACGTGTTTATGGTTTACTGGCACTGGTTATACACATATATGTTTACTGTTGTTGCACGTGATATTCATATATATAATTTATTGTGTTCACTTTTATAATTTGTTGCAACTTTTGCATCACTTTGGGATTATATATATGGTTTTGAGTTATATAAGGAGATTATAGTTGTTTAGATTCAGTGTATCCATATGCCCTGGGTCCATATAAAAACCCATAATTGATAGGGTTATATTTTATGAATTCTTGGTCTTTTAACTTATTAACTTTAACTTATTTTTGATTGTATACAATAAAGCATATATTTTATATATCATTTTATTTGTATGGAACTCCTTTTTTGCGGTTGTTTGACATCTATGTAGCCAGCAAAGGAGAAGAAAATAGCAGTAATAAACATCTAATTAGGGATGAGCAAACCAGAATAGGCAAGTTCAGGGTTCGTACCAGACGATATTGAACCACAAACTTTTTACTGTATGTCCGGTTTCCTGTTCAGGCTCGTCAGTCTAGTAAAGCTAGGTGAAAGTCTGCGGACTGGCAAATCAACAAGCTTTTAACCCCTTTCTGACCCCAGACGTACTATCCCATCCATGTGACCTGGGCCTTATTGATCCTGGATGGAATAGTATGTCATGGGCGATAAGCCGCGCTCCCCCCGGATTGTGGTCAGGTGTCAGCTGATTATAACAGCTGACACCCGACACTTTAAGCCACGACACACTGAGATCAAAGATGATCGCAGCGTTCCGAAGCATTTATTTCCATTTTCCCTTTAGGGTTAGGGCTAAAGATAGGGTTAGAGTTTGGATTAGGGTTGGATTTAGGGTTAGCGTTGGGATTAGGGATCAGGGTTAGGGGTGTGTTAGGGTTAGGTTTGTGGTTAGGGTTATGGTTGGGATTAGGGTTAGAGTTCCTTCCCTTCCGAGCTCTGCCATGCGCCCAAACAGTGTTTTACCCCCAGATATGGGGTATCAGCATACTCAGGACAAATTGCACAACAACTTTTGGAGTCCAGTTTCTCCTGTTACCCTTGGGGAAAAAAACTGGGGACTAAAAGATCATGTTTGTGGAAACAATATGATTTTTTTAATTTTCACGCCCAGGCATTATAAACTTTACTGAAACACCTGGGGGGTTCAAAGTTCTCACCTCACATCTAGATAAGTTCCTTGGGGGGGGGGTAGGTCTAGTTTCCAAAATGGTGTCACTTGTGGGGGGTTTCCACTGTTTAGGCACATCAGGGGCTCTCCAAACGTGACATGGCATCTGATCTCAATTCCAGCCAATTTTGCATTGAAAAGTCAAGCAGCGTTCCTTCCCTTCGAAGCTCTGCCATGCGCCCAAACAGTGGTTTACCCCAACATATGGGGTATCAGCATACTCAGGAGAAATTGCACAACAACTTTTGTGGTCCAATTTCTCCTGTTATGCTTGGTAAAATAAAAAAAAAATTGATCTAAATAAATTTGTGAAAAAAAATGTTAAATGTTCATTTTTTTTTTTTTTAAAACATTCCAAAAATTCTTGTGAAGCACCTGAAGGGTTAATAAACTTCTTGAATGTGGTTTTGAGTACCTTGAGGAGTGTATTTTTTAGAATGGTGTCAATTTTAGGTACTTTCTATCATAGACCCCTCACAGTGAGTTCAAATGTGATGTGGGCCCTAAAAAAAAAAAAAAAAAAAAAATGGTGTTGTAAAAATGAGAAATCGCTGATTAACTTTTAACCCTTAGAACTTCCTAACAAAAAAAATTTTGGTTCCAAAATTGTGCGGATGTAAAGTAGACATGTGGGAAATGTTACTTATTAAGTATTTTGTGTGACATATCTCTGTGATTTAAAGGCATAAAAATTCAAAGTTGGAAAATTGCGAAATTTTAAAAATTTTCGACAAATTTATGTTCTTTTCACAGATAAACGCAAGTCATATCAAAGAAATGTTACCACTATCATAAAGTACAATATGTCACGAGAAAACAATTTCAGAATCACCAGGATTCATGGAAGCGTTCCAGAGTTATTACCTCATAAAGGGACAGTGGTCAGAATTGTAAAAATTGGTCCGGTCATTAATGAGCAAATCACCTTGGGGGGTTAAGGGTTTAAACTGTGGGCAGTTCTGGAGCCATCACAGCCATGCCAAGTACTGCGCCATTTTGCTAGAGAAAAAAAAAAAAATGGGGCTCCATCAAGATGATGCCAGCAGCGCCTGTGCAGAAGCATCTATGGGAATGCAATAGATGTTACTGCATAGGCGAGACCGCAGCACCATTTTGATGAAAATAAGTTTGTTTTTCTCCCCACGATACTATATGACTAAATATTAAATGCATATAGGTATATTATCCATTGTTTCATTCTACAGCGCAAGAGCTGCCGCTACTAACATTGACCTACAAACCCATCCATAATCAGTCTCCTTTATATATATCTCTGAACTAATCTCCCGATTTCTTCCACCATGTAACCGCTGTTCCTCCCAAGATCTTCTTCTCTCCTCCACAATCATACGTTCCTCATCCAAATGCCTGCAAGACTTTTTCAGAGTATCACCCATCCTGCAGAATTCTGTGGCCCAAGACATCCAATTATCCCCAACATTCTGGAATTTTAAGCCGATCTTGAAAATCCAATGTCTTCAGAACAGCTTATTGTCTGCAATGACCCCGCTGCTACCTCACCAACATCAGAGCTGTGGTAGCCCCCAAACCTTCTGTCGCCATCCCCATTTTCCTGTAGACTAAGGCCACAAGGGTAAGGTCCTCTCCCCCTGTACCTGCCTGTCACTGTTGGTCTGTTCATTGTAATTTCTATTTATTTTGTATGTAACCTCTCCTCATGTAAAGCACCATGGAATCAATGGTGCTAGGAAGAAGGAAGAAGAATAATCCTAAGCATGATGTCCCACTAAGTCCTTAGCCCTGCCTTCCTTCCCAGACTACACACAGCAGAAAGCTGCAACAGTTGGCACTTGTGTTTCATCATCAATGTGCTGCACTACCCCTCCCACATACTCATACTCCAACAGAACAAGTGGTTGGGCATCAGTGCGCTCAATTTCTTCCAGTTGTTGGCCAGGTCCAGGTGGATGGCCCCCGGAAACCACAGCCAACAGTTATCAAAAAACAGAAGTGAATGCTGCATGGCAACGAGTGAGGTGGAAAATAGATGCCCATGGGCCGCAGGTGCAAAACCTGCGCTTTCATCAGGGGAACGGGTGGAAGACTAAGCAAAGGAACTGAAGTCACTCTCAGCCAACCAATCTAAAACCACCTCTACTTGTTCTGGACTCACTTTTTATCCAGCGGTACACGTGCCTACGAAATTATGCAGAATGGAAGCCCTCCCCTTGAAGAATACAAGGTAGATCTCATGAGAACACAGACCCCTATTTGGTTAACAAGTAAGCCATTTTGGTATACGTTTCATGATGGTACAATAATTCTATGAAAGGGTTAACTAAGTTCTTGAGTAAGCTTTGCTATGCATGAGCAGGTTCAAACCATTTTTTTCTAGATGGCTTGCCTCTTTTTTTCTTTGATCTCTGATTGGTAGTGATAAAAAAAATGCGGGAAGGAATTTTGTGTATAAAGAACAGCTGTTTCTAATGGGTCAGAGCCATTCCTGTCAGGAAGAAAGAAGATCAAAGGCACAGCTGATGGAGCGGCTCCTGCAACAGGTGATTCAGCGGGCCCCGGATGATGACAGCATGGAATGGATGCGGCGCTGCTTAGCTATTCAACCTGCTATAAAACTTAATTCTGTCATAGAGGTTTTACCAGCATCTGCCGTTGTCCCCTGGTGCACCCTCGCAATCTCCTTCTTGGCCAAGACTAAGTTGCAGCTCCGGGAGGAATAGACGGGCCCGGGTCGCCTATTCTCCTTCGTCATCGTCGGCTAAGATCGAGGACAGTGTACCGGAAGTGCGCGGTAGGAACCGGAGGTCTGCGCACCGGAAGTCTCGCAGTCCCTCGTGAGTTCCCCGGCGAGTCAAGCCATCCTGCGTCATTTGCTGCTGCCGGTGACGCGGCATCCCGGCGCCGGGGTGAATTGGCGGTAGTTCCGGCAAAGAGCTTTGGGATTCATCTAGCCGCCGCAGTCTTAAAAGCGCTGCGGTGGCCCAGGGATTACCTATGCCTTCTCTGCACTTACCAGCCAATGAAGTGGCTTCGGATCCCTGGTTGGACCTGTCAGCTGCCAGATCTTGGCGAGCTGCTTCCCCAGCATCTCTTAAGGAGGAAGATCAGCAATCACCTGTGAAGCCGAGCTCACCCCTTATGCCGGGCTTGAGTGCTGGCAGAACTGAAAACCAGGATCAGCTGAGACATCAACATGGTGAGATCTTTAATTTGCCCCTGTCTGTTCCCCAATTGAATTTAAAAGCTTTGATTAAGGATGTTTTTAACTAATGTTTGGGCAGTACAGATTCTCCCTTATTGCCCAGGTCTTCAAATGTAAATATTAATTCTGGTAGCAGCAGCTCTGTTTAAGACCCGGGCTGCTAAAAATTCATTTGAAAGAGTCTTTAAATTGTGAATTATCCCCGCTTGGATTTGATCTAAGCTCTTCTGTGAAGGAACTGATTTGGAACAGGGAATATGACGCTTGAACCGTGCAGGACATTTGGCATTTGCTACAGAACACCAGGATTGGCAAATTCGCTACAGGCGCCCTGTGCTCTTCACAGATGAAAGCAGGTTCACACTGAGCACATGTGACAGAGTCTGGAAACGCCGTGGAGAGCTATCTGCTGCCTGCAATATCCTTCAGCATGACCGGTTTGGCAGTGAGTCAGTAATGGTGTGTGGCGGCATTTCTTTGGAGGGCCGCACAGCCCCCCATGTGCTCGCCAGAGGTAGCCTGACTGCCATTAGGTACCAAGATGAGATCCTCAGACCCCTTGTGAGACCATATGCTGGTGCGGTTGGCCCTGGGTTCCTCCTAATGCAGGACAATGACAGACCTCATGTGGCTGGAGTGTGTCAGCAGTTCCTGCAAGATGAAGGCATTGAAGCTATAGACTGGCTCACCCGTTCCCCCGACCTGAATCCGATTGAGCACATCTGGGACATCATGTCTCGCTCCATCCACCAACTTCACGTTGCACCACAGACTTTCCAGGAGTTGGAAGATGCTTTAGTCCAATGTGGGAGGAGATCCCTCAGGAGACCATCCGCCACCTCATCAGGCGCATGCCCAGGCGTTGTAGGGAGGTCATGCAGGCACGTGGAGGCCACACACACTACTGAGCATCATTTTGACTTGTTTTAAGGACATTACATTCCACTTTAATTTTGTGTGTGACTCCAAATCCAGGCCTCCATTGGTTAATAAATTTGATTTCCATTGATGATTTTTGTCAGCACATTCAACTTTGTACAGAACAAGGTATTCAATGAGAATATTTCATTGATTCAGAATTCAGATCTAGGATGTGTTATTTCAGTGTTCCCTTTATTTTTTTTGAGAGAGATATATATTTCCAAAATTGTTTTGATGTAAAGTAGACAGACATGTGGGAAATGTTATTTTTAACCATTATGTGTGACTTATCTCTAATTTAAGGGCATGAAAATAAAAAAGTTTAAAAATTGCGAAATTTTCAAAAGTTTCGCCAAATTTCTGTTTTTTTTTTTTCACAAATAAAGGAAGTTATATTGAAAAAATTTTATCACTATCATGAAGTGTATACACTGTGTCACGAAAAAACAGAATCAGAATGACGGTGGTCAGAATTGTAAAAATTGGCCTGGTCATTAAGGTGCAAACTACCTTTGGGGTAAAGGGGTTAAACAAACGACAGATTTTATCAACCCAGGTATCATTTTAATTAGTATAACGGCGCTGACCTGACTGTGTATAGGTTACTGAGCACAATCCTGCTGACAGGTTCCCTTTCAAGGGGTTGTCCACTACTGGATAACACTTTTTAAGTTCCCCTAATGTATTCAAAGTACAAAAAAAACTTCCCTCACAGACAAATTTTGCTCTGTACGCGGTGTCCCCTAAAACTCTTTAAATATTGTTTATGTTGCATGAGCGCTACAGCCAACAGCGCCTGATGATAGGCTGCAGCGGTTTTCTGAAAGGTATTGCAATTTTTTTTTTCTGCAATATGGGGCATTTAAAATACGCTTTTTCAGTAGAGAACAACTCCTTTATCACAGAATTTATATAAAAATGTACCATTAGTGTCAATTATGAATGACACTCACATCAGGTCTGCTCTTGCCAGGCGTTCATAGGAGACTGCGATTTTTGCTATAGTGCTGAAGCCCTGCTATGTACAGGGCAGGTGATCAGATGATGGCAGCTTCAAGTCTCCCAAGGGGACTATTAAATAAAGTGAAAAATAAATTTGGTATTGCAGTGTTCAGAAATCAAGTAAATTAATCAGATCAGTAAGCGGATTAATGAGAAGTCAACACGCCCGCATTACATTTTTTTTTGACTGCCACAACATTGCAGTAAAAAGTGATCAGAATATCATATCAATAAAAACTTCAGCTCAGAGGGCAAAAAATAAAAAACAAAAGCTATTTTTTTTTTTTAAAAAACAATTTTCGGAAAAAAATTTCACCACTTAAACAAAAAATAAACTATACATGTTTGGCATCTGCGCACTCGTACTGACCTGGGGAATCACATATATATAATGAACATGGTAAATAAAAAAACAAATTGTGGAATTGCACTTTTTTTTGCACTTTCAACGCGCTTTGAATTTTGTTTCCTGTTTTCCAATTTACAATATGGTAAAATAAATGGTGTCATTCCAAAGCAAAACTCATCCCGCAAAAAAACAAGCCCTCATATGGCCATGATGGAATAATAAAATAGTTAAGGCTTTTTGAAGAAGGGGAGGAAAAAAAAAAAAAAAAACTAGCCATGGCATGAAGGGGTTAAGTAGCGGTGCTTGTGCGGAGCACTTTGTATGGAGCATAGAGGATGGTGGAGGGAGCATAGAGGATGGTGGAGGGAGCATAGAGGATGGTGGAGGGAGCATAGAGGATGGTGGAGGGAGCATAGAAGATGGTGGAGGGAGCATAGAAGGATGGTGGAGGGAGCATAGAGGATGGTGGAGGGAGCATAGAGGATTGGTTGGATGGGAGGCATAGAGGATGGTGGAGGGAGCATAGAGGATGGTGGAGGGAGCATAGAGGATGGTGGAGGGAGCAGGCTGAGCATTGTTGGTGCAGGAGGCAACACCCAAATGCAGTTCCCTGCACTAATACACATAATGCAAACTCACAGTGACCCAGTGGCAATATCCGAAGCTCATACTGTACTGACACTGTAACTTTCCATCACAGTATTTGGTATTGTCGGAGTTGGCCACTGATGAAGATTCGGCTAGGGTGGAAACAATTTGACTATTGTATTGTTTCCGATGCTCCTTGCTATGATTGCTACAAGAATAAAAACACGGAGACAATGAGACTGGATGTCTTCATGTTCAGATGATGATTCTAGTTGTAGATTTGGAATTTTTGGCTAGAAAACAGTCATAACTGCAGCAATTGGGCTTAAATGGGCGAAATTATTAGGCTGATGTCACAATGATCTCCGGGAACTTACCCAACCTCCCAAACGGCAGCCTGTTCCTCTCCCCCAGCATGAGATTAAACCTGGGATTGTCTTTCTTTAGTCGCTTCCATTGTCCTGTGGCCAGGAGGATCTTGGCCACCTCTGCAAACACCGTGCTGTTCTCATCCCTCACCACGAAGGTGTACATCATCCCACAGGGTGGGAACAGAGTGCAGGCTCCTGTCTGCAGCCGGCCAGTCCCTGGGTGCTAGTGTGCAGCCCGCACC
>JARQOD010000005.1:433206979-433231828 GCA_033576555.1 Oophaga sylvatica | reverse complement strand
TTTTTTGATCATGCGTGTGATGGGGGTTTCTGGGGCCGCGTCATGAATTTAAAAAGCAAAATGGGTTATGTTTCACTGAAAATTCCTCTCTGCTATTTCAGTCTGCCTAAGGGGGAAGCGTTTTGCACCTGTTTTTTGGGAGTGTTCAGACAATTTTTATTAACTTTTCCCCCTGTACTCTTGTCCCATTTTTGCTAGGTTTTTTGATTCTGGAGCAGCTATTAACCTGAGGATTTTGATTTCCTAAACGTTGTTTTCCCCTTGATACCCTAGGAAGTCTATTCCCTTGGGGATGATTCTACCCTTTGGTAAAAATAAACCTCAGTTCTATACCAGGTGATAAAAAGGGGTAAACCCTGTAAAGGAGAGTTGCAAATTTTTGGTTCTGTTAATCTCAACATTATGTACGGGTTTTCCCCTTGGTTAATTAAAAACCTTTTTTTGGATTGGAAATCTTGTTTTTCCCCGTTGGGGTCCAATGGTTAATATAACACTTTTTTTTTTTTTTTGGCCCCCCCCCCAGGCTCGGATTTCCTGTTTTTTTGATTGATTTTTTGAGGTTTAGCGAAAAAATCTCTCCTTACTCCCATGGAGCTATGCTGCGCTATTGAATTAGTGTGGGAAAATTTCCCCCTAAAAAGTCCCTTTTAACTTGTCTGCCCTAAACAGCGTTTGGGGGTTTATTAAGGGGAGTATTGGGAAGGGTCATATGGGGACCCCCCTCTTCCCCTTTGGGGTGCCGGTTTTTTTTTTTGGGAAAAAAGGGATGGTTCTTAAAAGGGTGTATTTTTTTATCGTCTCTTGAAAATATTACTGTGAAAATAATATTTTTACCCTTGCTCTGATTTTTTTTTCAGGTGAAAAACGCTACTTTTTTCCAACTTGACCTGGGGGGGAAAAACCTTTTATTCGCTTAAACGGGGATGAATGGAAGACGGCATTTAATACCCCTGAAGGGCATTTGATACCTTGTATGCCCTTTGGGCCCCTAATGCTCCTTCTGTCTTCCATCCTTATGAAGCTTTTTTGGGTTTTTTGTATAAATTTTGATTGTTTTTTTGGATGATACTTGATTTTTTCCAATGAGGGGGTTTCCTGTAAAAATGTTCGGCGGTTTCCCCGATTTGGGAGAGAATGTCTGTTTGTAAAGGGGAAAAAATTTTTTTTGGCATTCGGGGTCCATTTTCTGGGATTCATTTTCCCCCCTCTGTTTTGAAATGGCCCCGGTCAAATTTAGGCCATTGTGTTGGGCCCAAAACCTATTTTTTTAAAAAGCTTTTAAAAAGTTTTTTGGGTTTTGCCATTTTTATCGAATTTTTTGGTAATTTCTTTTTATTGTTAAACCTTAAAATTGATTTGCCAAAAGGGTTTGATGTGGTAAATTTGGGGCCCCCTGGGCAGTTCTGCATTTGGGAATTAAGCGAGTTCACTTTCCCCCGGTTCTACGGCACCCTGATTTTTCTCTACCATTTCGGTGGGTTGACCCCTTGAAATTGGGGCAGGGTTTTTTCCCCCAAAGAGATCCAGAGCCCAAAAAAAAAACCCTTGTGCCTTTTTCTTCGAAATTTTTCCCCCATGAAATAATTATGGGGGGGGAAAGGGGGAGTATTAGCTGAGGGGTTTTTGAAGAGTGGAGACATTGGCTGGAAGCAAACATAGGTGGTGGTCTTTCGGAAATAAAATTAGTTTTTGGAATTGCCAGGGACTTAATCTGACAGGAGGTGGGCCTTGTTTTTCAACGTTTTCATTTTGTGTTTCTTTTTCCTGGCACAAAAATGTTAAGGGGAAGCTCTCTGAGGAGTTTTTGGGGACTCTCTGAGTTATCGTCCTTCTTTTTTTGAAAGGGGTTATTTTTCCGCCATTCGCCCAATTTGAGATGGTTGGAGGGGTGTCAGGAGGTTAAGCCCGAGCCTGCCCTGATGGAAATTGTTTGTCCCGGACCAGTGGAAAAAAAGTGTAATGTTGAGATTCATTGTTCCGCGTTGGCCGGTCATCCCGGAATTTTTGGTACCAGAGACTTTGTTAGTCGTCTTTTGGGGCCTACCCCTTTCTCGGATGTGGGTTTGTGCAGCCTGCGGGGCTTCTCTCCCTCCGCCTTGCTCTCGTTCTAGTGGTTTGTTGATGCCATTACCTGTGCCCAAAGACATGGACCAATCTCTATGGATTTATTTCGACCTCCTGTTTTCGAGAAGACCGTCATCGGGTGATTTGCGATAGGTTTTCAAGGATCATTTTGCCATTAAACAAGTTGCTTCCCCTCTGAATTGGTTGCCTTTGTTCCTTCACACGGTTCGTTTACCGGCATTCCTAACATTTGTCGACAGAGGAGTCCATTTGTTTCCAGATTTGGGAGGACCTTTTGTTCTAAAATTGGGTTCAATTTTTTCTCCCGGCGTTTTAATCTAACCAATGGTCAAACGAAGAACAAACCAGACATTGGAGATTTCTGGATCTTTGTTTGCTGTTCGAGACTGGGCTCTTTTTTTGCCTTGGCTGGTTTGCTCTTATTTTAAAAGGGCAGCTTGCCACTTTGAGTTCCATTTTTCTGAATTCTGGGTTTCACCCTGTTTTTTCGGGAAGACGGAGGCTTCTGTCTGTCCGGTTGATCTGTTGGGAGGGTTATGCAACGATTTGGGACCAAGTGGAGAGGTTGTCCCTCTCTCAGGAGGGCCCGCGGTTTGTAACCCATGGTGATGGTCCTCGTTTAAAGTGGGGATTGGTTGGTTGTCCTAAGAAAATTTCCAGAGAGGGGGTATTCCCCAAATTTAATAGGTTCATTGGACCTTATAATCATGGGGGATTTTTTAATCCTGTTTCTTTTGTTTGTTCTTCCGGGACATTTAAGCCTAAGTGTTCCACAAGTCCTTGTTGAAGAGGTTTGTTGGCCATGGTTCCCACTACTGTGCTCCGACCCTTTTTGGTTGAGGGCAATCTGGAGTTGTGGTAGGAAAATATTGAACCCCCGTTTTTCTAGACGGAAAACCCAGTATTTGGTTAAAGGAGAGTTATGGTCAGGAAACAATTCTTGGGGGGTTTTTTTTTCGGAATCCATGCTGGAGACTCACCGTGCGTATCATAGAACTCATCCGCCGACCTGGTTGCTCTGTGAGGGTTCGGGTGCCCTCCTCAAGGGGGGGGGTACTGTTGTGAATAGGCTGGAAATGGTTCTGACAAAGCTCCCTCTGGTGGTTACAAACGGTACTGGGGCTGTCCGGAGATTGTGAGGAATTTTGGGGTCAGGTGTTACTGGCTGGTCTTATATAAGGGTGCTTCCCTCAGGGTTGCCGGTGATCAATTTGTTCTGGTCTAATCCTTGTTTCTGTTTCCTTGGTAGCCTGCTGTGTCGTGTCTGTTCTCCTGCTAACAGATAAGACATTTCTTCTTTTGTTTTTGTGCTTGATTTTTGCCATTTGTCCTGCACTTCTGTGGGGGCCTTCAGGGTCCCCTCTGGGGGCTTTTTGCCCTCTCGTTCAGTTCAGCCACTGTGTTTGTACATTTGCTTTTTCCAGTTTTTTCAGTGGCTGCTGTTTTGTTTTTGGTTACACCAGAGAACTAATTTAGGTGGTAGAGGTCGAGTGATTCAGGTGTTTTTGAAATTGTAGAGTTGGGTGCTTTCAGGGTTTTTTGGGATTGCAGTAAGTGCCTTCTATCCTTTTCTATTTAGTAAGTTTGGGCCCCAACGTTTGCTCATACTATTTTCTGTCTGTGTCATATTTCTTCTTGTCTAACCGCCATTACATGTTTGGGGGCTTTCTATGTTCTTTGGGGTCTGCTCAGAGCAGATAGCTTTCCTCTTTCTATCTTTAGTGTAGTTAGTTTCTCAGGCTGTGACGAGGCGTTAGGACCAACGTAGGAACGCTCCACGGCTGCCTCTAGTTGTGGTGGTTAGTCAGGGTACTGCAATCTCATAGTTTCCAACTGCTTGGTGCATTTCCTTTTTTTGCCTGCTCTCCTCTGCTACCAAATCATAACACCCGTGGCCACGATCGCTCTGATTGGCTGTTAAAAGTGAAACAGCCAATCAGAGCAATCTGTAATATTTCACCAATGAAATTGGTGAAATATTACAATCCAGCCATGGGCGATGCTGCAATAGCATCTGCCATGGCTGGAGACAGCGATCTGACCCCCCCACATCGAGTCACGGCGGCGATCGGCCGCCGCCACCGAAAGATGGCGGTGATCGGTCACCACCGTCACTAACAGCTCCCCTCTTCCTGGCCTCCGCTGCCCCCACCTTCCGATCCCCCTCTCACCTTCCGACCCCCATACTCACCTCTCCCTGTCCACCGATGTCCCTGGATCCGTCCCGGCGGCTCCCGGGATTCTTCATGGGCGCCGCCATCTTGGAAAATGGCGGGCGCATGCGCAGTGCGCCCTGCAGAGTCAAGAAATTTATTTTGATCACTGTGATAAACTGTCACAGTGATCAAAATAAAAAAAAGTAAGTGAACCCCCTGTCATAGGTAGGGACAAATAATAAAGAATTTTTTTTTTCCTATTAGGCCCTGTGCACACGTTGTGGATCCGCAGCGGATTTCGCGCTGCGGATCCACAGCAGATCAGAAACCATGTACAGTACAATGCAAATAAATGGTAAAAAAAACGCTGTGCACATGCTGCAGATTTTTCAGCGCGGATTTGCTGCGGTTTTAAATCCGCAGCATGTCAATTCTTTGTGCGGATTCCGCAGCGATTTTACACCTATTCCATTATAGGTGTAAAATCGCAGAGAAAAACCGCAGCAAATCCGCAGTAAATCCGCGCTAAATACGCAGGTAAAAGGCAGGTCATTTTACCTGCGGATTTTAGAAAAATCCGCAAGTGAATCCGCAAGTGTGCACGGGGCCTTAGGGTTAGGCTGGGTTCATATTTCATTATGGCAGTCCGTTAGATGGACTGCGTTTCACCGCGTATAACGCAGTCCGTTAATGCTGCCATTCACCCCATTTGTGTGCGCATCGCAATGCATGCCGTGACGCGGCATGCGTTCGCGACGTGTCGTCATTCAGTGACGGAGCCTTGGACGCAGGCTGCAGCGTCTGGGTTCCGTCACCGCTAGCACAGATGAATCATCGCTGATTCCTCTGCACTAGCGGGTACAGCATAAGGCGATCGCGTTATGCTATACCGTTACCAGCCGTCTACGCTACGTGTTGAACGGGCTGGTAAAACGCAATATGAACCCAGCCTTAGGTTAGGGTTAGAACTAGGGTTAGGGTTAGAACTAGGGTAAGGGTTGGAATTAGGGTTAGGGTTGGAATTAGGGTTAGGGTTGGAATTAGGGTTAGGGTTGGGATTAGGGTTAGGTTTGTGGTTAGGGTTAGAGTTAGGATAAGTGTTAGGGTGTTTTGGGGTTAGGGTTGGGATTAGGGTTAGGCTTGTGGTTAGGTTTATGGTTAGAGTTGGGATTAGGGTTACGGGTGTGTTGGGATTAGGTTTATGGTTAGGGTTTGTATTAGGGTTAGGGTTGTGTAGGGGTTAGGGTTGGGGTTAGGGGTGTGTTGGGGTTAGGGTTGCAGTTAGAATTGAGGGGTTTCCACTATTTACGCACATCAGGGGGTCTCCATACGCGACATGGCGCCACCATTGATTCCTGCACATTTTGCGTTCAAAAAGTCAAACAGTGCTCCCTTTATTCCAAGCCCCGACGTGTGCCCAAACAGTGGTTTACCCCCACATATGGGGTATCAGCGTACTCGGGAAAAATTGCACAACAACTTTGGGGGTCTAATTTCTCCTGTTACTGTTGGGAAAAAAAATTGAAGACTAAAAAAGTTATTTTTGTGGAAAAAAAATGATTTTTTATTTTCACGGCTCTGCGTTATAAACTTCTGTGAAGAACTTGGAGATTCAAAGTGCTTACTACACATCTAGAGGAGTTCCTTGGGGGATCTAGTTTCCAAAATGGGGTCACTTGGGGGGGTTTCTACTGTTTAGGCACATCATGGGCTCTGCAAACGTAACATGACACCGCAGGACCATTCCATCAAGTCGGCATTTCAAAACGTCACTACTTCCTTCCGAGCCTCGACGTGTGCCCATACAGTAGTTTTCTCCCACATAGGGATATCAGCGTACTCAGGACAAATTGGAGACAACTTTTGGGGTCTAATTTTCCTGTTACCCTTGGGAAAATAAAAAAATTGTGGACTAAAAGATCATGTTTGTGGAAAAAATATGATTTTTTTATTTTCATTCCCCGGCGTTATAAACTTCTGTGTAGCCCTTGGGGGTTCAAAGTGCTCACCACACATCTAGATAAGTTCCTTGCGGGGTCTAGTTTCCAAAATGGGGTCACTTGTGGGGAGTTTCTACTGTTTAGGCACATCAGGGATTCTGCAAACGTAACATGACGCCCGCAGACCATTCCATCAAGTCGGCATTTCAAAACGTCACTACTTCCCTTCCGAGCCCCGAAGTGTGCCCATACAGTAGTTTTCTCCCACATATGGGATATCAGCGTACTCAGGACAAATTGGACAATAACTTTTGAGGTCTAATTTCTCCTGTTACCCTTGGGAAAATAAAAAAATTGGGGACTAAAAGATCATGTTTGTGGAAAAAATATGATTTTTTTATTTTCATGCCCCGGCGTTATAAACTTCTGTGTAGCCTTGGGGGTTCAAAGTGCTCACTACACATCTAAATAAGCTCCTTGGGGGGTCTAGTTTCCAAAATAGGGTCACTTGTGGGGGGTTTCTACTGTTTAGGCACATCAGGGGCTCTGAAAACGCAACATGACGCCCGCAGAACATTCCATCAAGTCTGCATTCCAAAATGGTGCTCCTTCCCTTCTGAGCTCTCCATGCGCCAAAACAGTGGTTCCCCCCACTTATGGGGTACCAGTGTACTCAGAACAAACTGTACAACAACTTTTGTGGTCCAATTTCTCCTGTTACCCTTGTGAAAATAAAAAATTGCGGGTTAAAAAAATCAGTTTTTGAGGAAAAAAATGATTTTTTATTTTCACGGCTCTGCATTACAAACTTCTGTGAAGCACGTGGGGGTTCAAGGTGCTCACCACACATCTAGATAAGTTCCTTGAGGGGTCTAGTTTACAAAATGTGGTCACTTGTGGGGGGTTTCTACTGTTTAGGCACATCAGGGGCTCTGCCCGCCCGCAGTCCATTCCATCAAGTCGGCATTTCAAAGCGTCACTACATCCCTTCCGAGCCCTGACGTTTGCCCAAACAGTGGTTCCCCCCACATGTGAGGTATTAGCGTACTTAGGACAAATTAGACAACAACTTTTGGGGTCCAATTTCTCCTGTTTCCATTGTGAAAATAAAAAATAGTGGGCTAAATAATCATTTTTTGAGAAAAAAAATATTTTTTATTTTCACGGCTCTGCGTTATAAACTTCTGTGAAGCACCTGGGGGTTCAAAGTGCTCAATGTGCATCTAGATAAGTTCCTTAGGGGGTCTAGTTTCCAAAATGGGGTCATTTGTGGGGGAGCTCCAAAGTTTAGGCATACAGGGGCTCTCCAAACATGACATGGTGTCCGCTAACGATTGGAGATAATTTTCCATTCAAAAAGTCAAATGGCGCTCCTTCCCTTCTGAGCCCTGCCGTGCGCCCAAACAGTGATTTATGACCACAAATGAGGTATCTGTGTACTCAGGAGAAATTGCCAACAATTTTTATGATCCAATTTATACTGTTGCCCATGTGAAAATGAAAAAACTGAGGCTAAAAGAAAATTTTTGTGAAAAAAAAAGTACTTTCTTTTTTTTACGGATCAATTTGTGAAGGACCTGGGGTTTCAAAGTGCTCACTATGCATCTAGAAAAGTTCCTTGGGGGGTCTAGTTTCCAAAATGGGGTCACTTGTGGGGGAGCTCCAATGTTTAGGCACACAGGGACTCTCCAAATGCGACATAGCAACCGCTAAATATTCCAGCATATTTTCCATTCAAAAAGTGAAATGGCGCTCTTTCCCTTCTGAGCCCTGCCGTGCGCCCAAACAGTGGTTTATGACCACATATGAGCTATCGGTGTACTTAGGATAAATTGCCCAACCAATTTTAGGATCTATTTTATCCTGTTGCCCATGTGAAAATTAAAAAACTGAGGTTAAAAAAATTTTTGTGAAAAAAAAGTACTTTCTTTTTTTTACGGATCAATTTGTGAAGCACCTGGGGGTTCAAAGTGCTCAGTCTGCATCTAGATAAGTTTGCCCATGCAAAAATGAAAAAATTGATGTTGGAAAAATTAAAATGTCCATTTTTTCCTTCCAGGTTGCTTTAGTTCCTGTTAAGCACCTGAAGGGTTAATAATCTTCTTGAATGTAGTTTTAAGTAGCTTGAGGGGTGCAGTTTTTATAATGTGAGGTGGTCCCTAAAAAAAATGGTTTTGTAAATTTTGCTGTAAAAATGAGAAATATGGCGAAAATTTTGAAAATTTTACAATTTTCAAACTTTGAATTTTTATTCCCTTAAAACAGAGAACTATGTCACACAAAATAGTTGCTAAATAACATTTCCCACATGTCTACTTTACATCAGCACAATTTTGGAAACCAAATTTTTTTTTTTGTTAGGAAGTTATAAGGGTTAAAAGTTGACCAGCGATTTCTCATTTTTACAACAAAATGTACAAAACCAAAAATGTACAAAAAGGGGTCTATATGGCAGAAAATACCCAAAAGAGACACTATTCTAAAAACTGAACCCTCAAGGTACTCAAAACAACATTCAAGAAGTTTATTAACCCTTCAGGTGATTCACAGGAGCTGACGCAACATGGAAGGAAAAATGAGCATTTAACTTTTTAGTCACAAAAATTATATTTTACAAACAATTTTTTATTTTAACATGGGAAAAAGGAGAAAATGGACAGAAAAGTTGTTGTGCAATTTCTCCTGAGTACGTCGATACCCCATATGTGAGGGAAACCACTATCTGGGCGCACGGCAGGGCTCGGAAGGGAAGGAGCGCCGTTTGACTTTTTCAAACCAAAATTGGCTGGAATTGAGATTGGACGCCATGTTGCATTTGGAGAGCCCCTGATGTGCCTAAACAGTGGAAAACCCCCACAAGTGACCCCATTTTAGAAACTAGACCCCCCTAAGGAACTTATCTAGATCTGTGGTGAGCACTTTGCACCCCCAAGTGCTTCATACAAGTTTATAACGTAGAGCCGTAAAATTAAAAAATCATATTTTTTCCACAAAAATGATCTTTTCACCCCAATTTTTATTTTCCCAAGGGTAACAAAACCTCAAGAGTTATTGCGCAATTTGTCTGAGTATGCCGATACCCAACATGTGGGGGTAAACCACTGTTTTAGTGCATTGCAGAGCTCGGAAGGGTAGGAAAACCATTTGACTTTTTCATTGCAGAATTGGCTGGACGTCATGTCGCATTTGGAGAGCCCCTGATGAGCCTAAACAGTGGAAACCCCCCACAAGTGACACCATTTTGGAAACTAGACCCCTTAAGGAACTTATCTAGATCTGTTGGGAGCACGTTCAACTCCCAAATGTTTCACTAAAGTTTAGAATGCCTGGGTGTGAAATTTTTTTTTTCCACAAAAATGATTATTTAGTCCCCAATTTTTGATTTTTCCCAAGGAAATTGGACCCCAAAAGTTGTTGTCCAATTTGTCCTGAGTACGCTGATACTCCATATGTGGGGGGAATACTGTTTGGGCGCAAGGCAGGGCTCGGAAGGGAAGTAATGAGTTTTAGAGTGCAGACTTTGATGGGTGTCATGTTCAGTTTGCAGATCCCCTGATGTGCCTAAGCAGTGTAAACCCCCCATAATTGACCCCATTTTGGAAACTAGACCCCCTAAGGAACTTATCTAGACCTGTGGTGAGCACTTTGAACCCCCAAGTGGTTCACACAAGTTTATAATGCCTGGGCATGAAAATTAAAAATCCTATTTTTTTTCTCACAAAAATGATCTTTTAGTCACCAATTTTTTATTTTCCCAAGGGTAACAGGAGAAATTGGACCCCAAAGTTGTCCAATTTGTCCTGAGCACGCTGATACTCCATATGTGGGAGAAAACTACTGTGTGGGCACATGTCGGGCTCAGAATAGAAGTAGTGATGTTTTGCAATACAGACTTTGATTGAATGGTCTGCGGGTGTCATGTCTCATTTGGAGAGCCCTGATGTGCCTAAACGGTGGAAACCCCCCACAATTGGCCACATTTTGGAAACTAGACCCCCAAAGGAACTTATCTAGATGTGTGGTGAGCTCTTTGAGCCCCCAAGTGCTTCACAGAAGTTTATAACGCCCGGGCATGAAAATAAAAAAAATCATATTTTTTCCACAAACATAATCTTTTAGTCCCCAGTTTTTTATTTTCCCAAGGGTAACAGGAGAAATTGGACACCAAATGTTGTTTTTCAATTTGTCCTGATTACGGCGATACCCTATATGTGGGAGAAAACTACTGTATGGGCAAACGTCGGGGCTCGGAAGGGAAGTAGTGACGTTTTGCATTGCAGACTTTGATGGAATAGTCTGCAGGTGTCATGTCGCATTTGGAGAGCCCCTGATGTGCCTAAACAGTGGAAACCCCCACAAGTGACCCCATTTTGGAGACTAGACCTCCCAAGGAAGTTATCTAGATCTGTGGTGAGAACTTTGAGCCCCCAAGTGCTTCACAGAAGTTTATAACGTAGAGCCATAAAAATAAAAAATCGCTTGACTTTTTGAACGCAGAATTGGCTGGAATTGAGATCAGATGCCATGTCACGTTTGGAGAGGCCCTTATGTGCCTAAACAGTGGAAACCCCAATTCTAACTCCAACCCTAACCCCAACACTCCCCTAACCCTAGTCCCAACCCTAACCATAACCCTAACCACAAACCTATAACCCTATAACCCTAACCACAAACCTGAATCATGTTCTCCGGGGTCTCAGCTACCTCCGGTAGCCGAGAACCCGGATAATTTCCAACGTTGGGGGCGCAACACACTTATTTCTCAGTGTTGTTAAAAAGCGGCGCTGAGGAGTATGTACCCTTAAGGCCGGCGTCACACACAACTACAAAAAATCGGTCCGTTTTAGTCGGTCGATTGTCGGATCAAAATGCAAACATCACACATCCTTCTGTCATCCGATTTTCCTTCAAAGATGCGATTTAGTCGCATGTGTGTGTACCTTGTAACATCCGATTTTCATCCGACTTGCTAGAATTTCTCGCAGGCTTGCAAAACTGACATATAATGGATCCAAAAGAATAGTATTTCAATCACAAAAGAAAGAATATATATATACACATAGAACACATATATATATATATATATATATTAATATACACGTCATTGTGACATGTATATATATATATATATATATATATATTTATAGTTCCTAGACTTCTACATACTGTAATAGCCGCAAATTCAATTGCCGGCTTCTGTGAAATCACAGAAGCCGACATGAAATGATACATTGTTTCCACACAGTTAACCATGTCATTTCCTGTATTTTGATATTTGTTTAGAATTTACAATTACATGAGCGTATTTGTGCAAAATTTCAGACATGTAGGGGTTAATTAAAGGTGTAAATTCGTTGAAAAAAAATGCGTGGGCTCTCGCTGTATTTTCTCCACCAGACAGACAAAGCAAGCGAGTGGGGGCAGATAATAACAGCCTAGGGAGGGTACATTTTTTTTGTGCCCCCCCTGGCTACTAACATCTGCCCCCAGACACCCCAGAAAGGGCAAATCTATAATTAGATTCGCCCTTTCTGCACTTTGCCCGTCTATTCCCATTGCCCTGTAGCGGTGGCGAATGGGTTAATAATGTCACCTTAATGTCACCTTAGTATTGAAAGGTGACCTTAAGGCAGGTTAATAATTGAGAGCTGTCAATTAGACAACTATCAATTATTAATCCTATTGTATGATAGAAAAATCAAACACACACAGTTTAATAAAAAAGAAGTTTAATGAAATAATCACATAGTTTTTGACCATATTTTATTTTCCTGCTAAAACCATTTCCTGTAATAAAAATAAAATAAAAAGCAAAATGATTCTTACCAATCCGATGTACAGTCAGGTCCCACGGTGTAATCCATCAGAAAGGGTTAACAGGTTACAGGTCGCAGAGAGCTAATAATGCTGTCTCAGACCTGTATTCCCTGAATGAATCAGTTAAGGGTATGCCACACTGAACAATATCGCTAACGGGATCGCTAAAAAACGTCACTATTTAGCGATCCCGTTAGCGATGTTGTTCAGTGCGGCAGCTGCCAGCGACGAGCTTCCTGCTGTGATCTCGCTCGTCGCTGGAATCGTTCCGGACCCTATTTTCTCGTCGGCGCTCCCGCTGGGTAAGTATATATCGCTAGTGTGGCACCTTTTCTTAGCGATTTAGCGGTACTTTTGTACCGCTAACGTCGTTAGGAATATCGCTAACGGCGATAGCGTCGTTAACTATATCGCTAAATGTGGCCGCACTTAGCGATATAGAAACAATCCCGCTAGCGATCGCATTAGTATGCGTCGTTATCGTGATCGCTAGCGGGATTGTTTAGTGTGGCAGTACCTTTACTCTCCCAGCGAAAGGAGAGGAATAGATTCATGAATGGAGCTTAATTGATTTATTGCCACTTTCACTTCAGTGACCTGACCTAAGGTGAAAGTGGATACAATCAATTAAGCTTCATTCATTAATCACATCCTCTCCTGTCGGCAGGAGATAAGCTCATTCATTCAGGAGCTATCAGATGAGCACGCAGGATTACTTGCGCTGCTTATCTGATTGCTAGTTAACCCTTTGTGAAGGATTACATCGTGGGACGGGACAGATTGCCAGATAGGTAAGAATAATGTTGTTTTATTATTTTATATTTATTTTAGAAGAACAAGGGCTTCGAACGGATTAAGAGTGAAATAAAAGATGGTCAAAAATATGTGTTTTTATTTCATTAAAATTATTTATTCTTAAAGTGGTGTGTGTTTTTTTATTTACTTCAATAGGATTAATAATTGATAGTTGTCTAATTGACAGCTCTCAATTATTAACCTGCCTTAAGGTCACCTTTCAATACTAAGGTGACATTAAGGTGACATTATTAACCCATTCGCCACCGCTACAGGGCAATGGGAATAGACGGGCAAAGTGCCAGAAAGGGCGAATCTAATTATAGATTTGCCCTTTCTGGGGTGTCTGGGGGCAGATGTTAGTAGCCAGGGGGGCACAAAAAAAATGTACCCTCCCTAGGCTGTTATTATCTGCCCCCACTCTCTTGCTTTGTCTGTCTGGTGGAGAAAATACAGCGGGAGCCCACGCATTTTTTTTCAACGAATTTACACCTTTAATTAACCCCTACATGTCTGAAATTTTGCACAAATACACTCATGTAATTGTAAGTTCTAAACAAATATCAAAATACAGGAAATTACATGGTTAACTGTGTGGAAACAATGTATCATTTCATGTCGGCTTCTGTGATTTCACAAAAGCCGGCAATTGAATTAGCGGCTATTACAGTATGTAGAAGTCTAGGAACTATAAATATATATATATATATACATGTCACAATTACATATATATATATATATATATATATATGTATTCTATGTGTGTATATCTATTCTTTATTAAAGCTGTCAGTGTGATTTTACAGTGTAGCCGGGGATGAATTGCCGGCTTTTCTAAAGGACACCGATGCGATTTAATCGCAAGTCACACATGCGGTCCGTTTGTAATCAGATTTTTCATCGCTCCCATAGACTTGCATTGGCGATAGTCGACCCACAATCGGTGACAATCGCAGCATGCTGCGATTGCACCGGACGTTTAAAACGGACCACAAAAAATCTGATACTGGGAGCTGCTCCATAGATTAACATAGGGCAGACTGCAATACGATTTTTCATCGCAGTGCAGTCGTCCGATTCTGTCGCCAGTGTGACGCCGGCCTAACGCCGTTAAAAGGCGTTATCGGCGGGCGTTAAGGCCATGTTCACATGTTCAGTATTTGGTCAGTATCTTACATCAGCCTTTCCACACCAAAACCAGGAGTGGGTGCCAAATACAGAAAGTGGTGACGTGTTTCTGTTACACTGTTCCACTCCTGATTTTGGCTTACACATGCTGAGGTAAAACACTGACAAAATACTAATCGCGTGAACGTGGCCTAATACACTAATACAACCACGTTATACTACATTGCCCGAGACAACAACTAGTGATAGGTTGTAATACACTGTCTCGCCACTTGACGCAGTGCTTGCGCGACATCATACGACGAGAACACTGCTAATGATACACAAAGGTTCACATGCAATTGTTACAAAACCATACACCACTGCGCCTGCGCACATTTCGGCACAGCCATGGGCGGAGACTGGGCGTGGTTTATGCACGGCCCGGAAATGCATTAACGAGTCAGTGGGTGGAGCTACAGAAAGGACGGACAGACCAAAAGACTAGTGACAGCAGTAGCCTGCGCCGTCTCTTACAGTAGCAGTCATGCTGTGCAGACTTAGCGTGTGCGCCAGGTGAGTGTCACCTCACAGTGAGCTGTGCGCGGCGCCTGACTGCACAGAGGTCGTGCGGCCGGGACATGTACGGCTCTGCCTGTTGTGTAACAGTGAATGTGTCCCTGCGCCCCTCGTGTTTACAGGAGTACTGAAAGCTGCAGAACAGAGGGCATTTATGACAGGTGTGCACTGGCACCACAAGGTTCAGCGGGGCACTATGGAGCGCAGCTGTGAAGCGCCATAATGTGTTCCTACATGCTGGCGATGATCCATTGCTGTGGTGGGGTCCAGGGATGACACTGACCCGGGGGGCTCTGTGCCAGCAGTGTGCTTGGGTCCCCACACCTCCCAATACCAAACCTGTGAAAGCCGTACTGTACATACACGTCTACAGATGGAGCAATTATTAACTTGGTGACTTCTCAGGTGTGCAGTTATACGGAGTAATTAGGTTCAATGGGTCTACTGTGCATGAGGCTTGTTTCCCGCACAGCATGCAACGCACTGTGTGACCTGTCACTAGGGCAGAGCAATTAAAGGAATTGTCTGCTGCTTTAATATTGATGGTCTAGTAGCAGATGGGTGGGGGGTGCGACCGCCACTGATCAACTGTTCCCGGGCCCAGCGGCAGCCGGTAGTGCTCAGTTACAACTCGGAACAGTAGAGCTCTGTCAGTGGTGTAGTGGCTGTGGCCAGGTACTGTACATCAGTAGAGTTGAGCGATACTTTCCGATATCCTAAAGTATCGGAATCGGAATGGTATCGCCGATATCACTAAAATATCGGCGATACCCGATACCGATACCGGAAGTCCCATGTAAGTCTATGGGAACAAAATATCGCAACTAAAAAAACCCCATTCTTTCCTTGTGAACACTAAATATACACACATAGAATACATATATATATATATACACATGTCATTGTGACATATATATATACATATATGTATAGTTTATACACTTCTACATAGTAAAATATCCTCTGATTCAATTGCCGGGTAAAGCTGGCTTCAGTGAAAAGACAGAAGCACCCGACATGAAATGACACTTGGTGTACATAGGGTTAACCATGTCTTTTCATGTCGTTTGCTATCTGATTTGCACAAACAATTAAATCAGTCTATGTGTGCAAAATTTCACACCTGTAGGGGTTAATTAAAGGTGTAAATTCGTTGTAAAAAAAACTGACTTTTTTGCTACGAATTTACACCTTTAATTAACCCTACAGGTGTGAAATTTTGCACACATAGTCTGATTTAATTGTTTGTGCAAATTAGATAGCAAAGGACATGAAAAGACATGGTTAACCCTATGTACACCAAGTGTCATTTCATGTCGGGTCATAGGTCATAGGTGTTCGGTCTGGATGCCGAACTTTACTGTTCGGGTTCGCCCATCTCTACTTGCAAAATCACCAATCTATAGCACTAGCTTCTCCAAGAGCAGTTCTCCTAATCACAGCTCTGACTATCCTGAGCTATGTGCTTGTTCAAGTGCCATTATCTCTATATGTACCGTAAATACAGTGATAGCAGTGTACATTATAAAACAAATCACTAATAGCTGAATGTGTTACAGCAGAACTTTATAGTTCTACTAATACTATAACTCAGCCTATCCTATCAGAAACAAAGAAGTAAAGAGCAACATAGCTCTGACCTGCTCCAGAGACAAATTGAGAATATTTCTTTAATTGTAACCACAACAATACCAGCACATTAAAAAGTTGTTGTTGTCCAATGTCCATATAGTACTATATTATGCTAAACAGTGGCCAGAGACCGCCATACCATGCCACAATAGTCCCATAGTTTGTTTTCATAGGACAGTGCGATTCTGTGCCTGCACACAGCCATATACTTTGCATAAAGTACCATATTCTACCTGCAAAGAACCAAATTGTGTGTTTGCAGTCTACAATGAGCCTATATTGCACCCAATAAACTACACATTAGACCCAAATTAGAGTAATACTTGCCCATGTACATAGATGCCAGAGAGAACCACGTTTGTAAGTTACTGTGTATAACAACGCACATTATTCCATATTGTGCCCTGTTTGATTGATCCGATTCCTAACTGAAGGTGGTTTTCCAATCCTTAAAGAAAACTTCAAACTTGCTCCAAATAGTAAAACATAATCTAATATATTCATGTTTTACCCTTACCCCCCCTGTGCTGCTGGCCACAGGACCAACCGTGTGTTGCTTTCCATTGCGCTTGACAGCAGTGATTGGCTGCCTGAGTGACATGGCATTCAATCGACCTCAAAGCATGGTTAACAACTCCTGAAGGTTCTCAGCTCCCAAAACTTTCATGAATGGGCTAATCTCTAAATCCCACCCTTGCCCACTCAAATTGTATAAAATATAGACATGCGGACCCTCGATTTTACCTGATCCGTAGACCATATTGTTTTATATCCATTCAGGAGTTAGGAACACTCTGGCACAACAAGATACTTCTCTTTTATATCCTAAATATGCATGCATGCTAATATTCTGTTACTTTTGATGATGCCAAACCCTATATAGATTTGTATAATCATTGGGTCACATGGCAAAACAAAAATAGGGACAAAGTCAAGTTTGACACCAAATCAGACAAATTCACATTTAGGAGAATCAAAGAACAATCAGACTAATGATCTGTTGAGACTGGGTACACCTTTAGAATACATATAGCCAGTGGCACAACATAAATCTTTTACACGTCAATGCAAAGTCAATAACATGGCCCTCTATAATTGAAAATAAAAATAGTTTGCGCACATAAAAACTACAAGACACAAAAGGATCTGTAGAAAAATAGGAATATGCATGTGTCAAATGGAAAACAATACATAAATTCAGACGCACTCTGTAGAACAGTTTGAGATGCAGATGTAATAATACAGTAATAAATAAATATTGCACTAAGACCCGTGAGAAAAAGGTGATGAGAAAAGCCTGTAGTCTATTATGTAGTAAACCCCAAACCAAAGGACTAAATAGTCATAATACGCATAAGGTATTTATTCATATGGGTATTAATATGGACAAACCCTGAAAAAGTAAAAGAGGTCCTCTTTTAACGATGGAGCAGAAAAACGCTGCAGAAATCCTAAAAAACCTTTTATGCAGAAAGGTCAGAAGAAATTGACACTGTCCCGCCGGTGACAGCTCAGATGAATGAGTATTAGTGGTGCACTGTGGAGAAAATAGTCCTGTTTGCACAGGTTTTACCTGACAACCCCGATGGGTCACTTGCAGTAGAAAGTCTGACTTCAGCCTCCTATGGCCCGCAGACGAAACTTACATCCGTTGATGAAAGCCGGTGATCTCTGGCCTCCGTGGCCAGATCAGGAACGCCGGCTGATGATGTTGAATCCTCACTAGGAAGAAGGATGTGGGCAGGACCTGTTGGTAAACTAGCCTGCCTCAAGCACAGTAGTACACAAAATCGCAATATCTAACTGTCCCTCAGAGTCAGCACAGCAGCGTTCTGTCCCTAACTGAGTTCACAGCACAGTGACGCTAAAATGGCTGCGGCGCCTTTTATAGTGCATTCTGACATCATTTCAGCAGCCAATCACAGCCATGCCATTAGTTAAGATGACCGCAGCATTACAGGATGTGCCCACACTTCATAAGATTCATCATTGGCTGACTAACATCACATTGCCTCTCAAAGAATTATGGGAACTTCCGATTCCGGTATACGATATTGAAAAAGTATCGGAATTAAGTATCGGAATTCCGATAACGCGAATATCGGCCGATACCCGATACTTGCGGTATCGGAATGCTCAACACTATACATCAGCCTTTATTGAAGTCAAAAGGGATGAGTATGGTACGCGGCTGCTATAGCGTTGACAGAGCTGGCCCTGGGAACAGCTGATCAGCAGGTGGTGCAGGATGTCACACCCCAAATATCTGGTGTCGATCAATCCTAAGGATAGCACGTCAGTACAAAAGAACCAGATAAACCCTTTAAATTGTATTGATTGATTTTGCCATTTGAATGCACCATGGTGTCCCTGCCCCAACAGCAGTATCTTTATCATCTCTGGGAGCAAAAACTGCAGGAAGGGGAGAGTGAGTTCGGGAGCATCTGTAAGGACCAGCCCATACAAGTGGTCCTAGGTGAGCTGCTATTTCTCTGCTGAGTCCCACATCAGCACGTGGTGTTAGGATTTGGAAGCAAATTAGGTAACAGTGGAGTGTCTCCTCCCCCCCTCCCTGCCACCTCATGCGCGCTTCAAAAATCTGGTCTCCCCGCTTTCTCTTTCTGTCTTTTATCTAGTCCTAAAGTGTAGGCGAGTCCCCACCTGCTCTCAACCTTTATTATTGAATAATAAAATCACTGTCCATCCTCACCTCTAAATGAACTCACCCTTTTAGCTTTTTCTGTATCTAGTCCTGATTGAAAGTGGCTTAACTGGAAGCCGTCACCTGATCCCCCCCCCCAACCCACAGGCAGCATGAATCAGAGCCAGGCTTCATGATTGTAAGCAAGTTTATCTTTTTTTCTGCAACGTTGCGACAGTTCGGAGAAAACCAAGTTTAATGAACTGACCAGTGACTGTAGACTAATCCGCTACCACACCTGGCTGGCCCTACACCAGTTCAGTTGATTGACAGGATCCTCCCAATGCACACACCTAAGAGACCTGTCAATCAACTGGATCAGTGTGGGGTGAAGCTGGCCTCTCAACTGTTTACTCAGAAACCTTTCAGTATTTCAGAAAAAAATATATCCGCCTGAAATCACGGAGTCAGGCTCTGATTTAAGCCGGGGTCTGACATGCGAGAAACTCGCATGAGTCTCACATGTCAATACCCGGCACTGCCGCCGGCACTCGGACAGGAGCGTGCTGCTACATATATCTGACATTTCTCGCATGTCTGACCCTGGCCTTATGCTTCCTGTGGTTTGCTCAGCATGAATCCCATGATTGGTCAGTCAAATTAAGTATTTAGATTAAAAAACTAAAGGAATTTACTGTACACAATGGTTAGCATTGAAAAGAAAGAAAAAGTATTGTGATCTTCTCAAGGACCTTGGGGCGCTCCAGTAATCTAACTGTCCATATGTGGGCTGTGACTTCACTGGCACTTCCAGACACTTATGTTTAAAGGGGTTGTCCGATCTAAGCTACTAGTCTGCAGTCACTGACTGCAGACTTGTGACTCTTCACGTCACGCTCGCTGTGAGGATTCTCCGTTCTCTTGAGCTGCGGGCTTGATTTCGGAACATGCATTCAGCGAGGCCGTACCCATCTGGTTGGGGCGTTAGCCACAAGTGTACTGAGTGAGGTCGGACACCTATAGTCCGCATGTGACCAAGAGTATACAAATCACATACTGGCAGTCAGGTGATCGCCCGCTCCCAGCAACAGCCCCGGAGAATCCTCGTAGTGTTATCTATGTGAGAATTTACAAGTTTGCCCTCACAGAGTAACTACAGACTTGTAGCTTTAGACCTGACACCGCCCTCAAATGTCAGGGACATCTGTTATCCATTGGATATTGTGATTTTATCACATCACAGTATCCTGAAAGAGAACCTGAACGTTTAAAGTCATCTACTGCACTATTCTAAACCCTTTTTGTGGCTTATACCAGATGGAGGACAAAAGGACACTTTCGGCCAGTCTCTTAAAGCAGGAAGGGCCTTCACAAAACGTCTGCACAGAAGCCATAACTAGGGATATATCTGGAGGAGCACAGCACAAAATGGAGAGGACTGGTACGGGTGTTCTCTATTCATGTATTGTTTGGGTCTGCTGATGATCAATCTGTCATCACTCTCTCCTTCTGTTCCGACGAGAGCCACATTCATCTATGACAGTGTTGGGCCACTTCCAGAGGCTCCCAAGTCTCCCGAATGGTGACATCTAGCTGCTGTCGTCCCCACAGAAGTGATGCCCACAGTTCCATTATCATTATAATGACTGCGAAAGCTTCCCAACAGGAATCATACTGAGGGTTGCCTCCGTGCTTGCATCCAGGGGTTCCCACTAGTGATGAGTGAACATGCTTGTGTGCTAACAGAGTGTCTTCGGCGTGCTCAAAAACGTCCAGAGTCCCTGCGGCTGTTAGACAGCCATAACACATGCATTGTCTAACACAAGGTTCCCCAACTCCAGTCCTCAAGGCCCACCAACAGATCATGTTTTCAGGATTTCCTTAGTATTGCAAAGGTGATCATTGCATCACCTGTGCAATACAAAGGAAATCCTGAAAACATGATCTGTTGGTGGGCCTTGAGGACTGGAGTTGGAGAACCCTGGTCTAACAGCTGCTGGGACTCAAACATATTTTTCAAGAACACCGAAGACACTCACTTAGCACACGAGCATGCTTGGATATGCATTATCCGAGCACGTTCGTTCATCAGTAGTTCCCACCTTGCCATCGCATAACCCAGTCTATGTATGCGATGCGGTGATACCGCATGTGGTCAATGAACACATGCAGAATCACCGCGCGTACAGAAGGGGGCGGAGTGGGGTTTCCGCTCCGTCCAAAGCGCAATGAATGCGCTCCGTGGAAACATACCCTAATTGTCTCTTAAATATGAGACATAATGAGCTTTGTGACCCTGGACCCCGTCTTCTTCTGTGCCACTGTGCAGCTGCATAGGCAGTATGTCTGTCTCTGATGGGTGGGGGTCCTCCTGAGATCCTCCTGTGTAGTACAACTCTCAGGTCTGTTTAAATAATGGACAATAATTCCTCTGACCGATACAGATAATATTTAGCTTTTCTTATAGTGCCCTCCAAAATGGACGCCAGTAGCAAGACTGGGAAAATCCCCGTTTGCCCTGGCTCTCGCTGGAGCAGAGTATAATTGGCTCACATATTAATTGGTTTTCTGTAATAAGACAGACTTCTTTGTATTTCATCTCTGATATAAGTACATTGAATCTGCCCACTACCTGCACACATAGCATATACTTTATGTTTATGCCACCCTCAGCGTCCTATGTAATGGGTTGTACGCTACTATGACTAATGCTCCTGCATTGCTGAACCTTATAACTGCGATCAGACTGCCGAAAGTAAAAGTCCCATAGTGGGACCAAGTAAAGTGCAAAAAAAAAATCGCTGAATAATTAAAGTATATTGTACCCATAATAAATATTATAAAAAAACAAAAAGGTATAAAAGTACACCTACTTTGGATCGCTGTGTCCAGAATGACCCAAACTATAAATCTGTCCTGCTAGCTAACTCCTTTAGTGAACACCGTAAAAACATAAAGCATAGTTTGTCATACCGCCGAAAAAGTGGAATAAAATGCGATCAAAAAGACAAATGTAAATAAAAATGGCATCAATGAAAACTTCAACATTATAAAAAGTTATAGCTCTCAGAATAAAGCGATGCAAAATTATTTTTTCTATAAAAGTTTTTGCATAAAAGTGCCAAAACATAAAAAAAAATATAAATGAGGTATCTCTGTAATTGTACTGACCCGTAGAATTAAGCTGCCTTATCAATTTTACAATATGCAGAACGGCATAAAAAATAAATTCCTGAATTGCTGGTTTTTGTTCTGCCTCCCAAAAATCAGAATAGAAAGTGATCAAAAATGTCATGTGCCTGAAAATGGTACCAATAAAAATGTCAACTCATCCCACGAAAAAACAGCCATTACTGTTGGCAGAAATATGGAAAAATTATAGCTCTCAAAATATGGTGATGCTAAAACGAGTTTATGAATAAAAAAAAGTGTCTTTTAGTGTGACAGCTGCCATAAATAAAAACCGGATCTAAATCTGGTATTGCTGTAATCACACCGACCCAAAGAATCATCATCTAATCGCTTATACTGCACTATAAACGGCGTAAAAAAATAAATAACAATTCTTCCCCTGCTGTTGAATTTTTTTTTTTTTCCATTCTGCCTCCCAAAGGTTGCAGTAAGGCTCGGCGCACATTTAACCTGCTCTCTACGCTGAGTGCTTACGCAGTAGCGTAGCTACCGGGGGGGGGCAGAGAGGCGGTGACCCCACGCCCCGCGCTCTGAGGGGCCCACGCGGAGCTACGCTACTGTAACTATCGGCGTGCACAGCTCGCCGATACAGTTACATTCTGCGACAGAGCAGGAAGAATCGATTTCCCTGCTCTGCCGCCCGGCCGCTATGGGGCCCCAGAGCAGGCGATGGGGGGCCCTGTGCTGCCCGGCATCGCATTGAGAGAGAAGGAGCGAGCGAGCGCGATGACGTAACTGCCCTACGCCTGCTGTCAGACGCTGAGAGGGAGAGCAGTGAGCAGTGCAGGAGCCTGGAGCAAGAGAGGTGAGTACTGGATTTATTATTTTTGTAATGGGGCTGCATTATCATACAGAGGCTGCCTATGGGGTGCATTACAATACAGAGATTGCCTATGGGGGTGCATTACAATACAGAGGCTGCCTATGGGGGTGCATTATAATATAGAGGCTGGCTATGGGGCTGCATTACAATAAGAGGCTGTCTATGGGGGCGCATTACAATACAGAGGCTGTCTATGGGGGTGCATTATAATAAGAGGCTGTCTATGGGGGTGCATTATAATAAGGTGCTATGGGGTGCATTACAATACAGAGGCTGCCTATGGGGGTGCATTATAATACAGAGGCTGGCTATGGGGCTGCATTACAATACAGAGGCTGTCTATGGGGGTGCATTACAATACAGAGGCTGCCTATGATGGTGCATTATAATACAGAGGCTGCCTATGGGGGTGCATTATAATATAGAGGCTGCCTATGGGGGTGCATTACAATACAGAGGCTGCCTATGGGGCTGCATTACAGTACAGAGGCTGCCTATGGGGGTGCATTACTATATAGAAGCTGTCTATGGGGGCGCATTACAATACAGAGGCTGCCTGTGGGGATGCATTACAATATAGAGGCTGCCTATGGGGGTGCATTACAATACAGAGGCTGTCTATGGGGGCGCATTACAATGCAGAGGCTGTCTATGGGGGTGCATTACTAAATAGAGACTGTCTATGGGGGTGCATTACAATACAGAGGCTGTCTATGAGGGTGCATTACAATGCAGAGGCTGTCTATGGGGGTGCATTACTAAATAGAGGCTGTCTATGGGGGTGCATTACTAAATAGAGGCTGTCTATGGGGGTGCATTACAATACAGAGGCTGCCCATGGGGGTGCATTACTATATAGAGGCTGTCTATGGGGGCGCATTACAATACAGAGGCTGTGTATGGGGGCGCATTACAATATAGAGGCTGTCTATGGGGACGCATTGCAATATAGAGGCTGCCTATTGGGGTGCATTATAATATAGAGGTTGCCTATGGGGTTGCATTATACTATATTGAGGACTATCTGGTGTATTATGATATATGGAGGCTATATAGAGGGCCATCATACAGTGTGGGGATTACAATGACGGGGCCATCATACAATGTTGGAGCCATTAAATAGTTTGGGGATATTAAGGGGTCAGTATATATGGCATTATACGGTGTACAGAGGAGCTGTACAGAAGGGAGACTTGGGACATTATTAAATGTAAAGTGGGTACTTATTGTTATAGGGGAACTCGGGTTACTGTGACTGTCAAAGGGGCACACACAGGGCAATATTACATTCTACGGGGCACAATGTGGGCACTGTTTTCTAGGACACTAGTACCTGGCATTACTATATTCTAGAGAGTTGCTTAAGAATTTAGAGGTCACACAGAACCACACAATAGGTGCAGTAATAGGGACACATATGGCAGCAGCAGCTCAGTATTGGGGTATCAGCAGGATGAGCAGTTTGTGCAGGTTGGGGATAGATGGTGACAGTGCTGAAAATGTGAGAAGTGAAACGTGTCTTTGTTGTATTCTCTGTACCAGAGTCCTGGCTGGAGGAGTCGTCATGTCGGTCTGGGGCCAGATGGAAAAGACATGAAAAGTGAACGATTCCATCAGATAGAACGTCAGCGGTAAGTCACTATCTGTATCTCTGCTGTAATCTATTATATGTTCTGTAGGACTGGTATTATTTACCACTGACCATATGGCGTTGATATCAATATTGGTCTTTTTATATATAGATTATTTTTGGCAACAGCGCGGTCATTTGCTGAGGTTCTCTGGTTAGGGGCCCACTCAGAAGTTTCACCCCCCCCAAACCAAAACCCCAGCTACGCCTCTGCCGGGGTGTCTGTGTAAATCTGTAAAATACGTGATTCAGACAGAACGCCGGTGGAAGATTCCCTTCCTCATGGCAGATAGAGGCACTGTGGACTCTGTCTTTTTATTAGGACTGTATAAAAGTGCTGTCTGACAGTTTTGTGCACCTCTAGGTGGGGGGGAGAGAACACCGCTGAACAAAGGCCAGAGTAACTCTCCTGCGTCACTATACTGAATAGATCCCTTGGGGGTTTCACCTGA
>JARQOD010000005.1:433104479-433204479 GCA_033576555.1 Oophaga sylvatica | reverse complement strand
GAAATACTACTCTGTATGCCCCCTACAAGGTCATTAATAAATGTTAAAGAGAAGCGGCCCCAATACTGACCCCTGTGGTACCCCACTGCTAACCGTGACCCAGTCCGAGTGTGCTCCATTAATAACCACCCTTTGTTTTCTATCCATGAGCCAGTTCTTAACCCACTTACACATATTTTCCCCTATCCCCATTGTTCTCATTTTATGTATCAACCTTTTGTGTGGCACTGTATCAAAAGCTTTTGAGAAGTCCATGAACACCACGTCCACTGCATTCCCTTGGTCCAGTCCTGAACTTACCCCTTCATAAAAGCTTATCAGATTAGTCTGACAAGAACGGTCCCTCGTAAACCCATGCTGATACTGTGTCATGAGGTTATTCAGCCTCAGATACTCCAATATAGTATCCCTTAAAACCCTCCAGTATTTTACCCACAGTAGATGTTAAGCTCACTGGCCTATAATTTCCAGGCTCAGTTTTTGCCCCCTTTTTGAATATTGGCACCACATTTGCTATACGCCAGTCCTGTGGTACAGACCCCGTTATTATGGAATCTTTAAAGATTAAAAATAATGGTCTATCTATAACTGTACTTAATTCCTGCAGTGCTCGGGGGTGTATCCCATCCGGGCCCGGGGATTTGTCAACTTTAGTGATTTTTAGACGCCGCCGTACTTCCTGCTGGGTTAAGCAGGTGACATTTAATGGAGAAATTTTTTTTATCACTGATCATGTTATCTGTCATGGGATTTTCTTGTGTAAATACAGTTGAAAAAAAAGTCATTTAGCATATTGGCTTTTTCCTCATCCTCATCCACCATTTCACCCAGACTGTTTTGAAAGGGGACCAACACTATCATTTTTAGTTTCTTAACTATTTATGTAGTTAAAGAATATTTTGGGATTATTTTTACTTTCTCTGGCAATGAGTCTCTCTGCCTCAATCTTTGCTGTCTTGATTAGCTTTTTACAAATTTATTCATCTTCTGATTATTTAATGCCTCATCACTACCTACTTGCTTTAATTCCCTAAACGCTTTCTTTTTGTCCCTTATTGCGCCCCTTACAGCTCTATTTAGCCATAGTGGTTTCCTCCTAATTCTAGCATGTTTATTCCCATAGGGTATATACTGTGCACAGGTCCTATTCAGGATACTAATAAACGTCTCCCATTTTCTTTGTGTATTTTTATGTCTCAGGATATCGTCCCAGTTTATTGCATCAAGATCATCTCTCATCCGTTGGAAATTTGCCTTCCTGAAGTTTAGTGTCCTTGTAACCCCTCGACTACACATCTTATTAAAGGATACATGAAAGCTTATTATTTTGTGATCACTATTATCCAAGTGACACCCAACCCTTATATTTGATATGCGGTCTGGTTTGTTGGTTAATATTAGGTCTAGCTGTGCCCCCCTTCTTGTTAGGTCCTGAACTAGTTGTGAAAGGTAATTGTCTCTCATAGTTGCCAAAAACTTATTACCTTTGCTGGAACTACAGGTTTCTGTTCCCCAATGTATTTCAGGGTAGTTGAAGTCCCCCATAATAATCACTTCTTGAGTTGTTGCTTCATCTATTTGCTTTACGAGGATATTCTCTGTTGCTTCATTATTTTAGGAGACTTATAACAAACCCCTATCAGTAATTTATTATTTTTCCCCCCTCCCCTAATCTCCACCCACAGAGACTCTACATCTTCATTAGATTCACAGATATCACGCAGGATGGGTTTTAAGGATGATTTTACATATAAACACACCCCCCACCTCGCTTATTTTTATGGTCATTCCTAAACAGACTATAGCCCTGTAAATTAACCGCCCAGTCGTGGCTCTCATCCAGCCAAGTCTCAGATATCCCCACCATGTCATAATTATGTTCCAACAAAATTAATTCTAATTCCGCCATTTTGTTGGTGAGGCTTCTGGCATTAGTATACATGCACTTTATGTATCTCTCTGAACCTCTATTCTTTCTTAAATTATTAACTGTTCTAACCCCACCCCCAATTTCATTATTTGTGCCCAGGTCTCTATCTGCACTGCCTTCCCCTCCTATAAAATGAATACCCTCCCCCCTAGTCCCTAGTTTAAAGACTCCTGCAACCTTCTAGCCATTTTCTCCCCCAGCACAGCTTCACCCTCCCCATTGAGGTGCAGCCCGTCCCTAGCATAGAACCTGTAGCCAACTGAGAAGTCGGCCCAGTTCTCCAGGAACCCAAACCCCTCCTTCCTACACCAATTCTTGAGCCACTTATTAACCTCCCTAATCTCCCATTGCCTCTCTGGTGTGGCACGTGGTACAGGCAGTATTTCAGAAAATACCACGTTGGAGGTCCTTGCTTTAAGCTTGCAGCCTAATTCCCTGAAATCGTCTTTAACCTCTTCACCCCCAAGGGTGGTTTGCAGGTTAATGACCGGGCCAATTTTTACAATTCTGACCACTGTCTCTTTATGAGGTTATAACTCTGGAACGCTTCAACGGATCTTCGCGATTCTGAGACTGTTTTCTCGTGACATATTGTACTTCACGTTAGTGGTAAAAAATTTTCCATATAACTTGCGTTTATTTTTGAAAAAAACGCAAATATGGCGAAAATTTTGAAAATTTAGCAATTTTCAAACTTTGAATTTTTATTCCCTTAAAACAGAGAAATATGTCACACAAAATAGTTAAGAAATAACATTTCCCACATGTCTACTTTACATTAGCACAATTTTGGAACCAAATTTTTTTTTCTTAGGAAATTATAAGGGTTAAAAGTTGACCAGCGATTTCTCATTTTTACAACAAAATTTACAAAGCCATTTTTTTTAGGGACCACCTCATATTTGAAGTCAATTTGAGGGGTCTATATAGCAGAAAATACCCAAAAGTGACACCATTCTAAAAACTGCACCCCTCAAGGTACTCAAAACCACATTCAAGAAGTTTATTAACCCTTCAGGTGCTTCACAGGAGCTGAAGCAATGTGAAAGGAAAAAATGAATATTTAACTTTTTAGCCACAAAAATGATCTATTACAAACTTTTTTTTTATTTTCTCAAGGATAAAAGAAGCAAATGGACAGATAAAGTTGTTGTGCAATTTCTCCTGAGTACGCCAATAGCCAATATGTGGAGGAAAACCACTGTTTGGGCACACGGCAGAGCTCGTAAGGGAAGGAGCGCCGTTTGACTTTTTCAAACTAAAATTGGCTGAAATTGAGATTGGACGCCATGTCGTGTTTGGAGAGCCCCTGATGTGCTTAAACAGTGGAAACCCCCCACAAGTGACACCATTTTGGAAACTAGACCCCCTAAGGAACTTATCTAGATCTGTTGTGAGCACATTGAACCCCAAGTGTTTCACAAAAGTTTATAATGCCTGGGTCTGAAAAATTAAAAAAACAATTTTCCACAAAAATGATTTTTTAGTCCCAAATTGTTGATTTTTCCCAAGGAAATTGAACCCCAAAAGTTGTTGTCCAATTTGTCCTGAGTACGCTGATACCCATATGTGGGGGGGGAAACTGTTTGGGCGCACGACAGGGCTTGGAAAGGAAGTAGTAACGTTTTGGAATGCAGACGTTGATGGGGGTCATGTTCCGTTTGCAGTGCCCCAGATGTGCCTAAACAGTGGAAACCCCCCCCAAGTGACCCCATTTTGGAAACTAGACCCCCTAAGGAGCTTATCTAGATCTTTGGTGAGCACTTTGAACCCCCAAGTGCTTCACACAAGTTTATAATGCCCGAGCATGAAAATAAAAAATCCTATTTTTTTCCCACAAAAATTATCTTTTAGTCACTAATTTTTTATTTTCCCAAGAGTAACAGGAGAAATTGGACCACAAAAGTTGATGTCCAATTTGTCCTGAGTACGCTGATACCCCATATATGGGGGGAACCACTGTTTGGGCGCACAGCAGAGCTCGGAATGGAAGGAGCATCATTTGACTTTTTCCAAACAAAATTAGCTGGAATTGAGATTGGACGCCATGTTGCATTTGGAGAGCCCCTGATATGCCTAAACAGTGGAAACCCCCCACAAGTGACCCCATTTGGGAAACTAGACCCCCTAAGGAACTTATCTAGATCTTTGGTGAGCAATTTGAACCCCAAAGTGCTTCACACAAGTTTATAACGTAGAGCCGTAAAATTAAAAAAATCATATTTTTTCCACAAAAATGATCTATTCACCCCAATTTTTATTTTCCCAAGGGTAACAAGACTCCAAAAGTTATTGTGCAATTTGTCCTGAGTACGCTGATACCCCATATGTGGGGGTAAACCACTGTTTAGGTGCATGGCAGAGTTTGGAAGGGAAGGAGCGCCGTTCGACTTTTTCAACACAGAATTGGCTGGATGCCATGTCGTGTTTGGAGAGCTCCTGATCTGCCTAAACAGTGGAAACCCCCAACAAATGACACCATTTTGGAAACTAGACCCCTCAAGGAACTTATCTAGATGTGTGGTGAGCACTTTGAACCCCAAAGTGCTTCACAGAAGTTTATAACGTACAGCTGTAAAATAAAAATCTTTTTTGTAAAAAAAAAAAAAAAATGATTTTTTCGTCCCCAATATTTTATTTTCACAAGGGTAACAGGAGAAATTGGACCCCAAAAGTTGTTGTCCAATTTGTCCTGAGTACGCTGATACCCAATATGTGGGAGTAAACTACTGTATGGGTGCACGTCGGGGATCGGAAGGGAAGTAGTGACGTTTTGGATTGCAGACTTTGATGGAATGGTCTGGGGGCGTCATGTCGCATTTGGAGAGCCCCTGATGCGCCTAAACAGTGGAAACCCCCCACAAGTGACCCCATTTTGGAAAATAGACCCCACAAGGAACTTATCTAGATGTGTGGTGAGCACTTTGAACCCTGAAGTGCTTCACAGAAGTTTATAACGTACAGCCGTAAAAATAAAAAATCCTTTTTTTTTTTTACAAAAATGATTTTTTCGCCCCCAATATTTTATTTTCACAAGGGTAACAGGAGAAATTGGACCCCAAAAGTTGTTGACCAATTTGTCCTGAGTACGCTGATACCCAATATGTGGGAGAAAACTACTGTATGGGTGCACGTCTGGGTTCGGAAGGGAAGTAGTGACGTTTTGGATTGCAGACTTTGATGGAATGGTCTGGGGGTGTCATGTCGCATTTGGAGAGCCCCTGGTGCACCTAAACAGTGGAAACCCCCCACAAGTGACCCCATTTTGGAAAATAGACCCCACAAGGAATTTATCTAGATGTGTGATGAGCGCTATGAAGCCCCAAGTGCTTCACAGAAGTTTATAACGTACAGTCGTAAAAACAAAAAAATCATTTTTTAAAAAAAAAAAAAAAAAAAATGATATTTTTACCCCTAGTTTTTTATTTTCCCAAGGGTAACAGAAGAAAAAGGACAACTTACACAATAACTCTTGGGGTCCAGAGTACACTGATACCCCATATGTGGGGGTAAACTACTGTTTGGGCGCATGGCAGAGCTCAGAAGTGAAGGAGCACCGTTTGACTTTTTCAATGCAGAATTGGCTGGAATTGAGATCAGACTCCATGTCACATTTGGAGAGCCCCTGATGTGCCTAAACAGCGGAAACCCCCCAATTTTAACTCCAACCCTAACCCCAACACACCCCTAACCCTAGTCCCAACCCTAACCACAAACCTAACCCTAACATACCCATAACCCTAATCCCAACCCTAACCCTAATCCTAACTTTAGCGCCAACCCTAACCCTAACTTTAGCCGCAACCCTAACCCTAATGGGAAAATGGAAATAAATACTTTTTTTTAATTTTATTATTTTTCCCTAACTAAGGGGGTGATAAAGGGGGGTTTGATTTACTATTTATAGCGGGTTTTTATGATTGGCAGCTGTCACGCTAAAAGACGCTTTTTATTGCAAAAAATAGTTTTTGCATCATCACATTTTGAGAGCTATAATTTTTGCATATTTTGGCCCACAGAGTCATGTGAGGTCTTATTTTTTGCGGGACGAGGTGACGTTTTTATTGGTACCATTTTTGAGCACGTGACTTTTTTGATCGCTTTTTATTTCGATTTTTGGGAGGTTAGAATGAACAAAAATCAGCAATTCATGAATTTCTTTTGGGGGAGGCGTTTATACCGTTCCGCGTGTGGTAAAATTGATAAAGCAGTTTTATTCTTCGGGTCAGTACGATTATGGCGATACCTCATTTATATCATTTTTTTATGTTTTGGCGCTTTTATAGAATAAAAACAATTTTATATAAAAAATTATTATTTTTACATCGCTTTATTCTGCGAGCTATAACTTTTTTACTTTTTCGTTGATGATGCTGTATGGCGGCTCGTTTTTTGCGGGACAAGATGACGTTTTCAGCGGTACCATGCTTTTTTATATCCGTCTTTTTGATCGCGTGTTATTCCACTTTTTGTTCGGCGGTATGATGATAAAGCATTGATTTTTTGCTTTGTTTTTTTTTAATTTTTTTTAAGAGGTTCACTAAAGGGGTTAACTAGTGGGACAGTTTTATAGGGTGGGTCGTTATGGACGCGGCAATACCAAATATGTGTACTTTTTATTGTTTTTGTTTTTTTATTTACAGGAAAAAATGAATTTATTGGGGAATATTTTTTTTTTTTTATGATTTTTTTTAAACAATTTTTATTTTTATTTTTTTAACTTTTTTACTTTGTCCCAGGGTGGGACATCACAGTATTTTAGCAGATCGCTGGTGTGACAGTGTGCACAGCACTCTGTCACACCAGCGGTCGCTCTGGCATCGCTGCAGGCTTCTCAGTGCCTGCTCTCAGCAGGCACTGAGGAAGCCGCCTCCCTGCAGGACCCCGGCGCCATCTTGGATCCGGGGACCTGGAGGGAGGACGGAGCCTCGGAACAGCGCGACACATCGACATGTCGACACATCGACATGTTTGATCGCGGTGTGCTAGGGGTTAATGTGCCGGGAGCGGTCCGTGACCGCTCCTGACACATAGTGCCGGGTGTCAGCTGTGATAATCAGCTGACACCCGGCCGCTATCGGCTGCGTTCCCCCCGGGAGCGCGTCCGATCGCTGGGACGTACTATCCCGTCCATGGTCATACGGGCCCAGGTACCATGGACGGGATAGTACGTCTGATGGCAGTAAGGGGTTAAGGACCTTCCACCTACCTCTAACTTTGTCATTTGTGCCAATGTGCACCATGACCGCTGGGTCCTCACCAGCCCCTCCCAGTAATCTGTCAACCCGATCAGCGATGTGTCGGACTCGAGCGCCAGGTAGGCAGCACACTGTTCGACGATCCCTGTCTTTGTGACAGATTGCCCTATCTGTTCCCCTAATAATTGAGTCCCCCACTACCAGCACCTGTCTGGCCTGCCCTGCTCTCCTAATTCCCCCCTTACTGGAGCAGGCACTCCTCTGGCTTTCAGAGGACGTGCCTGGCTGCAGCAGTGCTACCCCTGTACTGACAACCCCCTCATCTGCCAACTTTGCAAACTTATTGGGGTGTGCCAGATCAGGACTAGCCTCCCTGGCTCTCTTCCCTCTACCCCGCTTTCTAACTGTCACCCAGCTTCCTACTTCAGTGTCCTGCAGCTCCACCCTAGCATCCCCCCCCTCATCTATCCCATTGAGCGTCTGCTCAGTGAGCAGAAGACTCCTTTCCATATTGTCTATGGATCTCAGTGTTGCCAGCTGCACATTTAGATCCAGGATTTGGGCTTCCAAATGCACAACGTGCTCACATCTCGCACAGCAGTATGCACCCTCGACCGGCTGTTCAAGGACTGCATACATGTGGCAAGATGTACACTGGATGGCATTGGCAATAGTGGAGCACATTCCTAATGGGGATTTCACCAGACAGCAAGGATAAGTAAAAATAAATAAAAACTATTAATAAAATATAACAGCAATTCAGTAAATCCTCCCTTGTCAACTCCCTGAATCCAAAGTCACTGAATCTCAAGTCACACTTACCACCGTTCGCACTTGCGCACCGGTCACACTCGGCTCGCTCACACTCGCTGAAGCAGAAGATTTAAAGAGATTTTTTTTTTTTTTCTCGCCTTCAGCAGCAAATCACCCTGCTTCTCAAATGCACTTCCAAAAAAAAAAGGAGCCTCACAACACTCCCTCCCCCCAAAAAAAAAGAAATTCATCAAATTCTGTGCTTCGAAATGACGGATCCGCCATTTTGACGCACACAAAAAAAAGTTGCATTGAACGTTTTCCAAAAATGGCGGACGCCACATTTTTGGCGGATCCGTCAAGAAACGGATCTAACGGACGACCATCCATCAAAATCCGCCACCAATGCAAGTCAATGAAAAAAAATGGCGGATCCGTTTTTTTCACACTTTGGCGGATTTTCACTGACGTCGCACGACTGAAGTGTGAAAGAGGCCTTAGCCATACGGCGAGACTCTGCATGTGGCTAAGCAGTACTGTACAGCCACATATGTGTTTTTTCTACATTCACGAAAAATTGTGGGACAAATTTGAGGGCCATTTTTACTTGTGTGAAAATGTAAAATCTGGGGCTAAAACAAAATGTAGGTGATTTTAAAAGGTGTTTTTTTTTTTTTTTTTTACTGCATTGCTCAATGGTATAAAATTCTGTGACACACGTGCTGTCAATATGATCACTGCACCACTAGATGAATGAATTGAGGTGTAGTTTGTAAAATGTGGTCTCCTGCTGTTCTAGCACCTCAGGTGCTCTGCCAATGTGACATGGCATCCTGAAACCAATCTGGCAACATCTGAACTCCAACATGGCGCTCCTTCCCTTCTGAGCTTTGCACTGAGCCTCAAAAGTAGTTTTGGGCTCCATTTTCTTCTGCTATCCTTGTGAAAATATAAAATTTAAGGCTAAAATAACATTTTTGTGACAGTTAAATGTTCATTCTTTTTCTTTTTTCTTCCATTCAACATTACAAAAATTCATGTGAAGCAGCTAAAGTGTTAAACTTTTTGGTTTTGAGCAATTTGACCGGTGCAGATTTTAAAATGGTGTCACTTTTGGGTATTTTCTGTCATATAGTCCCCCTCAAAGTCACTTCAAATGTGAGGTGGTTCCAAAAAAGAGAAAAAACTTTGGAAAAATTAGAAAATCGCTCGTCACCTTTCAAGTCTTCTACCTTCCTAACAAAAAAAAAAAAATTGTTTCAAAAATTGTGCTGATGTAAAGTAGACATGTGGGAAATGTTATTTATGAACTATTTTGTGACACATTTCTCTGATTTTATGGGCATTAAAATTAAGTGTGAAAATTGCATCCGCTTTTTTTTCCACAAATGAACGCAAGTCATATGGAAGAAATTTAACCACTATAATACTATATGTCACGAAAAACCAGTCTCAAAATCAGTGGGATACATTTTAAGCGTTCTAGAGTTATTAGCACAAAAAATGGTCAGAACCGTAAAATTTGGCCTGGGCAAACAACTTTGGGGGAGTAAAGGGGTTAAAGTATACAGGCGTTGTGTTTGATACTAAAATCTAAGTGAAGGGGAGAAACTAATTATATATTTTTACTTTATTTAGGACAAGCCTTAGACTTGCACCTGCTTTAGCCTCACGGCAGAAGCATACATTGCCAGACTTACCTTATGATTATGGTGCACTGCAGCCCCATATCAACGCGGAGATCATGCAGCTCCACTACACCAAACATCATGCCACTTATGTGAACAACCTAAACATTGCAGAAGAGCAATATGCTGAAGCCCTGGCGAAAGGTGAGCGACCTAAAACTCTCTTGTCTCAAATCATCAGATACAGAAGAAAAATCATGTTAAATCTGCATATTAGGTTAGAATTCATACATCTTGGAAACCGAGACCAATACCAAGCTCAACCTTTGGGCCTCCTGCCCTAAGCTATGCCTGTCAGGCAGTTGTGCCTCTTCAGGAAACCTGCCGATGAGGCCGGGTGATGCGATCTGTACACGGCACATGTTTCATGGTTGTGTGGATTCTGCATGGTGATCACTATTGTGTTTTTACAGTTTGAGCAACATAGTTTTTTTTTTTTTTCTTTTTTCCTAAAATCCAAGTTGTTTGCTTCCATCTAAGACAGATTATCGATTAAGCGTCAGCAAACTGGCCATATAATGTTACTAAACCTAAAAGATGCCCTACAACACAAAATCTGTCCCACGTCTCTTTCTATTGATCGCTAGCATGCAGCTTTATGGATTCAAAGGATTCTTCTAAGATTTTTGGACATTTTATAACACCTGGATTTTGAGGTTTGGCTATTGTGTGATTTGCTCTCTAAGTGAATAATTAGGGTAGGTGCACACGATCAGTAAACGCTGCGGGTTGGGCGCTGCGTACTTGTGCAGCGTCCATATGTTACAGCATAGTAGATGAGATTTCAGGAAATCCTGTGCCCATTATGCGTCCAGAGATGCCTGTGGAGATGGACATGTGGCCCGTCTCTCCAGCCTGCAGCATTTCTATCTTGCGGAGACAGGAGCCTCCACAAGATAAATTTCACCCTTACAATGTATTGGACGCAGTGAATCTGCACGGTTCAGTGATCACATGCTTCAGAATCACCTGTGTTCAATAGACGGCAGCACTTTGGACGCAGCTGACATGTGCTGTGTCCAGAGCGCTGCCAGTTACTGAACGTGTGCGCCTACCCTTACAGTTATGGTTCAGATCTTGCATTCAGTTTTGTGGTTGGAAAAAATTCACAGCACAGGGGCAACAAAGTGGATCTTATTGCAGAAAAATCCCATATGACAGATGGTGCAATTATGCAGTTTGTCATTTTATGCTTGGGACTGCATGGCATTTTTTTGGTATCCCAGTACCACAGCCAAAAATTGCTTTGTCGCTGCTTCAGCGCAGCTTAAAGCAGATGGTGTCACATTGTAAACCCTAGAGATAACTCAGCTTGAAAAAGCCATAAAAATCCAAATGGTTCCAGCTCTTCTGACTTGATTGTCACTGTCTGGACCCTGGTGGTCACAACATGTACCTGTTTTGCAGCCAAAGGTAATGTAACTCCAGCCTAAGGGTACGCTTACACTGGTGTATGGTCTCTCATGGGAGATAATCAGGCAGATTATGCTAATGACATGTGGCTCAAATTCTGAGATCTGATCCCCTCACATGAAAGCGCTGCGGAATATGATGGCGCTATATAAATAAAGATTATTATTAAAGATTCGCTGCACTGTTGCAGAGAAGATGGAGAATGTAATTTCTCCCTTGTCTGTGCACATACATCTAACTGCACGCAGATATCAGAGTGCAGTTTCACACGCATACATTGATTTGTATGAGTATGCGCGATCTGAATATCGGAGGCACTTGCATCATGCTGCAATTGTCTTCTCATGCTGAGTTTTGGCATGAGAGAATTATGACAGATCTGCACTTCCTCATGGTATAACATTGGGCCGAGTGCTATCCGCTAAAAAGTTGGAAAGCACTTGGCCGTGTTATATGCCAGTGTGAGCAAGCGCTTAGTCAAATTTTCACCACCAATTTTTCCTTTTCCATCAGTTATACCCTTGATGAAGCCACATGTATAAAGTCTCAACGTGAACAAACTTGAAAAGTATAACCTGCCTTTCTAATTCGTTTGTAGGGGACGTGACTGCTCAGATAGCTCTTCAGCCAGCTCTTAAATTTAATGGTGGTGGACATATAAATCATACAATTTTCTGGACAAATCTTTCTCCCAGTGGTGGTGGAGAACCTCACGGTCAGTATCGCGTGTGCTCCATTTTATAAATATTGCTGCTTTTTAAAGCTGTGACTCTTCACCAATGATAAATTGTATTCATGACAGGTGACCTGTTAGAAGCAATCAAACGTGACTTTGGCTCATTTGAGAAGTTTAAGGAGAAGCTGTCCACTACATCAGTAGCGGTCCAGGGATCAGGATGGGGCTGGCTAGCTTACAACAAGGAATCGAGACGCCTGCAAGTTGCTGCTTGTGCCAATCAGGACCCTCTACAAGGAACAACAGGTGAGACCTTGATCATCTTCAGGCTGGGGTACACTGAGGTTGAATTCTGCTCTTTTGGCACTTGGGGGCTCTGTATATGGAGTCTGCAAACTATTCTACAAAAACTTGTTCTCCAGGAGTCAAATGGCACTTCTTCTTGACTCTGTGTGGCTAAGGCTGGGTTCATATTGCGTTATGGCAGGCCGTTAGACTGACTGCGTTACACCACGGTGTAACGCAGTCCGTTAACGCTGCCATTCACCCCCATTTGCGGGCGCATCGCGACGCATGCTGTAAAGCGTATTGCATTTGCGCCGTGCCGTCATTCAGTGACGGAGCCTCGGACGCGGGCTGCATAGTCCGGGTTCCGTCACCGCTAGCACAGATGAATCATCTAATGATTCATCTGCGCTAGCGGGTATAGCATAAAGCGATCGCGTTATGCTATACTGTTACCAGCCCGTCAACGCTATGTGTTGAACAGCTGGTAAAACGTAATGTGAACCTAGCCTAAGCAGTACTGTGCAAGCCACAAATTGAATATTGCCACATTCAGCAGAAATTGTGTAACAGATTTTGGTGCCATTTTTACATATTTCTCCATGTGACAATGTAAAATCTGGGGCTAAATCTGGAGACCTCTGTTTGTCAGTGCTGGCTTGCTGTGAGCGCCACCCGGTGGTCAGCGTTCGTGGCAAGTGAGTAATTCTGCTATATAGAGGCGATCTTATCATCATTATATAGAGCTGCGTTGCATCTCTCCAGCTGTTTGTTCTGGAGATGGAGGCCTATTAAGATTTTGCCCAAAACTGGGGAGTAATCAGATATGGATCTGGGCAGGATTGAGAGCTCTTAAAATTTTAGAAATTGATAAAATATCTGTGACAAATGGGTCAGTTTGGGATGAGGACTTCTGAACATCAGAGAAGTGTGTGTATTCCCTAGATGTTGTGTTTAAACAATGGAACATATCAAATAATTCTTTTTTTTTTTTTTTTGCTAGCCAAGTGTTTAGAGTTGGCAAAGTGTGTCTCGTGGTAGTAGATGAATGTTGAAGTCTCCGATAAATATTAATTCTCCCTTCTTTATTGTGTTTTTTTTTCTTATATATATTGGGGGCATAAACATTAATAATTGTGCAGAAGCAGTTGTTGAGATGACAAACTAGAATGTGATATCCCTTGAGAATCTGCCTCCTCGAATTGCTCAAATGAGCTTATAATACTTGCGGCCACCCCTGCTTTTTATTTATTTTTATTTTTTTATCCAGATTGTAAATCTTTTCCTGGGATTATTTAATCCTCTGACATAGGTGAGAAATGTGTTTCTCATGCTAGAGATTTGTGCGGTTATAGATAAGTGAAAACGAAACGGAGTAAGAAACCTAAGCTTAAAGCTGTGTTGTTCGCCTACTTTTATGGTACAGCATGTAAACGTAGTGAGTAAAAGAAAAAATCTTCTGAAGTCTTCTTTGTGTAAACTACAAAGACGCAAGAAAATTCTCCTGAAGGAGCCCAACTCGGTGAAGGGGTCTCTCCTCTAACCCCTTAATGTCCAATGACAGATACATCAGACATTGGACGCCTCCCCCTGTTTGGTGAAGGCACCGGCAATGAGCCCGCACTTTTTCCGACCCATGACAGCTGATCTGATCAGCTGTCATGGGCCCCTAACATCCATGGGTGGGATCGCAATCCACCCGCGGCTGTTAACATATTAAATGCCACTGTCAAACTCTGACAGCAGCATTTAACATGCACGCACAGGAAGCACATCATTAATCCCGCCCATTGGCGCCATGTTTCACATGACCGCAGGTCGCTAATGGGTTGGCATGACAACCAAGGGTCCTGTGGATGTCATTGCTGGATCACTATGAGCACCACCCAACGGTCAGCACTCATAGCAAGTGAGCATTTCTGCAAGTCTATTACGAAAGAGCAGATTAGACTGTAGGTCTCAAATGATACCCCTTTCATTCTACGCTTTTTTTTAGGGAAGGATCAGGTTTTAAGGAAGAGATAAAATGTAAGCCCTCCTTTCGATTGAATATGGTGATAATTTTCCCCCTGAAAAGGATTAAGAGTTTTATTGGGGAAACCCCACCTTTAAAAGATTTCCATGTCTCTGTGAGGAAGTGACTTTTTTTTGAACGTTTTTTGAGTGTTAATAGTGTCATTGTACAAGTCTGTGAACATTTTAATGAATGTATGGGTCTGTGAATTATTTATTTTCTGTAATGTAATTGTGGAGTTTCTCCTTTGTACTGTAGGATTATGTTTCTGGAGGTATGGCTGATAGACAGGGGAGACTATGGATTCTGTCAGTAGACATACAGTGGGTACAGAAAGTATTCAAACCCCTTTCAATTTTTCACTCTTTTTCATTGCAGCCATTTGGTAAATTCAAAAAAGTTCATTTTTTTTCTCATTAATGTACACTCTGCATCTTTACTCGGAAAAAAAACAAATGTAGGCATTTTTGCAAATTTATTAAAAAAGAAAAAAAACTGAAATATCACATGGCCATAAGTATTCAGACACTCATATTTAAGTCACATGCTGTCCATTTCCTTGTGATCCTCCTTGAGATGGTTCTACTCCTTCATTGGAGTCCAGCTGTATTTAATTAAATTGATAGGACTTGATTTGTAAAGGCACACACCTGTCTATTTAAGTCTTCACAGGTCACAGGGCATGTCAGACCAAATGAGAATCATGAGGTTAACCCCTTAATCCCATCTGACGTACTATTCCGTCCATGTGACCTGAGACTTAATTCCCACTATGTGCCAGGAGCGGTCACGGACCGCTTCTGGCACATTAACCTCTGGCACACCGCGATCAAACATGATCGCGGTGTACCGGGAGCACAGGGAAGCCCCTCCCTGCGCGCTCCCTGAGACCCTCAGAACAGCGTGATGTATCGAGCTGTTTGTAAGGTTCTTTGTCTCTTTTGACATGTTCCTTGAAACTCAGTTTTCCGTCGGCCATTTTGCTTTCTGTCTTTCTGCAGCTCTTGCCCTCAGTTAATATGGAGTTTCCAGTTTTCATGTTCCCGCCCTGATTCTCTCCCTCTTGCTTCTTAAGCAGCCTCAGCTGAACAATCAGTGCTCCTGAATCAAGCCTCAGTCAGCCTGTGACCTGACTCCTGGAAACCTAGGATTTTGGACTCCAGCTATTTCCTACTGAGGAACTTTGGAACACTTTTGGACTTTGGAAACCTGCTGTCTGGTGAATCCATGTTTGCAGAGGAATTACGGTACAGAGAAGAGATCCTGAACCTGCTTGGAGAGTTATTGTAGAGCTTGAAGTTACTCTGGCCTGCTGTGTTCTCCTGCCTCTGTTCCTGCAAACTGTGTGACCTTTTCTGCATGCTTGTATGAAGTAATACAAGTCATTTCATATCAACCTATGTCTCATGTGTTTTCCTCGCACCCAAGCACAAGACGCTATAGGAACTGTACACTATACTTGACAAGATTCAGGAGCCAATGTTTAGTGTCTGCTGGGTCTGGGAAAGCCGTGTCTGCTGTGACTGTGGATATCAGATGTCCGTTTAATACCTTCTGTGATGACAGTGGTTGTGACTTCTCACAACCATTCCAGGTGAGCGCATTCCCTTAAATGTTACTCTGGAGTGTTACCACAGGTAAACACTATTGTTTTTTTTTTTTCCTTTCCTGTTCTCCTTCCAGCACTTCTGCCTTAAAAGATCTGGAAGATGGAGGCCTGCATAAAGGAGCTTTGCGGACTGACTGATACAATCCTTGCAGATATACAGACTATAAAGACCCGTTTTGCAAGCCTACAGGACCTCACTAATCATAATTTGCAAGTGTTTGGACAAACTACTCAGGAATTACGAGCCAGGATTGAGGCTCTAGAGGAACGAGTCCAGGCTCCTGCCATAACCCCGAGTTCTGGGATCCCCAAGTTACCTCCTTTTCGTTTTGGCGGTGAACGTGAGAAATTCAGGGGATTTATTAACCAATGCAATCTATTTTTCTCTGCACATGCTTCACAATTTCCCACTGAACGATCCAAAGTGCTTACTATAATCGTGTTGCTTACCAATAAGGCTTTGATGTGGGCAAACCCTCTGATTGAGACTGAGGATGATTGTTTGAATCACCTTGATGCTTTTATTTCAGCCATGGGGCAGGTGTTTGATGACCCCAATCGAGGTGCAACAGCTGAAGCAGCCATGTTAACTTTGCGCCAAGGTAAGCGTTCAGTAGCCGAATATGCCTTGGATTTCAGGAGATGGGCTCTTGATACCACTTGGGACACTTCCGCCAAAAAATCTATTTTTCGGAAAGGGTTGTCTCCACTGATTAAGGATGAACTTGCTCGTGCCGACCCTCCCACTGCGTTAGGTGACTTTATTAACTATTGTATCCGTATTGATGCTCGTCTGACTGAACGCAGACAAGAGAGATGGTTCAAAAATAATCGCACTAACCTTTTCCTACCTCCCTCCTCAGCTAAGGAACCTTTGAGTAGGATCACAAGGGAACCAGAACCTGAACCCATGCAGGTGGACTCTTTACAAAGACGGGTTAGTGATGCACGCAAAGAACATCGTATAAAGGAAAATCTATGTTTTTACTGTGGTAAGTCAGGGCACTTCATTATAAACTGCCCCAGCCGTTCTCGTAAGACTACTGCAGCAGTCATTCACTGTGAGTGTTGCGAGAGGAGCTCTGTCATGTCCGAGCCTCAGACTCCAGAGAGATCTGCTGCAAGAGATCTTGATTTTTCGGACTTAAACTCTGTTAGTTCTGGGGACAATGACGGTATAAACGCTGCAATTTTTCAAGTTTCCTCAGCGGTGTCCCAGCTGAGTTGTAAAAGAAATAATTCTCATTGCTTCCTTTCCATCAAACTCTGGGTGGACTCAGTCTGGGTGTCTAGCTCTGCTATGATCGACTCAGGAGCAAGTGGAAATTTTATGGATATCTCCTTTGCTCTGAAACAGGGGATACGTTCAGTGAAGAAGGCTACTCCGGTACAGATGGAGACTGTGGATGGCTCCCTGCTGACCTCTGGACCAGTGGATCAGGAAACAGAGCCTTTGAGGGTCCTTATGGGTAAAGATCATCAGGAGAAAATGTCTTTTATGCTTATCTCTTCCCCACTTTCCCATTATTCTAGGGCTACCATGGCTGCAGGCGCAGAATCCTACGATTAACTGGGAGACCAAGGAATTACACTTTCCGGAGAAACAGATGAGTCAAGGCGTTTCAGCTTGCTCTGTTCCTAAAGGAACCATGTCAGTCCCTGAACTACCAGCTGTATACCAGGACTATGTGGATTTATGTGACAAGAAGAACGCTGATCAGCTTCCTCCTCACCGTCCATATGATTGTCCAATCGAATTATTGCCTGGAGCCGAGATACCTTTTGGTAAGATCTACCCCCTAGCGGGGCCCGAGCTAAAAGCTTTGAAGGACTACATAGATGAAAATCTAGCCAAAGGCTTCATACGCCCCTCTTCATCTCCCGCAGGTGCACCCATCTTCTTTGTGAAGAAGAAAGATGGATCTCTGAGACCCTGCATAGACTATAGGGAACTCAATAAGGTTACTATTAGAAACCGTTATCCATTGCCTTTAATCCCTGAGTTGCTGGAGAGAGTGCGGCACGCCAAAGTTTTCTCTAAACTGGATCTCCGTGGGGCCTATAACTTGGTCCGTATTAGACCTGGGGATGAATGGAAGACTGCATTCAGGTCACGCTATGGACACTTCGAATATCTAGTTATGCCTTTTGGTCTGAGTACCGCCCCAGCCACTTTCCAACACTTGGTGAATGACATCTTCAGGGATCTCCTAGATACATTTGTGGTGATTTATCTGGATGATATTCTAATTTTTTCTAACTCCACAGAGGAACATCATGGACATGTGAGAATGGTCTTAGAACGCCTAAGACAAAACCATCTCTACATCAAACTTGAAAAGTGTGAATTCCATAGGACCGAAATTCAATTTCTGGGGTATGTACTATCTACGCAAGGGATTAGTATGGATGGAAGCAAGACCCAAGCCATCAAGGATTGGCCAATTCCTAGAAATGTGAAGGAGGTGCAGCGCTTCATCGGGTTTGCCAACTTCTATAGACGTTTCATTAGGAATTTCTCTGAGGTAGTGTCACCTATCACCCAACTTACCCGGAAACAGTCTAGGTTCTCCTGGACCCCGCAAGCTCAGGAAGCATTTTCCTGTTTAAAGGATAAATTTACCACCGCACCTATCTTAGTACATCCCAACCCCGAGCTTGCCTTCATAATAGAGGTGGATGCTTCAGACTGTGCCGTTGGAGCTATACTCTCTCAGAGAACAGGTGAGAAGAATGTCTTGCATCCCTGTGCCTTCTTTTCCCAGCAGTTGTCTTCGGCTGAGAGGAATTACGATGTGGGCAATAGAGAATTGTTGGCCATTATTGCCGCCTTCAAGGAATGGAGACACCTTCTTCAGGGAGCTGCACAGCAAATAGTCGTCCTGACAGACCATCGTAACCTTGAATTTATCAGGTCGGCTAAGTGCCTGACTCCTCGCCAGGCTCGCTGGAATCTTTTCCTAAACCAATTTAATTTTGTAATTTCTTATAGACCAGGATCGCGCAATGGAAAGGCTGATGCACTCTCTAGGATTCATTCAGCAGAGACACGTCCACTTACTCCTCCTAAGACTATTCTTCCTGACTCTAGATTCCTGGGAGTGATTCATAATCAAGACCTACTTAAGGACATCAAGGAAGCATACCATGCGGATTCTTTGTTGGCTCAACCCCAAGGGACGTATGTCTTGTCTTTAAGAATTGTGAGTGGATTCAGGGACAACGTCTGTATATACCTGAAACAGTCAGATTGAGAGTATTGCAACTCATCCACGATTCCAAGATAGCCGGGCATAGGGGAATTCTAAAGACACAAGAATTTCTTTCTCGTTTCTTTTGGTGGCCCACTTACAGGAAAGATGTTTTAAACTATGTCACTTCATGTGAAGTCTGTGCAAGATGCAAAACACCTCGCTCCTCACCAACTGGTCTGTTACAACCTCTTCCCACCCCGTCCCGCCCGTGGGGATCCATTTCTATGGACTTCATTGTGGAGTTACCAACCTCTCAAGGGAAGAACACCATTCTAGTGGTGGTTGATCGTCTAACAAAGGCAACTCATTTTATCCCTTGTGTCGGCTTACCCACTGCAAAACAGACATCAGACTTGATGATTAAGAATGTGTTTCGCTTACATGGAGTACCGGATGAGGTCATTTCGGATAGAGGGGTGCAATTCACTTCAAGGTTTTGGCAAAATTTCTGTGCCGCATTGGACATTAAAGTAAACCTTTCTTCTGCTTTTCATCCCCAGACTAATGGACAGACAGAACGAACCAATCAGACCCTGGAGCAGTATCTCCGCTGCTTTATCTGCCACCTACAAGATGATTGGGTGGATCTGCTTCCACTGGCTGAGTTCTCTTATAATAACTCTCAGAGCGCCTCCACTAAGCAGTCTCCTTTTTACTCCAATCTAGGTTATCATCCTAACATTCTTCCTCGATTTCCCATAGATACGCCCTTGCCGGCAGTGGCTGAAAGAATCACTTCTTTACAAAAGAATATGGATCTTCTAAAGGAAAATCTAGAATTGGCTCAGGAAAGGTACAAGAAAGCAGCAGATAAATTTCGTAAACCTGCACCAGCTTTCAAGGTAGGAGATTTGGTCTGGCTGTCAACCAGAAATCTTAAAATAAAGATTCCATCGTCTAAATTGGGACATAAGTACATTGGACCTTATAAGATCAGTAAGATTATAAGTGCTGTTGCTTGTCGTCTTCAACTGCCCAGAACTATGAGAATCCACCCTGTCTTTCATGTATCCCTACTAAAGGCTGCAACACCCAATACGTTTCCTGGACGCTCTTCTCCTTGCCCTGACCCAGTGCTGGTCGATGGTCAGGAAGAATTTATGGTGGAAAGGATTCTAGATTCCAGGTTGTACAGAAATCAGTTGCAATATTTGATTAAATGGCAGGGCTACCCAGTGGAGGACAACTCATGGGAACCAGTCAATAATGTAAATGCTCCTCGCCTGCTCCGCCAGTTTCATCAGAGGTACCCTGACAAGCCTGGTCTGAGGTCAACCGGAGGTTGTCCTTAAGGGGGGAGTAATGTAAGGTTCTTTGTCTCTTTTGACATGTTCCTTGAAACTCAGTTTTCCGTCGGCCATTTTGCTTTCTGTCTTTCTGCAGCTCTTGCCCTCAGTTAATATGGAGTTTCCAGTTTTCATGTTCCCGCCCTGATTCTCTCCCTCTTGCTTCTTAAGCAGCCTCAGCTGAACAATCAATGCTCCTGAATCAAGCCTCAGTCAGCCTGTGACCTGACTCCTGGAAATCTAGGATTTTGGACTCCAGCTATTTCCTACTGAGGAACTTTGGAACACTTTTGGACTTTGGAAACCTGCTGTCTGGTGAATCCATGTTTGCAGAGGAATTACGGTACAGAGAAGAGATCCTGAACCTGCTTGGAGAGTTATTGTAGAGCTTGAAGTTACTCTGGCCTGCTGTGTTCTCCTGCCTCTGTTCCTGCAAACTGTGTGACCTTTTCTGCATGCTTGTATGAAGTAATACAAGTCATTTCATATCAACCTATGTCTCATGTGTTTTCCTCGCACCCAAGCACAAGACGCTATAGGAACTGTACACTATACTTGACACTGTTCCGAGGGACCCTCCTCCCTACAACACCGCGGATCCAAGATGGCCGCAGGGTCCTTCGGGTCCTGCAGGGAGGCGGCTTCCTCGGTGCCTGCTGAGAGCAGGCGCTGGGGAAGCCTGCAAAAGTGCCAGTGTGATCGCTGGTGTGACAGAGTGCTGTGCACACTGTCAAACCAGCGATCTGATGTTATACAGTGATGTCCCACCCTGGGACAAAGTTAAAAAGTAAAAATAAAATGTGTGAAAAAAAAATTCCTAAATAATGAAAAAAAAATAAAAAAATATTCCCCAATAAATTCATTTCTTCATGTAAATAAAAACACCTAAACAATAAAAGTACACATATTTGGTATCGCCGTGTCCGTCTCGACCCGCGCTATAAAACTGACCCATTAGTTAACCACTTTAGTGAACCCCTTAAAAAAAACAATGATTTATTATACCGCCGAACAAAAAGTGGAATAACGCGATCAAAAAGACGCATATAAATAAACATGGTACCACTGAAAACGTCATCTTGTCCCCCAAAAAACGAGCCGCCATACAGCATAATCAGCAAACCAATAAAAAGTTATAGCTCGCAGAATAAAGCGATGCAAAAATAATTATTTTTTATATATAAACGTTTTTATTGTATAAAAGCGCCAAAACATAAAAAAATGATATAAATGAGGTATTGCTGTAATCGTACTGACCTGAAGAATAAAACTGCTTTATAAATTTTACCACATGCGGAACGGTATAAACTCCCCCCCTAAAAGAAATTCATGAATTGCTGGTTTTTGTTCATTCTGCCTCCCAAAAATCGTAATAAAAAGCAATCAAAAAATGTCATGTGCCCAAAATTGGTACCAATAAAATCGTCACCTCGTCCCGCAAAAAATAAGACCTCACATGACTCTGTGGGCCAAAATGTGGAAAAATTATAGCTCTCAAAATGTGGTGTTGGAAAAAACAATTTTTTGCAATATAAAGCGTCTTTTAGCATGAGACAGCTGCCAATCATAAAAACCCACTATAAATAGTAAATCAAACCCTCCTTTATCACCCCCTTAGTCAGGGAAAAATAATAAAATTTAAAAAAATGTATTTATTTCCATTTTCCCGTTAGGGTTAGAGTTGGGGCTAAAGTTAGGGTAAAGCTACTTTCACACTTGCGCTTTATCGCGCAGCGCATCGTGCGCTATCGGTCACATGCGCAATATTCCCCTATCTTTAACATGGCGGGTGCAGGGTCTAGCGCTTGCATGCATTCATCTGCGTTTGTCGTGCGCTGCACATTTTCCAGGTGTGCGCCCATACGCGCTAGACGCTACATGTTGCATTTTTTTTCCACCCAACCACTTTAAAAAAGAGCATGCGCACGTGTGCGCATGCTATGCGCAAAAAGATAACATTACAGTCTATGGGTGCGCTGGCGTGCGCATGGCTGTGCGCTCGTCAGCTCTTTTGAGCGCAAGCGATTTTTGAGTAATGTCTACACACTTGTTTAAACCACCCCCTACACAAGCAACATTGTGAGGAGTGTAGATATAAAGAAGATGATAGAGACAGAGATGATAGAGACAGAGATGATAGAGACAGAGATGATAGAGACAGAGATGATAGAGACAGAGATGATAGAGACAGAGATGATAGAGACAGAGATGATAGAGACAGAGATGATAGAGACAGAGATGATAGAGACAGAGATGATAGAGACAGAGATGATAGAGATGTGACACAGACAACCCATGCACCGAAAAAACGCAAACGCATGCAAAAACGCTTGAAATTGCTGACAATCGCATCCAAACGCTGCGTTTTTTTGTCGTAATGCACACACTTATGCGACTAAATATCGCAGCGTTTACAAGCTTTTGTGTTATGTTTCGGTAGCTGAAGAGTGCAGGCAAAAAAGGCAATACACCAGAGCAGTTGGAATCTATGAGATTGCAGTACCCTGACTAACCACAACAACTAGAGGCAGCCGTGGAGCGTTCCTACGTTGGTCCTAGACGCCTCGTCACAGCCTGAGAAACTACACCTAAAGATAGAAATAGGAAAGCTATCTGCCCCGGAGCAGAACCCCAAAGACAATAGAAAGCCCCCAAACATGTAATGGCGGTTAGACAAGAAGAAATACTGACACAGACAGAAAATAGTATGAGCAAACGTTGGGGCCCAAACTAACTAAATAGAAAAGGATAGGAAGGGTACTTACTGCAATCCCAGAAAACCCTGAAAAGCACCAACTCTACTAATTTCAAAAACACCTGAGATCACACGACCTCTACCACCTAAATTAGTTCTCTGGTGTAACAAAATCAAAACAGCAGCCACTGAAAAAACTGGAAAAAGCAAAGGTACAAACATCAGTGGCTGAACTAAACTGAGAGGGCAAAAGCCCCCGGAGGGGACCCTGAAGTCCCCCACAAAGTGCAGGACAAAATGCAAAAATCAAGCACAAAAACAAAAAGAAGAAAAAGTCTTATCTGTTAGCAGGAGATGCAGACACGACACAGCAGGCTACAAAGGAAACAGGAATCAAGGATTCAGACCAGAACAATTGATCACCGGCAACCCTGATGGGAAGGTGACTCCCTTATATAAGACCAGTCAGTAACACCTGATTCCCAATCCTCACAATCTTCACAATCTTCACTGGACAGACCAGCACCGCTTGTAACCACCAGAGGGAGCCTCTGCTCAGAACTCATCCCAAGCCCACTCACAACAGTACCCCCCCCTTGAGGAGGGGTCACCGAACCCTCATTTGAGCAACCAGGTCGGTCAGGATGAGTTCTATGGTACGCACGGATGAGTCTCCTAGCATGGATGTCCGAAGCAAACACCCAAGAATTGTCTTCCTGACCATAACCTCTCCACTTAACCAAATACTGGAGTTTCCGTCTAGAAAAACGAGAATTTAATATTTTCTCAACCACATACTCCAGATTGCCCTCAACCAAAACAGGGTCAGGAGGCACAGTAGTAGGAACCACTGGCTCAACAAACCTCTTCAACAAGGACTTGTGGAACACGTTATGGATCTTAAATGTCCCTGGAAGAAGCAAACGAAAAGAAACAGGATTAAGAATCTCTATGATCTTATAAGGTCCAATGAACCTAGGCTTAAATTTAGGAGATGCTACTCTCATAGGAATATTTTTTGAGGACAACCAGACCAAGTCCCCTACTTTAAACCGAGGACCATCAGTCCTATGCCGGTTAGCAAACCGCTGGGCCCTCTCCTGAGAGAGGGACAACCTCTCCACTACCTGGTCCCAAATCTGTTGCATACGCTCCACAACAGAGTCAACACCTGGACAGACAGAAGCCTCCGTCTGTCCTGAAGAAAATCGAGGGTGAAACCCAGAATTACAGAAAAACGGAGACATCAAAGTGGCAGAGCTAGCCCTATTATTAAGAGCAAACTCAGCCAAAGGCAAAAAAGAGACCCAGTCATCCTGATCAGCAGACACAAAGCATCTTAGATAAGTCTCCAATGTCTGGTTTGTTCTCTCAGTTTGACCATTGGTCTGAGGATGAAATGCCGAGGAGAAAGACAATTGAACACCCAGTTTAGAACAAAAAGTCCTCCAAAATCTGGAAACAAACTGGACTCCTCTGTCAGACACTATGTTCTCAGGAATGCCGTGTAAACGAACCACGTGCTGAAGGAACAACGGCACCAATTCAGAGGAGGAAGGCAACTTAGGTAATGGCACAAGATGTATCATCTTGGAAAACCTATCACAAATCACCCAGATGGCGGTCATTCTCTGAGAAACAGGAAGGTCGGAAATGAAATCCATAGAGATATGGGTCCATGGTCTCTTGGGCACAGGCAATGGCATCAACAAACCACTAGAGCGAGAGCAAGGCTTGGAGCGAGAGCAAGTCCCGCAGGACTGCACAAATTCCCTAACATCACGAGACAAGGTAGGCCACCAAAAGGACCGACTAACCAAGTCTCTGGTACCAAAAATTCCGGGATGCCCAGCCAACGCGGAACAATGAATCTCAGACATCACACTCTTTTTCCACTGGTCCGGGACAAACAATTTTCCAACAGGGCAGCGCTCGGGCCTATCCTCCTGACACCCCTCCAGAGCAAGTCTCAATTAGGTGAGATGGCGGAAAGAACTACACCCTCTTTCAAAATAACAGAAGGATCAGATAACTCAGGAGAGTCCGCAAGGAAGCTCCTCGAGAGGGCATCCACCTTAACATTCTTAGTGCCAGGAAGAAAGGAAACCACACAATTAAAACGTGTGAAAAACAAGGCCCACCTGGCCTGTCTAGGATTGAGTCGCTTGGCAGATTCCAGATAAACCAGATTCTTATGGTCAGTAAGGACCACCACCTGATGTTTGGCTCCCTCCAGCCAATGTCTCCACTCTTCAAAAGCCCACTTCATGGCCAATAACTCCCGATTACCCACGTCATAATTACGTTCAGTAGGAGAAAATTTTCGAGAGAAAAAGGCACAAGGGTTACTTTTAGAGGTCTCTGGATCTTTTTGGGACAAAACGGCACCTGCCCCAATTTCAGAGGCATCAACCTCCACCTGAAATGGCAGAGAAAAATCAGGCTGCCGTAGAACAGGAGCAGAAGTGAATCTCTGCTTAAGTTCCTGAAATGCAGAGACTGCCTCAGGAGGCCAATTCACCACATCAGAACCCTTTTTGGTCAAATCAGTTAATGGTTTAACAATAACCGAGAAATTACCAATAAATTTACAATAAAAATTGGCAAAACCCAAAAATCTTTGAAGAGCCTTTAATGAAGTAGGTTGGACCCAATCACAGATGGCCTGAACCTTGACCGGGTCCATTTCAATAACAGATGGGGACAAAATGAATCCCAGAAATGAGATCCTCTGTAAGCCAAAAAGACACTTTGATCCCTTCACATACAGAGCATTCTCTCTCAAAATCTGGAATACAGTTCGAACATGTTTCACATGAGAGTCCCAGTCATTAGAAAAAATCAAGATATCATCCAAATAAACAATCAGAAATTTATCCACAAAATCCCTGAAAATGTCATTCATGAAGGACTGGAAGACAGAAGGAGCATTAGTGAGCCCAAAGGGCATCACAAGGTACTCAAAATGCCCCTCCGGGGTATTGAATACCGTCTTCCATTTATCCCCGTGCTTAATGCGAATAAGGTTATATGCCCCCCTGAGGTCAAGCTTAGTAAACCAAGTAGCGTTTTTCACCCTGGAAAACAGGTCAGAAATCAAGGGTAACGGGTATTGATATTTCACAGTAATATTGTTCAAAAGACGATAGTCAATACACGGCCTTAATGAACCATCCTTTTTGGCCACAAAGAAAAAACCGGTACCTAAGGGTGAAGAGGATGGTCTGATATGACCCTTCTCCAATGACTCCTTGATATAAGACCGCATAGCGTCATGTTCAGGTACAGACAAGTTAAAAAGGCGACCTTTAGGGAATTTAATACCAGGCACTAATTCAATAGCGCAGTCATAGCTCCTATGGGGAGGCAAGGATGCAGATTTACTTTCGCTAAATACATCAGAAAAATCAATCAAAAAGTCAGGAACATCCTGAGCCTGGGGGAGGCAGAAAAAACAGGAGTGTTGGTATTAACACATTGGCAGCCCCAACTGGTTACAGACACAGATTTCCAATCCAAAACAGGATTATGAGACTGTAACCAAGGGAAACCCAGTACGATAATATCATGCAGATTATACAGAACCAAAAATTTGCAGCACTCTTGATGATCAGATTCAACCCTCATTATCACCTGAGTAGAGAACTGAGGTTTATTCTCAGCCAAAGGGGTAGAATCGATCCCCAGTAGGGGAATAGACTTCTGTAGGGGTATCAAGGGAAACCCACAACGTTTAGCAAAATCATAATCCATCAGGTTAATAGCTGCTCCAGAATCAACGAAAGCCTGAGCAGAAAATGAGGACAGAGAGCATATCAGAGTGACAGTTAATAAAAACTTAGTCTGAACACTACCCAAGACAACTGAGCGTGCAAAACGTCTTCCCCGCTTAGGGCAGACTGAAATAGCATGAGAGGCATCACCACAGTAGAAACATAACCCATTGCGCTTTCGAAACTCATGACGCTGTGCCCCAGACACCACTCTATCACACTGCATGGATTCAGAAGCAGGTTCACAAGGCAACACTATTCCACGCATACTTCTCCGCTCACGCAAACGTCTGTCAATTTGAATCGCTAATGACATAGAATCATTGAGACCAGAGGGGACAGGGAATCCCACCATAACATCCTTTACATTATCTGACAGACCCTTCCGAAAAAGGGCCGCCAAAGCGTCGTCATTCCACTTGGTCAGGACTGCCCACCTACGGAATCTCTGACAGTATAACTCAGCGTCATCAAGCCCCTGATTTAATGCCAACAAGGCTTTTTCAGCTTGATCAGTGACATTGGGCTCATCGTACAATAACCCCAAAGCCTGAAAAAATGCATCAACATCACTCAAAACAGGATCCCCAGGTGTCAGGGAAAAAGCCCAATCCTGAGGATCGCCGCGCAGGAGAGAGATGACAATTTGAACCTGCTGCGCTGCGTTCCCTGAGGACTTAGATTTTAAGGCAAAAAACAATTTACAATTATTTTTGAAATTCTGAAACTTAGCTCGATCCCCTAAAAACAAATCTGGCATGGGAATCCTAGGTTCCACAACAGGCAACCCAGCAAGATAGGTAGCAATACTTCGAACCTCAGTGGCAAGCTGATCCACACGGCCAGACAACTGTGCACACTCCATTGAGAGAAAAAACTAAAAAAAATCCTCCCCAGCACCCAGAGATACAGAGGGAAAAAAAAAAAATGCAACAAACAGAAAAATATCTCTGACAACTCTGACAACCGTTTTTTCTTTCACAAATTTTTTCCCTTCTGTGAGTACCATACAATTTTAAATTTTGGGCCGGTGATACTGTTATGTTTCGGTAGCTGAAGAGTGCAGGCAAAAAAGGCAATACACCAGAGCAGTTGGAATCTATGAGATTGCAGTACCCTGACTAACCACAACAACTAGAGGCAGCCGTGGAGCGTTCCTACGTTGGTCCTAGACGCCTCGTCACAGCCTGAGAAACTAACTACACCTAAAGATAGAAATAGGAAAGCTATCTGCCCCGGAGCAGAACCCCAAAGACAATAGAAAGCCCCCAAACATGTAATGGCGGTTAGACAAGAAGAAATACTGACACAGACAGAAAATAGTATGAGCAAACGTTGGGGCCCAAACTAACTAAATAGAAAAGGATAGGAAGGGTACTTACTGCAATCCCAGAAAACCCTGAAAAGCACCAACTCTACTAATTTCAAAAACACCTGAGATCACACGACCTCTACCACCTAAATTAGTTCTCTGGTGTAACAAAATCAAAACAGCAGCCACTGAAAAAACTGGAAAAAGCAAAGGTACAAACATCAGTGGCTGAACTAAACTGAGAGGGCAAAAGCCCCCGGAGGGGACCCTGAAGTCCCCCACAGAAGTGCAGGACAAAATGCAAAAATCAAGCACAAAAACAAAAAGAAGAAAAAGTCTTATCTGTTAGCAGGAGATGCAGACACGACACAGCAGGCTACAAAGGAAACAGGAATCAAGGATTCAGACCAGAACAATTGATCACCGGCAACCCTGATGGGAAGGTGACTCCCTTATATAAGACCAGTCAGTAACACCTGATTCCCAATCCTCACAATCTTCACAATCTTCACTGGACAGACCAGCACCGCTTGTAACCACCAGAGGGAGCCTCTGCTCAGAACTCATCCCAAGCCCACTCACAACACTTTTGCATGCATTTTTTTAATGCGTTTGATGTGCGCTCTATACGCAGCGCAAAAAAACGCAAGTGTGAAAGCAGCCTTAGGGTTATGGGTGTGTTAGGGTTAGGGATATGATTAGGTTTGGGATTAAGGTTAGGGGTGTGTTGGGGTTAGGGTTGGAGTTAAAATTGGGGGGTTTCCAATGTTTATGAACATCAGGTGCTCTCCGAACGTGACATGGCGTCTGATCTCAATTCCAGCCAATTCGGCGTTGAAAAAGTCAAACGGTGCTCCTTCCCTTCTGAGCTCTGCCATGCGCCCAAACAGTAGTTTACCCCCACATATGGGGTATCAGTGTACTCAGGAAAAATTGCACAATAACTCTTGGGGTCCAATTTCTTCTGTTACCCTTGGGAAAATAAAAAATTGGGGGCAAAAATATCATTTTTGTGGAAAAAAATTATGATTTTTTATTTTTATGGCTCTACGTTATAAACTTCTGTGAAGCACTTGGGGTTCAAAGTGCTCACCACACATCTAGATAAGTTCTTTTGGGCGTCTAGTTTCCAAAATGGGGTCATTTGTGTTTTTTTTTTTTTTTTACTGTTTAAGCACATAAGGGGCTCTCCAAACGCGACTATTCCATCAAAGTCTGCAATGCAAAACGTCACTACTTCCCTTCCGAGCCCCGACGTGTGCTCATACAATAGTTTTCTCCCACATATGGGGTAACAGCGTGCTCAGGACAAATTGGACATCAACTTGGGGTACAAATTCTCCTGTTATTCTTTGGAAAATAAAAAACTGGGGACTAAAATCATGCTTGTGGAAAAAGTATGATTTTTTTTTTTTATTTTCACGCCCGGGAGTTATAAACCTCTGTGAAGCACTTGGGGGTTCAAAGTGCTCACCACACATCTAGATAAGTTCCTTTGGGGGTCTAGGTTCCAAAATGGGGTCACTTGTGGGGGGTTTCCACTGTTTAGGCACATCAGGGGCTATCCAAATTCGACATAACACCCACAGACCATTCCATCAAAGTCTGCATTACTAAACGTCACTACTTCTATTCCGAGCCCCGATGTGTGCCCATACAGTAGTTTTCTCCCACATGTAGGGTATCGGCGTACTCAGGACAAATTGGAGAACAACTTTTGGGGTCCAATCTCTCCTGTTACCCTTGGGAACATAAAAAATTGGGGACTAAAAGATCATTTTTGTGGGAAAAAAATAGGCTTTTTTCCCCTCTCCCATGACAGCACCACCTGAGAGAGGGTCTCCGCCCACCATGACAGGAAACCTACTGAATAAAAGGGCGGTACCTCTCCGCATCAGTTAGGTTTCCTGTCCTCGTGGAAGCCTACAGCAAGGTGCGGTACACTTACCAGGATGGTGTCCAGGAGTGGGATGGCGTCCGAGGTGGTGAGGCGGCCAACGGGCCGATGCAGCTGCGGCAGGGGACCTCTTTGCAAAATGTCCCTGCCAGCAGTAATCCCGGGGCTGTGCGCATGGGAGGGATCGAAAGAACCCCAGAGGTTTTGCCAGGCAGGAGCCGGGACCGAGAAGATGGGGGCCCCCCAATGATGTGCGCCGGGTCACGCTCCGGGGCTGCGCACAGGCACCGGAAGTGCGCCGGTGAAGGAGGATGAAAACTCACCGGGTCTGCGCACCGGGAGCTGAGCGCGCCGGTAAGCGAAGCCTGGGTCGGCACATGTGCGGTCGCCCACACTTCCGGCGCGTCCGACATTGCGTTCCAGACGTGTCATTTCCGGAACGCGCAGGACGCCGAGCAGGAGGGGTCGGTCCTGCGACGTGGCCGGTGACGTAGGAGAGACGTGCGCAGGGCTTGGGATCCCTGGTGCGTCGTAAGAAAAAAAAAAAAAGTCACTATGGAGACGGAGGAGGAGCCGGCCAGTATTTTAAGGGGCTGACTCCACAAGATGGTGGCAATCACTGTGAAAGCTTCAGGCATGGAGTCACAACAGCAGCAGCCTCCACAGCAGCAGCGCCAGTCGTTCCAGCAGAGTCAGCAGGCGACGTTGCAAGGCCATAAGCACAGGTCTGACCAGTCAACTGATGGAGGGAGCCAAAAGTCTAAGCCAAGTCAGAAATCCTCCTCCAGGGACAAGCGTTCTTCAGAACCTTCTCTACCTGCGTCTCCGGTACCGTAGATTGGTCCACGGGTGGTGAGTGATCTACGTGAATGTGACTAATATTAAAAAGGACCCATTCTGTCTTTGTTTCTGTTACCTTCATAGGAAAGGCCCCGAAAGCACACCTCCAAACAAAAGAATAGGGAGTGTGCCATAAGTAAGCAGGCTTTACCAGAGGCTAGTAGCAAGTCACTCTGCAGTCAGTGCATTCAACGGACCATAGCAGAGGAAACACCGGGATTTGCTATGGACCTCAGGACCATGATTAGGTCTGAGGTTCAGGAGTCCTTAAAGGGTCTAATAGTCGACAAACCACCTATCAGACAGGAGTCTGTGTGCTCGGAACCGGAAGAATCGGTTCAGCAAGCAGATAGTGAACCTGAATCTGAACTATCTTCTTCCTCCTCTGATAAAGAGATGGAAGGGAAGCCCTGTTTTGCCACAGAAGAAACGGACAAGTTAGTCAAATCCATTAAGGCTGTCATGGGTATATCAGACCCCAAACAGGCTAGATCCCTGCAGGATATTATGTTCGGAGGCCTGAGTCAGAAAAAGAGGCGTTGTTTCCCGGTTAATGATAACATTCAATTTCTCATTGATAGAGAATGGAAGAAGCCGGAGTGAAAGGGGCCGCTACCATCTTCCTCAAAGAGAAGATACCCCTTTGAGGCAGAGAACACTGTAATATGGGACAAGGCCCCAAAAATTGATGTGGCAGTAGCCAAAGCGGTTAAAAATTCCACACTGCCATTTGAGGATTTAGGTACCCTCAAGGATCCGCTAGAAAGGAAGGCCGAAACATTCCTCAAGCAGGCATGGGAGTCCTCAGCGGGATCATTAAAACCAGCCATTGCAGCCACATGCACTGCAAGATCATTGATAGTATGGTTAGAACAGCTTGGTGTCATGGGTGCATCGCCACGAAGATTGTCGCGATTGCACATTCTGACTTCTCGCAGCTGAGTTGCTGTTTCTTTGTGTTTGGTAATGAGGGAGTTAATTTTACCTAGCTCTTTGCTAAGACTAGGTCCAGCCTCGCCCGGCTGCTTTTGATTATGTTCTAATTAGCTTCCTTTATATAGCTGCCAGTCTGCTGGTTAGATGCCGGTGAAAGCATTCATACAGACTGCAGATAGGATCGGTTCTGAGAAGACTTAAGCTAAGAGCTCTTTTGTTGTTTCTCCTCACCTTGCTTATAGTTTATCTCCTAGACCTTTGGTGTTCCCTCTGTGTTTTAATGTTGTATGCAAGACAGTATTTACTTTATCCCCTGTCTGTCTCGTTTGTCTATACTGTTTGTTAACCTTTACCTGTCCATTCCCTATGGTGGTAATCAGGGTCCTTCTAAGGACTAGATTACAGTGGTCAGGGATTTATAGGAGACAGGGTTTACGCTGGTGGCCTGGACCTCTGTACCATTAACAGTACCTCCAGGTAGAGGGACTAGTCAGGACCCCAGTTTAGGGTCAGCATAGACCCCGGTCCACCTCTAGCCAGAGACAGCGTGAAAAGGATTCAGTATTGACCCACAGGATATTATGTCAGGTAATACTATGCTATATATACATGTTAATGTTACCTATTTATATGTTATATAGAATGTTGTCCCACTTGATAGATTACTGACATTATATATTTATACATCTGCTAGACAGCGTGACATTTTCACCGGCCCTACTAAAGATTCTCCCCAGCTACCATGGATCCAGTGGCCCAGCTTGCCCTGCAGTTGCAGAAGTTGTCCATGGAGCTTACGGACATTAAGTCCAAGGTTTTGTCCCCCCCGGAGCAAACCAGATCTGAACCTAAGGTTGCTCTCCCGGACAGGTTCACTGGTGGGCGGGACAAATTTTTTACCTTCCGGGAGGCATGTAAATTGTACTTTCGGCTACGGCCTCGGTCATCGGGGAGTGAGGAGCAGAGGGTGGGAATTGTCATCTCGCTCTTACAAGGGGACCCTCAATCCTGGGCGTTCTCTCTTCCTCCGGGCTCCCCGGCCCTCCAGTCAATAGATCGATTTTTTGCTGCCCTGGGGCTGGTGTATGATGACCCGGATCGGGTCTCCCTTGCTGAAACGAAGTTACGTAGGATACAGCAGGGAGATCGTCCGGCGGAGGAATTTTCTTCTGAGTTCCGTAGATGGGCCACAGATACTCAGTGGAATGACCCAGCTCTTAGGAGCCAGTTTTGTCAAGGGTTATCTGACAAATTAAAAGATGTTTTGACTCAGTATGATTCTCCTCCGTCTCTGGAGGCTGCTATGGCCCTTGCTATTCGTATTGATAGACGGCTTCGGGGGAGGTGCTCGGTAACTCCGCCCTCTGTTATTACTCCACCCACTACTAAAGTCCCTTATATGGAGGTTCCCTGGTCTGTTCTGAGGAACCTATGCAGTTGGGTGGGACATCATTTTTTAGGAGGGAATCGGCGGTGCGCCGCAAGACAAGAAGGTGTTTCTTCTGCGGGAGAGAGGGACATTTTGTTGGGGGGTGTCCCTCCCGTGCCTCATTGAGCAAAAAAGTCACCGAAAAACTGTTAATCCCAGGTTGTGTGGTGGACGACAACCTTGGGAGTAGGTATTTCGTCCCCAGGTCCGTCTCAATTTCTCGTGCCTGCGGAGGTGGTGGTTGGTGCGAGAGTTGAGAGGATTTCTGTTCTTCTTGATAGTGGGTCTGGGGCTAATATGGTGGATGCTCGGTTTGCCCAGGTGCAAGGTATGCAACTGAGTGTATTGGCCAAACCGATCCCTATACTTTCTATTGACGCCAGACCTCTCGGTCAAGGTAGCTTTGTACAAGCTGTTCATAACATAGACCTTCGAGTAGGGGCAATACATAAAGAACAGTTGTCTTGTTATGTGTTGGAGGGTCTTCCTACTCCTATTGTGTTGGGACTTCCCTGGTTGGCTAAACATAACCCAGTGATTGATTGGCAATCCAGAAAGATAAGCCAGTGGGGTGAATTTTGCAAGAATAACTGCATGAACACGGTCATCGGTGCGGTCGTGCCTAGGACTTTGCCTCCTTTTCTGGAGGACTTTGGGGAGATGTTCTCAGAAGAGGGGTGTCAAAGTTACCTCCTCATCGCACGTATGACTGCTCAATAAAATTGCTTCCTGATGCCTTATCTCGTAGTTTCCCAGGGGCCGGAAAGACGGATGACCCGGTTCCTATCCTTCAGGAAGGAGTGGTGGTGTCGGCTGTGTGCTCTGAGCTTGAGGAGGAGGTGTTGGAGGCTCAGGGGGACGCCCCTGTAGGACCTCCAGGGAAACTGTTTGTTCCTAATCAGTTAAGACAAAAAGTTATCGAGGCACATCATAGTTCTGCTTTAGCAGGACATCCAGGGGGTAAAGCAACTGTGGATCTCCTTTCTCGCCGGTTTTGGTGGCCTAACTTAAATAAAGAGGTAATAACTTTTGTCGCGTCCTGTGGAGTTTGTGCTCGCTCTAAAACCCCACATACCTGTCCATCTGGGGTTCCTGAGGAGGAACGATTCTCGTCGTCACTTGCTTCAGTTTGGAGAGGAGTGCTGAATGGTCTGAGTGCTATGGGGAACTGTTTCAAGCGGAGGTCTGATAGGAGGAGAGTGTCTGGTCCGGACCTAGGTGTGAACGATCTGGTGTGGTTGTCTACCAAGAATATAAAACGCAAAGTTCCCTCCTGGAAACTGGGTCCCAGGTTCATCGGTCCATACAGGATCAGTTCTATAATTAATCCTGTGGCATTTCGTCTGGACCTCCCTCCTACGTTTAAAATCCATAATGTATTCCACAAATCGTTGCTTAAGAGGTACGTGGCGCCAGTTATACCGTCACTTCTACCTCCTCCTCCAGTGGTGGTCAATGGTAACTTAGAATTTCAAGTGTTGAAGATCATTGACTCACGTCTGAATCGCCGGTCCCTTCAGTATTTGGTTCATTGGAAGGATATGGTCCTGAGGAGAGGACGTGGGTCTCTGCGTCTGAGATTAACGCAGATCGATTGGTTCGGACCTTCCACACGACTTACCCGGACAGACCTGGCCCTGAGGGTCCGGAGGCCCCTCGTAGAAGGGGGGGGTACTGTCATGGGTGCATCGCCACGAAGATTGTCGCGATTGCACATTCTGACTTCTCGCAGCTGAGTTGCTGTTTCTTTGTGTTTGGTAATGAGGGAGTTAATTTTACCTAGCTCTTTGCTAAGACTAGGTCCAGCCTCGCCCGGCTGCTTTTGATTATGTTCTAATTAGCTTCCTTTATATAGCTGCCAGTCTGCTGGTTAGATGCCGGTGAAAGCATTCATACAGACTGCAGATAGTATCGGTTCTGAGAAGACTTAAGCTAAGAGCTCTTTTGTTGTTTCTCCTCACCTTGCTTATAGTTTATCTCCTAGACCTTTGGTGTTCCCTCTGTGTTTTAATGTTGTATGCAAGACAGTATTTACTTTATCCCCTGTCTGTCTCGTTTGTCTATACTGTTTGTTAACCTTTACCTGTCCATTCCCTATGGTGGTAATCAGGGTCCTTCTAAGGACTAGATTACAGTGGTCAGGGATTTATAGGAGACAGGGTTTACGCTGGTGGCCTGGACCTCTGTACCATTAACAGTACCTCCAGGTAGAGGGACTAGTCAGGACCCCAGTTTAGGGTCAGCATAGACCCCGGTCCACCTCTAGCCAGAGACAGCGTGAAAAGGATTCAGTATTGACCCACAGGATATTATGTCAGGTAATACTATGCTATATATACATGTTAATGTTACCTATTTATATGTTATATAGAATGTTGTCCCACTTGATAGATTACTGACATTATATATTTATACATCTGCTAGACAGCGTGACATTTGGTGATCATCTTAGGGATAAGACTCCCAGAGAAGAGATTTTGGCGGAGTTACCGTTATTACAGGGAGCAGGTTCTTACTTATCAGATGCGTCAGCGGACTCAGTAAGGCTAGCAGCTAGATCGGCAAATCTGGCTAATGCAGCACGTAGAGCCCTGTGGCTTAAGAGCTGGCCAGGAGATGCTCAGTCCAAAGCCAAGCTGTGTTCTATTCCATGTGACGGAAAATTTCTCTTTGGGAAGACCTTGGATGACATTTTAGATAAAGCAGCAGACAAGAAGAAGGGATTTCCGACAGTGTCAAAGCCGCAGTTCAAAAGCTCCTTTCGGAGAAGACGTTATAACAGGAGCGGACCATCCAAGGATACAAAGAACTGGAAACCAAGAAGGCCCTTCAATAGAGGCTTCATGTTCGGAGAATCATCTTCAAAGGACAGGAAAAGCGCGAAATGATGGGCCGCCCCAGGTGGGAGGAAGGCTGTCCTACTTCCTAACCGCCTGGGAGAGGATATCAGTCAACAGCTGGATCCTAGGCATTATAAAATCAGGACTCAAATTGGAATTTGTTTCAGTACCCAGGCACAGATTCAAGATCTCGTCTCCGAGGTCCGAGAAAGAACAGCAAGCTCTGGAAACCGAAGTACTAACATTAAAGGGAATCTTTCACCCTAAATTGGCGGGATATTTAAATGATGGCAGTCAGGTCAGATGGGCGGTGTTTTGGGTACTTGCCTTAACATGTTGTTCGCCGCTGTCTCCATTATTTCTGGGAATTGTAGTCGTTGCCCTCCATATAACGCGCCTGCGCATTGTAATCTGCGGGCAAAGCATACTGCGCGTGCGCAATTCAAGATTGCAATGCGCAGGCGCGTTGTATGGAGGGCAACGACTACAATTCCCAGAAATAATGGAGACAGCGGCGAACAACATGTTAAGGCAAGTACCCAAAACACCGCCCATCTGACCTGACTGCCATCATTTAAATATCCCGCCAATTTAGGGTGACAGATTACCTTTAATCAAAAAGAAGGTACTGATAGAAGTACCGATTCAGCAGGAGGGGAAAGGATTTTACTCTCCCCTGTTTCTGATCAAAAAACCAGACCAAACTTACAGGACAATAGTCAACTTGAGAGGCCTCAACAAGTTCTTGACCTACAGGCCATTCAAGATGGAGTCAGTGAAGACGGCGATCAAAGTATTATTTCCAGGTTGTTTTATGAGCGTCTTAGACCTCAAAGACGCCTATTATCATGTGCCTATCCATCAGGAACACCAGCAATACTTATGAGTGGCATTATGTCTAAGGGATCGGATAAAACATTTCCAATACAGGGTACTCCCATTCGGCCTATCCATGGCCCCAAGGATATTTACCAAGATTATTCTCGAAGTGACAGCATGCCTGCGGGAAAAAGATATCCTAATTATACCCTACTTGGATGACTTTTTAATAGTCGGCAGATCAGAACAAGAGTGCAGAATCAATATAAAATGCATTCAAGACACAATGTCCGATCTAGGTTGGATAATAAATATAGAAAAATCAAAACTCCAACCCAGGAGGGTCAATCCTTCTTAGGTCTTACTATAGACTCAGAGAAACAACTGTGTCTCCTTTCAGAGAACAAGAAAAAAAAGATGTCATTAATATCAGCAGCATTATCCAGACCAACTATGTTCCTCAGGCAAGCCAAGTCCCTTTTGGGCTCCATGACTTTGTGCATTCCGGCGGTGCATTGGGCCCAGTACCATTCCAGGTCTCTGAAGCAGGATGTCCCAGAAGGGGAATAAGACTATCAGGACATCTGGAAGGGAAGATGACGCTATCCCAAGAAACCTTAACTACCATAGCGTGGTGGCTGGACACGGAAAATCTGTCACGTGGGGTCCCATGGTCCCTTCCGGTATCAGATGTTATAATAACAGATGCGAGTGCGGAAGGATGGGGAGCACATTTAAGGGACAGTGTGATACAGGGAATCTGGATAGAGAAGCAAGCAGCAAACTCCTCAAATTATAGGGAGCTACTTGCCATCAAGGAAGCAATATTGGAATTCCTTCCCAAACTAAAAGGCAATCATGTCCGTATCTTATCGGACAACAGAACTTCAGTAGCCTACATAAATCATCAGGGAGGCACAAGATCCAGACCATTGATGACGTTAACACGGCAGATTCTGCAAGTGATGGAGGAACACCAGTTCCATATTTCAGCCTTACACATAAGGGGGAAGGACAACGAGGAGGCAGATTTCCTCAGCAGAACGACTCTAAAACAAGGAGAATGGGAACTGAATCAATCAGTGTTCCAGCAGATTGTTGTGAGTCTCTGGGGACAGCCAGAGATAGACCTTTTTGCGACCAAGAAAAACAAGAAAACCAACAAGTTCTGTTCCCTAGACTCAAAGGGAGGACCTTATGCTGTGGATGCGTTGCAGATCCCTTGGCACTTTTGCCTAGTATACGCTTTCCCCCCAATGATGCTGATTCCAACGGTACTCAGGAAGATTCGGGAGGAGAAGGCGAGGGTCATGCTTATAGCTCCCTTCTGGCCGAAAAGGCCTTGGTTCTCATGGCTGAGGAAGATGTCCCTGACAGACCCCTGGATACTACCGGATATTCCAGGTCTCCTCAAGCAGGGCCCAGTAGTTCACCCTCCGAGACCAGGCCTTCACTTAACGGCCTGGAATTTGAAAGGTCATTATTGATACAGAAGGGATTTTCACTGGGACTGATCAATACGCTAATGCAGAGTAGGAAGCCCATAACTACTAAAATTTATAGCAGAATATGGGCAAAGTTCCTAAGCTTTTCACGACACCGATTGGGAGGTCCAATCCCGATTAAGCTAATTTTGGAATTCCTCCAGAAAGGAATGGAGATGGGGCTAGCCACTAGCACCCTTAAGGTGCAGGTGTCAGCATTAGGGGCCCTATTCAACCACAATCTAGCATCCAACAGATGGGTAGTCAGGTTTATTAAAGCCTGTCAGAGATCTAGACCAACGCCAGGCCCAAGATTTCCCCCTTGGGATTTAAATTTAGTTTTGGAGGTTTTGACAAAAAATCCCTTTGAACCCCTACAGGAAATTTCTAACAAAAACCTGACTCTCAAAACGGTGATCCTGATAGCTTTGACATCAGCACGTAGGGTTAGTGATCTACAAGCGCTGTCCATAGATCCGCCATTCATGCAGATATTAGACGATAGGGTCATATTGAGACCTGCTCCGGCCATCTCCCAAAGGTGGCATCTAGATTTCATAGGAATCAAGAGGTTATACTGCCCTCCTTCTTCAGTGATCCAACATCAGAGGAAGAATGTAAACTCCACACATTAGATGTAAGGAGAACCCTTCTACACTATCTAGATAGGACCAGTCAAGATAGAAAGAGCAAGTCCTTGTTTGTGTCTTTCCAAGGTGGAAGGAAGGGGAATAGTGTCACAAAGGGATCTTTAGCTAGATGGATTAGGGATGCCATTAGCTTAGCCTACACATCTAGTAAGACACCGATACCAGAGGATCTGAAAGCCCATTCCACCAGGGCCGTGGCGACCTCCTGGGCCTAGAGGGCGGAGGTCTCCATCGAGGAAATATGTAAGGCGGCCACATGGTCTACCCCTACTACTTTTTATAAACATTACCGACTTGATCTGTCCTCTGCTAGCCTGTCTTTCGGTAGGAAGGTGCTGGAAGCGGCTATCCCTCCCTAGGGTGCTTCAGTCTATATAAATCTCTCAGGTGGTGCTGTCATGGGAAAGGGGAAAAATCTTAGTTACTTACCGTTAACGGGATTTTACAGAGCCCATGACAGCACCCTTGAATTCCCTCCCTCGCTTCTGTCACTTATGGTGTGCACTAATTAGGGGTGTTAAATAAAATGTATTTGGTGGAGGTTATGCTAACTAATTTGTCTGTAGGTCCTCTCATGCTCTGGAACCGAACTGATGCGAAGGAGAGGTACCGCCCTTTATTCAGTAGGTTTCCTGTCCTGGTGGGCGGAGACCCTCTCTCAGGTGGTGCTGTCATGGGCTCTGTAAAATCCCGTTAATGGTAAGTTACTAAGATTTTTATTTTCATGCCCGGGCATTATAAACTTGAGTGAAGCACTTGGGGGTTCAAAGTGCTCACCACAGATCTAGATAAGTTCCTTAGGGGGTCTAGTTTCCAAAATGGGGTCACTTGTGGGGTTTCTATTGTTTAGGCACATCAGGGACTTTGCAAACTGAACATGACACCCATCAAAGTATGCATTACAAAATGTCATTACTTCCTTTCCGAGCCCTGCCGTGCTCCCAAACAGTATTTCCCGCCCACATATGGGGTATCGGCGTACTCAGGACAAATTGGACAACAAGTTTTGGGATCCAATTTCCTTGGGGACTAAAAAATAATTTTTGTTGAAAAAAATTTTTTTTTTCACACCCAGCCATTATAAACTTTAGTGAAACACTTGGGGGTTCAAAGTGTTCACCGCAGATCTAGATATGTTTCTTAGGGGGTCTAGTTTCGAAAATGGGGTCACTTGTGGGGGTTTCCACTGTGTAGGCACATCAGGGGCTCTCCAAACGCGACATGGTGTACAATATCAATTCCAGACAATTTTGGTTTGAAAAAGTCAAACGACGCTCCTTCCCTTCCGAGCCCGGCCATGCACCCAGACAGTCGTTTTCCCCCACATATGGGGTATAGGCATACTCAGTAGAAATTACACAACTTTTTCTGTCCATTTTCTCCTTTTACCCTTGATAAAATAAAAAATTGTTTGTAAAAGATAATTTTTGTGACTAAAAAGTTAAATGTTCATTTTTTCCTTCCAAGTTGCTTCAGCTCCTGTGAAGCACCTGAAGGGTTAATAAACTTCTTGAGTGTAGTTTTGAGTACCTTGAGGGGTGCAGTTTTTAGAATGGTGTCACTTTTGGGTATTTTCTACCATATAGACCAATCAAAGCGACTTCAAATTTGAGGTGGTCCCTAAAAAATGGTTTTGTATAATTTATTGTAAAAATGAGAAATCGCTGGTCAACTTTTAACCCTTATAACTTCGTAACAAAAAAAAATTTGGGTTCCAAACTTGTGCTGATGTTAAGTAGACATGTGGGAAATGTTATTTAGTAACTATTTTGTGTGACATATTTCTCTGTTTTAAGGGTGTAAAAATTCAAAGTTTGAAAATTGCAAAATTTTCCAAATTTTCACCATATTTCCATTGTTTTCATAAATAACCGCAAGTTATATCGAAGAAATTTATCACTATCATGAAGTACAATATGTCACGAGAAAACAGTCTCAGAATCGCTAAGATCCGTTGAAGCGTTCCAGAGTTATAGCCTCATAAAGAGACAGTGGTCAGAATTGCAAAAATTGGCCCGGTCATTAACGTGCAAACCACCCTTGGGGGTTAAAGGAACTGGCCAAGGAGCTCAGAGACAGAATTGTGGCAAAGCACACATCTGGCCAAGGTTACAAAAGAATTTCTGCAGTACTCAAGGTTGCTAAGAGCACAGTGGCTTCCATAATCTTTTAATGGAAGAAGTTTGGGACCACCATAGGTCTTCTTAGACCTGGCCGTCCAGCCAAACTGGGCAATCGTGGGAGAAGAGCCTTGGTGAGAGAGATAAAGAAGAACCCCAAGATCACTGTGGCTGAGCTCCAGAGATGCAGTAGGGAGATGGGAGAATGTTCCACAAATTCAACTATCACTGCAGCCCTCCACCATTTGGGACTTTATGGCCCCAGAGTGGCCCCACGGAAGCCTCTCCTCAGTGCCAGACATATGAAAGCCCACATAGTTTGCTAAAAAACAATTGAAGGACTCCCAGACTGAGAAACAAGATTCTCTAGTCTGATGAGACGAACATGGAACTTTTTGGTGATAATTCTAAGTGGTATGTGTGGAGAAAACCAGTCACTGATAATCACCTGCTCAATACGATCCCAACAGTAAAACATGGTGGTAGCAGCATCATGCTATGGGGGTGTTTTCAGCTGCAGGGACAAGACGACTGGTTGCAATTGATGGAAACATGAATATGGCCAAGTATAGAGATATCCTGGATGAAAACCTCTTCCAGAGTAGAGATGTGCGAATTTGTTCGGATTCGGTTCCAGATACAATTGGACTCGAATATTGTTTTTGCAATATTCGTCGAACACAGCCGAACGTCATTAGAGTCAATGGGAGTAGAAATTACCGAATATTTTCAGAACCGATCATAAGACATACATTCGTCACAAATATTGTTCGAATATGTCAAAATCCGATTCGGGGACAAAATCCAAACAAATTCGCTCATCTCTTTTCCAGAGTGCTCTGGACTTCAGACTTGGCCGAAGGGTCACCTTCCAACAAGACAATGACCCTAAGCACACAGCTAAAATAACAAAGGAGTAGCTTCAGAACAATTGTGACCATTCTTGACTGGCCCAGCCAGAGCCCTGACCTAAACCCAATTGAGCATCTCTGGAGAGACCTGAAAATGGCTGTCTCCCAACATTCACCATCCAACATGACGGAACTGGAGAGCATCTGCAAGGAAAAATGGCAGAGGATCTCCAAATCCAGGTGTGAAAAACTTGTTGCATCATTCCCAAGAAGACTTGTGGCTGTACTGGCTCAAAAGGGTGCTTCTACTCAATACTGAGCACAGGGTCTGAATACGTATGACCATGTGATATTTCAGTTTTTGTTTTTTAATAAATTTGCAAAAATTTCTACATTTCTGTTTTCTTCTTGCAGTCAAGATGGGGTGCAGAGTGTACATTAATGAGAAAAAAAATTAACTTTTTTGAATTTACCAAATGGCTGCAATGAAGCAGTGAAAAATTTAAAGGGGTCTAAATACTTTCTGTACCCACTGTATCCATATCAGAAAGGTTTGTGAGATTTTTTTTGAATATTGTTTTGATGTTATCTGCTAGATTGTTTTGGGAGATGTGTCCTGGAATCCCTCGGATTTTAACCCCTCTCTGACATTAGACGTACTATCCCGTCCATAAAACCCGTGCCATTCTGACCATGGACGGGATAGTACGTCATGCCCTTTAATGCGACATCGCGACTTAAGTAGCGGTGATCGCATTAAAATTCCGACGCCAGCTTACCTCTTGGAAGTTGGCGTCGGCATCCCGGGCTGCGTCCTCCCCCCTCAGGCCTCCCGATCGCTGTGATTGGCTGTTGAATTCTGAACAGCCAATCACAGCCTTTCTCACTGTTTCAGCCAATCAGAGCGGCTAAAACAGTGAGATCGCAGGCTAGGATCGAGTACCGATGTACTCGATCCTAGGCCTGGGCCTAGGAAAGTCCAGACCCCCCCCGGATTGGCGCGATCGCCGATCACATCGATCGCGCCAATCGCAGGGCACAGCCGCGGTATATCCGCGCTGTGCCCTGCCTGTACCTGCCTGGATCGGTGCAGTAATAGCACCGATCCTAGGCCAGGGCCTGTAGGGCATGAAGGAGCTGATTGGCGCGATCGATGTCATCGACGATCGCGCCAATCACAGGGCACAGCAGCGGTGTGACCGCTCTGTGCCCTGCTAGGTGACCTGCCGGTGACCTGCCTAGGAATCGGAGCTGTGAGCTCCGATTACTAGGCCGGTGCCTAGCAACCGGCAATGCAGGGGTCTCCTTTGATTGGTGGGATTGATGTGATCATCGATCCCACCAATGACAGGTCACAGCAGCGATGTGACCGCTCTGTGACCTGTCTGCAAACTAGATCTGACCTGTCTGACCGCACTGCAGGGGTCCTCACACTTGCTGAGGATTCCTGCTGTGCGGTCACACTGCCAGATCTCCTCCTGTGCTGGGCCTTGTGGTGCCACAGTAGCCTGTGACACCACAACTCCTGCTGAAGAGAGAAGAAAGAGAGAGAAGAAGAAAGAAGAGAGAAGAAGAAGAAAAGAAAGAAAAGACTACAAACGTGAGTTTTTGAGCCCCGATCCCTGCCCATCCACCCCAATCCCCCCATTCCCCCCTCCCCCCTTCCCTTTCCCCCTCTTTTTACCCCCCCTTTGCGCCGCCGAGCGTTGATTGGTGACGCAGTTCACCCATTAAAACTTTCGCACCCCCCTCCGTGCGCACTTCCAGCAGCCGCAAACTTTGATAAGTGACAGCGGTCACTTATCAGAGCTTGTGCCTGCCGTTTTTTTTTTTCACCCCCCCTTTCCGCCACTCCCGTGCGCACATCCAGCAGCCACGGAACTTTGATAAGTGACACCAGTCACTTATCAGAGCTCGTTCCTGCCGTTTTTTTGTTTTTTTTCACCAACTTTTCCGCCACTCCCGTGCGACATCCAGCAGCCACGGAACTTTGATAAGTGACACCAGTCACTTATCAGAGCTCGTTCCTGCCGTTTTTGTTTTTTTTCACGAACTTTTCCGCCACTCCCGTGCGCACATCCAGCAGCCACGGAACTTTGATAAGTGACACCAGTCACTTATCAGAACTCGTTCCTGCTGTTTTTTTTTTGTTTTTTTTCACCAACTTTTCTGCCACTCCCGTGCGCACACCCAGCAGCCACGGAACTTTGATAAGTGACACCAGTCACTTATCAGAGCTCGTTCCTGCTGTTTTTTTTTTTTTTTTTTCCCACCAACTTTTCCGCCACTCCCGTGCGCACATCCAGCAGCCGCGGAACTTTGATAAGTGACACCAGTCACTTATCAGAGCTCGTTCCTGCTGTTTTTTTGTTTTTTTTTCATCTCCCTTTCCGCCACTCCCGTGCGCACATCCAGCAGCCGCGGAACTTTGATAAGTGACAGCGGTCACTTATCAGAGCTCGTGCCTGCCAGTTTTTTTTTTTCACCCCCCTTTCCGCCACTCCCGTGCGCACATCCAGCAGCCGCGGAACTTTGATAAGTGACAGCGGTCACTTATCAGAGCTCGTGCCTGCCAGTTTTTTTTTTCACCCCCCTTTCTGCCACTCCCGTGCGCACATCCAGCAGCCGCGGAACTTTGATAAGTGACAGCGGTCACTTATCAGAGCTCGTGCCTGCCAGTTTTTTTTTTTTTTTTCACCCCCCTTTCCGCCACTCCCGTGCGCACATCCAGCAGCCGCGGAACTTTGATAAGTGACACCGGTCACTTATCAGAGCTCGTGCCTGCCAGTTTTTTTTTCACCCCCCTTTCCGTCACTCCCGTGCGCACATCCAGCAGCCACGGAACTTTGATAAGTGACACCGGTCACTTATCAGAGCTCGTGCCTGCTGGTTTAGACTTTTTTTCACAGGCCTTTTTTTTCCCTATTCGCTTTCTTTTCTTTTAGCTTTTTCTTTTCAGCTTAGTTTACACCAATCACTATCCCCCCCCCCCACACACACACACAGTTATAAATAAAGTTCACACAAAGCACCACATTCACAAAAAAAATGTCCCGCCCGTCACGCTCATCCCAACAGCGCTATTCAGTGGAGGAGGCATACGCTATCCTTGCCTCAGACACTGATAGCGAGGGAGAGGATCCCACATTTCTTTATTTTTCAGATGAAGATTCTTCTTCCTCCTCATCTTCCTCCTCGGGTCCTGCGGAACCGCCACGCAGACGCCCCAGGACAGAACATGAGGCAGCGCCCGCCCCTGAAAATGAACCAGCGCACCCCTCTTCGGACCCCGTATGGACCCCGGCCCCCGAAAATTACGAGCCACTGATTCCTGATTTTGTGGCAGAATCAGGAATCAGGTTTGACTCCACCGCTTCACAGAAATAGACTTTTTCAAAGTCTTTTTCTCTGAGGATTTAATTAACCTCATGGTGGAGCAAACAAATTTGTACGCTCGGCAATTTTTGGCGCAAAACCCCCGTTCATCATTTTCCAACTGGTCTCCTGTAGACGCAGTTGAAATGATGCAGTTTTGGGGCCTGGTCCTCCATATGGGGATCCTGAAGAAGCCAGAAATTCGGCAATATTGGAGTGTTGATATTTTATACAACACTCCACTGTTCCGAATGGTCATGGCTCGGACGCGTTTTGAGGCCATCCACAAATTCCTGCATTATAATGATAATGCACAGTGTCCCCCACGAGATGACCCCAACTTTGACCGCCTGTTCAAAGTTCGGCCGGTCATCGAACACTTCAACAAAAAGTTTACTGAAGTGTACGTGCCCCAAAGGGACATCTGCGTGGATGAGTCCTTGGTTCATTTTAAGGGACGGCTCGCATTCCGCCAGTACCTGCCCAGCAAGAGGGCAAGGTACGGAATCAAACTCTACAAGCTGTGTGAGAGTACCTCAGGGTACACACACAGCTTTAGAGTTTACGAAGGAAAGGACACCAGGATTGTACCCCCTGAGTGTCCCCCCGTCCTGGGAGTGAGTGGGAAAATTGTGTGGGATTTGGTGCACCCACTGCTGGATAAAGGTTATCACCTTTACACTGATAACTTTTATTCCAGCATCCCACTCTACAAATCCCTCTCTGCGCGAGGTACCGCAGCCTGCGGTACCGTCCGCAAAAATCAGAGAGGCCTCCCGAAGACGCTACTTGGGCAGATGCTCAGAAAGGGTGAGAGCAGAGCCCAATGTAGCGACCACCTGTTGGTGGTCAAGTACAAGGACAAGAGGGATGTCCTTCTCTTGACCACCATACATGGTGATGGCAGCGCCCTCAGCACTGTACGGGGTACCTCTACACAGGTCCGCAAACCGGACTGTGTACTGGGGTACAATAAATACATGGGGGGTGTTGATCTCTCTGATCAACTCCTCCAACCGTACAGTGCTTTGAGAAAGGCCAAGGTGTGGTACAAGAAGCTGTCCGTGCACATCGTCCAAATGGCAATGCTCAACGCTTTCCTGCTGTCACGATGTGCACGCAACAGCGATACGACGTACCTTCAGTTTCAGGAGGTAGTGGTTAAGGCCCTGATGTTTGGCGCTCAGGAAACAGCGGGCCCCAGTACTTCCGGAACTGAAGGTGCTCGTATCATACCAGGTCAGCATTTCCCGGGGGTGGTCCCGCCAACTGGAAGCAAAGGTAAGCCACAAAAAAGGTGCCGAGTGTGTTACAAAAGGGGAATACGCAAGGACACCACTTACCAATGCGACACCTGCCCCGAAAAACCTGGCCTGTGTATGAAGGATTGTTTCAAATTGTACCACACCTCAATGCACTACTAATTTACTTTACAGGAAAGATTAGTTCCAGAAGGGGGGCACATTTAGAAAAGTTCCTTGGGAGTCTACTTTCCAAAATTATGTCACTTGTGGGTTTTTTTTACTGTTTAGGCACATCAGGGGCTCTGCAAACGGAACATGACGCCCGCAGACCATTCCATCAAAGTCTGCTTCCAAAACGTCACAATTTCCCTTCTGAGCCCCAAATTGTGCCCGAACAGTTTTTTCCCACATATGGGGTACCAGTGTACTCAGGACAAATTGAACAACAACTTTTGGTGTCCAATTTCTCCTCTTAACCTTGGGAAAATAAAAAATTGGGGACTAAAACATCATTTGTGTGAGGTAAAAAGTAGGATTTTTTTTTTTCACACCTGGGCATTATAAACTTTAGTGAAACACTTGGGGGTTCAGAGTGCTCATCACACACCTAGATAAGTTCCTTAGGGGGTCTAGTTTCCAAAATGGGGTCACATGTGGGGGGTTTCCACTGTTTAGGCACATCAGGGGCTCTGCTAACGGAACATGACGCCCGCAGACCATTCCATCAAAGTCTGCATTCCAAAACGTCACTGCTTCCCTTCCGAGCCCTGCCGTGTGCCCAAACAGTGTATCCCCCCAACATATGGGGTATCAGCGTACTCAGGACAAATTGGACAACCACTTTTGGGGTCCAATTTCTCCTCTTACTCTTGGGAAAATAAAAAATTGGGGACTAAAACATCACTTTTGTGGAAAAAAAAAATATTTTTTTTTTTCACGCCAGGGCATTATAAACGTTAGTGAAACACTTGGGGGTTCAAAGTGCTCACCACACACCTAGATAAGTTCCTTAGGGGGTCTAGTTTCCAAAATGGGGTCACATGTGGGGGGTTTCCACTGTTTAGGCACATCAGGGGCTCTGCTAACGGAACATGACGCCCGCAGACCATTCCATCAAAGTCTGCATTCCAAAACGTCACTGCTTCCCTTCCGAGCCCTGCCGTGTGCCCAAACAGTGTATCCCCCCAACATATGGGGTATCAGCGTACTCAGGACAAATTGGACAACCACTTTTGGGTCCAATTTCTCCTCTTACCCTTGGGAAAATAAAAAATTGGGGACTAAAACATCACTTTTGTGGAAAAAAAAAATATATTTTTTTTTTCACGCCAGGGCATTATAAACGTTAGTGAAACACTTGGGGGTTCAAAGTGCTCACCACACACCTAGATAAGTTCCTTAGGGGGTCTAGTTTCCAAAATGGGGTCACATGTGGGGGGTTTCCACTGTTTAGGCACATCAGGGGCCCTCCAAACGCGACATGGCGTCCGTTCGCAATTCCAGCCAATTTTGGTTTGGAAAAGTCAAACGGCGCTCCTTCCCTTTCAAGCCCTGCCGTGCGCCCAAACAGTGGTTCCCCCCCACAACAACTTTTGGTGTCCAATTTCTCCTCTTACCCTTGGGAAAATAAAAAATTGGGGACTAAAACATCATGCTTGTGGAAAAAATATGATTTTTTTTCTTCACGGCTCTACATTACAAACTTGCGTGAAGCACTTGAGGGTTCAAAGTGCTCACCACACATCTAGATAAGTTCCTTAGGGGGTCTAGTTTCCAAAATGGGGTCACATGTGGGGGGTTTCCACTGTTTAGGCACATCAGGGGCCCTCCAAACGCAACATGGCGTCCGTTCGCAATTCCAGCCAATTTTGGTTTGGAAAAGTCAAACGGCGCTCCTTCCCTTTCAAGCCCTGCCGTGCGCCCAAACAGTGGTTCCCCCCCACATATGGGGTATCAGCGTACTCAGGACATGTTGGACAACAACTTTTGTGGTCCAATTTCTCCTCTTACCCTTGGGAAAATAAAAATTTGGGACTAAAACATCATGTTTGTGGAAAAAATATGATTTTTTTTCTTCACGGCTCTACATTACAAACTTGCGTGAAGCACTTGAGGGTTCAAAGTGCTCACCACACATCTAGATAAGTTCCTTAGGGGGTCTAGTTTCCAAAATGGGGTCACATGTGGGGGGCTTCCACGCGACATGGCGTCCGTTCGCAATTCCAGCCAATTTTGGTTTGGAAAAGTCAAACGGCGCTCCTTCCCTTTCAAGCCCTGCCGTGCGCCCAAACAGTGGTTCCCCCCCACATATGGGGTATCGGCGTACTCAGGACATGTTGGACAACAACTTTTGGTGTCCAATTTCTCCTCTTACCCTTGGGAAAATAAAAAATTGGGGACTAAAACATCATGCTTGTGGAAAAAATATGATTTTTTTTCTTCACGGCTCTACATTACAAACTTGCGTGAAGCACTTGAGGGTTCAAAGTGCTCACCACACATCTAGATAAGTTCCTTAGGGGGTCTAGTTTCCAAAATGGGGTCACATGTGGGGGGTTTCCACTGTTTAGGCACATCAGGGGCCCTCCAAACGCAACATGGCGTCCGTTCGCAATTCCAGCCAATTTTGGTTTGGAAAAGTCAAACGGCGCTCCTTCCCTTTCAAGCCCTGCCGTGCGCCCAAACAGTGGTTCCCCCCCACATATGGGGTATCAGCGTACTCAGGACATGTTGGACAACAACTTTTGTGGTCCAATTTCTCCTCTTACCCTTGGGAAAATAAAAATTTGGGGACTAAAACATCATGTTTGTGGAAAAAATATGATTTTTTTTCTTCACGGCTCTACATTACAAACTTGCGTGAAGCACTTGAGGGTTCAAAGTGCTCACCACACATCTAGATAAGTTCCTTAGGGGGTCTAGTTTCCAAAATGGGGTCACATGTGGGGGGCTTCCACGCGACATGGCGTCCGTTCGCAATTCCAGCCAATTTTGGTTTGGAAAAGTCAAACGGCGCTCCTTCCCTTTCAAGCCCTGCCGTGCGCCCAAACAGTGGTTCCCCCCCACATATGGGGTATCGGCGTACTCAGGACATGTTGGACAACAACTTTTGGTGTCCAATTTCTCCTCTTACCCTTGGGAAAATAAAAAATTGGGGACTAAAACATCATGCTTGTGGAAAAAATATGATTTTTTTTCTTCACGGCTCTACATTACAAACTTGCGTGAAGCACTTGAGGGTTCAAAGTGCTCACCACACATCTAGATAAGTTCCTTAGGGGGTCTAGTTTCCAAAATGGGGTCACATGTGGGGGGTTTCCACTGTTTAGGCACATCAGGGGCCCTCCAAACGCAACATGGCGTCCGTTCGCAATTCCAGCCAATTTTGGTTTGGAAAAGTCAAACGGCGCTCCTTCCCTTTCAAGCCCTGCCGTGCGCCCAACAGTGGTTCCCCCCCACATATGGGGTATCAGCGTACTCAGGACATGTTGGACAACAACTTTTGTGGTCCAATTTCTCCTCTTACCCATGGGAAAATAAAAATTTGGGGACTAAAACATCATGTTTGTGGAAAAAATATGATTTTTTTTCTTCACGGCTCTACATTACAAACTTGCGTGAAGCACTTGAGGGTTCAAAGTGCTCACCACACATCTAGATAAGTTCCTTAGGGGGTCTAGTTTCCAAAATGGGGTCACATGTGGGGGGTTTCCACTGTTTAGGCACATCAGGGGCCCTCCAAACGCAACATGGCGTCCGTTCGCAATTCCAGCCAATTTTGGTTTGGAAAAGTCAAACGGCGCTCCTTCCCTTTCAAGCCCTGCCGTGCGCCCAAACAGTGGTTCCCCCCCACATATGGGGTATCAGCGTACTCAGGACATGTTGGACAACAACTTTTGTGGTCCAATTTCTCCTCTTACCCTTGGGAAAATAAAAATTTGGGGACTAAAACATCATGTTTGTGGAAAAAATATGATTTTTTTTCTTCACGGCTCTACATTACAAACTTGCGTGAAGCACTTGAGGGTTCAAAGTGCTCACCACACATCTAGATAAGTTCCTTAGGGGGTCTAGTTTCCAAAATGGGGTCACATGTGGGGGGTTTCCACTGTTTAGGCACATCAGGGGCCCTCCAAACGCAACATGGCGTCCGTTCGCAATTCCAGCCAATTTTGGTTTGGAAAAGTCAAACGGCGCTCCTTCCCTTTCAAGCCCTGCCGTGCGCCCAAACAGTGGTTCCCCCTCACATATGGGGTATCGGCGTACTCAGGACATGTTGGACAACAACTTTTGTGGTCCAATTTCTCCTCTTACCCTTGGGAAAATAAAAATTTGGGGACTAAAACATCATGTTTGTGGAAAAAATATGATTTTTTTTCTTCACGGCTCTACATTACAAACTTGCGTGAAGCACTTGAGGGTTCAAAGTGCTCACCACACATCTAGATAAGTTCCTTAGGGGGTCTAGTTTCCAAAATGGGGTCACATGTGGGGGGTTTCCACTGTTTAGGCACATCAGGGGCCCTCCAAACGCGACATGGCGTCCGTTCGCAATTCCAGCCAATTTTGGTTTGGAAAAGTCAAACGGCGCTCCTTCCCTTTCAAGCCCTGCCGTGCGCCCAAACAGTGGTTCCCCCCCACATATGGGGTATCAGCGTACTCAGGACAAGTTGGACAACAACTTTTGTGGTTCAATTTCTCCTCTTACCCTTGGGAAAATAAAAATTTGGGGACTAAAACATCATGCTTGTGGAAAAAATATGATTTTTTTTCTTCACGGCTCTACATTACAAACTTGCGTGAAGCACTTGAGGGTTCAAACTGCTCACCACACATCTAGATAAGTTCCTTAGGGGGTCTAGTTTCCAAAATGGGGTCACATGTGGGGGGTTTCCACTGTTTAGGCACATCGGGGCCTCTCCAAACGCGACATGGCGTCTGTTCTCAATTCCAGCCAATTTTGGTTTGGAAAAGTTAAACTGCGCTCCTTCCATTCCGAGCTCTGCCGTGTGCCCAAACAGTGGTTTTCCCTGACATATGGGGTATCGGCGTACTCAGGAGAAATTGCACAACAACTTTATCAGTCCTTTTTCTCCTTTTTCCCTTGTGAAAATAAAAAAAATGTTTGTAAAAGATCATTTTTGTGACTAAAAAGTAAAATGTTCATTTTTTCCTTCCACGTTGCTTCAGCTCCTGTGAAGCACCTGAAGGGTTAATAAACTTCTTGAATGTGGTTTTGAGTACCTTGAGGGGTGTAGTTTTTAGAATGGTGTCACTTTTGGGTATTTTCTGCTATATAGACCCCTCAAAGTGACTTCAAATATGAGGTGGTCCCGAAAAAAAATGGCTTTGTAAATTTTGTTGTAAAAATGAGAAATCGCTGGTCAACTTTTAACCCTTATAATTTCCTAACAAAAAAAAATTTTGCTTCCAAAATTGTGCTGATGTAAAGTAGACATGTGGGAAATGTTATTTCTTAACTATTTTGTGTGACATATTTCTCTGTTTTAAGGGAATAAAAATTCAAAGTTTGAAAATTGCAAAATTTTCAAAATTTTTGCCATATTTGCGTTTTTTTCATAAATAAATGCAAGTTATATGGAAGAAATTTTACCACTATCATGAAGTACAATATGTCACGAGAAAACAATCTCAGAATCGCGAAGATCCGTTGAAGCGTTCCAGAGTTATAACCTCATAAAGAGACAGTGGTCAGAATTGTAAAAATTGGCCCGGTCATTAACGTGCAAACCACCTTGGGGGTGAAGGGGTTAACGTTAGTGTTCCAAGTCAGACAATTTTCGATCTTAATTTTGGTTATTTAATTCTTGCATGTCTTGGTGTGATTTAGACAGGTTCTCAGTCGTCTTCTCTACTGAGATTATTCTTTTTTTTTTTTTTATATTTTCTTCCACTGTGAGTGAATACGCTCAATTGGAGAAGTTTCGCTTGTCTTTCAAGGCCATGTTGCCATTTTAACGTCTTTGTGAGGTCTTTCATAAAATTTTCTGAGGCTTTGGCAGACGTGTGTAAGGGTCTGTGCACACGATGCGGATTCTGCTGCGGATCCGCAGCGGATTTTCCGCTGCCAGAACTGCAAGTGATGCACAGTAGCATTAGATGCAATGTAAAAAAAAAAAAACGCAGTGCACATGCTGCGGATTTTTCTGCTCGGATTTGGTGCGGATTTAAATCCGCAGCATGTCACTACTTTTGTGCAGTTCCGTAGCGTTGTCAGACCTGCTCTAAATAGAAATCCGCAGGTCTAAAAACGCATGGGAAATCCACACAAAAAACGCGTAAAATCACAGTAAATCCGCAGGTAAAACCCAGGTCGTTTTACCTGCGGATTTACCAAAATCTGCACGGAAAATTCCTCAGCAGAATCCACACCGTCTGCACATAGCCTAAAGGCACTGCCACACTTAGCGATCGCACTAGCGATCACGACAACGACTTAACCTGGCGAGATTGCTATGTGATCGCTAGTTAGATTCCTAACACAACTCATCAGCAATCTGTGATTCCAAACACATCTCATCAGCGATCTGTATAACGACCTCTGCGGTCGTTGGGAAAACCTGTTCACACTTGCGATGCTGGTGAAGTCGTTCATAAAGGGTGTCACACTCAGCGATTCAGGTTCACCAGCGGGACACCAACGACCAAAAAACGGCTCAGAACGTTCATGAGCAATCAGCGACATCTCAGCAGGGGACACATCGCTGCTACATGTCACACACAGTTAAGTCGCTAACGAGATCGCTACTGCGTCATAAATGGTGACGCAGTAGCAATCTCGTTGGCGATCTCGCTTGCGATCTCGCTTAGTGTGGCATACCCTTAAGTGTTCGAATCTAATCAGTTTTGTTTGTCTGAGTTTTGTCAAGCTGTAGCTGGTCATTCTAATTTTGTACAATTTCTGTTGGGACTTTGGTTGGGTGAGGCATTTTTGAGGTCTTCCTCTGAGTCATCTTGGGAGGATGAATCTCTGTGGCCCCAGACGCCAGGTTTTTTCTTTTTGCCGAGATTGAGGAGTCCATATCTTCAGCAGAAAGAGCTTCAGTGGGGGAAAGGAGGTGTTTGTCTTTGCCAGATTCAGCATGGGTTTTCTGGTAGGTGCCTTCTTTGACCGCCCCACTATGATGAATATTGTTTTGATTTAAGCCTTAATCAATTGAAGTCTTTTTATTATTTTTTTTTTTTGAGGAGATCTTGACTTAGTTGGGCTGATCAGTTTTGGAGGTGTCTTCCATCTTGTTTGGGACCCACATTGTGTTTTGAAGCATAAGTTACAAGGAAAACACTATGTTTCAGACCCCAGCCAATCAGACATCAGTCACAGGTCCTCAATATAAAAGTAGTGGACAACCTTTTTCATTTGAAAGTCTGGTGAGACTATAATATCAATTACACCTTTAGAAATATATTTACTGAGAAAATTGGTGACGTGTTCAATACACACCACTGTGTTATACATAAGGTGTAAAATGAGAAAATAGACACCACAACTTGAGGTGAAACTAACAATCTACCATTAGGAAATATTTATTTACTATTTTATTATTGAACACCTACATTGCTGTTTGTCATTCAACAAGATTAATAAACATGAACATGTAAGAAGGTAGAATTGCAAGCTACGCCTGGTTTCCTTTCACTACAACATTCAGATGAGGCCTGGTCTATTGAGAGGTAGGACACTAGTGATCGGAACCATCCATATTTAGGTTCACCTTGCCATGGTTGGATGGCGTGTATAATCTGATGAAAAAAATGGTAAGTGCCTCACGTTTTTTAACGTTTACCACAATAGCTGAATTCATGCATTCATTAATAGCAGGTCGCTGATGTGTACTGGGACTATATTGGGGTCAGAGTAGAGGTGCAAAGGCTTTTTTTTTTTTTTTTACTTTTTTAATTTCGGTGCTCTTAAATCTGAGTTGGTATATAACACAAAATGGTTAAATCACATTTCCCACATGTCAATTTTACTTCAGCACAATTTATGAAACAATTTTTTTTTTGTTAGGAAGTTATAGATAAAAGTTGAGCAGCGATTTCTCATTTTTCCAACATTTTACAAAATCATTTTTTGATCACATCATGTTTGAAGTGACTTTGGGGCTTATATGACTGAAAATATACAAAAGTGACACCATTCTATCAACTGCAACCCTCAAGGTGATCCAAACCACCTTTCAAGAAGTTTAACCCTTCAGGTGCTGCACAGAAATTTTTGCAATGTGGATGGAAAAAAATGAACGTTTACCTTTTTTGTTACAAATTTTACTTTAGATCCTTTTTTTCGCAAGGGTAACTGGAAAGGATAAACCCCAAAACTTGTGCAGTTTGTCTGAAGTACTACGATACCACATATGTGTGGGGTGCCATGTCACATTGGCAGAGCCCCTGAGGTGCCACAGGAGATCCCATTTTACAAATTACACCTCTCAATGAATTCATCTAGGGTTACAGTGATCAGATTGACACTACAGATGGGTCACAAAACTTTATAACATTGGCAAATGACTTAAAAAATAATTACATTTTTATCACCAAAATTTTGTTTTAGCCCCAGATTTTACATTTTCACATGAGGAAAATGGGGGAAAAATGGCAGCAAAATGTGTCATATTTTCTGCTGAATTTAGAAGTACCCCATATCTGGCTGTACAGTAATGATTAGCCATATGGCAAGACTTGGGAGGGACTGAGCGCTATTGACAAATTACTCCATCCCTCCTGAGTCACACTGTATGGCTAAGCAGTACTGTTATACTGGAGGTATCCTGTAGCGCAAATTTTCTATAATGGTTGCGGGCTCCACATACAAAACCCCTAAGTGCTAGAAGTGCAGAATCCCATCCCTGCCCTCAAGTGACCCCATTTTGGAAATTCTACTCCTTTTGGGAATTTATCTACATGCAAAACCAATGGATGGAACAATGCACTGAGCCTTTTTGCCACACCAAGGTTGCATCAAACATATTTTTATGATTAAAATACTGCTGTGACCGTTTTATCATTTTATCCGTTTTTGTAATGTGTTTGTATTACTACAAAGTTACCATATGTTGCGAACTATAAGATGCACCCCAAATTTTGGGGAGGAAAATAATAAAAAAATAAAATGGTGTTGCATCTTATAGTCCCATCTTGCGGTAGCTTACTTGGAGGTTAGCGGCAGTGGAGCTGGGTCACAGGAAATAGGGTCTCTGCTTCAGGAGGCCGGCCGCTGGAGTGAGGAGATGCTGCGGGTCCCAGGCTTGGGCATGTGTCTCATCCATTTCCCAGCTGTGAGCTTAAGGAAAATGTCTGGCAGAGGCGGCGCAGATTAAGATTCTAGGAGACAGGATCTCGGGATCCCAGTCCACCATAGCTGCACCAACTCCCTCCCCACCCCGCCTCTCCCCTGGTAAGCTACCTTTGGACTATAAGACGCACCACAATTTTCCTCCCTAAATTTGGGGAGAGGAGAGGAGTGCCTTTTTATATTCCAAAAATAGTGTTCAGTTTAACTTGATCCTGTTTTGATTATATAGGTAAGGATTTATTTAGTATTTTTTTTATTCTTGAATTTGTGAAATTTCAATAAAAACACAAAACTGTGTGCAGTGATTAGCAGGTTTCATTAATGGCATTTCTAATGGATAGCATAAAAATAAATTCAAAGATGGTTCAGCTGCCGAGTTATTGGCATCTTGGGGATCGATACAGGATGATTTTAATGTTGTTTTTCTTCATTTGTTCAGTTGTCATTGCCTTCTTGACTAATAATACTTGTTCTGCTTTCCAGGTCTTATCCCTCTTCTGGGTATCGATGTTTGGGAGCATGCCTACTACCTGCAGTACAAGAATGTTAGACCTGACTATTTGAAGGCAATCTGGAATGTTATCAACTGGGAGAATGTAGCAGATAGATATCGGGCCTGCAATAAATGAACTTGATTTTTGTAATCCTCTTCAATAAGCACTTAGAACCCACTAAAATGTAGGTGGGCTTCCATAAAAGTTTAATATAATGGAATTAAACCATAATCCATGCTGCATCATTTAGAGCATTTGTACCGTTACATTTTTGGAAACCTATAAAAAGTTTTGCTTGGTTTTGTTTTGGAATGAAAGTGCAATCTGTCTGGAATAAAGTTAATGAAGTAAAGTATTTTTTTATTCTGTTAATATACACTACGCAGACAAGAGTATTGGGACCTACACATTACCCGTTCAAAATCTTTTGACATGCCATTCTAAACAATCACTATTCACCCTTCCCAACATGACGATTTTCCGTTTTTTTTCTTTTTTCCTTCCCCTTCTTCCAAGGGCCTAATATGTCTTTATTTGTTAGGTCTCCCATGACAGCACCACGAGAGAGGGGATCCGCCCTTCAGGGACAGGAAACCAACAGACATAAAGGGGCAGCACCTCTCTCCCGCATCAGTTGGTTTCCTGTCCCTGACGTGGAGAACCTCTACAGACATGCCTTTTATGAAGAGGTAGAAGACTGAAGAGTTGCCTAGACCCGGCAGGCCGACTCGGGTAACGGGGGTCCCCTGCCTCGGTCTGTCTGGGGTGCCAGAAGCACCACACCGCAGTGGAACTGTGGGTGTAGGCGACAGCAGAGGAAGCAGCCTCCGGGAAGGAGAGCTAGCTTGCAGCATGGTCCTTCGCCGGGTGCGGGTAAGTATGGAAGCTGCGTCCGTCTCCTGGGGCCGTGCCGAAGCTTGGGATGGTGTCTCCTGGGGGCAGGGTCTTGTGCGCGTCCGTTTGGTCGGCTGTGGTGTCCGCCGTGCATTGACGTGGGGCCGGGTCGTGGCCTGTGTAATGCGGCAAGTAGGAAAGGCTGGCGACCCAGGCGGGGCCCGGTGATGCTTCGGGCATGTGCGTTAGTCCTCGGATGTGCCTAGATGACGCGGCCCGGCGCGAGCCAATGACGTTGCGGGGTCGCCGGAAAATATGGCGGCCCGTGGCGGAGAGTGCGGGCCACTGCCGGACGCGTGGGGCTTAAGGGGGAATAGCCACCGGCGCCTGGGGGCGCGGTCGAGGATGGGAGGGCATTCAGCAGCCGGCAGGGCACCGGGCAGACCATGTGCTGGCCCCGTCCAGGGGCGGTACCTAAGTGGGTTTCTGGCTATTTATAGAGGCTACGGTGGCTGCCAGATGCTTCCAGGCCCATTCTTCAAGATGGAGTCACCAGAGCAGCAAACGCAGCAGCATTCACCAGAGCAGCAGCAGCTCATGGAGAAACCCCATGTAAGAGTCACCCAGCAGCTGTCTAGTGACAGTTGTGGCGCTGGTTGCTTTAAAACCAGTCAGAAGTCTAGGCCGGACAAGTCTCCAGGCTGTAAGGATGGACCATCGGCTGAGAAGGACCCTCCACGGACTATGGTACCACTCAGTTGCACATCACGGGTAAGTAATCTTCGAGACAGCTCTTTTGGTGATGTGCTGTTTCCCCTCTTTTCTCTCCTTGTTTGTCAGGGGAGAAAGTGTACCATTAAGGCCAAGCACAAGGAGAGTGCTGAGTACCACTGCCGGATGGCTATGAGAGAAAGCTGTGCAGGCCATACATACAGCATTTAGTGGCAGAGGAGACCCCAGACTTTACCTCCAGCTTAAGGTAGATGGTAAGACAGGAGGTCTGGGGTTCAGTAGCGTCTCTATCCCAGGAGATGGTCTTTAAGGTAAGAGAACACAGATCTCTGGTGTCAGTTTCAGGGAGTGACTCGGGAGAGGTAATGCATTCATCCCCCTCTTCGTCATCTTCAGAAGCTCAGTCAAGTAGTTTTTGTTTTCCACTTGACCAGGTGAATCGGCTAGTGAAGGCAGTAAACAGTACAATGGGTATTGTAGAGCCCCGGCCAGGAAAGGTCCATGCAGGACAAGATGTTTAACCCCTTTCTGCCATCAGACGTACTATTCCGTCCATGTGACCTGGGACTTAATTCCCATGGACGGAATAGTACGTCACATGCGATCAGCTGCGCTCCCGGGGGGAGCGCAGCTGATGGCGGCCGGGTGTCAGCTGATTATCACAGCTGACTCCCGGCACTATGTGCCAGGAGCGGTCACAGACCGCTCCCGGCACATTAACCCCTGGCACACTGTGATCAAACATGATCGCAGTGTACCGGGGGCACAGGGAAGCATTGCGCAGGGAGGGGGCTCCCTGCGTGCTTCCCTGAGACCTCAGAACAGCACTTGTTTTTCTGAGGGCTTCCTCCCTGCAGGACCCCGGATCCAAGATGGCCGCGGGCTCCTTCCGGGTCCTGCAGGGAAGCGGCTTCCTCAGTGCCTGTTGAGAGCAGGCGCTGAGAAAGCCTGCAGCACTACCTGTCACATCGCCGCACAGTGTCAGATCGGCGATCTGACCTTATACAAGTGATGTCCCACCCAAAGTAAAAAAGTTAAAAAAAAAAAAAGAATAACGTGTAAAAAAAAAAAAAAATCCTAAATAAAGAAAAAAAAATATTCCACAATTAATTTCTTCATGTAAATAAAAAAAAAAACAATAGAAGTACTCATATTTAGTATCGCCGCGTCCGTAATGACTCGCCCTATAAAACTCCCATTAGTTAACCCCTTTAGTGAACCCCTTAAAAAAACAAAAACAAGGCAAAAAAATAATGAATTATCATAAAGCCCAACAAAAAAGTGGAATAACACGCGATCAAAAAGACGGATATAAATAAACATGGTACCACTGAAAACGTCATCTTGTCCCGCAAAAAACGAGTCTCCACACAGCATCATCAGCGGAAAAATATATAAGTTATAGCTCGCAGAATAAAGCGATGCAAAAATAATTATTTTATATAATCGTTTTTATTGTATAAAAGTGCCAAAACATAAAAAAAACTATATAAATGAGGTATTGCTGTAATCGTACTGACCCGAAGAATAAAACTGCTTTATCAATTTTACCACACGCGGAACGGTTTAAACGCCCCCACCCCCCAAAAAGAAATTCATGAATTGCTGGTTTTTGTTCATTCTGCCTCACAATAATTGTAATAAAAAGTGATCAAAAAATGTCATGTGCCCGAAAATGGCACCATTAAAAACGTCAACTCGTCCTGCAAAAAAATAAGACCTCACATGACTGTGGGCCAAAATAAGAAAAAATTATAGCTCTCAAAATGTGATGATGCAAAAACTATTTTTTTGCAATAAAAAGTGTCTTTTAGCATGTGATAGCTGCCAATCATAAAAACCTGCTATAAATAGTAAATCAAACCCCCCTTTATCACCACCTTAGGGAAAAATAATACAATTAAAAAAAGTATTTATTTCCATTTTCCCGTTAGGGTCAGGGTTGGGGCTAAAGTTAGTGTTAGGGTTCGGGTTGGGACTAGGGTTAGGGGTGTGTTAGGGTTAGGTTTGTGGTTAGGGTTATGATTAGGGTTGGGATTAGTGTTATGGGTGTGTTGGGGTTAGGGTTGGAGTTAGAATTTGGAAGTTTCCACTGTTTAGGCACATCATGGGCTCTCCAAACGTGACATGGCGTCTGATCTCAATTCCAGCCAATTCGGCGTTGAAAAAGTCAAACGGTGCTCCTTCCCTTCTGAGCTCTGCCATGCGCCCAAACAGTAGTTTACCCCCACATATGGGGTATCAGCATACTCAGGACAAATTGCATAATAACTCTTGGTCCAATTTCTTCTGCTCCCCTTGGGAAAATAAAAAATTGGGGGCGAAAATATTTTTGTAGAAAAAAAATATTTTTTATTTTTATGGCTCTACGTTATAATCTTCTGTGAAGCACTTGGGGGTTTAAAGTGCTCGCCACACATCTAGATAAGTTCCTTTGGGGGTCTAGATTCCAAAATGGGGTCACTTGTGGGGGGTTTCCTCTGTTTAGGCACATCAGGGGCTCTCCAAACGCGACATGACACCCGCAGACCATTCAATCAAAGTCTGCATTACTAAACGTCACTACTTCTATTCCGAGCCCCGACGTGTGCCCACACAGTAGTTTTCTCCCACATATAGGGTATCAGCGTACTCCGGACAACTTTTGCGGTCCAATTTCTCCCGTTACCCTTGGGAAAATAAAAAATTGGTGACTAAAAGATCATTTTTGTCGGAAAAAAAAATAGGATTTTTTTATTTTCATGTCTGGGCATTATAAACTTGTGTGAAGCACTTTGAGGTCACTTCTGGGGGGTTTACACTGCTTAGGCACATCATGGGCTCTGCAAACGGAACATGACACCCATCAAAGTCTGCATTCCAAAATGTCATTACTTCCTTACCGAGCCCTGCCGTGCGCCCAAACAGTTTCCCCCCACATATGGGGTATAAGTGTACTCAGGACAAATTAGACAACAACTTTTGGGGTCCAATTTCCTTGGGAAAAATAAAAAATTGGAAAATTGGGGACTAAAAAATCATTTGTGTGGAAATTTTTTTTCTTTTTTTTCACACCCAGGCATTATAAACTTTAGTGAAACACTTGGGGGTTGAACGTGCTCACAACAGATCTAGATAAATTCCTTAGGGGTCTAGTTTCCAAAATGGTGCCACTTGTGGGGGGTTTCCACTGTTTAGGCACATCAGGTCACTACTTCTATTCCGAGCCCCAACGTGTGCCCACACAGTAGTAGTAGTTGTCAATTAGACAACTCTCAATTATTAATCCTATTGTATGAAATGAAAATAAAACACACACACTTTAATTAAAAATCATTTTAATGAAATAATCACACAGTTTTTGACCATCTTTTATTTTACAGGTAATCTGTGTGAAGCCCTTGGTCTCCTGTAATAAAAATAAAATAATAAAGCCACATTATTCTTACCTATCCGGTGCACAGTCAGGTCCCACGCTGTAATCCTTCACAAAGGGTTAACTGACTTACAGCTGGCAGCGCAGCTAATGCTGGCTGCTCAGCTGTAAGACCCCGAATGAAGGAGTTCCTCTCCCGGCTGACAGGAGATGAAGTAATTAGTGTGGGAAGCTTAATTGATTGCTTCCCAGGCTAATTAGTACAGGTCAGCCGGGGACACCGCACAGCATCAGTGATGTCAGAGGGAGTCCCGGCTGACCTGAAATTAACTGATTAGCCTGGGAAGCAATCAATTAAACTTCCCAAACTAATCACTTCCTCTCCTGTCGGCCGGGAGAGGAACTCCTTCATTCGGGGTCTTACAGCTGAGCTGCCAGCATTAGCTGTGCTGCTAGCTGTAAGCCAGTTAACCCTTTGTGAAGGATTACAGCGTGGGACCTGACAGAGCACCGGATAGGTAAGAATAATGTTGCTTTATTATTTATTTTTATTACAAGAGAACAAGGGCTTCGCACGGATTACCTGTAAAATAAAAGATGGTCAAAAACTGTGATTATTTCATTAAAATGATTTTTAATTAAAGTGTGTGCGTTTTATAAGAGGTGATTAAAAAATCAAACAGTATCTACCCTAAAATGGTATAAAATGGTATTAATAAAAATGTCAGCTCAGTGTGCAAAACGTAAGCCCTCACACAGCTCCATATCCAAAAAATTAAAACACTCCAGGTCTCGAAAAATGGCGACATAAGCCAAAATTTTTTTCTTACAAATTTCCAATGTTTTTTTTCACCCTTTAAATAAAAAACTAGTGAGTAAAAAAAAACAATTGTGAAATTGCACTTTTTTTGAAATTTCAACACACTTGGAATTTTTTCCCTTCTTTCCATGCATCACATAATGGAACGAAGGGTGTCATTCAAAAGTACAACTCGTCCCGCAAAAAAAAAAACAAGCCTTCATACGGCTATGGAGATGGAAAAATTAAAAAGTTATGGCTTTTAGAATAAGGGGTGGAAAAAATGAAAACGAAAAATAGAAAATCACATGTTCATGGAAGGGTTAAATGGTCTGATTAATTGGTATGTGACTGCTCATATGTGATTTGCATACTTAGTCACATGCCTACTAGCTGCCCTTTCTAATTCTGCTAATGTTCAGTGAAAAACTACAGTTCGTGCTTCAATGAGAGAAGCAGGAGGAGAAGCTAGTTGTCACGTGACCGTAAGTATGAAAATTGTACATCAGTGGGTCACATGATGACTTCTAGAATTGGCAAGCAAAGTGCAAACCTGACAGTGAGTATAGTACATGGTGTTAGGATTTGACATACTGATGTGCTTAATTTGAAAATTAATGCTCCTAACATAAATACGATGTAGTAACTCTTAACTTGACAGACGCTCAATACTTTACTAACATAGCCATGTATTGGGGTTCTGACAAGTAATGGATTATTAGTATTACATGTGTACATAATCAGAACCAATAACAATACATGAACACATCACCAGAACCACTATCAGTACATGAGTACATCACCAGAACCACCAACAGCACATGAACATCACCAGAACCATCAACAGTACATAACTACATCAGAACCACGACCAGTACAGAAATCCAACATCACAACCATCATCAGTATAGGAATTCATCACTAGAAGCACTATCTGTACATGAACGCATTACCAGAATCACCAACAGAACAGACGTATCCTTAAAGGGGTTATCCAGGGCCCTTATTACAAAAGTCTGCAGTCACTCTATGTGGCTGCAGATTTTCGAATCATCACTTCATGCGCAGCGCATGCTATGAGGACTCTCTCGTGCCGGTGCTGAGATCGAGCAGTCATGTGACAGAAAGTATGCAATATGCATAATCCCAGCCACATTTTGATTAAACGTGTGTAGCCTAGTCGAAATGTGAGCGTAAATATGCATATCACATACACGTCTAGTCAAAACATGGTTGTAAGTATGCATATCTCATACTTGCTCTTGCATGACCACTCGGTCTCATCTCTAGCACAGGAGAATCTTCACACTGCACACCTAATGATCCCTCATACATTCCCCTCTCCATGTACTGTCTACTCACACATTTATCCACACCTCTATACGGTTTCCTTATGTATGACCCCTCATACTTTTTCCTCACACATTTCCCACCTCTCCATACTATCTCCTCACATTTCCCCTCCCCAAAATGTCTCCCCATATATTCTCCCACGTTCCCTAAACTGTCTCCTAGCACATTTCTTCCCACCCCCATACTGTATTCTCAAACATTCCTGTTATGATTTGGTAGCTGAGGAGAGCAGGCAAAAAAGGAAATACACCAGAGAGGTTGGAATCTATGGGATTGCAGTACCCTGACTAACCACCACAACTAAAGGCAGCCGTGGAGCGTACCTACGTTCGTCCTAGACGCCTCGTCACAGCCTGAGAAGCTAACTACACCTAAAGATAGAAAGAGGAAAGCTATCTGCCCCGGAGCAGATCCCCAAAGAACATAGAAGGCCCCCAAACATGTAATGGCGGTTAGACAAGAGAAAATACTGACACAGACAGAAAATAGTATGAGCAAACGTTGGGGCCCAAACTTCCTAAATAGAAAAGGATAGGAAGGACACTTACTGCAATCCCAAAAAAACCCTGAAAAGTACCAACTCTACTAATTACAAAAACACCTGAGATCACACGACCTCTACCACCTAAATTAGTTCTCTGGTGTAACAAAAACTAAACAGCAACCACTGAAAAAACTGGAAAAGGCAAATGAACAAACAACAGTGGCTGAACTAAACTGAGAGGAGCACAAGCCCCCGAAGGGAACCCGGCAGACCCCCACAGAAGTGCAGGACAAAATGCAAAAAGCAAGCACAAAAAACTAAAAGAAGAAAATGTTTTATCTGTTAGAAGAAGATGCAGGCACGAAACAGCAAGCTACAAAGTGAACAGGAATCAAAGATGAGACCAGAACAATTGATCACCGGCAACCCTGATGGGAGGGAACCTCCCTTATATAAGACCAGTCAGTAACACCTGATCGCCAATCTTCACAATCTTCATTGGATAGTTCAGTACTGTTTGTAACCACCAGAGGGAGCTTCTGCTCAGAATTCATTTCTAGCACATTCATAACACATTCCCCCCACAACACAGTTTCTCCTTATACACTTCCCCATACACGCCATACTGTCTCCTCCTACATTCCCCCACACTTTGGATAATCTCACGCATTTAACCTCTCTTTATGTTGTCCCCTCACACATTTCACCCCTCCTCATACTATCTCTTCACACATTGACGCTCTCCTCATACTGTCTCCACACATATTTTTACCCAACCAGCTCAGAAATCGGCTGCCTTAGAGAGACTTCAGACCGCCTGATGTGCTGGTCTGAGGTTTTTCCTAAGGGGGCCATATTTCTCCTACTGGGTACGCCCAGAAAAAAAATGCCCTGCCTGCCTCTCCTAGATATGACACTTGGTTATGACTGCTACAACTATGAATGAATGAACAAAAAATAAATCCTTAAGTTCCAACCATCGTGCTGCAGGACAATCCTGGATTTGGGTCTCTGCTCTACTGTCTTGGGTGGTCTGCTGAATGTGCCTCACAATGCTCCCTTTGACATAATCTCCTGCCAGCCTAAAAAGAAATGGTAAATGATGTGGTTTGGGGATAGAGCTGGGGCCGTGGTGAAAATTTGATTTGGTGCTCGTAGTTTGTTCTTCTCTTCTGTAAAAGTTGGGAGGTATGCCTATGACCAGAAGCTAGCAGCTTCTGGGAGGATATAAGGCTAACTCTTTGTACTCTAAACCATTATCTGCATGTAAATAGCATTTTTGCATGACAGGTTTTCTTTCAAATTAAAACTATAGTGTATTTCACCAGTGTAATGAAACACCAGTCTTGTACAACCAGCAGGTGGTGACAGATACACACAAAAACGTCTTTCCACAACTCTCCTCTCTTCTAAGGTGTAAAATTAAGTGGTGATATCCTCTACTTCCTCAGTGGAACTTCTGTTTTTTTTTCATCCAGAGCTGCAAAAGTATATAACAGCTACTTTTCTTCAAATATTTAAAATTCCTCGCCAGTGAAGTTAGCATCTCTGAAACCAAATGTGTTTGTACAGCCAACATTTGGGCCAAATATACAATAACCTTGTTGCTATGGATTTCTGAATTTCACAACAATGTAGACAATATAGACGCTAACCTACACACAGAACAGGTTCCAAATATATAAAAATCTCAAACCTACAAAAGTAACACACCTCTCAGGTAGTAGCATAGTCTAGGAATTTGAAAATTTTTTTATTGCTGCAGAATTTTAAACGAAATCTACAAATCAGAAGCACACAAACGAGAAACTTTAGATGTTGAAGACCGCAATATAAAGTATACTATAAATATATCTACCTCAGCATCTAAAGTTTATACCGTTTTTGTGCCTGTGATATAAATACTTTTTTAAATTTTGTGGCAATAAAAATCATGATGGTTTCAAAATTATGTTTCAAGGTAAGCAAAAGTTGACACTCTAAACTTGCTCATACATATTAGGAGATATGAAAATGACAGCTCTTAATAATGTGATCATTACATTGACTTTCTTCTTATAACAGAATAAATGAATGGCCTAGAGGTACAATAGACGTGTTGTGACATGTTTGTGGGAGATTACCTATACTTGGAATCTTTCCTTTAGAGGCTCCTTATTTCTCAGTAGGTACCTTTTGCCCTTGGGCTCCTCAGGTTTTTGTTTTACTTTTCCTGTCTTTTTTGTTTTGTTTCAACAATTTTTGTCTTTTAACCCCAATTTGTACTAAATCTTTTAAAACAGAAAAAATTATCTGCACATGATAAAAAGCAAAAGTACCCCTGCTCTTTATAACTCCTACCAATAATCGATAAGATCCATGGTGGGCTTGCAGGCTTCAGCCTTGCCTCTTGAAAAAAAAATTTGAAGCTCAGGCGGTGCACGTTTTTGACCTTGAGTTTATGATGTTGTTAAGGGGGAATTCCCATATACAAAATCATATCCTAATATGTAGTAGGTGTAATAATATCATTAACAAATACTTCTAATTAGTATAGTTCTGATTCGCTATGTCGCTTACCTCTTATGTGCTGAGCATTGCTGAAACTTAGGTGTCAATAGTTTTGACCACTGTAGAGCAGTGGGGTTGGTGCATTGTGACAGACAGGCAGTGACCCAGGAAAGTTCAAAACAAATGTGTTTTAGTGTCCAGAACACACAAAGTAAACAGCACACGGTATCCTCCGGATTGCAGCCGGGAATCAAGACAGTCCGTTACCGAGACTGGTTGCCTTGGGTGACTGTACCACCGTGCTACGCTGAGGGGTGCCAGGTCTTTTGGCTTTGCTTGGCTCTGTGTTACTTCAAACAGGCTGAAGCTCTGCAGAGCCATCTGCTCTGTTAATTTGCAAACCAAGACTGACACACCCTACCCTTTTCTGCAGGTTTTTAAATGGAATCTGTGGCCATGGGCCACTTGTAAGACCCGGCCTGGAGGGAGCGACCTGCCCCTCTATCATCCTGTAGTTCACTCCAAAAATATAAGTCCATACCAGATTTTCTTAAATCTGCCTTAGGCAAATAGCTTGCCCAAGACCAAACTTACTTTTATTTTGCACTGCAATCACAGCTATATCTGTCACTGCAATGCACTCCAGCGGTCTTAATACACTTCTATGTGCATCCTGGGGGACACATAGGGAACCTCGCATATAACACCTGTCACTGCCTCACACCACTCATATAGTGACTGTTAATTAGTTGTTAGTGGTCGTAACCATGGACACCTGCAGAAGAAGCAAGGTGAAATGATCATTGGGGTGGAGGGACGCAGTACTGTCTCCTATGTAGATGGCTCCAGCACTCCTTTTTTTTAGGGGAACAAACCTGTATACCATATCTATTGTTTGTGTTGTTTACACTTCAGGCATCAATACTTGAAATTCTGTATCATGGTGTATTAAAGGATATTTCAAAGGTGTACACTTGTACCAGGATTGTCAATGTAGCCATTGTTTGGTGGGTACCCTATACAGTATATTGCCTACAAAGGTTTTTTGTTACTGTGTGAATAATATGCTCACCCGCCAGTTATTGATTATCAGTTTATATACCTTTCTGTATACTTGATTTGGGAATTGACCTATGGGTATATGTACAGTTGCGCTCAAAAGTTTACATACCCCGGCAGAATTTTTGCTTTCTTGACCTATTTTCAGAGAATATGAATGATAACACCAAAACTTTTTCTCCACTCATGGTTAGTGGTTGGGTGAAGCCATTTATTGTCAAACTACTGTGTTTTGTCTTTTTAAACCATAATGACAACCCAAAACATCCAAATAACCCTGATCAAAAGTTCCCCATTTCTTAATACTGTGTATTGCCCCCTCTAACATCAATAATGGCTTGAAGTCTTTTGTGGTAGTTGTGGATGAGGTTTTTTATTTTCTCAGATGGTAAAGGTGCCCAGTCTTCTTGGCAAACAGCCTCCTGTTCTTGTAAATTCCTGTCCTGTCTAGCATGGACTGCGCGCTTGAGATGATAATCATAATGACAACCCAAAAAATCCAAATGACCCTGATCAAAAGTTCACATACGCTGGTGATTTTGGCCTGATACAATACACAGAAGTTGACATAAATGGGTTTGAATGTCTACTAAAGGTAACATCCTCACCTGTGACCTGTTTGCTTGTAATCAGTGGGTGTGAATAAAAGCTGAGTGAGTTTCTGGGATCCAGACAGACTCTTGCATCTTTCATCCAGCCAATGAAGTTTCTGGATTGTGAGTGATGGGGAAAGCAAAAGAATTGTCAACGGATCTATAGGAAAAGGTAGTTGAAATGTATAAAAGAGGAAAGGGATACAAAAAGATATCCAAGGAATTGATAATGCCAGTCAGCAGCATTCACACTGTGTGTCATGATCCAGTCCCGGTTTTGAGTCCTGTCTGCCCTTTTCCAGGGCTGATCATGTCAAGGGTTAACTTTGCCTGGCCTCATTTTGGATTCAGGCTTGCTATTTCTTCCTGTTGTGTCCTGCAGGCCATGTCAGTTATATTTTCTGCCTACGGCCTGAACATCTGACTCTGGTGATACCCTGATTTGTCCTCCTGCTGTTTCTGACTTTGCCCGTGTTTGTTTTATTCCCCACTCACTGTCCCGACTCAGTGTTCCCCTTTCATGTTTAGGACTCTTTGGTATTTGACTCGGCTTGGACCCTGACCTGCTGTTTGCCTCTTATCTTTGGCATATCTGCTCCTGATCGGTACTGAACCATTTGTCTTGCATATGATTCTGTGTTTTGTTTATTCCTTTGGTACTGCGCTATAGTCTACGATTTGACCCGACTTGTTTAACTATTCTCCTGCCACCTGATGGCAGCCTCGCTGCTGCACTGCAGGTCTTCTCTTGCTGTGTGCAGTCCTCCCTCCACTCTATTGCCATGTAGTGGAGCTTGCATCTACCTGCATAGCAGCAGCATTAAACTTTGATTAACAAATAGAAAACCACGGTCAGGTAGACCAATAAAAATGTTGTCCACAACTGCCAGGATAATTGCTCAGATGCAAAGAAATACCTACAAATAACATCAGCTGAAATACTGGACTCTCTGAAAACTAGCAGTGTGGCTGTTTCAAGATGCACAATAAGGAGGAACTTGAAGAAAAATGGTCTGCATGGTCGAGTCGCCAGAAGAAAGCCATTACTGCGCAAATGCCACAAAGTATGTCGCCTACAATATGCAAAACAGCACAGAGACAAGCCTCAAAACTTCTGGAACAAGGTAATTTGGAGTGAGGAGACCAAAATTGAACTTTTTGAACACAACCATAAATGTTACGTTTGGAGAGAGGTCAGCAAGGCCTATAATGAAAGCAACACCATTCCTACTGTAAAGCATGGAGGTGGATCGCTGGTGTTTTGGGGATGTGTGAGCTACAAAGGCACAGGAAACTTGGTCAGAGTTGAAGCACGTTATCAACAAATACTGGAGACATATTTGCAATCATCAACCCGGAAGCTGCGCATGGGAACTTGGACATTCCAACATGACAATGATCAAAACACAAGGCCAAGTCGACCTGTCATTGGCTACAGCAGAAAAAAGTGAAGGTTCTGGAGCAGCCATCTCAGTCTCCTGAACTCAATATCATTGAGCCACTCTGGGGAGATCTCAAGCGCGCAGTCCATGCTAGACAGCCCAGGAATTTACAGGAACTGGAGGCTATTTGCCAAGAAGACTGGGCAGCTTTACCATCTGAGAAAATAAAAAACCTCATCCACAACTACCACAAAAGACTTCAAGCTGTCATTGATGTTAGAGGGGGCAATACACGGCATTAAGAAATGGGGTATGTGAACTTTTGATCAGGGTTATTTGGATGTTTTGGGTTGTCATTATGATTTAAAAAGAGAAAACACAGTAGTTTGACAATAAATGGCTTCACCCAACCACTAACCATGAGTGGAGAAAACGTGTTGGTGTTATCATTCATATTCTCTGAAAAAAGGTCAAGAATAGAGTTGAGCGAAACAGGTCAGTCAGATTCATAAGTCGCCGACCTTCGCCAAAGTCGGGTTTCGTTGACCGAAACATGACCATAGCGTGCAGTCGGCCATGCGGTCGGCAAAACGAGCGCCAAAGTTGGTTTTCCCAGAATGCTTTCAGGCGCCTTTTTTCAGCCAATGGGCAAGGACGTACACTGTGGGCAACGAGATGACACGTGCAGCGTCCACCACTATTTTAGAAAAGGACATTGCAGTTATTGGCTTGCTTTGGGGGGCGTCATAGTTTCTATAAAAGCCCTGAGCGCCGACCTCTATTTTACTTCTGCCGATCTTAACAGTAGGGAGAGGTTGCTGACGCTATTTATCAGTAGGGAGAGGGTTAGGGCTGGAAAGAGAAGTTCTTCTGTGCTTGTGCTGATAGCAATTGAGCTGTACAGTTAGTGTGCAGTGACAGGGGAGGATTTTCTTGTGTGCAGCAGCGCTGGTTATTAGGCTGCCTGATAGCTGTTTTGCTGTGTGTACACTGCTGTGCAGACTGCTTTTTATACAGCACTAATACTTTTATTCTTTTTTTCTGCACAGATACCAAGTGTTCATTTTTTTCCACACCGTATAGAGCTGTACGCTCCTCACACACTAATGTGTACCGGCTGGTATCACGGACAAATACATGCTGACTATCTGTGTGTGACTCCGGAAATATATAAGGAGATTGAAATTTTCCCCTACACCGTATACAGCTGTACACTTCTGATACAGTACAATATGTCTGCTCTTTGTATTACGGTCAAATCCATACTGAGTGAGCGTCTGTGTGTGACTCTGGAAATATATACGAAGATTTAAATTTTCCCCTACACCGTATACAGCTGTACGCTTCTGATACAGTACCATTTTTCTGCTTTTTGTATTATGGTCAAATCCATACTAAGCGAGCGTCTGTGTCTGACTCCGGAAATATATACGGAGATTGAAATTTTCCCCTACACCATATACAGCTTTCCGCTTCTGATACAGTACCGTATATCTGCTCTTTGTATTACGGTCAAATCCATACTGAGTGAGCGTCTGTGTGTGACTCCGGAACTATATACGGAGATTGAAATTTTCCCCAAAACCGTATACAGCTGTACGCTTATGATACAGTACCGTTTTTCTGCTTTTTGTATTACGGTCAAATCCATATTGGGTGAGCGTCTGTGTGTGACTCCGGAAATATATACAGAGATTTAAATTTTCCCCTACACCGTATACAGCTGTACGCTTTGATACAGTACCTTTTTTCTGCTTTTTGTATTACGGTCAAATCCATACTGAGTGAGCGTCTGTGTCTGACTCCGGAAATATATACGGAGATTGAAATTTTCCCCTACATCATATACAGCTGTCCGCTTCTGATACAGTACCGTATATCTGCTCTTTGTATTACGGTCAAATCCATACTGAGTGAGCGTCTGTGTGTGACTCCGGAAATATATGCAGAGATTGAAATTTTCTCCTACACCGTATACAGCTGTACGCTCCTCATACAGTACCATGTATCTGCTGGTATTTTTGGTACATTTTCCTAAAAATGAGGAAGTATGGTGGAAGAGGCCGCAGACGAGGGTGGGGGGGGGCAGCTGGTACTGATGGTGGTGGTGCCTCCGCTGGTAGTGACAAAAACACAATAGCACCTAAGGCAGGAGGTGTTGAGCCTGCGTGATCGTCTGGCTCCAGAAGGCCTGGAGTGCTCCCTTTTCTGGGAGTAGGTAAATCGCTTTTAAAGCCGGAGCATCAGGAACAGGTTTTGGCTTACATTGCCGAAACAGCCTCCAGCTCTATCGCCTCCTCTTCTGTAGTTTCAAAAAATGCAAGCACTGAGTCGTCAGTGCAGGCTCCTGGTAAGGAACAACACCTTTCCTTGTGTCCTTCAACCCCACCAAAAGTGAAGGATGCGGCAGGCCACACTTCAGATTACTCCATGGAGCTCTTTTCATATACCATGCCTGGGTTATCAAGTCAAATCCTGAATTCCTCAGTCCAAGATGAATATGACATGGAGTGCACTGATGCACAGCCACTGCTATATGATTCTGCTGGTACATTCACCCACAGCACTGCATTGCCCTCACAGTCTACTGAGCCAGATTCTGACCCTGATGAAACTCAGGTGCCCCTTCCTGCATACTATACCACCTTACACGGTAACACAGAGGAAGGTGCAGATGAAATTGAAGAGGACGTTATGGTTGACCCAGTTGTTGACCCGGATTGGTATCCATTGGGGGAAGAGGGTGCCGTTGGCAATAGCTCAGAAGAGGAGGAGGATCTGCAGCAGGCATCGACATCGCAGCTGCGGTTATCTGGCAGGCTCTTAGCAGTCCAAAAACATGTTAAAAATCAATAAGAGTTGCAGGACAGCTTGGCCTGATGGTCAAATTAGCACAGCGTGCAAGCCCTGAAAATTTATCCCATAGTAGGAAGAGTGCAGTGTGGCACTTTTTTGACCAAAATCCTATTGATGAGGCAAGGGTTATCTGTAAGAAGTGCGGAAGGACCTTTAGCCGAGGGAAAAATCTCAGAAATTTGATTACCAGTTGCATGCTTAGACATTTAAACACCATGCACTTGCAAGCGTGGACGAACTACAAAACCTCAGGTAGCACACGTGCACCTGCTGTGACTGAAGGTAGCCAGCAACGCTACATCACTACCCCCCACTGTAAATCCACCGGTTAGCACACCACCAGCAAGAAAAGTTGAGGTGTCATCGCAAGGCCACAGCAGTCAGGGAATCCCAATGTTTTTCCAACAAAAGACTGAATCTAGGCCATCACCACCACCACCACCATCACCGTCATGAACCCCCTCTCAGTCCGCCATGTCCACCGCTAGTTCCCCCATATGCAGCTCTCAAGTCCAGCTCACCCTAGCAGACACTCTGAGTAGGACAAGAAAGTACTCATCCTCTCATCCGCGTACACTGGCTTTAAACATCTACATTGCCAAACTGATCTCATTAGAGATGATGCCTACGCTGTCCCACGCTATGACCTACCCAGTTGGCACTTCTTTTCTAGAAAAGCCATCCCTGCCCTCCACCTGCATGTGAAAGACCGCATTGTCCATGCACTCAAACAATCAGTGAGTGGAAAGGTGCACCTCACAACAGATGCATGGGCCAGTAGGCATGGCCAGGGCTGTTACGTGTCCATCACTGCGCACTGGGTTAGTGTGGTGGATGCAGGCTCCACAGGGGACAGCAGCGGTGGGACAGTGCTGCCTAGCCCATGGTATAGTCAACAGTTGGCTGTAGGCGTTCGACCCTCCTCCTTCATCTTCCAGAAGCGAAAGCTCGTCGACAGAGCGCAGTCGCACGAGCACTCCATTCGCAGCTGCCAGTGTTGCACACGAGGTGTCCCACTATCGAAGAGCTAGTGGTAAGTGTCAGCAGGCAGTTTTAAAGATGATGTCTTTGGGCGACAACAGATACACCGCGGAGGTACTGGCTGACTACTTGCAGCGAGAAACTGAGTTATGGCTGGGCAGTTTTCATCTTGAGCCAGGCAAGGTAGTCAGTGATAACGGCCGTAATTTTGTGGCGGCCATAGCCCTGGCAAAACTCAGACACATACCTTGCTGGACTCACACCTTGAACCTGGTGATGCAGTGCTTCATAAATAATTATCCGGAGTTACCAGCCTTGCTCTATAAGGTGCGAAGACTGTGCTTGCACATCCGTCGCTCGCCCGTAGACTTCAGTCGTATGCAGAGGCTGCAGCGATCGCTCCACATCCCCAAGCACCGCCTAATCATAGACGTTGCAACAAGGTGGAACTCCACCATGCACATGGTTGAGAGACTGTGCGAACAGAGGCAGGCTGTAATGCATTTGTGGGAGGATACATGGGCAGGCAGTTTGAGGGCAGACATGGAGTTGTCGGGTGTGCAGTGGTCAAAGCAGAAAGACCTCTGTAAAGTCCTTCAGTGTTTTGAGGAATGCACACGGCTGGTAAGCGCAGACGACGCCATCATAACCATGAGCATCCCACTTATGCATCTGCTCATGCAAACTTTGACGCACATTAAGGATCAGGCGTCTGCAGCGGAGGAGGAAGAGGAGGAGTGAAGCCTTGATGACAGTCAGCCATTGTCTGCTCAGGGAACTGTCCTGGACGAGGTGGAGGAAGAAGAGGAAGAGTAGGAGGAGGATGAGGGGATGATTATTTTGGGGAGGAGGATGCTTCTCAGGGGGCAAGAGAAAATGTTGGCTTGCCAAGGTCAGGTACAGGTTTGTGCATGACTGGAGGGATGTGGATTTGGCAGAAAGTGCTCCTCCACCCACCACTGTCAGTGCATCATTGACACCTGGAACATTGGCCCACATGTGTGATTATGTCTTGCGGATCCTAAAAAGGGACCCCCGCATTGCCAAAATTATGAAAGATGACAACTTCTGGTTGGCCAGCATCCTCGATCCACGCTTTAAAGGCAAATTACAGAACATCACGCCACAGGAGAACCTAGAGCTAATATTGACGAACAAACAAGCAACTGTGGTAAACGGTTTGTTAGAGGCTATCCCAGCACACAGCAGCAGTGCAGGTTCTACCACGAGCCGTACTGGGCCAAATGGAAGAGGTGTTCGTGGTGCACACAGCTGAACTGGCATTGGAGACAGGGGTTCATGTCCATGTTGTGGACTGATTTCTCGAGTACCGCTCACACGACTGTTAATACTGAATCGATTGCAACAGACAGGAGACAGCAGTTGTCAACTATGGTTCAAAATTATCTCTCCTTCCCTATTGATGTTCTCTCTCACAGTTCATTCCCCTTTGACTACTGGGCCTATAAACTGGACACCTGGCCTGAATTGGCACAATATGCCTTACAGGATCTCGCTTGCCCTGCTGGTAGTGTGCTATCAGAAAGAGTCTTCAGTGCTGCTGGATCAATCCTGACAGAAAGAAGGACCCGGCTGTCAACCCAAAATATTGGTGATCTCACCTTCATTAAAATGAACCATGCATGGGTTTCAAAGGATTTTGTCCCACCTTCTCCTGATGACACATAGGTTGCCAGCAAAATGGCTCTCTTTGTCCTCCTTTTCCTCCGACTCCTCCAATTCCTCCATTTGCAACTGCTGAAAGTCCTGCCTACACCTCAACATATGCCAATTTTTCCACCTCCCTAATTGGGCTGTACTCCCCCAGGGCCGGCGTCAGCACCTGGCGCACCCGGGCAAGTGCCGGTGCCCTGAGCAGGTGGGGAGGCCCACTCGCCGTCAGAGACACCAGCGTACTATGAGGGGCCCTGTGCCAGTTCCATTGCCCACGAGTGGGCCCCCCCTGTTGCTCAGGGCCCCAGCACTTGCAATACTTACCTCTCCCTGCTCCACTGCTGTGACGTCTTCCGCGTTTCCTGACAGTGATATTCGGGTCAGAGAGCGCGATGACGTCATGTCTGTACGCCCTCTGCCTGCACAGTCCAAGTGCAGAGAGCTGGAAGATGGTGATGCTGAGGAGTCTAGAGTAGAGCAGTGCCCAGCGAGGAGAGGTGTTTCATTTTTTTTTAATGTTTGAAGCAATATATGGGGAGCATTATACACTGGAGAATTATATATGGGGCCCATCATACACTTGAGCATCATAGATAGTTCCCATTATACACTGGAGCATCATATGGGGCCCATTATATATGGAGCATTATATATGCCCATCATACACTGGAGCATTATAAATGTGGCCCATCATACACTGGAGCATCATATACGGGCCCATTATACACTGTAGCATTATAAATGGGGCCCATTATATATGGAGCATTATATAGGCCCATCATACACTGGAGCATTATAAATGTGGCCCATCATACACTGGAGTATCATAGATAGGGCCCATTATACACTGGAGCATCATATGGGGCCCATTATATATGGAGCATTATATAGGCCCGTCATACACTGGAGCATTATAAATGTGGCCCATCATACACTGGAGCATCATATACGGGGCCCATTATACACTAGAGCATTATAAATGGGGCCCATTATATATGGAGCATTATATAGGCCCATCATACACTGGAGCATCATCCATGGGGCCCTTCATACACTGGAGCATTATAAATGGGGCCCATCATACACTGGAGCATCATCCATGGGGCCCATCATACACTGGAGCATTATAAATGGGGTCCATCATACACTGGAGCATCATCCATGGGGTCCATCATACACTGGAGCATTATAAATGAGGCCCATCATATACTGGAGCATCATATATGGGGCCCATTATACACTGGAGCATTATAAATATAGCCCATTATATATGGAGCATTATACACTGTTTGCATAATTATTAGGCAAGTTGTATTTGAGAGGATTCTTTTTATTATTGAACAACAACTATGTTCTCAATCAACCCAAAAGACTCATAAATATCAAAGCTTAATATTTTTGGAAGTTGGAGTGTTTTTTTTTTAGATTTGGCTATCTTAGGAGGATATCTGTTTGTGCAGGTAACTATTGCTGTGCAGAATTATTAGGCAACTTAATAAAAACCAAATCTATACCCATCTCACTTGTTTATTTTCACCAAGTAAACCAATATAACACGAAATTTATAAATAAACATTTCTGACATTCAAAAACAAAAAAATAAAAAATCAGTGTCCAACATAGCCACCTTTCTTTACGATGACACTCAAAAGCCTTCCATCCATAGATTCTGTCAGTTGCTTGATCTGTTTACGATCAACATTGCATGCAGCAGCCACCACAGCCTCCCAGACGCTGTTCCGAGAGGTGTAATGTTTTCCTTCCCTGTAGATCTCACATTTTATGAGGGACCACAGGTTCTCTATGGGGTTCAGATCAGGTAAACAAGGGGGCCATGTCATTATTTTTTCTTCTTTTAGACCTTTACTGGCCAGCCATTCTGTGGAGTATTTGGATGCACGTGATGGAGCATTGCCCTGCATGAAAATCATGTTTTTCTTGAACGATACCGACTTCTTCCTGTACCACTGCTTGAAGAAGGTGTCTTCCAAAAACTGGCAGTAGGTTTGGAGTTGAGCTTCACTCCATCCTCAACCCGAAAAGGTTCCACAAGTTCATCTTTGATGATACCAGCCCATACCAGTACCCCACCTCCACCTTGCTGGCGACGAAGCCAGAGTGGAGCTCTCTGCCCTTTACTGATCCAGCCTCGGGCCCATCCATCTGGCCCATCAAGAGTCACTCTCATTTCATCAGTCTATAACACCTTACAAAAATCAGTCTTAACTAGTGTTGAGCGATACGATACTGCAAATATCGGGTATCGACCGATATTAGCTGTATCGGCCTTTCGATTCCGAATACCGATATTTTCGTCATATCGAATACCGGAATCGGATTTGTCACTGTCACTGTGAGTGTCCGTCGGTCGGGTCTGTCAGGAGTCAGCGGCACTTACCTGGCAGAAGATCTCCGGCGGTCACGTCCTGGACTGCTTGATGGCCGCCATTATCTTCTCCCTGGCGGTCACATGCAGTTTTTCGCGATAACTGCAGTGACTGCAGGGTAATCCCGGCCGTAAACCAGTCCGATGACGTCACCGCCGGGGAAGCAGGTAATCAGCTGTGCTGCGCCGGGATGACAGGCTCTGCCTGTCATTCTGATGTAGCAGAGCTGGATCGTCGTGGGACACTCGTTACTATGGACTGCGTCGGTCAGGTGGTATACTTTTTTTTTTTTTTCCATTTTTTTACAGGAGATCGATGGCGTCGCAGGATGAGACTGTAATAAAAGTAATGAAAACTGTGTTTTTTTTTTTTTTATTAAATTAAAAAACTTTTTTATGAACATTCACCCGTCCGGGTACATCAACAATTTAACTATTTACATACAGGGACCCTGTCCGGGTTATTTATAATTCTTTGGCAGGGGTGTTCCAGGTACCACCTGGTACTCTTCTGATGCTTGCCAAACATCCGAGGCACCAAGGACCACCAGGACCTGATGATGTCGTGTGGCCTGTACAGTCAAGTCGTGACCCGCTATCTGGGTCTGTGTGGCCACCTCTTTCATCTCCCTCCGGGTCTGGAACCCTATGTCCCGGACTGAACGAACCCCAGGGGGCCTAACAGGCGCCGGGTACGGGCCAGCTATACTTATCATGTCCATAGCTGGGGCTGCTGAGGAGACCACTGAAGGGAGGCTGGGGAGATTTACGGCGTGGGGTGGGCACTTTTGCAGAGGCCTGGATGTGGGAGGCTGAAGGCTCCGAGGGTCTCACAGGTTCCTGACACTCTGGGGAGTAGGGGTCGCACCTGGTAACATTTAGGGCGTACCATCCATTGTAACCCCAGTGTCGGGTGTAAGTCACCAAGTCTCCTGGCAACAGGTCCCTCCCCGGGTGTCCTTCTGGGAGGTGAGCCTCCACGTCCCGCCGGTTCACAAAAACTTCTAAATAAAGTCCAGGCTCCTGGATGAAGCCCCAACCACCTTTCAATTTAAAGCTCCGTACTGCACCCTTACGCCGCGGCTCCCACAGGGTTCCTTTATCTTTTCTCATCCGGTCCTTATCTGCCCGGTCCTTCTCCAGCTGACGTTGACGAAGCTTTTGGGTTTCTCGCTGCTCCCTTTGTCGCTCTGCTTCCCGCTCCCAACGTCTCCACTCTTCCTCCTGACGCCGGTTGTAATTCTCCTCCACCAGCTGCTCCATGTCTCCACCATCAAACTGCAGCTTACAGTGTCCGGTTTGCGGCAGCTCTCCTGGCGCCCCCCAGTCCTGGCGCTCACCTGCGGAGGAAGCAGCCGGCTCTGGAACAGATGACAGTCGGGGCTCCGGTACAGGCAGGTAGACCTCTGGTGCCTGCGCGGCCTCCTCCATGAGGACGGGTGTCGCTTCTTCTGTCTCAGCGACGGGGGCAGACAGCGGGATCTGGGGTGCTGCCGGTGCAGAGTTTTTTGCAGGAACGGGTGCCTCCACTGCGACAACGTCAACCGGATCACATTGCAAGGGCTCCTCTACTAGAACGGGTGCCTCACCTTCCGGTACAGACACTTCAGGTAAGAGGGATTGGCGCCGCTCCAAGTTTAGTTTTAGGGCACGCCAGCTGGCTTCCATCCTGGCGACCTCCTCCCGGTGCCGGGCCAGGCCTCTTAGGGTATCTTCCGCTTCTTGCAGCGTAGGAGGGTTTCCAGGCCGGGTGCCCAACGGTGGTTCCGTGGCGATCGGGTCGCTTCCGTGGGGGGAGAGCTCTGACTGCTCCATCCCTTCACACTTCTGCTCGTGTCCATTAGCCATCTCTGCCAAGTCACATGTGTCATTAGCATCTGGAGAGGGCCCCTCTTTTGTAGGGAGGCGGGACCTTCGTGTTAGTTTCCGCACACTGAGGAGGATGAGGAGGCGGAACTGAAGAGCTGTGGGGCATGATGTTACATTGCAGTACCATTTACAGTGGTACGGCCATCGTTTTCGCGCCACTGAGTGAGTGTACACCCACGAAGAGCACGCCCTTCTTCTTCACCAGTGCCTCGTCGTGACGCAGATATGGCTGAAAAATGGCAAATACATTCTCTGATGATTTTAGCAATTCTCAAGCACAAAACCAGTTCAATTCAGGCACACAGGACTCGCTTATAGCGAGCTACAGAATCCTGTTCGTGACGCCCAAGTTGAGTCGCACAGAGCCAGAGGTTTTGGGGGTACTCGGCACCGAGCCCGTCGACTTCTATGGGGTATGTCACGGCTTTACCCGGCAATTGAATCAGAGTCTATTTTACTATGTAGAAGTGTATAAACTATAAATATATGTATATATATATATGTCACAATGACATGTATATATATATATATTGTGAGACAGTGAAGGAATATGCTGCCATGAACAATAACCTATTGTATAGGGACACTGAAGTCCAGGGAGAGGTCGTAAGTCAGCTCCTGGTATCTGAGCTATATGGAAGTATAGTGCTGGGGTTATCACATAGTCACATACTTGAGGGACCACCTGAGGGAAACCAGGGACCAGATGGTGAAGTTAATGTTGTGGATGACATGTTAACTAAGGTTCCAGATCAAGATGTGAATGAGAATGAATTGTATAACCCTGACAGTGAGCCGGATGTGAATGAAAATGAAGTGTCTAACCCTGGAAGTGAGCCAGATGTGGCTGAGAAAAGGGGTCAGACAGGGATAGTGGTGGTGATAGTGAGTCATCTGATGACAATAAAGCAACCAGTGCAAGTGAGGAAGGCATGGTAGCAGAGGAGATTGAGAGTCCTGAGAGGAAGGCTGAGGCTGACCTTGCAGTCGGACGGAGGATGGCATCTGAAGATGTTGTACCGTTGGCCGGTTCCCTGGCGAAGACTAAGGTGAAAGACAGGACTCTGAAACTGAACACAGCACAAGTGGATGCTGTTGAAAATGAGAAGTTATCAATGTATGGTGTGGATCTGCATCAGGCCAAGGACTCGGAAGGTGATGCTGCAGAGGTGGAGAAAGCCATGGAAGTGGTGGACACCAGGCCAGGTGCCTCACCAGAGGCTGATGTCTCAAGTGAAGCTGTGAGGAACAAGACTGAAGATGTGGGGAATGACTCTGCCCCGGAATATGTTTCTGCTGGAGACAGCGGCGTGGACGGTGTACTGTCTGGATCCGTGGCTGCGACTCGCGAAGCTCGGGCCGGAAGTTCGGCGCCCGGTGCGCCATCGGAGTTCCCGAGCGACCCAAAGGATCTGGATAAATCCCAAGATGAGATTTTGAGACCTCGGGTTGGCCTTGGTGAGCTCAGGCGCATTTTCATGGAGTCTACACTTGAACCACGTCCCAGTGAGTGGGAGGGGCGATGTGTCGCTCCGTTGCCGCTGCAGATACAAGGGAGCTCAGATGGGATGCAGAACGTGGTGGAAAAGAAGACTGATGGTAGGGCTTCTGAGCATGTCCTACCAGAAGAGCCTGAAGAAAGGGCCGAAGACGTAAAGGACGTCCAACAACTACAGGAGAAGATGCGTAGCCATGAGGATCTCCTGGAGAAAGAAGTAAGAGCTCTGAGTCTTATGCAAAGTGAGCCTGTACCAGAAGAGGATAAATTATGTGTACCGACCAAGAAAAACGATCAGCTCCCTCTACAGTGCCAATCGTTTGAACAGTGTGGCTCGGAATGGTCAGAGACCATGACAGAGGCGCTTGGGTTCTGTGAGGTAGAATTTATGAATCAACTGATATTTAAGAAAGTAGATGTGCTAAAGAAAGTTCAGGGGGAATTAGAGAAAACCCCTATACCTCCTGTGACAGTTGGTGACACAGGGTCAGTGCTCCAAAAACAGGAGGTACGAAAGTTTCTGAGGAAGAATCAGCAGAGCTGTTCTGACGTGCCTGGTCGTACTTATCTGGTGAGCCACTATACCGAGACTGAGGCTGGCACTAAAGTCAAGATGAAACCGTGCAGGATACCCGAGGCCCGCAGAGAGTATAGGCCTGGGAGGGTACAGGGTAGTGCGGATGCTTCAGATGAAGAGAAAACTGATGTTGGCTATGACAGTGGTGAGGATGAAGCTGATGAGGGCCATGACTGGTCCAGAGTTCACTGTCTCTGTTGGATTGTTGACCAGCCCTCCGGTCTGGATGACCAGCCCTCCGGTCTGGAGAAGAGGGAGGGGATATGTGAGACAGTGAAGGAATATGTGGTGAATGAGGTGTATATTTCACCTAAGTACCTTGCTGACTGGTATGAGCGAAATGTGTGGCTTTGTAAACCTGGTGGTAAAGAAAGGTCACTACACCTGCCATTCAGTACACGCTTGCAGCTCAGACCTGAATCCACTCAGGTGTTGATTAGGAAGCCAGAAGTAGGTGCTTGGGAGCACAGTCAGAGAGCTCATTCAGTCTGGACAAGGGGTCCAGGCACAGAAGGTGTCTCCAAGAGTGTGGGAGCTGTCTTTAGCCCGGACACAGGGAGGTGTCCTGGCACAAGGAAGCAGTCTCCAGAGGAGTGTGAGCTATCTCAGTCTGGGTGCAGGAAGGACCCCGGACACAGGAGTGGTCTCGGTGCGGGTCCGTGTGAATAGCGGCTGAATAGGAGTGGATCTCTCTCAAAGGTGCCTTCAGACACAAGGAGGAGTGTCTGTGAAACTCCATACTGGTAACATATATCATATGTGTTGTTTTGGGCACAGACTGGTAGAGTCTGGGTCCCGGATAGAGAGGGCCATCTATCTAAGTGTAATTAGAGGCTAGACAAGCCCAGGTCTTTTGTTTATGCTTTGTTTTTATCTGTGTGCTGTGGACTTTAATAAAACTGGTTGCGGCCAGTTTTCACCAAACTGCTGTCTGAATGAACTGTTTCCGTGCCATTCTGTCTACCCAGACAGCGATCCTAGAGCTAAATACCCCTGGAAATGTTACAATATATGTATTCTATTTGTGTATATTTTGTGTTTACAACGAAAGAAAGGGTTTTTTTTGTTGCGATATTTTGTTCCCATAGACTTACATGGGACTTCCGGTATCAGAATCGGATATCGACGATATTTAGTGATATCGGCGATACCATTTCAATACGATATTTTTAGATATCGAGCAGTATCGCTCAACACTAGTCTTAACATATTTCTTGGCCCAGTCTTGACATTTTATCTTATGTTTCTTGTTCAAAGGTGGTCGTTTTTCAGCCTTCCTTACCTTGGCCATGTCCCTGAGTATGGCACACCTTGTGCTTTTTGATACTCCAGTAACGTTGCAGCTCTGAAATATGGCAAAACTGGTGGCAAATGGTATCTTGGCAGCTTCACGCTTGATTTTCCTCAATTCATGGGCAGTTATTTTGAGCCTTTTTTTTATCAACGCTTCTTGCGACCCTGTTGGCTATTTGCCATGAAACGCTTGATTGTTCAGTGATCACGCTTCAAAAGTTTGGCAATTTCAAGGCTGCTACATCCCTCTGCAAGACATCTCACAATTTTTGACTTTTCAGAGTCCGTCAAATCTCTCTTCTGACCCATTTTGCCAAAGGAAAGGAAGTTGACTAATAATTAAGCACACCTTATATAGGGTGTTGATGTCATTAGACCACACCCCTCCTCATTACAGAGATGCAAATCACCTGATTTACATAATTGGCAGTTGGCTTTCAAGCCTATACAGCTTGGAGTAGGACAACATGTATAAAAGGATGATGTGATCAAAATACTCATTTGCCTAATAATTCTGCACACAGTTTATAGGCCCATCATACACTGGAGCATCATCCATGGGGCCCATCATATACTGCAGCATCATATGGGGCCCATTATATATGGAACATTATATAGGCCCATCATACACTGGAGCATCATCCATGGGGCCCATCATATACTGGAGCATCATATGGGGTTCATTATTTATGGGGCATCATATAGTGTATGGAGCATCATATGGAGCACATATGGGGCCTATTCTGTATGGAACATTATATGGAGACCATTCTGTATGGAGCAATATATGGGGCCGATCATATACTGTATGGAGCTTTATATGCGACTCATTATACTGTATGGAGCAATATGTGGGGCTCATTCTACTCTATGGGGACCGTCCTATACTGTATGGCACATTATATGGGGACCATCATATACTGTAGCATTATGTGGAGCTCATCATATACTGTATGGAACATTATATGGGACCAATTATTCTGTATGGAGCAATATATGGGACTCATTATTCTGTATGGAATGTGTTGGCCATAATACTGTAAGGAGGAATATACTGTCTGGTTTTTGAGCTTTTGCAGAATTTAAAATAGATATCAGTCATGTAATGTTAGAAGTAAAGTATTTGTCATTGTTCTATACCTATATTTCTCTGCCGTATTGGAGCATCATGAATTGTGGTATGTGTTAAAGGGGCCCACTGACACTCTTTCGCCCAGGGCACACGAAAACCTGGAGCCAGCCCTACCCCCCCACAACTTTAGCCAAATAACCCCCAGTTTTCAATGCGTAACTATTATTATAAAGTAAATTAAGGTTGACAAGCTTAAGTAATAAGAATTGATGTCGTTGGCATTGAAATGGACACTGTAGGTGTGTTTACTGTCCTCGATTCCCTGCCGACTTTGCTTGCCAATTTACTTGCATTGGGTTTCGTGCTTCAGTCGGACCTCCGACTTTTCACGAAACCCGACTCGACCCTCCCGGAGGCAAAGTCGCTCATCTCTGCTCCTCCTCATGGAGAGGACCAATAAGCAAAGAAAACACCTCAGAAACATAAAGAATCCCAGCTCGGGTGAGGGGAGATTAATCGATGGGGTCTTGAGCCTGACTGTCCCTATCTTGAATTGGGAAATGACACGGGAGCTGACCAGGTTGAGGGATGAACCACTGTCCACCAAGGCTGTATAAAAAAATTGACAATTGTCCACCAACAGTTCAACCTTTAGCAAAACCTTAGCACATGAGAAGAAAGGTACCTGAAGGTCTGGGCAGCTTCCTCGAACCACCACCCAGACCTAGTCGTTTCCCGTCATCTTGGAGGATGACTGACAAGAAGGACACTCCCTCTTCCAATGTCCGGGTTTCATGCAATAAAAACAGAGATGCTTCTCGCGGCGTCTTCTTTCCCTCTCTTTAAGCGTGATGGCGCCAATCTCCATAGGTATGGGAGCGGCACCAACTTCTTTGCTGCTGTAGAATAATGGTGTTTCATACTGCATGACCCCCCCTGGCCCGTAGCCTGCGATCCATGCGTACCGCTTTGGTCATTGCGTTCTCTAAAGTGTCGGGTGGAGGATGAAGGGCCAGAGCATCCTTAAGGCATTTGGACAAGCCTCTCCGGAATAACCCCCGCAGGGCAGCATCATCCCAGGAGACCTCGGCAGCCCAACGTCGGAACTCCGAACAGGAACACTCGGCCGAGTGCTTTCCCTGACACACATTCATCACCATGTCCTCATCCAAGCAAATCCTGTCCAGCTCATCATAGATACGACCCAGAGCTTCAAAAAGGCATCAACAGTCAATCTCTCAGGGGCCGAGGGGAAAGAGAAAGCCCAAGCTTGTGGGGAACCCCTAAGTAGGGAAATGATGACCCCCACCCTCTGAAACACATCCCCAGAAGAACGAGGCCTCAGGGAAAAGAAGAGTTTACATCCTCCCTGAAGGCTCTGAACTCCTTTTTGTCCCCTGAAAAATTATCGGGCAGTTTTACCGGGACCTCAGGGGATTCCAAAGCAATATCCCTTCCCCTGGTAGCTAAATTCCCCACAGAGACCGCCCCTTGTACAGTATCAACCAGCTGCTGTTGGGTATGGGCCATGGTGCGATGCTCCACATTCAACTTTTGAAACATCTGAGTCAGGTGTTTTACCTGCTCAGATAAAGCCTGCATAGGGTTTATGACTCTCTAATCCCTCCCCCGGAAGGCCAAGCCCCCCAAAAAAAATATTGTGGGTCAGTTATAATATCAGGACCTGCCTGGCAAATACTCACCAGGGGGTCTAAAATATCAGGACCTGCCAGGCAAACACTCACCAGGGGGTCTCAGCAGGAGAACAGAGCCACAGATGCTCTGACATGCTGTCCAGGAACTGAGAGCAGCGACCGCGGTGCAGACAGAGAAGCTGGGGAAGTGAGGAGAAGGTTGTCATAGAAATATATATGTATTCTACGTATTCAATGTATATTCATATATATGCATTTACAGTTAGATAGATCTCACTTGCTAAAAATCCTGTGCTCAGCATATCTATGCAAAAGCTGATGCTAGCTATAATCAGTCGCTTAAGACGACCCTGGCTATAGCTCATAGGGACTTTTTACCAAGGATACAGAAACAAGGACAGAAGATATCTATTATTTTCTTTACTAGTCACGTAGGAAAAACTGGGACAAAGAACAATAAACAATAAATCTGCTACTTCAGCCCTTTTATCATAATTATCATAATTATCATACTTACACTAAAACAGCCAATAATCTAGCAGCTTTTAATTGTATGCTAATTGACTAACCAGCCCCTTTTTGTAAACGTATAAAACCTTGAATGAATAATAAACTGTTGGTCTTGACGAACTGTTATACTGACACTTCGTTGTGGACAGTCCTCATTTCGTCTGAGCGCTCAAAGAAAAGATATTTAATATAAGATTGGGAACAGCAAAAGCAAACACTGCAGGATAGATTTATCCTAATTAAATTTCCATAACAGCTGGCGCCTGCACGCGGGGCAGTGGACGAAATGCACGGGGAACTGCTGACCGGAGAGACAGAGGTGTTGGCCATGGCCTTGGCTCACGGGACGGAGACTGCGCAGCTCCATAAGTAAGGTAAGAAAATCTTGTCACCTTACCTGAAAGTCCCTTGTGCTCAGTCCTGGTCTTACACCTCTTGCCGGTCAGGTGTGGTCACCACCGCATTCCCAGGTAGTGTAAAAAGTCCACACCCTTATCCAAAACCCTGGGATATAAGGTGTTTGCTGCTGTGCTGTGTATGTGTTTCATGTTTTGTGTGAACCGGGAGAAAATTGGAACGGTGACTGTGTTTTGCTTGCTGGATTTCTGGGAGCTGTATAGCAGAAAACCAAATTGCTGGATAAGTCCACGCAGTAATCCTTCACACACAGGAGGGAGGTCATCCCAGTAAATCCATGTGTGAAGGGCGAGGGCTTTGAATTGGTTAAGTTTCTGCAGTAATCCTTCACACACAGGAGGGAGGTCATCCCAGTCAATCCAGGTGTGAAGGGCAGGAGCTTTGATTTGGATAAGTTCTCACAGTAATCGTCCACGCAAGGGGGAGGTCATCCCAGTCAAATCAGACGCGGATGGTGAGAATTTTGATTAAGGCTATTACAGATTGCTGTGACGGCGCGCCGGCCAGGGCGAACGGTTTTCAGAGTGATAGACCTGGAGCATTGTCGTGCACAGTGCAATTGGTGAGTTATCAGTTACCAGAGCAGCTTGTATGTGTCACAGATCATCAAAAGAAGGATTCGTATTCTCCCGGGTGTCAGTTTCATTTGTACGTGTTCCTGTCTGTATCAGGTACTATCGCTTTAAAATTTACACTCAGAGCAGAGTGCACTCTGTCACTACCTCATTCACTGCTGGCTGCAGCAGCGAGAAACCCCTGTGACCCCCCCCTCTGCTAATCACGTTGTCACATCTGTTTCCTGGTTTTGAGCTTTTTGAGCTAGTTTTTGGCTACAGGCTGTAGCGTGAAAATTCTCAGGCATTCAGACTGAACCGTATTCATTTTTTTCTATTCTGAGGGATAACTTTTTTTTTTTGATACGTGATTTCAGTGTCTGTAGACGCAGCAAGCAGAGATATAAGGGAGGAGGGAGCAGCAGCAGTGAAGAGGACATTCTGGAGGGCGGGAGGATAAAGCCTACGCTACCAGACAAAAGTCTCATAGTATTCTTTCTTTTTGTTTTTATCATTTTACAATCAGTTTTTCCACACCTTTTCTGTTTTTAATTAGCTGTTTTAGTAACAAGGGTTTTTTCTTTTTGTCAACCTTGTTGTTTTTCAGAGTTTTACTATTAATACGTTTTTTTTTCCCTCCCCTTTTTGATCAGCTTTTTGCTTTTAGAGTTTTTTTTACTAAACTGTGTAGGGTTTTCTTTTTTCTTTTTAAATCTAACTTTGTTTTTAAAGTTTTTCTTTTAAGTAAATTTTTAAATAATTTTGGAGAGGTTTTTCCTAATCAATTTATTTTAGAGTTTTATTCTCCAACCATTTTTAAAAAAAAAACATAAAAAAAAAAACCACAAGATCTACTAGCGTGCTTTAGACCAAGGACAGAAACACAGATAAGAAATTGCAGGCGGAGGGAGAACACACAAACAGTTGCGCAGCAGCTTCACTCACCCCTCCCATCAGGCATTCAGCGAAGACAAGAATTTCAGTGTCCTTGCACACAGAACCAGAATGCAGCAGTTCTCAGATTTTTAATCACCTTTGTTGAATAGGTTTTTGGAATAGACACAGTACGTGAGAATCGAAGGGCTAGGCATGTGAATAGAAGGTCAGAGTACGTGAGAATCCAATGGACGGGCAGACTTTAGGCTGCACAATGAAATGTTTTTTTTTTTTTTTGAAAGGCACAGGAAAGTTTGTTTTTAGATTTCCGTCTGCTATAAAAGAGCAGTGGTGGTCTTGCATCGTGTAGAAGGTACAGCAAGTTATTTGAATGGACCAGGAAGTGATTTTTATGTGAATAAGATTGAAAAGGTGTTAAAGAAGCATTGAAATCATCTGTGAGGAAATGATCACGGACATGTCACAAGAGCAGAATTTAGAGTCACACACATCACATGTCCATCCTGTGGAGACACGGGACAGGTGTAGTCTGCTCTCATTGAATAAGGAGCCTTGTACAGGGAAAAACGCTCCCTGCCTCTCTCCACAGGGAGAAGGCATTTTTGCTTCAACGGTCTCCTCTCAAGCATCGCAGGGTAGACACCCTCTCCTCTTTCTTCTCTCAGTCCCTTTCTCCTTCTTCTTCAGACTTCTCTCCTCTTTCCTCGCTGCCTTTCCTCTCTATCCTTCTTTCCCTATCATTCCTTCTTTCCCCTCCCTCACATCTCTGACACATCCATTTTCTTCCTCTTCCTCTTCTTCTATCTCTTCCTCTCCAACTCTCAAATCTTCTTCTTCATCTTCTTCTACTTCTCCCCCTCCATCTTTCTCCTCTCTCTCTCCTCCATCTTTCTCTCCCTTCCCCCTTTCACTCTTCTCTCCCTCCCCTCCTTCTCTCTCCTCTCTCTCTCTCTCTCCTCCTCTTTCCTCCTCCTCCATCACACACCCCACTTCTTCTCCCTCACACCTCACTTCTCTTCCTCTTTTGCCTCCTACGTTATCAACTGGGTCAACGCCCAATCAAAGCAATGTGGTGTCCCTGTATTCAGTACCTCCAGCACAGGGCACCCTGTCTATCCCAAGCACAGTACAAACATTGCCAGTAATTATATCAGGAGAAGAAAGTGCAAATCTCCCTACACAAAACGCTGCAGGTAGCCCCCAGACACAACAGCTAGTAGAGCCCACAGCCGGGGCTTCACAGGGGGGAGGTGTAGCTACAGACACAAATTTTAAGCCCAAATTTCAGCCAGTGTATGCACCAAGCACACCATGTCACTTCTCATCTGATGAAGATGAAGACACAACGTCATACATGCTGCCCAATACTAGGGAAGAAAACCCACAAGCACCAAGAGAGCAGGGACAGGTAGAGGCACCATCCTATGAGCCCTTCATCCCAAGCCAGGTGATCAGTATGCTGCCAGACCCAGGGATACACCCATGCCATTTTGCCAAAAAATGCAGCAGATCCAGCGAACGTATGCAGCAACCTGGATTGAGCTCTTGGCCGTAATGGAAATAAAAGCAGGTGATGCATTCTGGCCAATTATGAGAGAACACTTCAAGCTTCCAGCAGAATTAGATGCGTATTCCTGGGAGACAGGACCAAAGCTAATTGAGCAGCTCAGAGAATGGCCAAAAGCAGACTGACAGGACAAGCTATCAGCCTACATGTCACGAGCCAGGACCAGACAGAGTCTGTAGAGGAGTTCCATGACAGAGTGATGTAAGTGTTTCAAGATTTGGGCCTCATTACCCATGATCAGACACACAGACGGATGTTGGCACAGGCTTTTGTGCATGGACTGAGAGAACCAATCAGGAAACCACTGGTAGTAGCAAGGCCTGAGTACACGTCAATAGCAATGGCTACCCTGCTCGCAGTAGCAAAAAGGATTGAGTCCCGCCGGGACAGAAGGGATGTCCAGTGTTACAACTGTGGCGAGTTTGGTCATTTCCAGAACCAGTGCAGAACACCGACTTCGCCCAGAAGAAGAAGAAACACAGAAAGCAGTGAAGAACCCCGTCCATAGGACAGAAGCACGCAAAGTCCACAGGGAACCCCACCAGTTGGACCAATATTCTGAGAGTGGATGGCGTAGTCAGATCTTTTCTTGTGGAACTCCGCAACCTCACCTATCTATCAGAATCTTCTGCGTCCTGTATGGGAATTGATGGTCAAGTCAGATATTTCCAGATTATGAAGCCCCTGAGCGTGTGGACTCAGCCAGAACACTCCATCATGTCCCAATTTGTTGTGTCAAAGACCTGCACCCTCAACCTATTGGGAGTGGACCTACTGCAGAAGCTGAAAGCGACCAGAGTGTTCCAGGAAGATGGGACCATGACACTTTCTTCACCACTGAACCAAGAAGAAACAGGAACCTCAAACAACCACACTGCAGACCTATCACAGGAGGTGCTGGACATAGTACCAGAATTGCCACTCCATCACCCAGAGTCAATATGTCTCTGACCAACTGAAGGTCTAAGTGAACTCGCCTAAGAAGACGGCCTGAGAACTTTGACATTGGCCAGGATATTCAACTCAAGAAGGACCCTACTCGCTTCATGGAATGGCGACACCACATCCGGCTCCAACGCCAGAGGTTCATCTTTTGCAAGCACCAGGAGGTGCCCCCTGCAATCAACCAGTTCACCCAGGCCCTAGACCGGCAAAAGGCCACTCAGCTCTTCAAACTTGTGCACAAATACTGACCTGAGACCGAGCTGGAGAAAAATAAACAACTGATGGCCCGTGCTGATAAAAAAGCAGCCGGTGAAGGAGACGTCCCAACAAAAAGACCCCCTGCGACCAGAGCAGGTGTTAACACAGTGACTGCCTTGGTGGAGAACAAGAAAGCCAGCTGGTCGTCATCTCTCATGATGTGGATCCCAGTAGATGGCTTGTTTTCCCGCCAGCTCCGTGCCGGGAGATGGGAGTCCCCTGCCGCATAGTAAAGGACAAGGCCAAACTGGGCTGCCTCACCCATCGGAATCAATCCCAGCTTTCCACAGTGAAGAAAAAGACTGTAAACCCCACTGAGTTCAGAATGGTGCAAGGCCTGGAGGCCGTGAAAGAGGCTACGGTATTTGAAACCCCAACAGTGCTGAACCCGCACACTCTGCTCTCAAAAGTCCCAGTCACCGCAACGGTATTCACGGTGATCAACCTGGCCAGTGCCTTCTTCAGTGTTTCCCCTCCACCTGGATGACCTGCCTGTCTTCACGCACCAGTGCAGTGCATATGGACAGTGTTGCCTCAAGGTGCTCAGAACAAGTCCTTCAAGTTTCACCAAGACAATGTCTTCCATCCTCGTCAACTGGATTGCAAAATATGCAGGAGTCACTCTTCTACAACACGTGGATGACCTTCTCTTTTGCGTGGTTGACATCGATACCTGCACAGTCCATTCCCTGTTCCTTGAGGAACAGCAACGCAAGGTCTGGAAGAAAAAAGTCCAGCGGTGTCAGAAGCAAGTTACATCCCTGGGACACTGTATTGCCCACCAGACGAAACACCTGTCAAATGACTGGAAGACCACTGTGGAGAAGATGGCTCCCCCAACAACTCCAAAAATGCTGCAGGCCTTCTTTGGTCTAGTGTCGTGATGCAGAACATGGATCACTGATGCCTCAGTCCTAATGCTGCCTCTGTGCGCTTGCATCAACGCAACCCGCTCCTTCTATCGGACGCAGCCTTCAACTCATTCAGGAAATTGGAAGAACTCCACAGTCTCAGCGCCAATACAATGCCTACCTGACTACGAGAAGTCTTTCCGTCTACCTGATGGGAGAAAGAAGGTCATGCTACTGGAATCCTGGCATGGATTCACGGGGGAAAAACAGAGACTTTTAGGCTGCCTCTCAGCCTGCTTGGATCCAGTTGCAAAAGGAGCACCCTCCTGCCTGATGGCAGTATCTGCAGCACACACTCTCCTGGACAAGACTGCTGACATCACTCTTGGACAGCCACTGGAAACTCTCACTCCACACGACATCTTGGCAATCCTCAATCAAGCTCAACCAAATAAATCTCCCCACCGCCAGGCATCTTCGCCTCTATCGCTTTTGTTCCAGACCTACAGTCCTCATCCCGGCCACTCTACTCCCACTCCCAAGGGGGGATACGGATATGGACTTTTCAGAACAAAAAATTACAGAATTTATCCTCCACTTGGATGGCTCCAGATTTGCAGATGATGAAGAAGTTTCCACACAGGAAGTGCAGTGACCAGCATTCAAGAAATCCTGTGGTCCAGAAGTCTGTCACCTAGCCTGTCAGCCCAGGAAGCAGAACTGATAGCACTGATGAAGGCCTGCCAGATGGCAGAAGGCAAGACTGCAAACATCTACACCGACTACAGGTGCTCGTATGGCATAGCACACGACTTTGGGCCCATCTGGGCTGCAAGGGACTTCATCACAGCAAGCGGGACAACCGTGAAGCATCATGGAGCCTTCAGGGACCTGCTGGGTGTACTCCAACTTCCAAAATGGTGGCAATTTGAAAAATCAAAAGCGCATGGAAAACTGAGAACAGAAGAGGCGTGAGGCAATAACATGGCGGACATGGCAGCCAAAGAAGCGGCCAAAGGAAGACAACATGGAGAAGTGGGAGAGGTCGTAGAGCCGGACGGCTACTACATGACGACTGAAGACAAGAAACCTGACAAAAAGACGTCCTGGGATCTGCTCAAGAAGTTGCAAGACCAAGCTCCAAAGGACAAGAAGAAGAGCTGAATGCGAAAAAAGCAACACGTGAAGAAGGAAGGCTATCAACAATGGACTCCAAACCCTGCCTACCACAAAGTATGCACCCTATGGTGGTCCAATGGGCACATGGACCCACACCCACATATCAAAGACACAGATGAATGATCTGATTGGTGCTTACTGGTTCGCTTCAGGGATCTCCACCCTAACAGCCAAATTCACCAGCAGCTGTTTGACCTGCGGCAAATGCAAGCCTGGACGTGTAGAAGTCCCCCTGACCTCATCTGGCAAGACCACTCTACCAGCTTCAGAGGATCCAGATAGACCACATCCAGATATCGCCAAGTGAAGGATTCAAATACGCCATTGTGGTCAAATAAGTGTTTTCAAGATGGACAGAAGCCTTCCAAGTCAGCAAAGACTACTGCAAAGTAGTTACTTTCGGAAAATAGTGTGCAGATACGGGGTTCCAGAAGTGATAGGAAGTGATCAGGGACCTGCATTCACAGCAAAAATGACACAAGAGATCCGATTAGCAGTAGGGTCAGATTTAGGCCTACACACTCCTTACCACCCCCAGAGCAGCGGGAAGGTAGAAAGACTGAACGGAACACTTAAGAATAGGATGCTGAAAATTGCCCAAGAGACACGCAAACCATGGCATGAGACACTCCCAATTGCACTGTTTAGCGTAAGGCAACTCCCAGAGACCCAGAAAAGCTGTCACCATGCGAAATTTTGTTTGCGTCTAGTCCCAAGTTAGGTGCATTCTTCCCTCAGCAGCAGAATATGTAAAATGATATCTTGTTTGCTTATGTAATTGAATTGGTCAAAAAACTAATGTCCATTCTTGAGTTTTTCTCTTCACTGCCAGATCCAGACTCAGTGTCCGGTATGCACTCCTTGAAAGCCAGGAGACTGGGTGTTGGTGAAAAAAGTTGGAAATGAGAACACTCGATCCCAGATTTGATGGGCCTGTCCAAGAGCCCCAGATGACACCAACCTCTGTGAAACTAGAATCCACGTATCGCATTGCAAGGAAGCTCCCGTACCAGAAGAGACACCTAAGCCATGAAGGATGTCGTGGATGCTCTGACTGACCAGACAGATGACCTACCTGACGAAGAATACACAAGTTTTTCTGAACATGCAGTTAAATAAAGAGACTATGATTGCAAACACATGAACCCCTGCTAGGGACAGATCTCCTGACCGCCCATTTGCGAAAAGCCTGCATCGATGAGGGGTGCATGTGTTAGGCATGTGCCAGCCCATCGGCAGCACAAAAGAGTTGCAGCGCTTTGGGACAGGAGCAGGTTTTTAGGGCAAGTGGTATCTAAGGGGGGACTGTCATGGAAATATATATGTATTCCACGTATTCAATGTATATTCATATATATGCATTTACAGTTAGATAGATCTCACTTGCTAAAAATCCTGTGCTCAGCATATCTATGCAAAAGCTGATGCTAGCTATAATCAGTCGCTTAAGACGACCCTGGCTATAGCTCATAGGGACTTTTTACCAAGGATACAGAAACAAGGACAGAAGATATCTATTATTTTCTTTACTAGTCACATAGGAAAAACTGGGACAAAGAACAATAAACAATAAATCTGCTACTTCAGCCCTATTATCATAATTATCATAATTATCATACTTACACTAAAACAGCCAATAATCTAGCAGCTTTTAATTGTATGCTAATTGACTAACCAGCCCCTTTTTGTAAACGCATAAAACCTTGAATGAATAATAAACTGTTGGTCTTGACGAACTGTTATACTGACACTTCCGTTGTGGACAGTCCTCATTTCGTCTGAGCGATCAAAGAAAAGACATTTAATATAAGATTGGGAACAGCAACAGCAAACACTGCAGGATAGATTTATCCTAAGATAAGAACAGGACCTGCGATCACCTGACCGCTGGTCACAAGGGCGGGGGCAGGGCCTGACGCAACACTGCAGAAGGAGACAGTGGAGCGCACAGTAAATACCAGAGGCTTGGTGGGGAATGGAATATGGGGATATAGAGAGGGAAGGGCACTAGGGAAGAATGATCAGGGCAAGCTGAGATCAGTGGAACCGGAGCAGACAAGGAAGTACCAAATCAGAAGACAAGTAGACAAACCCTAAGACAAAGGCGAAGTCAGAAACCAGAGAAGCAGATGTGGTACAGAATCGGTAGGCAAAATCACAATTGGGAACAAACCAAGTCAAAACCAAGCATACGGAAGAGGATTCAGGCACAAGGCACAGACACACGGGGGTCGACGTACTCAGCTGAGGGCAAAAGTATAACCGACAAAGGATGGCCCCACAATGAGGTTATAAAAAGTCTTAGAGAAACCAAAAGGAGGCCATCCGGGTTAACCCTTCACACCCCCAACCAACTCCAGCAAACCATCACAAGAGCTTATGTAAAGACTGTTGTTGAGTGGTGAACAGGGGCTACTTCCCTGTCCCTAACATTAGGGGCATCCTAGCTCGCCCTGTTCCCCGGGATACTTCTGATGGTGAAGATGCCATGGCCACGTACCTTGCCTTTGATCCAGAATTTGCCCTCAGTCTCTACCCTTCCTCCACTCAAGGAAGAGGGGAGTAGTAGTTTACCATAATTCACCAACCAGACCAACAAGATAATACAAACAGGGGTAACAAAAAATACAAAAGATACAAATATACACAGACATATAACAGAGGTATTTACTGGGGAGTGGAAGATGGGGTTAAACCAAAGTAGTAGAAGAAAGGGAATAATGACACACTCAAAACCTCGTAGTGGTAGAGGAAAGGTGTGCACTCAGGTCGTATAAAGTTAAGGTGCTGGTAAATCTGGACCGTGAAGGTACCAACGTCAGCTAGAGAAGTAGGATTCACCGCACACAAAAAATGAGTTTGATGCAAAAAGTAATTTTATTGTGCCCTCAACAGAAAAAAAAAAAAAGATGTGCCACGTTTATAGATAAATCAGAGATACAATTTTATGAATACCCATACAGTCACAGATACCCGACATTTCGATCCTCCCGGATCTTAATCATGGGGTACTAGAGAGAATAAATAAAAGAAAACAAAGATGAGTATCAAATTATAAAAGACAATAAACAAAATATACAATTATATACAAAATTTACATATATCAGTGATTGACTGATCGTAGTCAAAGCTGATGCATAAGGGCTATATAAGGATTTCAGATCAAGAAAGCAGGAACATTGATAGCGCAACCACATTGTAGAGTCATCTGAGGTAATTCAGAATAAACATGGAATCATTGGATAATATAACACAAAAGTCAGAGAACAAGAAAAAATATAGTAATACCTTAAAGCGGGTAGAACAGAATAAGGGCACTTGGAGGGGTCGCAAATCAATGCCCCTAAAAGAAGTCGCCAAATACTGGGATAAATAAGATAAACAGGAAATAAATACAGGTATATGGAATATACATATCCCTCAAATGTCAGGGCAAATATTACCTGTGGCACGTAGAGAAGGTGTTAAATGTCTGTGCAGGATGAATGCTGCTGAGAAGGTGGGGGAGAGAGCTTATGTAAGTATCCCATATTTGGTAAGGAGATAAGACGCGCTGGCCCCAAGAATATAAGTTGTCACCTGTAGGGTATGGCTAAGCAGGTTAATCTGGTGGCGCTCCCGCGCCTTGCCACGGCTGCTGGATGCGGCTGTGAGGAAGTTTGGGGCGAGCTCTGCTTAAGAACCTGCGCCGTGTCACGCTGGCCCGGAAGTGCGTCTTCCGGACCGGAAGTGACACGGCGCTATGGTCTGTGGCGATTGCACATGCACGGTAGCGATCATTATCGCCATCTTAGGTGCTGGCCAGGAAATAGAGGGCGTATACAGGGAGGGAAGCGGAGCTGCTTGCATGTGTAGAGGTAATGAATCAGAGGGAGTGTGATAAATTATCCTGGATGGAGATGATTTATCATAAACAATCTCAACAGAGCAAAGAGCAGACAACATAGAAATTAGCAGGAACAGAGTATCAGTAGAACAGGGAGGGAGTATGGCAGAGGATAAAACCGGTAAGTGAGAAAAAATGGGGAGGAGGAAATTAGAAAAAATTAGAAAGAATCAACGGTGAGATGTAGAAAACATGAAAAATCAAAAATCAAAAATCAAAATAAAAGATAAAAAATAAATAATGAATAAATAAATAGTGGAAGAAAGATGGAATTGTTTGGAACACTGCAAAGAGGAATGAAAAGTAAAGATAATAAACAGAAAATAAAAAAATATATAGAAAAATTAAAGAATAAAAATAAAAGCAGAATACAGATAAAAAGTGGAGACACATTTTGCCTATGATGTTGCAACCATTTCTGATATTCTATCACAAGTCTCTAACGCCAATGATTTTCTCACAACTCTCACACAAGAGTTGAGAACAAGGGATTACGAAAAGGAGAGGCGGAGACTATTATCCTATGATCTACATTGTATAACTTTGGCAAGTACCATAAACAGGGAAGGATCCCTAGGGGTCTAAGGTGCAAACAACGTCCAACCCTCTTTAGGGACAATGACGAATTCTGTGTCAAATTTAAACAAATTTTGAATAAGTGCTCCCTTGATATAATAATTCTAACTATTGAATATCTACAGAAGGCCATTGCAGAGACCAAGGAGAATATCAAAGCCATAGAAACCCAGCTCTCCTCTAATCTATCGCTCTCCGAGTGGTCCGGGCTGAAAGAAAAAACTGAAAAAATCTTAGCTGACCAACAAAGATTTCTACAAGAAAGGAAACGCCAAAAGTTTCAAAGAGACACTGACGATTATACCAACAACAGGGGGTATAGATGGAACGACTCCTTCGGACCAAGTACTTGGCGTTGCCAACCAAACCACAGATTTGGCTCCTTCAGTACCGAGAGCGACTTTTCTACGGGCTCCACAAGAATGCCTTTTTTAGGGAGAGGCCGCAGGGGAGGATTTCAACGCAACGAAAGACACGACAATCGAGGAGACAGAATGACGATCAGGTCTCAGGTAAGACCGTACCTAACTCGATAATCAACATCTCTAACTACACACTCTCCCCTGCTGAATTATCCATGCTTCAGAAAGGACTTTCATTTTGTCGTACCTCCAACTGGGATGCGTTCCAGCTGGAGAAGGATCTTCAGCGATTTTATGGCGTCATCAGACTCAAGACTCATTTCGGGACAAAAACAGATACCTCTGATATCAGAGTGTCTCCTGACGGAGACATCTCTGTTGCAGAGATGTCTGTGGAGAAACTGGGGCTACGGAATCCCAGCTCGTTCAATCCACCACAGACTTCTCATGCGACTGAAACATTTATTTCCTTTGTAGATCGTGAGGTAAAAGCTTTAGTTCATGAACAACGCCTTGGTTTCTTTCCTACTTGTAAGAATTTAACATCTATTGAATGTCAAGCACTTGTATCATTACAGAAAAATAAGTCTATTGTCATCAAACCGGCGGATAAAGGGGGTGCTACCATCATTATGGACCACTCCCTTTATACCAAGGAAGTTATACGTCAACTCTCAGACTCTAACACCTACAAAATCATTCCAAGGGATCCCACTTTGGTTATAAACTCTAAGATACAGTCTTTACTCAAAACAGCCTTAGACAAACAGATCATTGATAAAAAAAACCAGTAACATTTCTCACCAATTCACATCCTATTACCTCGGTCTTCTACATCCTTCCCAAAATTCACAAATCCCTCAATAACTCTCCAGGCAGACCCATTGTAGCATTCACAGACTCAATACTTTCAACCCTCTCCATTTATCCAGAAAAGATTCTGACACCATTGGTAAAAACCACCCACTCATTTCTACTGGATACCGGTCATTTTTTAAGAGTAATAAATGAATTCAAAACCACATCCCCAGACAGTTTGTTGGTGACATTAGATGTTAACAGCCTATATACATCTATTTCCCATATTAAGGGCATACGGGCTACCAAAATGCTGTTAGAAACTTCCAGCTTGTCGAGGGAATCCATTCAATTTTGCCTAGACCTTTTGACATTGATCCTCTATGAGAATTTCTTCTTATTTGAGGACACATACTACGTGCAGCTACGGGGGACAGCAATGGGCAGCAACGTCGCGCCGGCCTATGCGAATGCATTCATGCATGCATTCAAATTAAATTCCTTTTACCCAGTTGAGGCCTTCAAAGAATGCATTAGATGCTACCATCATTACATCGACAGTATCTTCTTCATTTGGGTGGGTTCGCCTGAATCCCTGGAATCCTTTCGCACTTACCTTAACTCAGTAGATCCGGACTTGCAATTTACAATCCATTACGATAATACAAACATTTCATTCCTGGATACCCTAGTACTGAAGGACTCCCAAGTGAATCTTACTACTGATCTTTACGTTAAGTCAACGGACTGTAATAGTATCCTACATTACTCCAGTAGTCATCCTAAGTCAACAAAGGATAGTCTTCCCAGGTCACAATTTACACGCGTCTCTAGGATAGTTACTGACCCTGACCGACTTAATACCCATTTGGACGAGATATCTCTTAAATTCAAAGAACGCAGCTATCCATCTAGGCTTCTTGAATATGAAAGAGCCCGAGTCCTCAGTCCACCAGATCCAGCCCCAGCTACTATCAAAAAGGAAAGAGTTCCTTTTGTGCATACATACCATCCTTTAATGCCAAAAGTCCATTCAATCATTCGCAGACATTGGTCACTACCTACAAAAGCATATCCCTCTGTTGAAGCATTTACTACTCCTGCTCTTATGTGTAATAGGAGGGCTCCCAACATCAAAGACAAATTGGTGCGGGCCGACATTGGGAGTACGTGCTCTACCTAAACACAGCGTCACCTTATGTCGTATCGTCGGGGTACCTTTCCCTGCCTGAGCTGTGCATCCTGCTCCAACGTGATTAAATCTGACAGAGTAACTCACCCATGTACAGGAAAGTCCTTTCCTATAAACGGCTACTATACATGTGACTCTAACTTTGTAGTCTATGTCTTTAAATGCCCTTGTGGTCTCCTGTACGTGGGTGAGACTACCCAACATGTAAAGGACAGGATCGCAAGCCATAAGTCCACGATACGCACCAACAAAATGTCGCTACCCCTACCTAAACATAAACACTCAGTGGCACAACTTAAATATCAAGTAATCGAGCAGGTGCCGAAACCAAGGAGAGGCGGTGACCATGTCAGACTGTTGAAACTCAGAGAGACATACTGGATCCACAAGCTTGACACGCTGTCGCCTAGGGGTCTGAATAGGGAGATTAACTGGCTCCTCTAATTTACCTTGTCTCTCATTTAATTTCCAGACTCGCTGACATTTCCTCTTAACCGGTAAGTTCTTCCTCTTCTTGCTTTTTACTTCTTTCCATAAATTACACCACCCCCTTTCCCGCCCCAACCAATAATAGTCTTTTTTCTCATCATAAAATTCAATTTTATTCCTGTTTTTCATTCTTCAATTTTTTTATTATTTTATTTTTTTTATATAATTTTTTATTTTTTTATTATTTTTTCTCATTTTTTATTTTTCATATATACCTTCTATTCATTATCTTTATTTTGGTCCTGTGTCTCCACTTTTTATCTGTATTCTGCTTTTCTTTTTATTTTTTAATTTTTCTATATATTCTTTTATTTTTTATTTTCTGTTTATTATCTTTACTCTTCATTCCTCTTTGCAGTGTTCCAAACAATTCCATCTTTCATCCACTATTTATTT
>JARQOD010000005.1:433006532-433104379 GCA_033576555.1 Oophaga sylvatica | reverse complement strand
ACTGGATTGCAGAATATGCAGGAGTCACTCTTCTACAACACGTGGATGACCTTCTCCTTTGTGGGTTTGGCATCGATACCTGCACAGCCCATTCCTTGTCTCTCCTACTCTACCTGGAGGAACAGCAATGCAAGGTCTGGAAGAACAAAGTCCAGTGGTGTCAGAAGCAAGTTACATTCCTTGGACACTGTATTGCCCACCAGATGAAACACCTGACAGATGACTGGAAGGCCACTGTGGAGAAGATGGCTCACCAAACAACTCCGAAGATGCTGCAGGCCTTCCCTGGTATAGTGTCGTATTGCAGAACCTGGATCCCTGATGCCTCAGTCCTAATGCAGCCTCTGTGCGATTACATCAACGCAACCGCGCTCCTTCTGTCGGATGTAGCCTTCAACTCATTCAGGAAATTGGAAGGACTCCATAGTCTCAGCGCCAATAACAGGCCTACCTGACTACGAGAAGCCTTTCCGTCTCTACCTGATGGAGAAAGAAGGTCATGCTACTGGAGTCCTGTCACAGATTCACAGGGGAAAACAGACTCTTAGGCTGCTTCTCAGCCCGCTTGGATCCAGTTGCAAGAGAAGCACCCTCCTGCCTGATGGCAGTATTTACAGCACACACCTTCCTGGACAAGACTGCTGACATCACTCTTGGACAACCACTGGAAACTCTCACTCTGAATGACATCTTGGCAATCTCCAATCAAGCTCAACCAAATAATCTCTCCACCGACAGGCATCTTCGCCTCCAGCGCTCTCTATTTTTGTCTAACAATGTCACCATCTCCAGGCCTACAGTCCTCATCCCGGCCACTCTACTACAACTCCCAAGGGGGGATACGGATATGGACTTTTCAGAACAAAATGTACAGAATTTATCCTCTACTTGGATGGCTCCAGATTTGCAGACGATGAAGGAAGATACCACACTGGAAGTGCAGTGACCAGCAATCAAGAAATCCTGTGGTCCAGAAGTCTGTCACCTAGCCTGTCAGCCCAGGAAGCAGAACTGATAGCGCTGATGAAGGCCTGCCAGATGGCAGAAGGCAAGACTGCAAACATCTACACCGACTACAGGTGCTCGCATGGCATAGCACACGACTTTGGTCCCATCTGGGCTGCAAGGGACTTCATCTCAGCAAGCGGGACAACTGTGAAGCATCAAGGAGCCATCAGGGACCCGCTGGGTGTACTCCAACTTCCAAAATGGTGGCAATTTGAAAAACCAAAGCGCATGGAAAACTGAGAACAGAAGAGGCATGAGGCAATAACATGGCGGACATGGCAGCCAAAGAAGCGGCCAAAGGAAGAGAACATGGAGAAGTGGGAGAGGTCATATAGCCTGACGGCTACTACATGACGACTGAAGACAAGAAACCTGACAAAAAGATGTCCTGGGATCTGCTCAAGAAATTGCAAGACCAAGCTCCAAAGGTCAAGAAGGAGAGCTGAATGCGGAAGAAGCAACATGTGGAGAAGGAAGGACATCTACAATAGACTCCAAACCTTGCCTACCACAAAGTATGCACCCTATGGTGGTCCAATGGGCACAAGGACCCACCCACGGATCAAAGACACAGATGAATGATCTGATTGGTGCTTACTGGTTTGCTTCAGGGATCTCCACCCTAACAGCCAAATTCACCAGCAGCTGTCTGACCTGCGGCAAATGCAAGCCTGGACATGTGGAAGAAAGTCCCCCTCACCTCATCTGGCAAGACCACTCTACCAGCTCCAGAGGATCCAGATAGACCACATCCAGATGTCGCCAAGTGGAGGATTCGAATACGCCGTTGTGGTCAAAGAAGTGTTTTCAAGATGGACAGAAGCCTTCAGTCAGCAAAGACTACTGCAAAGAAGCTACTTTCAGAAATAGTGTGCAGATACGGGGTTCCAGAAGTGATCAGAGACCCGCATTCACAGCAAATCTGACACAGGAGATCTGGTTAGCAGTAGGGTCAGACTTAGGCCTACACACTCCATACCACCCCCAAAGCAGTAAGAAAGTAGGAAAGCTAAATGAGACACTCCCAATTGCACTATTTAGCGTAAGGCACACTCCCAGAGGCCCAGAAAAGCTGTCACCATATGAAATTTTGTTTGGGTCTAGTCCCAAGTTAGGTACATTCTTCCCTCAGCAGCTGACTATGTAAAATGATATCTTGTTTGCTTATGTAATTGAATTGATCAAAAACTAATATCCATTCTCGAGTTTTTTTCTCTTCACTGCCAGATCCAGACTCAGTGTCCGGTACTCACTCCTTGAAAGCTAGGAGACTGAGTGTTGGTGAAAAAAGTTGGAAAGGAGAACACTCAATCCCAGATTTGATGTTCCTTGCCAAGTGCCCCAGATGACAGCAACCTCTGTGAAACTAGAGGGAAAGCCTGCTTGGATCCACGCATCGCATTGCAAGGAAGCTCCCGTAACAGAAGATACCCCTAAACCATGAATGATGTTGTGGATGCCCGCCTGACCAGAGAGATGACCTACCTGATGAAGAATACACACCTTTTTCTGGACATGCTGTTGAATAAAGAGACTATGATTGCAAAGTTATGAACCCCTGCTAGGGACAGTCCTCCTGACCGCCCATTTGCGAAAAGCCTGCATCGGTGGGGGGGCATGTGATAGACATGTGTCAGCCCATTGGCAGCACAAAAGAGTTGCAGCGCTTTGGGCCAGGAGCAAGTTTTAGGGCAAGTGATATCTAAGGGGGATTTTGATGGAAATATATATGTATCCTATTTACATCAGGTAGATCCCACTTGCTTGTCACCGTACTAACCCAATATACATACCAATATATGTGTATTTAATTTATTCAATGTATATTCATATGTATTCAGGTAGATATCACTTGCTAAAACCCTGTACTCATACATATCTGTGCAAAGCTGACGCTAGCTATAATCAGTTGCTTAAGACATGACCCCTGCCTACATAAGTCAGGCTGCTGCAAGAGATAGACAGCTACAAGGTACTTTCCTGTTATGTTTTGGTAGCTGAGGAGAGCAGGCAAAAACGGCAATACACCAGAGAGGTTGGAATCTACTGGATTGCAGTACCCTGACTAACCACCACAACTAAAGGCAGCCGTGGAGCGTACCTACTTTGGTCCTAGACGCCTCGTCACAGCCTGAGAGATTAACTACACCTAAAGATAGAAAGAGGAAAGCTATCTGCTCCGGAGCAGATCCCCAAAGAACATAGGAAGCCCCCAAACATGTAATGGCAGTTAGACAAGAGGAAATACAGACACAGACAGAAAATAGTATGAGCAAACGCTGGGGCCCAATCTGCCTAGACAGAAAAGGATAGAAAGGATACTCACTGCAGTCCTAAAAAATGCCAACGCTACTGATTGCAAAAACACCTGAGATCACACGACCACTACCACCTAAATCAGTTCTCTGGTGTAACAAAACTAAGCTGCAGCCACTGAAAAAACTGGAAAAGGCAAATGAACAAATAACAATGGCTCCAGCGGAACTGAGAGGAGCCCAAGCCCAGAGAAATATGCAAATGGTAAGCACAAAAACAAAAACAGAAAATATCTTATCTGAAAGCAGAAGAAGAGGCAAGACTCAGCAAGCTTCCAAGTGAACCAGGAACCACAATTGAGACAAGAACAATTGATCACCGGCAACCATGATGGAAGGGAACCTCCCTTATATCAGACCAGTCTGTGACTCCTGATTGCCAATCCTCATTGAATTGTTCAGTACTGTTTGTAACCACCAGAGGGAGCTTCTGCTCAGAATTCATTTCCAAAACATTCACAACACTTTCCCAGCCACCAGACGGCAGCTAGAGGAACTAAGTAACAGATGGTCCAAATGATGGCTGGTTTTCGCTGAGATCACAGGAAAGTTGGGACAAGTTGTAAATTGTCGAATCAGCCTTTTGTCAAGATAGAGTTAAAGAAAGCTGCATATACTCATATATTGAGACAGCCAATAATCTAGCAGCTTCTAATTGTATGTTAATTAACTAACCAACCCCTTTTGTAAATGTATAAGACTGTGATAATAATAAAGCCATCAGTATTGATGGAATGTTATGGTGGCACTTTTGAGTGGACAGTGTTCATTTCCAGAGAGCTCTTAGAAAATACTAATTTAATTTGGAACAGCAGAAGCAAACATGGGGATAGATTTATCCTAACCAAATTTTTCATAACACCACCCTCCCATTATTGTATGCATGGCTCCGCTCCCACCCTCCCATCCTTGTATACATGGCACCGCTCCCACCCTCCCATCCTTGTATGCATGGCTGGGCTCCCACCCTCCCATCCTTGTATGCATGGCTGGGCTACCCCTTCCTCCCCCCATCATACTTACCATCGCACCATTGCTGCACATCCTTGCATCTCTATCCTGGCGCGTCAGCTTCTTCCTGTGCGAAGCGGTCACGTGGTACCGCTCACTAATGTCATGAATATGGACGCCACGCCTATTGGAGTGGAGTCGCGTCCATATTCATGAACTTAGTGAGCAGTACTACGTGACCGCTCAGCCCAGGATGAAGCTGCCACGCCGGGACAGGGATGCAGGGACGGAAGGTGAGTATTGCTGTTTTCTGGAAGCCGGCGCTTGCAGCTGTCACTACAGTGCTACAGCCGCCGGCTCCCCATCACCCCTGACCTCCATGTGGCAGGAGATGACCCATGGTTATCGTCGGGATATCAGCGGCTAGTACCGCTGATCTCCCGATGATAGCGGTGTCGTGCGCGGTTCAAATACTGTGCCAATTCGCAGCCGGACCGTGCCTGTCGCTGATTGGTCGCGTCCGGCTGGTCCTTCTGGGTCCTGCAGGGAGGCGGCTTCCTCAGTGACTGCTGAGAGCAGGCGCTGAAAAAGCCTCCAGCAGTGCCTGTCATATTGCTGGTCTGACAGAGTGCTGTGCAAACTGTCAGAGCAGCGATCTGACACTTTATAATGATGTCCCACCCACAAAAGTAAAAAAGTAAAAAAAAAAAAATTAACATATGTAAAAAAAAATTCCCAAATAAAGAAAAAAAGAAAAAACAATAAAAGTACACATATTTAGTATCGCCGCGTCCGTAACGACCTGCCCTATAAAACTGTCCCACTAGTTAACCCCTTTAGTGAATCCTTTAAAAAAAAAAGACAAAAAAACAAGGCTTTATCATCATACCACTGAATAAAAAGTGGAATAACACGCAATCAAAAAGACGGATATAAATAAACACAGTACCGCTGAAAACGTCATCTTGTCCCGCAAGAAACGAGCCACCATACAGCATCATCAGTGAAAAATAAAAAAGTTATAGCTCGCAGAACAAAGCTATGCAAAACTAATAATTTTTTATATATAATTGTTTTTATTGTATAAAAGCGCCAAAACATAAAAAAAGATACAAGTGAGGTATTGCTGTAATCGTATTAACCCAAAGACTAAAACTGCTTTATCACTTTTACCACACGTGGAATGGTATAAATGCCTCCTCAAAAGAAATTAATAAATTGCTGGTTTTGTTCATGCTGCCTCCCAAAAATTATAATAAAAAGCGATCAAAAAATGTCATGTGCCCAAATATGGTACCAATAAAAACGTCAACTCGTTCCGCAAAAAATAAGACCTCACATGACTCTGTGGGCCAAAATATGGAAAATTATAGCTCTCAAAATGGGTTGATGCAAAAACTATTTTTTGCAATAAAAAACATCTTTTAGCGTGTGACAGATGTCAAGCATAAAAACCCGCTATAAATAGTAAATCTACCCCCCTTTATCATCACCTTAGTTAGTGAAAAATAATAAAATGCAAAAAATGTATTTATTTCCATTTTCCCATTAGGGTTAGGGTTAAGGTGGGGCTAAAGTTAGGGTTAGGGTTGGGGCTAAAGTTAGGATTAGGGTTAGGGTTGGGATTAGGGTTAGGGGTGTGTTAGGGTTAGGTTTTGGAGGGCCACACAGCCCTCCATGTGCTCGCTAGAGTTAGCCTGACTGCCATTAGGTACTGAGATGAAATTCTCAGACCCCATGTAAGACCATACTGTACGCTGGTGCGGTTGGCCCTGGGTTCCTTCTAATGCAGGACAATGCCAGACCTAATGTGGCTGGAGTGTGTCAGCAGTTCCTGCAAGATGAAGGCATTGAAGCTATGGACTGGCCGGCCCATTCCCCAGACCTGAATCCAATTGAGCACATCTGGGACAGCATGTTTCGCTCCATCCACCAACGTCACGTTGCACCACAGACTGTCCAGGAGTTGACAGATGCTTTAGTCCAGGTCTGGGAGGAGATCCCTCAGGAGAACGTTCGCAACCTCATCAGGAGCATGCCCAGTGCCCAGGCGTTGTAGGGAGGTCATACGGGCATGTGAGGCCACACACAATACTGAGCATCATTTTGACTTGTTTCCACTTTAATTTTGTCTTGCTTTGATTTTCATTTTGACTTGTTTCCACTTTCATTTTGGAGGTCTCTCCAAATCCAAGCCTCCATTGGTTCAAAAATTTGATTTCCATTGATGATTTTTGTGTGATTATGTTGACAGCACATTCAACTTGTACAGAACAAAGTATTCAATGAGAATATTTCATTCATTTAGATCTAGGATGTGTTAATTGAGTGTTCCCTATATTTTTTTGACCAGTGTATATCATAGAAATGTACCCAAGACCACATAATACCAGCAAAATGTGTTAAAGGTTTTTTTAGTGTTATATATGACAAAAACATACTTGTACAGTCATAAAGCCTTTGCAGAAAGTGCAAAGCCAGGCAAAAATTATAAGGAGGGTCATCCATATTCCCCTGAAAGGCAACAACTAGCCTGCATCATTCAAATATTTTAAAAGTGTAGCAGCTGTACTCCAGCTGTACTCCTATACTCATAAAGACTTTGCACAAAGTACAAAGCCAGGAAAAAATTATAAGGACGCACAGTCATCCATAGATCCCTGAAAAAAAAAACAACTGTCAGGCCTCATTGAAATATTTTAAAAGAGTACTTGCTGTACTCCTACACTCATTAAGGCTTTGCGCAAAGTACAAGGTCAACAAAAAATTATAATTAGGGTAATACAGTAATCCTCTTCAGGTGTCCGCTTTCTGTTTTCCTTCCTCGAGAGGATGGGGAACTGCCTCCACCTGTCCCTGGAGCTCAATTCCCAGGTGTTTGGACTGTAAGTGAACCGGCTTTAGGTAGTGCCAGAGCCCCCGACATATAGAAATAGGCAAAAGCCCCCTGTGTCACCTGCACCATCACATGCTCCCACATAGGAGATGGGGAACCCAAAACACAGTACGCTCTCTCGGGGGTGGTTGTAGCCCTGTCTTGAGCTACCTCAAGGAGCCTCTCCCAAGCCTGTTTATTCCTCATGAAGGGTTCATCATGCTCCCTTCTGGGTTTTCACCCACTGCATACCAGCAATGTTGACACTCTATTTTGAGGAATATGACCTTAATTCTAGCCATCAGCTCTTGCAGCCTTCGAGGCCAGGCATGCCAACTCTTGGTACCTTGCGACTAGCAGGCCCAATAACATTTCTCCAGACCTGATCTTGGCTCACCTCCTTGTCTCTTCTGCGATGTAGAAATACTTGCCACTCATATAGTTGTATTCAAGAACTTATTTATTGAATGTAGAAATTCCAGAAACATGAGACGTTTCGGTCAATACCTAACCTTCATCAGTCTAATAGCAAAAATTGCAGAAAGCCATAAACAAAAAGAAACTATAGAAAAAAACACCATGACTCAATTCATGCCATTAAATAAACAGAACAAAAACTTCACAGAATGCCATCAATAACATCAATACATCATGGTGAAGAAAAGGATGCAAATTCCAAATTAGCATAGCTCCAATGCTATTCATAGGACAAAAAATAACAGGGGAAAATGAAAACACTGAGAAAAATTTGGAAAACGAGAATACCAGTGTTATACATTCTGCCTAAAATCCATAAACAACCAGGTCGCCCGGTAGTTGCCTCCACCAATTCACTGCTCTCTCCGTTGTCTATTTTCCTAGAGAAAATCATTACTCCTCTCATTAAGAATGCTCAGTACTTTCTATTGGATACAGGATCCTTCTTATAATGCATTACTGAGTTAGGTCCTATTAACTCGGAATCCTTTCTGGTGTCCTTTGATGTCTCTAGTCTCCATTAGTGTTGAGCGATACTGCTCGATATCTAAAAATATCGGATCGGAATGGTATCGCCGATATCACTAAATATCGTCGATATCCGATTCCGATACCGGAAGTCCAATGTAGGTCTATGGGAACAAAATATCACAACTAAAAAAAACCTTTATTTCCTTGTAAACACTAAATATACACACATAGAATACATATATATATATATAATATATATATACATGTCATTGTGACATATATATATACATATATGTATAGTTTATACACTTCTACATAGTAAAATATCCTCTGATTCAATTGCCGGGTAAAGCCGGCTTCTGTGAAAAGACAGAAGCACCCGACATGAAATGACACTTGGTGTACATAGGGTTAACCATGTCTTTTCATGTCCTTTGCTATCTGATTTGCACAAACAATTACATCAGTCTATGTGTGCAAAATTTCACACCTGTAGGGGTTAATTAAAGGTGTAAATTCGTTGTAAAAAAACGGACTTTTTTGCTACAAATTTACACCTTTAATTAACCCCTACAGGTGTGAAATTTTGCACACATAGACTGATGTAATTGTTTGTGCAAATCAGATAGCAAAGGACATGAAAAGACATGGTTAACCCTATGTACACCAAGTGTCATTTCATGTCGGTTCTGCATTTTCACAAAAGCCTGCAATTGAATTAGCGGCTATTATACTATGTAGAAGTGTATGAACTATAAATATAAATATATATATATGTGTCACAAATTTAATGACATGTATATATATATATATATATATATATATGAGGTGTAAAATTGTTTAAAAAAAATGCGTGGGCTCCCGCCCTATTTTCGCAACCAGACAGACAAAGCCAGCGAATGGGGGCAGATAATAATAGCCCAGAGAGGGACCATTATTTTTGGCCCCCCCCTGGCTACTAACATCTGCCCCCAGACACCCCAGAAAAGACAAATCTATAATTAGATTCGCCCTTTCTGGCACTTTGCCCGTCTATTCCCATTGCCCTGTAGCGGTGGCGAATGGGTTAATATGGGGTTAAAGCCACATTGCAATTGAAAGGTGACCTTAAGCCAGGTTAATAATTGAGAGCTGTCAATTAGACAACTATCAATTATTAATCCTATTGCATGAAATAAAAATAAAACACACACACTTTAATTAAAAATCATTTTAATGAAATAAAGACACATGTTTTTGACCATCTTTTATTTGACTGCAAAAACCATTTCCTGTAATAAAAATAAAATAAAAAAGCAAAATTATTCTTACCTATCCCATGCACAGTCAGGTCCCACGGTGTAATCCTTCAGAAAGGGTTAATGTTTACTGCAGGACCGCAGCTAATGCTGCAGCCTCACAGTAAACCCCCAAATGAATGAGTTCCTCTCCTGGCTGACAGGAGAGGAAGTGGAAAGCTTAATTGATTGCTTTCCACTTTCACTTCAGGTCAGCCAGGGACACAATCAGTGACGTCAGAGGGAACTGATTAACAAAAATAGGGGTTCCCTTCGAATAAAAAATGGCGTCGGGTCCCCCCTATTTTTGTTAACCAGCCAGATGAAGCAGACCGCTGAGGCCTGGATTTTCAGGCTGTTAAGGAGCCAAGATCCATGGACCTTGCCAGCCTGATAATACCAGGCCACAGCAGTCTGCATATCTTGGCTGATTAACAAAAATAGGGGATCCCCTCGAAAAAAAAATTGGCGTGGGGTCCCCCCTATTTTTGTTAACCAGCCAGATGAAGCAGACCGCTGAGGCCTGGATTTTCAGGCTGTTAAGGAGCCAAGATCCATGGACCTTGCCAGCCTGATAATACCAGGCCACAGCAGTCTGCATATCTTGGCTGATTAACAAAAATAGGGATCCCCTCGAAAAAAATTGGCGTGGGGTCCCCCCTATTTTTGTTAACCAGCCAGATGAAGCAGACCGCTGAGGCCTGGTTTTTCAGGCTGGTAAGTATCCAATATCCATGGACCTTGCAAGCCTGATAATACCAGGCCACAGCAGTCTGCTTAGCTTGGCTGGTTAACAAAAATAGGGATCCCCTCGAAAAAAAAACGGCGTAGGGGTCCCCCTATTTTTGTTAACCAGCCAAGTAAAATGCAGACTGCTGCGGCCTGGTATTAAAAGACTGTCAAGGCCCATGGATTTTGGCCCTCAACAGCCTGATAATACCAGGCTACAGCAGCCCCACATTTGGCGCATCAAAAGATGTGCCAATTGTGGCACTTTACCCGGCTCTTCCCACTGCCCTGTAGCGGTGGCAAGTGGGGTAATAAGGGGTTAATGTCACCGTTGATTGCACGGTGACAATAAGCCCGGTTAATAATGGAGAGGTGTCAATAAGACACCGATCCATTATTAATCCCAAAGTTATTAAATGCATAAAAAAAAGACAAAGCAAGAAAAAAGTATTTTAATGAAATAAAAGAGACAACACAGTTTTCATTTTTTATTACTCTCTCATTCCTGCGACGCCATCGATCTCCTGTAAAAAAAGAAAAAAAACAAACCAACAGTATACCACCTGTCCGACGCAGTCCATAGTAACGACTGTCCCACGACGATCCAGCTCTGCTACATCGCAATGACAGGCAGAGCCTGTCATCGCGACGCAGCACAGCTGATTACCTGCTTCCCCGGTGGTGACGTCATCGGACTGACTGCTTTACGGCCGGGATTACCCAGCAGTCACTGCAGTTATCGCGAGAAACTGCATGTGACCGCCGGGGAAAGATGATGGCGGCCATGAAGCAGTCCAGGCCGTGACTGCCGGAGATCTTCTGCCAGGTAAGTGCCGCTGACTCCTGACAGACCCGACCGACGGACACTGACAGTGACAGACCCGACCGACGGACACTGACAGTGACAGACCCGACCGACGGACACTGACAGTGACAGTGACAATCCCGATTCCGGTATCCGATATGACGAAAATATCGGTACTCGGAATCGAAAGCCCGATACAGCTAATATCGGCCGATACCCGATATTTGCAGTATCGTATCGCTCAACACTAGTCTCCATACATCTATCCCACAACATGACAGAGGCTTAGAAGTCATAAGGATTTACTTTCAACATCATCCCATGATGCACGTATACTCTCTCTCTGTATGGATCTGCTCACACTGGTACTGACAGTAAACTATTTTCTGTTTGAAAATACCTTTTATTAACAGACCCAGAGGATCATAATGGGCTCAAATGTGGCCTCATTGCTTCGTGGCGGCATTTGAGGAACAGATAGTCTACACCAATGCTCTTTTTCGGAAGCATTCTAGACTTTGGAAACGTTACATTGATGAAGTATTCTGTACATAGCAGGGCTCACCTGAGTCCCTTCTACAGTTCTTCAATATGCTAAATTTGGCATGGCCCGGGCTAGAGTTTACTATACATATGGATCAGCACAAATTGAACTTCTTGGACACTCTTGACATCAAGTATACATCGGGCACACTCACCACTGACTTATATGTTAAGAGCACGGATCTCAATAATCTCCTGAGGTTTGATAGTTTCTATCCTTCTCCCATGTTGTAAAACCAGCACGTGAGGAGAATTGTGTCAGATCAGTCCAGTGCCTAAACCTAGATGAGTCTGAAATTTAAAGCCTTAAAGCCAGGGTTATCCCGCCGCGGTTTTACATCAAGCACAATCAGTGACGTTGACTTCAACCGTACAAAACACCAAACGTATACCCTTCGCTCACACATTCCACCCCTGTGCTTACAAGATCCACAGATCTATCCGAAAACATAGGCACATTATCAACACTGCCTTTCCTAACATTGAAGAGTTTCAGGTTCCCTTTTTGCCCTGTTTCAGACACTCTTCTAATCTGAAGAATAAACTGGTCAAAGCTGATATTGGCTCAAAAACTAGAGTCCCCAAAAAAAGGTTTCTGGTTATACCAAAGAAGGGTAACTTTCCGTGTCTCCACTGTTACCAGTGTAATAATATTCTTAAGGGGGGCATTTTTCACCACCCATATTTTCGTAAACGTTATCCAATTAAGGGCTTTTTCTCCTGTGACTCTTCAAATGTTGTCTGTTTGATCAAGTATCCATGCAGTCTCTTGAATGTTGGGGAGACCACCCAACATATAAGGGATTATATCTCTAAGCAATAGTCCACAATACGATGCAATAACAAGTTTTTGCCGGTTCCGCAACACTTTCTCAATGTGGGTCACACTGTAGCGCAGTTCAAGTATTAGGTCATTGAGCAGGTGGACCAGCCAAGATGAAGGGGGACTTCCATTCAATTTTGAAGAAACGTGAGGCCTATTTGTTTCATGTGCTGCAGGCTTTAGCACCAAGGGGTCCCAATAGACCTACAAGCCTTATTGTGATTTCTGTAGCTAGGTTTGGCCTGCATTGTATGGTGTTTGATTATGTGTGTTCTGTCCTCTGGCATAACAATCTAACTACGTTTCCATACAGCCATACGTAAACATTGGCACATCCTCCAAACTGCCCACCCTACCGTGGAAGCTTTTCAACAACCATTCTTACCTTGCTTCCGGAGGGCCCGTAATTTACGTGACACACTGGTCCATGCGGATATTGGGTCTACTAAACCCAACACTACTCAGAGATTCCTACAGAACCCTAAAATGGGCACGTTCCCATGCCTTTCATGCAATCAGTGTAATAATATTTTGAAGGGTAATACTATATATCATCCGCACACGGGCAAACAGTACAACATTAAACACTACTTTACGTGCAGATCAAATTTTGTTGTATACCTGATCAAATGTCCATGTGGTCTTATCTACATTGGAGAGACCACTCAATGCATAAAGGATAGAATATCCAAACACAAATCCACCATTCGATGTAAGGATACACTACTTCCCATTCCATCTCACTTTATTGCTAGAGGACATAATGTATCACAATTGCGTTTTCAGGTTTTGGAACACGTTCCCCCGCCTCGCCGTGGAGGCGATCGCATATCCCTGCTTAAACGCAGGGAGGCTTATTGGATTCATGAGCTTAACACCTTACATCCAAAAGGGCTCAATAGAGATTATGACTTACATGCTTTCCTATAATGTATGAGCAAGATATGTGCATTTAAGTGGGAAATAATATTATCTGTATAACCATTGTTATTTCAACTGATTCCGTTGTCTCCTTCCTCCACAGAATCGCTAATCCTGCACTAACTTCATAGATGTCACTGATCTATTTACCACCCATCACATCTATCTTTATCTCTACAATCTCCTCACTATCTCTGTGCGCTCAGTAAAGCGTGAAATGCAAGTGCCAGGAGCTTGGAATGCAAGCTCCACACAGCACTAGGAGATTGCTTCCTTATGCCGACGTCACCGGTGTGACGACTTCTGGTACTCCGTGCACAGCCACGAGACAGTCACAACGCTGCCTACTTAATAGCTGCACACTGCACTTCTCCCCCCCTAGAGACTAGCGGTGGATACCGTGTCCCAGGTCCCAGGCCACCTGTACACCACAGTTTGGTAAGTGCACGCTGCCATTATCTCCACAGCAGTACCGTCACTTTTCTCCTATGTTGCTGACTGCCATGTATCTGCACTATAGCTTCCATAGCCAGCAGCCTTTACCAATAGATCCAGGAGACATTGCAAGTTTGGTATGTCATCCATTAACCCTTGAGCACTCTAAATAATAGGAATCTCACAATTTCATATCCTATTACTCTCATTTATAGCGATCACTGGAGATATATACGGATCACAATTACTCTCTGCGGTATGTTCCCACTATGTCCTATTCTCTCTATTTACTCATTACATGCGATATATGTATATAAATTATGTCTTCACTTTACAGACGTTACGCAGCTCTATATGCAAGTCATGTTTGTCTATTTACAGCACTGTCACTAGTATGTCATTCCTTTCAAGTCTGGTTTTCACCATTCATGATCTAGAGTCCCTTGGACTGAGCATAATGTTGGTTGGACATTATAGTTATGTAACCCTATACGATTTGTTGCCCTAATCTTGAAGTGTATATACTTTATTTTGCTTTTTCAATATGTGGTTCATTTGCCATTTAATATCCTTTGTTATTATTGTATTTTAGCACACTGATGAAGGTCTTCGGACCGAAACGTTTGTCCTAGCTAAGTGACCACTGCATGTATTAAATTTTCACCTATTACACTATTTATGAGTGTGCCCAGTTTTTCTATACACGGTATTTGGTTTGGGAACCTACTGTGGCACCTCTTTTGGAAGCTGTGCTAGCATTTTCTTTACTAATAACAATCTAACTACTGCTGATGTGGTGCCCCTGAGGGTCCAGTCACAACAGAGGTATTGCACCTCAGCCAAAGGTATGGTATTCCACTCTCAGGTAAGGAGGGGACACTACCCAGTACCCACACACTAGCACTCAGCACCAGACCTCTCAAGGCCAGGGAAGGACTGAATAGAGGGTGTGGCTGGAGTAAGTAGAGAAGGGGTGGAGCTAAAGGAAGTGACAGTTGGAAGGAGAGTAGTCAGTTGGTGCTGGGGACTCGAGCAGTGAGGAGCTCGTCCCTAGACTGGAGGAGAGTAGAGAGATAGAGAAGAAAGACAGAAAGAGAGAAGCTTCAGTGGGAAAGAGGAAAAAGGGATCCTAGGGGCACGGGAAGTGAGGATTCCACCCGTGGCTCCCAAATCCACGCCGACCATAGTTGGGTGGAGGGACCAGGTCGCAGTAGGGTACCGGCCTCAGAATAGTGGAGAAACTAAGGACACAGCTAGCAAACTGGAGGCTGCAGTGCTACAACCACATACACACACTTTCGCTGAAAAGGCAGCCGTTTAGGATAAAGGGGACTCGGAGTACGTCACGCGACAGGATCCGAGGCTGCTAACTTGGGACACTGTGTGTAAAGGCGCAGGGCAGGAGATGAGAGAGTCAGCACAGGGAGACGACCAGGAAAGGAACATCTGAAGGGGTACTGCCACAGTGTACCCAAATTTACCTGAGAGCTGTCTGGAACACCAACCTGGAGGATACAGCACTTCTGGCTGTGGATTGTAACTGGAAGAACTGTGAGTAAAAGTGTGAGTTACTGCATCACCTGCCTTGCACTACAACCACCATCATCATCTCTTACACAAACAGCTGCCCTGGGGCTTAGCTCTACCTGTGGAGAGCTGTAACAACTCTGCTGCATCACCAACAGCCCCAGCGGACTCTGAAGCAGCGTCAGCTAATGCCTTTATTGCTAAATACCACAGGTGGCGTCACAAACTAATTCCCCTACAAACTACCCCGTCATCATCTTTATTCACCACTTTTTTATTGGATGCCCAGTGCCACGGAACGGGTCACTGCTGCCATGACACTTCCCCTTTAAGAACTACCCGGCCCGGTTCCGAGTGCCCCACGGCCCTGGTGGGCGCTCCAACTTGACATCACAAACAGGATTTCGTGACCCGGCATCACCAGGTACTGTGTGCCAGAGACTTTAGAGAGAAAAAAAAGAAGACTGAGAGGAGACTTAATAGCTGTCTACAAATATCTCAAGGGCTGTCACATTGTAGAAGGATCATCTTTATTCTCATTTGCGCAAGGAAAGACTAGAAGCAATGGGATGAAACTGAATGGGAGGAGACACAGATTAGATATTAGAAAAAACTTTTTGACAGTTAGGGTGATCAATGAGTGGAACAGGCTGCCACAAGAGGTGGTGAGTTCTCCTTCAATGGAAGTCTTCAAACAGAGGCTGGATAGACATCTGTCTGGGATGATTTAGAGAATCCTGCTTTGAGCAGGGGGTTGGACCAGATGACCCAGGAGGTCCCTTCCAACTCTACCATTCTATGATTCTATGATTCTATGAGAACTGCGTAATCGCCACCATTGTTGTGTTACACGGTGCGTGGTAAGCGAAGGGCGTGTCTTCATGGGCGGAACCTCAAAGAAAGGCATGCAAACTATGGCCGCACATTAAAGATAGCTCTATGTAATGAGAACATGTCCGTCAGCCACGGAGATCCTCCTCCTGATCTGGGATGGCGGGAAAAGAAAGAAAAATAAGAACAGCCCACGAAGGAAAGAGTGGGAACAGAGCAAGGAAGATGGCGAGCAGGGGTTGTCCAGAGCGTGGGGTGGAAGCGGAAGACTCCCTCAGCCAGGATCAGCTGCCTTGAAGCAGAAGTGAAGGAGCTGAGCCGCCAGCTTCTGCAATCACAACTCACCGCGGTGTCGGCATGAAAGAAGGTCTTGTTAGAGAAAGTGAATGGGCAGCAGGCGGCCTCAGTAGCCACATCCCCGACTCCAGCGGAAGAGGTGCCTGGCACCGGAGAAACACCAGGTATAGTGACCGACCCTGCCCCGGTGACCGAGGAGTCCCTGATAGGCCCATTGTCAACCCCGTCAGCCCTTAGGCCCGGCCAGACCTGTGATCATCTAGTCTGGGACCAGACATCCAAAATCGCGGACCACTTGGCGGTGCTGCTGCGACCTAACCGTATGCCCCAGGAGGTGCACGGAGAATGGGTGGCGCTCCACTGGGATCACATGGGAACTGATTTAATGGGATTCCCAAGGAGGCCCAAATGAAGGGGGGCCATGTGGAGACCATCAGTAAGGAGGAATACTGCCAGCAGCTGGCGCTCGAGTGGGAGAAGAAGGAGGAAGAGCTCGCAGCTCAAAGGGAGGCTATAGAGGAGAGGAACAGACAGGCCAAGGCTCAGGCCCGCAAGGCCAGACATGAAGACCGGGGTCCGCTGAGGCAGGGTATGGTCATGGCCTTCTGGCTAAAGAGAGGCTTGGGGTTCATTAAGGAGCCTGGAATGCTGGCAGAGGTATTCGTCACCAGGCGTGACGTGGAGTTGCACCTTCTGGAAGGTCACTCAGATCGCGGTCTCTACCCAGGAGACCAAGTGACTTACAACCGGCATTGGGGTGAAAAGGGTTGGTGGATGTACGTCCAGAACAACAGCCCGAGACCTCATCGCCAGTTGCTGCAGCAGTCCCTGTAATTCTGGAAAGACCTAAGATGTGCAATCAGCCTACCCAAAACCCTGGTGTTGTATCATGAACTCTTGCTTTTACCTAGAGTAACACCAGACACAGAACTACCTCGACAAGGAGGTTGCAGGCCAGAGGACCTGCCCTGGAAACAGGAGAAGTAAACAAGAAAAGTGATAAAGCATGACTGTAAATAGTTAAATTACCTGGTTAGGTTCTGTTGCTTTAAGGCATGTTGAATTAAAGAGACAGTCAGGTCATATAAAGTGAATGGCCAGAACGTTTCTTGTAAATAGTTAGCACTTAATGTGCTCTTTATTGGTTGTACACAAAGCCTTAAGAGTGTGAAAATGGCACTCTATGTTTTGCACTTGACCAAAGAACAAAAACGCAGCCGCAAAGTGGTCCAACGAGTTGACCAGCTATGCCATGTAGCCACGCCCAGGGCATACGTTGGGGGTTTGAGACGGGTTCCCCCATCTTACACTTAGGAAAGGAAAAAGGAAAAACCCCAGTTCGGGATCTTGCTGAACCCTGATAGAAAAGTTTTATTTAAAGTAAAAGATAATGCATATTTGAGGTAGTTTTTATTAATGGTAAAGCTATTTTCATATTTCTATATAGTTTATAACTTTTATTAAAGTTATATTATATATATACACCATGTTCCAAATTATTTGCAAATTATATTTTTCTCTGATTTTCCTAAGTGGTCAGTTCAAATGACAGTCAGTCTAATAAAAGTCATCACCCATTAGAGTATACATCGAATTTTATTGAAGAAACCTCCCAATGATAACAGTATAATCTCCAAAATGAATAAAAACTCAAAATGCACTGTTCCAAATTTTTAGGCACAGTAGAATTTCTAAACATTTGATATGTTTTAAATAACTGAAAATGCTCATTTGTGGAATTTGCAGCATTAGGAGGTCACATTCACTGAACTAAAGAGCTATTTAACTCCAAAACATCCTTACAGGCCAAGTTACATGTTAACATAGGAACCCTTCTTTGATATCACTTTCACAATTGTTGCATCCATTGAACTTGTGAGTTTTTGAAGAGTTTCTGCTTGTATTTCTTTGAATGAAGTCAGAATAGCCTCCCAGAGCTGCTGCTTTGATGTGAACTGCCTCTCACCCTGATAGATCTTTTGCTTGATGATACTCCAAAGGTTCTCTATAGGGTTGAGGTCAGGGGAAGATGGTGGCCACACCATGAGTTTATCTCCTTTTATGCCCATAGCAGCCAATGACTCAGAAGTATTCTTTGCAGCATGAGATGGTGCATTGTCATGCATGAAGATGATTTTGCTCTTGAATGAACGTTTCTGCTTTTTATACCATAGAAGAAAGTTGTCAGTCAGAAACTATATATACTTTGCAGAGGTCATTTTCACACCTTCAGGAACCTTAAAAGGCCCTACCAGCTGTTTCCCCATGATTCTGGCCCATAACATGACTCCTCCACCTCCTTGCTGACTTCGCAGCCTTGTTGGGACATGGTGGCCATCCACCAACCATCCACTGCTCCATCCTTCTGGACCATCCAGGGTTGCTCGACACTAGTAATGAGCCACCCCCGTAGTGTTCGAGTTCGGTTTGCCGAACAGCCGTGTGTTCGACGAACTGTTCGACGAACAGTTCGTCGAACACCGTGAAAACCAATGGCAGGCAAACCAAAACACATAGAAACACATAGAAAACACTTCAAAGGTGTCCAAAAGCTGACAAATTGCTCAGAAGACACAACTAACACATGGAAAAGTGACAAGTACATATAGTCATGCGAAAAGAAAAGAGGTGGAGGAGTAAAAGGAGGGGAGACACAGATATAGGCATGTCATGCCCTTCTCAAACCAAAAAGTGCGAAGCTGACACGGCCAGTCCGTTCCTGCCCATGCGACCTGCGTGTCGCCGGGTTTGTGCCAGAGCTGCGGTGGACCCTGACGGCCAGCCCCCCTCTCCCAATACTGGTGCCTGTCCGCTGGTGGGTCGAGCGAGCCCCCCTGCGGTGAAGGCAGGTCTAATCTTTTTCATTTAAATTGTCTCTCTAATTTGAATGAGTACACTTTAAATCCTTTTACAAGGATCTATTGGAGGGCAAGTCTCATGCCAGCAGCCGTGGTAATGCCAGCTCCAGTAGCGTCCAGTAAAGCTGCTGCAGTTAAAAAGCTTTTATTAGGCTAAGTTCACACGTTGCGGAATTGCTGCGGAAATTTCCGCGGCAATCCCGCACTTCTCCCGCGGGAAATACGCACGTTTTTTGTAAGCGTATTCCCGCCAGAATAATAGCGTTTTGCAAGCGTAATTAGCTTGCAGAATGCTAGCGTTTTCCTAGCGATCTGTAGCATCGCTTGGAAAACTGATTGACAGGTTGGTCACACGAGTCAAACATAGTGTTTGACACGTGTGACCAACTTTTTACTATTGATGCCGCCTATGTCGCATCAATAGTAAAGAGATCGAATGTTAAAATAATAATTAAAATAATAAATAATGATATTCTCACCTTCCGGCGGCCCCCGCAGCCTTCCCGCCTTCAGCGACGCTCCCGGCAACTCCCGGTCCCAAGGATGCATTGCGACAAATCACACCGATGACGTAGCATCTCGCGAGACCGCTACGCCATCTGGGTGATTCTCGCAAAGGACTCTTGGGACCGGGAGTTGCCGGAGCGTCGCTGAAGGCGGGAAGGCTCTGGGGGCCGCCGGAAGGTGAGAATGTCATTATTTATTATTTTAATTATTGTTTTACCAGGGATATGGTACCCAGGGCCTGGAGGAGAGTCTGCTCTCCTCCAGACCCTGGGTACCACCGCACATGAACCGCTTACATTCCGCAAAATTAATGAACATGTTGCTATTTTTTCCGCGAAGCGTTTTTTTCGCGGAAAAAAACGCAACATGTGGCCAAAACATGCGGAATCAATTAACATGTATAGGATGCTTAATGCTTGCGTTTTTTTCGCGTTTTTACCGTGGAAAATCACGGAAAAAACGTGAAAAAAACGCAAATATTCCTGAACGTGTGCACTTAGCCTAAGGATCGAGCTTGGCGGTCCACCGCAAGGCGTCCTACCGCCACTCACAGCCCCTGTGCCTTGGGGTGCCACCCCGATGCTCTTCACTGATTGTCCCGGGGGCCCGAAGCATTTCCTTTGAAAAAATTAAGTGTCCAAACTACAGGTGGTGTAGCTTGCTTAACAGCTGGGCTAATCCGCTGACTAGCAGACTCTGCTACTAGGCCCAAAATTATTGTCTGGGCTAGATGCAGTTAAAAATTTGTAATTATATCTACAGCCGGTGGCTACTCCGCTGACTAGCAGACACTGCTACTAGGCCCAAAATTATTGTCTGGGTTAGATGAAGTTAAAAATTTGTAATTAGATCTACAGCCGGTGGATACTCCGCTGACTAGCAGACACTCAAGCTTTGGAGCAGACCTCTGATTCCCAGGCTATAGTATGAGTAAACAGCTCTAGACTTCACACTCAACCATCTGTGTTACCCCAAGCGATAGTGTATGTAGTTTCTTACGGTTAAAAGGGGGGTGGGGAAAGACCCAACCCACCTGTAATTGACGATGCCAACGTCACGTAAAGCACAGCAATGGGACTCCAAAAAGAGTCTCCATTTTTTCCAAAAATTTGGGGCACAGACACCACTTAAGTAGCATCAATTGCCCCAGAGTTGCTTAAAACGGTTGGTGAGGTGATTTGAACAAATCCTCAAGCTTTTACTCTCCCCAGGATGACACAGGGGTAGAAAATTCCTTGCGGATCCATGATTTGTTCATCTTTATGAACGTGAGTCTGTCTACATTCTCAGTGGACAGCCGCGTGCGCTTATCTGTCAGCACACCACCAGCAGTGCTGAACACACGTTCAGAGAGAACAAAAATTATTATTAATTTGAAAGCTGGTGGAGCTTAGTATAGATGGCCTAATAGAATGAGTACCACACACTGCTACAGGCACAAAATTATTGTCCAGGCAAGATGCAGATAAAAATTATTACTAATTTGAAAGCTGGAGGAGCTTAGTATAGATGGCCTAATACTATGAGTACCACACACTGCTACAGGCCCAAAATTATTCTACAGGCAAGATGCAGCTAAAAATTATTATTAATTTGAAAGCTGATGGAGCTTAGTATATATATATAGATAGCCTAATAGAATGAGTACCACACACTGCTAGAGGTCCCAAAATTATTGTCCAGGCAAGATGCAGATAAAAATTATTATTAATTTGAAAGCTGGAGGAGCTTAGTATAGATGGCCTAATACAATGAGTACCATACACTGCTACAGGCCCAAAATTATTCTACAGGCAAGATGCAGCCAACAATTATTTATTAATTTGAATTCTGGTGGAGCTTAGTATAGATGGCCTTTTAGAATGAGTAACACACACTGCTACAGGCCCAAAATTATTTTCCGTCCTAAATGCAGCTAAAAATTATTAGCAATTTGAAAGCTTAAAACGTTTGGTGAGGTGATTTTACCAAATACTCAAGCTTTTACGCTCCCCAGGATGACACAGGGGTAGAAAAGTCCTTGCGGATCCATGATTTGTTCATCTTTATGAACGTGAGTCTGTCTACATTCTCAGTGGACAGCCGCGTGCGCTTATCTGTCAGCACACCACCAGCAGCGCTGAACACACGTTCAGAGAGAACGCTGGCTGCGGGGCATGACAAGATCTCCAAGGTGTGAGTGGCGAGCTCCGGCCATTTATCCAGATTGGAAGCCCAAAAAGGCAAGGGTCCAGTGAAACAGTCATGGCTTCCATGTTCAGTTGGAGATACTCCTGTACCATTGTCTCTAGGCGTTGACTATGTGTCTGACTTCTTGTCTCCTGTGGTCTTGCAAAGGATGGGCTAAAAAAACTATTGAAAGGATTCTGCAAAACTGCTGTTAACACCAGCAGATACTGTGTTTCTGTTACGGTTTGAGTGCTGAAGACTCGACAGTCCCACGGTTGGCAAGTTAGAACTGTGAGATTCACTATGTCCACCACTGGTGTTTTGTGGAAAAGCACATGTAAGATTATGCAACAGTCTCTGCTGATACTCCTGCATTCGTGAATCCCTTTCTATGGCAGGGAATCTAACAGTGTGGATACCCAGTAGTCAGGATTATTTCGAATTCTGACAATTCGAGGGTCATGTTGTAGATAGTGCAGCAAGAAGGCTGTAAGGTTCTATGTATATATTCCTGAAACTCAGTTTGTTCGTCAGCCATTTTACTTTCTGTCTTTCTGCAGCTATCTTGCCCTCAGTCAAAATGGAGTTTCCAGCTTGCATGTTCCCGCCCTGATTCTCTCTTTGCTTCTTAAGCAGCCACAGCTGAGCAATCAGTGCTTCAGAATCTAGCCTGCAGTGAACCTGTGACTTGACTCCTGTAAGCCTTGGACCTTGTACTCCAGCTATTCCTACTGAGGAACTCTGAAGCACTTGTGGACTCTGAACCCTGCTCTTTGAAAGACCCACGTTTGCATGGACTTACGGTAACAGAGAAGAAGATCCTGAATCTGTATTGGAGAATGATTGCTGAGCTTGGATTACTCTGGCCTGCTGTGTCTCCTGTTTCTGTGTCTGCAAACTGTGTGACTATTTCTGCCAACTTGTATGAAGTAATACAGGACTTTTCTATATCAAACCTGTGACTCCTGTGTTTTCATCGCACCCAAGCACAAGACGCTATATGAACTGTACTACATACATGACAAGATTCTGAAGCCCAAAACGTTAGTGTCTGCTGGGTCTGGAAGGCTGTGTCTGCTGTACTGTGGATATCAGACGTCCGGTTGTACTTTCTGTGATGACAGTGGTTGTGACTTCTCACAACCATTCCAGGTGAGCAATTCCCTTAAGTTTTTTCTTTTTGCAGTGTTACCACAGGTAAACACTATTGTTTTTTTTTTTTTTTTCCTTTCTTTTCTCTTTTTTTGTCTGCTGTAACTCTGGATATCAGATGTCTGGTTGAAACTTTCTGTGATGATAGTGGTTGTGACTTCTCACAACCATTCCAGGTGAGCAGTTCCCTTAATTTTTTTTTCTCTCTGCAGTGTTGCCACAGGTGAACACTATTGTTTTTTTTTCTCTCCTCTTCTTCCAGTAATCCTGTCTTAAAAGATCTGGAAAATGGAGGCCCGCATAAAGGAACTTTGCGGAGTGACTGATAATATCCTTGCAGATTTGCAGAATATAAAGACCCGTTTTACAAATCTACAGGACCTCAATAATCACAATTTGCAAGTGGTTGGACAGACTACCCAGGATTTGCGAGCCAGGATTGAGGTTCTAGAGGGGCGAGTCCAGGCTCCTGCCGTAGCCCCGAGTGCTGGGATTCCCAAGTTGCCCCTTTTCGTTTTGGCGGTGAACGTGAGAAATTCAGGGGATTTATTAATCAATGCAATCTTTTTTTTTCTGCACATGCTTTCACAATTTCCCACTGAACGATCTAAGGTGCTTACTATAATTATGTTGCTTACCAACAAGGCTTTAATGTGGGCAAACCCTCTGATTGAGACTGAGGATGATTGTTTGAATCACCTTTATGATTTTATTTCAGCCATGGGGCAGGTGTTTGATGACCCCAATCGAGGTGCAACAGCTGAAGCAGCCATGTTAGCTTTGCGCCAAGGTAAGCACTCGGTAGCTGAATATGCCTTGGATTTCAGGAGATGGGCCCTTGATACCACCTGGGACAGTTCCGCCAAAAAATCTATTTTTCGAAAGGGTTATCTCCACTGATTAAGGATGAACTTGCTCGTGCCGACCCTCCCACTGCGTTAGGTGACTTTATTAACTACTGCATCCGTATTGATACTCGTATGACTGAACGCAGGCAAGAGAGATGGTTCGAAAGCAATCGTACTAACCTTTTCCTACCTTCCTCTCCAGCTAAGGAACCTTTGAGTAGGATTACACTGGAACCTGAACCTGAACCCATGCAGGTAGACTCTTTACAACGACGGGTTAGTGATACACGCAAGGAACATCGTTTAAGGAGAATCTATGTTTCTATTGTGGTAAGTCAGGGCACTTCATTATAAACTGCCCCAGCCGTTCTCGTAAGACTACTGCAGCACTCATTCATTGTGAGTGTTGCGAGAGGGGATCTGTCAGGTCCGAGCCTCAGGCTCCAGAGAGATCTGCAGCAACAGATCTTGATTTCTCGGACTTAAACTCCGTTACCTCTGAGGACGTTGACTGTGTAAACGCTGCCATTTTTCAAGTTTCCTCAGCGGTGTCCCAGCTGAGTTGTAAGAAAAACAATTCTCATTGCTTTCTTTCCATCAAACTCTGGGTTGACTCAGCTTGGGTGTCTAGCTCTGCTATGATCGACTCAGGGCAAGTGGAAATTTTATGGATGTCTCCTTTGCTCTGAAACAGGGAATACGTTCAGTGAAGAAGGCTACTCCAGTACAGATGGAAACTGTGGATGGCTCCCTGCTGACCTCTGGACCAGTGGATCAGGAAACAGAGCCTTTGAGGGTTCTTATGGGTAAAGATCATCAAGAGAAACTGTCCTTTATGCTTATCTCTTCTCCCCACTTTCCCATTATTCTAGGGCTACCATGGCTGCAGGCTCAGAATCCTACCATTAACTGGGAGACCAAGGAATTACACTTTCCAGAGAAACAGATGAGTCCAAAAGTTTCAGCTTGCTCTGTTCCTAAAGAAATCATGTCAGTCCCTGAACTACCAGCTGTATACCAGGACTATGTGGATTTATGTGACAAGAAGAACGCTGACCAGCTTCCTCCTCACCGTCCATATGATTGTCCAATTGAATTATTGCCTGGAGCAGAGATACCTTTTGGTAAGATCTACCCCCTGGCGGGGCCCGAGCTAAAGGCTTTAAAGGATTACATAGATGAAAATCTAGCCAAGGGCTTCATACGCCCCTCTTCATCTCCTGCAGGTGCACCCATCTTCTTTGTAAAGAAGAAAGATGGATCTCTGAGACCATGCGTAGACTATAGGGAACTCAATAAGGTTACTATTAGAAACCGTTATCCATTGCCTTTAATCCCTGAGTTATTGGAGAGAGTGCGACATGCCAAAATTTTTTCTAAACTAGATCTTCGTGGGGCCTATAACTTAGTCCGTATTAGACCTGGGGATGAATGGAAGACTACATTCAGGTCACGCTATGGACACTTTGAATATCTAGTTATGCCTTTTGGTCTGAGTACCGCCCCAGCCACTTTCCAACACTTGGTGAATGACATCTTCAGGGATCTCCTAGATACATTCGTGGTAATTTATTTGGATGATATTCTAATTTTTTCTAACTCCACAGAGGAACATCATGGACATGTGAGAATGGTCTTGGAACGTCTAAGACAAAATCATCTTTACATCAAACTTGAAAAGTGTGAATTCCATAGGACCGAAATTCAATTTCTGGGGTATGTACTGTCTACACAAGGAATTAGTATGGATGGAAGCAAAACCCAAGCCATCAAGGATTGGCCAAGTCCTAGAAATGTGAAGGAGGTACAGCGCTTCATCGGGTTTGCCAACTTCTATAGACGTTTCATTAGAAATTTCTCTGAGGTAGTGTCACCTATCACTCAACTTACCCGGAAAGAGTCTAGGTTTTCCTGGACTCCCCAAGCCCAGGAAGCATTTTCCCGTCTAAAAGATAAATTTACCACTGCACCTATCCTAGTACATCCCAACCCCGAGCTTGCCTTCATAATAGAGGTGGATGCTTCAGACTGTGCCGTTGGAGCTATACTCTCTCAGAGAACAGGTGAGAAGAATGTCTTGCATCCCTGTGCCTTCTTTTCCCAGCAGTTGTCTTCGGCTGAGAGGAACTACGATGTGGGCAATAGAGAGTTGTTGGCCATTATTGCCGCCTTCAAAGAATGGAGACACCTTCTTCAGGGAGCTGCACAGCAAATAGTCGTCCTGACAGACCATCGTAACCTTGAGTTTATCAGGTCGGCTAAGTGCCTGACTCCTCGCCAGGCTCGCTGGAATCTTTTCTTAAACCAATTTAATTTTATCATCTCTTATAGACCAGGATCGCGCAATGGAAAGGCTGATGCACTCTCTAGGATTTACTCAGCAGAGACACGTCCAATTACTCCTCCTAAGACTATTCTTCCTGACTCTAGATTCCTAGGAGTAATTCATAATCAAGACCTACTTAAGGACATCAAGGAAGCATACCATGCGGATTCCTTTTTGGCACAACCCCCAAGGGACGTAAGTCTTGTCTTTAAGAATGGTGTGTGGATTCAGGGACAACGTCTGTATATTCCTGAAACAGTCAGATTAAGAGTATTGCAACTCATTCACGATTCCAAGATAGCTGGGCATAGAGGAATTCTAAAGACACAGGAATTTCTTTCTCGTTTCTTTTGGTGGCCCACTTGCAGGAAGGATGTTTTGAATTATGTCACTTCATGTGAGGTCTGTGCAAGATGCAAAACACCTCGCTCCTCACCAACTGGTCTGTTACAGCCTCTTCCCACCCCGTCCCGCCCGTGGGGATCCATTTATATGGACTTCATTGTGGAGTTACCAACCTCTCAGGGGAAGAACAGCATTCTAGTGGTGGTTGACCGTCTAACAAAGGCAGCTCATTTTATCCCTTGTGTCGGCTTACCCACTGCAAAACAGACATCAGATTTGATGATTAAAGATGTGTTTCGCTTACATGGAGTACCGGATGAGGTTATTTCGGATCGAGGGGTGCAATTCACTTCTAGGTTTTGGCAAAATTTCTGTGCAGCATTGGACATTAAAGTAAACCTTTCTTCTGCTTTTCATCCCCAGACTAATGGACAGACCGAACGAACCAATCAAACCCTGGAGCAGTATCTCCGCTGCTTTATCTGCCACCTACAGGATGATTGGGTGGATCTACTTCCATTAGCTGAGTTCTCGTATAACAACTCTCAGAGTGCCTCCACTAAACAGTCTCCTTTTTACTCTAATCTAGGTTATCATCCTAACATTCTACCACGATTTCCCATAGAAACGCCTTTACCAGCAGTGGCTGAAAGAATCACGTCTTTACAGAAGAATATGGATCTTCTAAAGGAAAATCTGGAATCGGCTCAAGAAAGGTACAAGAAAGCAGCAGATAAATTTCGTAAACCTGCACCAGCTTTCAAGGTAGGAGACTTGGTCTGGCTGTCAACCAGAAATCTTAAGTTAAGGATTCCATCGTCTAAGTTGGGACATAAGTACATTGGACCCTATAAAATCAGTAAAATTATAAGTGCCGTTGCTTGTCGTCTTCAACTGCCCAGAACTATGAGAATCCACCCTGTCTTTCATGTATCCCTACTAAAGGCTGCGACACCCAATACGTTTCCTGGACGTTCCTCTCCTTGCCCTGACCCAGTGCTAGTCGATGGTCAGGAAGAATTTGTGGTGGAAAGGATTTTAGATTCCATATTGTATAGAAATCAGTTACAATATCTGATTAAATGGCAGGGCTACCCAGTGGAGGACAACTCATGGGAACCGGTCAATAACGTTAATGCTCCTCGCTTGCTCCGTCAGTTTCATCAGAGATACCCACACAAGCCTGGTCTGAGGTCATCCGGAGGTTGTCCTTAAGGGGGGAGTAATGTAAGGTTCTATGTATATATTCCTGAAACTCAGTTTGTTTGTCAGCCATTTTACTTTCTGTCTTTCTGCAGCTATCTTGCCCTCAGTCAAAATGGAGTTTCCAGCTTGCATGTTCCCGCCCTGATTCTCTCCTTTGCTTCTTAAGCAGCCACAGCTGAGCAATCAGTGCTTCAGAATCTAGCCTGCAGTGAACCTGTGACTTGACTCCTGTAAGCCTTGGACCTTGTACTCCAGCTATTCCTACTGAGGAACTCTGAAGCACTTGTGGACTCTGAACCCTGCTCTTTGAAAGACCCACGTTTGCATGGACTTACGGTAACAGAGAAGAAGATCCTGAATCTGTATTGGAGAGTGATTGCTGAGCTTGGATTACTCTGGCCTGCTGTGTCTCCTGTTTCTGTGTCTGCAAACTGTGTGACTATTTCTGCCAACTTGTATGAAGTAATACAGGACTTTTCTATATCAAACCTGTGACTCCTGTGTTTTCATCGCACCCAAGCACAAGACGCTATATGAACTGTACTACATACATGACAAAGGCACTCATGTGTCTTGTGCATCCAGGAGCACCAAGTCCCTGTTGTGTTGGTGGCGAGGTATGAATCATGCTTCCTTCCTCTGTCCTCTCCTCCCAACCTCGCACAACAGAAATGTGATCAAGGTCTCCCTCATCTGATGAGTCTTCTATGCCCATCGCCAGTTCGTCCTCCACTTCTTCCTGGGCTCCTGCACCTTCCTCACTAGTTTGGCTGCTACCATGCACCCTGGTTAATCCCTCTCCCCCACCCTCCCATGCCAGCCACCTTGGTGCTGCCGACCGTCTGGACCTTGCAGATGTTAGCCCTTCCGCATACAACTCCTCCTCCTCTACTTCCTCCACCTCCTCTTGTTCCACCACCTGACTCTGAATTCTGTTTAACATCTGCTCCAGCATGTAAATCACTGGAATAGTCATGCTGATAATGGCATAGTGAGCACTAAACATCTTCGTGGCCATTTCAAAACTGTGCAGAAGGGTGCATAGGTCCCTGATCTCAGACCACTCCTCCAGCGTGATTTGCCCAACCTCTGAATCTCGTTAGCCAGGCTATAATTCAGAACGTATTGAAACAGGGCTTGTCGGTGCTGCCACAGTCGCTGCAACATGTGCAGTGTTGAATTCCACCATGTTGTTACATCGCATTTTAGCCGGTGAAGTGGCAGGCCCAACGACTTCTGTAGAGATGTAAGTCGCTGAGCTGCGGGATGCGAACGGCGGAAGTGAGCACACAGCGACTGTGCCCTCTGTAGAAGGCCATGTAGTCCAGGATAGTGGGCTAAAAATTGCTGGACAACCAGGCTCAACACGTGAGCCATACAAGGCACATGTGTGACATTGTCCCGGTGAAGGGCCGCACCCAGGTTTGCGGCATTGTCGCACACGGCCTTCCCTGGTTGCAGGTCCAGTGGGGACAACCATTCATGAAACTGGTTCTCCGGAGCTGACCACAACTCCTCAGCTGTGTGACTCACATTTCTCAGACATTTCAACGTAAAAACCGTCTGATTACGTTGAGCCCTTCTGCCAGCATAGGAAGGAGGTGTGCAGGATCCCTTCTGCGCAGTTAGAAAGCCCGTGGCATGACCAGACAGGCTTTGGGTGCAGGTGGAGGACCGAGAGGAGGTTGAGGAGGCAGAAGCAGTGGAGGAACTTCGAGATAAAGAGGATTGATGCACAACTCGTGGGGACGGCAAGACTTGGACAGCAGCCCTTGTCCTGCTGTCACCATAGTTACCCAGCAGCCCCTGTCCATGCCTACTCATCCAAGTGTCTGTGGTGAAATGCACCCTGTCACACACTGAGTTTCTCAAAGAAGCGGTGATGTTGTGTGCGACATGCTGGTGGAGCACAGGCACACCTTTCATTGAGAAGTAGTGCCGACTGGGCATCTGGTACTGGGGCACTGCGACAGACATTAGGTCTTGAAAATCCTCTGTGTCCACAAGGCGGAAAGGCAGCATTTCTGTAGACAAGAGCTTGCAGATGGTGAAATTCAACCTCTTAGCTTTCTCATGGCTAGGAGGAAATGGTCTTTTACTTGTCTACATCTGAAGGATGCACAAAAAACGATGGCTGCAAAAAATTCTTAGTATTTGAATGCTGGTGGAGCTTTGTATAGATGGCCTAATACAATGAGTACCACAGACTGCTACTATGCCCACAATTATTCTACAGGCAAGATGCAGATAAAAATTATTTTTTTTTTAAACTCTGGTAGAGCTTTGTATAGATGGCCTAATAGAATGAGTACCACACACTGCTACTAAGCCCAAAATTATTGTCCAGGCAAGATGCAGATAAAAATTATTAATTATTTCAAGGCCGGTGGAGCTTTGTATAGATGGCCTAATAGAATGAGTACCACACACTGCTACTATGCCCAAAATTATTGTCCAGGCGAGATGCAGATAAAAATTCCTTTTTTTTATTAACGTTGGTGGAGCTTTGTATAGATGGCCTAATACAATGAGTACCACAGACTGCTACTATGCCCACAATTATATTACAGGCAAGATGCAGCCAAAAATTATGAGTATTTCAATGCTGGTGGAGATTTGTATAGATGGCCTAATACAATGAGTACCACAGACTGCTACTATGCCCACAATTATTCTACAGGCAAGATGCAGCAAAAAATTATGAGTATATCAACGCTGCTGGACCTTTGTATAGATGGCCTAATACAATGAGTACCACAACTGCTACTATGCCCACAATTATTTACAGGCAAGAGCAGAAAAATTATGTTATTTCAACGCTGGTGGACCTTTGTATAGATGGCCTAATAGAATGAGTACCTCAGACTGCTACTATGCCCACAATTATTGTCAGGCAAGATGCAGAAAAATCTTTTTTTAAACTCTGGTGGGATTGTATAGATGGCCTAATAGATGAGTAGCACACACTGCTACTATGCCCAAAATTATTTCCAGGCAGATGCAGAAAAATTTTTTTTTAACGCTGTGGAGCTTTGTATAGATGGCCTAATACGATGAGTACCACAACTGCTACTATGCCCACAATTATTTACATGCAAGATGCAGCAAAAATTATGTTTTCAACGCTGGTGGAGCTTTGTATAGATGGCCTAATAAATGAGTACCACAGAATGCTACTATGCCAAAATATATTCAGGCAAGATGCAGAAAAATTATGTTTTTAACGCTGTGGAGTTTGTATAGATGGCCTAATACAATGAGTACACAGACTGCTTCTATGACCACAATATTCTACAGGCAAGATGCAGAAAAAATTATGAGTATTCAACGCTGTGGACTTGTAAGATGGCCTAATAGAATGAGTACCACAACTGCTACTATGCCCAAAATTAATTCAGGCAAGATGCAGAAAAAATTTTGTTTTAAACTCTGTGGAGCTTTGTATAGATGGCTAAAAAGAGTACCACAACTGCTACTATGCCCAAATTATTGTCCAGGCAGATGCAGAAAAAATCTTTTTTTTTTAACCTGGTGAGCTTGTATAGATGGCCTAATAAATGAGTACCACAACTCTACTATGCCAATATTGTCCAGGCAAGAGCAGAAAAATTTTGTTTTAACGTGGTGGAGCTTTGTATAGATGGCCTAATAGAATGAGTACACACACTGCTACTATGCCCAAAATTATTGTCCAGGCAAGATGCAGGTAGAAATTTTTTTTTTTTAAGGCTGGAGAGCTTTGTATAGATGGCCTAATACAATAGTACCACAGACTGCTACTATGCCCACAATTATTCTACAGGCAAGATGCAGAAAAATTATAGTTTTTAACTGGGAGCTTTGTATAGATGGCCTATAAATGAGTACCACAATGCTATATGCCACAATTATTTCAGGCAAGATGCAGAAAAAATTTTATTTCAACGCTGTGGACCTTTGTATAGATGGCCTAATAAATGAGTACACAGACTGCTACTATGCCAAATTATAGTCCCGGCAAGATGCAGAAAAATTTGTTTTAACTGTGGAGCTTTGTATAGATGGCCTAATAGAATGAGTACCACACACTGCTACTATGCCCAAAATTATTGTCCGGCAGATGCAGATAAAAATTTTTTTTTTTAACCTGGTGGAGCTTTGTATAGATGGCCTAATAGAATGAGTACCACACACTGCTCTATGCCACAATTATTCTACAGGCAAGATGCAGAAAATTTTTTTTTAACTGGTGGACTTTGTATAGATGGCCTATAGAATGAGTACTACACATGCTACTATGCCCAAAATTATTGTCCAGGCAAGATGCATAAAATTCTTTTTTTTTAAACTCTGGTGGAGCTTTGTATAGATGGCTAATACAATGATACCACAACTGCTACTATGCCCACAATTATTTCAGGCAAGATGCAGAAAAATTATTTAATTCAATGCTGTGGAGCTTTGTATAGATGGCCTAATACAATGAGTACCACAGACTGCTACTATGCCCACAATTATTTACAGCAAGATGCAGCAAAAAATATGAGTATTTCAACGCTGGTGGACCTTTGTATAGATGGCCTAATACAATGAGTACCACAGACTGCTACTATGCCCACAATTATTTCAGGCAAGATGCAGCAAAAATTATGAGTATTTCAACGCTGTGGACCTTTGTATAGATGGCCTAATAGAAGAGTACCACAACTGCTACTATGCCCAAATTATTGTCCAGGCAGATGCAGATAGAAATTCTTTTTTTTTTTTAGGGGGACTTTGTATAGATGCCTAATAGAATGAGTACCACACACTGCTACTATGCCCAAATTATTTCAGGCAAGATGCAGATAAAATTATTTTTTTTTAAACTCTGGTGACTTTGTATAGATGGCCTAATACAATGAGTACACAGACTGTACTATGCCCACAATTATTCTACAGGCAAGATGCAGCAAAAAATTTGAGTATTTCAAGCTGTGGACTTTGTATAGATGGCTAATAATGTACCACAGACTGCTACTATGCCCAAATTATTTCAGGCAAGATGCAGCAAAAATTATTTTTCAACGCTGTGGACTTTGTATAGATGGCCTAATAGAATGAGTACCACAACTGCTACTATGCCAAAATTATTTCCAGGCAGATGCAGATAAAATTTTTTTTTTTTAACTGGTGGAGCTTTGTATAGATGGCCTAATAGAATGAGTACCACACACTGCTACTATGCCCAAATTATTGTCAGGCAGATGCAGATAAAATTATTTTTTTTAACGCTGGTGGAGCTTTGTATAGATGGCCTAATAGAATGAGTACCCACACTGCTACTATGCCCAAATTATTTACAGGCAAATGCAGAAAATTATATATTTTAACCTGGTGGAGCTTTGTATAGATGGCCTAATAGAATGAGTACCACACTGCTCTAGCCCAAATATTTCAGGCAAGATGCAGAAAAAAATTATGTTTTACACTGGTGGACCTTGTAAGATGGCCTAATAGAATGAGTACCACAGACTGCTACTATGCCCACAATTATGTCCAGGCAAGATGCAGAAAAATTATTTTTTAATCTGGTGGAGCTTGTATAGATGCCTAATAAATGAGTACCACACACTGCTACTATGCCCAAATTATTTCAGGCAGATGCAGAAAAATTTTTTTTAACGCTGTGGACTTTGTATAGATGGCCTAATACAATGAGTACACAACTCTACTATGCCCACAATTATTCTACAGCAAGAAAAAAAAAAAAAAAAAAAAAAAAAAAAAAAAAAAAAAAAAAAAAAAAAAAAAAAAAAAAAAAAAAAAAAAAAAAAAAAAAAAAAAAAAAAAAAAAAAAAAAAAAAAAAAAAAAAAAAAAAAAAAAAAAAAAAAAAAAAAAAAAAAAAAAAAAAAAAAAAAAAAAAAAATTTTTTTTTTTTTTTTTTTTTTTTTTTTTTTTTTTTTTTTTTTTTTTTTTTTTTTTTTTTTTTTTTTTTTTTTTTTTTTTTTTTTTTTTTTTTTTTTTTTTTTTTTTTTTTTTTTTTTTTTTTTTTTTTTTTTTTTTTTTTTTTTTTTTTTTGGAGCTTTGTATAGATGGCCTAATAGAATGAGTACCACAACTGCTACTATGCCCACAAATTATTCTACAGGCAAGATGCAGATAGAAATTCTTTGTTTTTTAAGCTGGGGACTTTGTATAGATGGCCTAATACAATAGTACCACAGACTGCTACTATGCCCACAATTATATTACAGGCAAGATGCAGCATAAAATTATGTTTTTTCAACGCTGGTGGAGCTTTGTATAGATGGCCTAATAGAATGAGTACCACAGACTGCTACTATGCCCAAAATTATATTACAGGCAAGATGCAGCCAAAAATAATGAGTATTTCAATGCTGGTGGAGCTTTGTATAGATGGCCTAATACAATGAGTACCACAGACTGCTACTATGCCCACAATTATTCTACAGGAAGATGCAGCAAAAAATTATGAGTATTTCAACGCTGCTGGAGCTTAGTATAGATGGCCCAATAGAATGAGTACCACAGCCTGCTACTATGCCCAAAATTATTGTCAAGGCAATATGCAGATAGAAATTTTTTATTTTTTTTTAAGGCTGGTGGAACTTTGTATAGATGGCCTAATAGAATGAGTTCCACACATTACTACTATGCCCAAAATTATTGTCCAGGCAAGATGCAGATAAAAATTCTTTTTTTTTTTAACGCTGGTGGAGCTTTGTATAGATGGCCTAATACAATGAGTACCACAGACTGCTACTATGCCCATAATTATTCTACAGGCAAGATGCAGCAAAAAATTATGAGTATTTCAACGCTGGTGGAGCTGGCAAAAAGTGATAGCAACTGATGTAACCTAGCCCTCAAAAGGGCTGCAATTACAAATAGTCACTACTCCCGAGTTGACCTATCTGTCAATATAGAGCACAGACCTGCCTGCTAAAAGTGCTAGGAACTGCTGTAACCTAGACCTTGAAAGGGCTGCAATTTCAAACTAGTCCCTCCCTACTCCTTAAACCTTCCTGTCTAACTGCAAATTCGCTTCACAGTCACTGTTAGAAAGATAGCGCTAACAGCAGCAGCAGTGCCGTCTAACACTGTGCTGCAGCAGTGAGAAAAGTGGTGGGGGGGAAATGGCTGGGTCTTATAGGGCAAGGACATGTGACATACACAGCCACTGACACATGCCCTTGCTTGTGTGAAAAAAAAGCACTTCGCTCCTTGTGTGCGCCGCCCACTGGAAATGCGGGAAAAAGAAAAAAAAATGGAGATCTTCATTATTTCTGCAGAGATCCATCCCATGCCCCTCCCCCCGCCCCGCTGTACACTCAAACTGTGTATTAACAGTGATTCTCAGCATTAGGCCGGCGTCAGACACAACTACAAAAAATCGGACCGTTTTAGTCGGTCGATTATCGGAACAAAATGAAAACATCACACATCCGCCTGCCATCCGATTTTCCTTCAAAGATGCGATTTAGTCGCATGTGTGTGTACCTTGTAACATCCGATTTTCATCCGACTTGCGAGAATTTCTCGCAGGCTTGCAAAACTGACATTAATGGATCCAAAAGAATAGTATTTAAATCACAAAAGAAAGAATAGATATATACACATAGAACACATATATATAATATATATATATATATATATACATGTCATTGTGACATATATATATATACATATATTTATAGTTCTTACACTTCTACATACTGTAATAGCCGCTAATTCAATTGCCGGCTTTTGTGAAATCACAGAAGCCGACATGAAATGATACATTGTTTAGACACAGTTAACCATGTCATTTCCTGTATTTTGATATATGGTTTGAACTTACAATTACAGAAGTGTATGTGTGCCAAATTTCAGACATGTAGGGGTTAATTAAAGGTGTAAATTCGTTGAAAAAAAATGCGTGGGCTCACGCTGTATTTTCTCCACCAGACAGACAAAGCAAGCGAGTGAGGGCAGATAATAATAGCCTAGGGAGGGTACATTTTTTTGTGCCCCCCCTGGCTAATAACATCTGCCCCCAGACACCCCAGAAATGGCAAATCTCTAATTAGATTTGCCCTTTCTGGCACTTTGCCCGTCTATTCCCATTGCCCTGTAGCGGTGGCGAATGGGTTAATAAGGGGTTAAAATGACCTTGCAATTGAAAGGTCACTTTAAGCCAGGTTAATAATTGAGAGCTGTCAATTAGACAACTATCAATTATTAATCCTATTATATGAAAGAAAACTCAAACACACACACTTATAAAAAAAGAAGTTTAATGAAATAATCACACAGTTTTTGACCATATTTTATTTTCCTGCTAAAACCATTTCCTGTAATAAAAATAAAATAAAAAAGCAAAATTATTCTTACCAATCCGATGTACAGTCAGGTCCCACGGTGTAATCCATCAGAAAGGGTTAACAGGTTAGAGCTCGCAGAGAGCTATAATGCTGTCTGCTGAGCTCTTACCCCCTGAATGAATAACTTACTCTCCCAGCAAAAGGAGAGGAATAGATTCATGAATGAAGCTTAATTGATTTATTGCCACTTTCACTTGAGTGACCTGACCTAAGGTGAAAGTGGGATACAATCAATTAAGTTTCATTCATTAATCACATCCTCTCCTGTCGGCAGGAGATAAGCTCATTCATTCAGGAGCTATCAGCTGAGCATGCAGCATTAGTTGCGCTGCCTAGCTGTTTGCTAGTTAACCCTTTGTGAAGGATTACATCGTGGGACGTGACAGATCGCCAGATAGGTAAGAATAATGTTGTTTTATTATTTTATATTTATTTTAGGAGATCAAGGGCGTCTCACGGATTAAGAGTAAAATAAAAGATGGTCAAAAAATGTGTTTTTATTTCATTAAAATTATTTATTCTTAAAGTGTGTGTGTTTTTTTATTTACTTCAATAGGATTAATAATTGATAGTTGTCTAATTGACAGCTCTCAATTATTAACCTGGCTTAAAGTGACCTTTCAATTGCAAGGTCATTTTAACCCCTTATTAACCCATTCGCCACCGCTACAGGGCAATGGGAATAGACGGGCAAAGTGCCAGAAAGGGCAAATCTAATTAGAGATTTGCCCTTTCTGGGGTGTCTGGGGGCAGATGTTATTAGCCAGGGGGGGCACAAAAAAATGTACCCTCCCTAGGCTATTATTATCTGCCCCCACTCGCTTGCTTTGTCTGTCTGGTGGAGAAAATACAGCGTGAGCCCACGCATTTTTTTTCAACGAATTTACACCTTTAATTAACCCCTACATGTCTGAAATTTGGCACACATATACTTATGTAATTGTAAGTTCAAACCATATATCAAAATACAGGAAATGACATGGTTAACTGTCTCTAAACAATGTATCATTTCATGTCGGCTTCTGTGAGTTCACAAAAGCCGGCAATTGAATTAGCGCCTATTACAGTATGTAGAAGTCTAGGAACTATAAATATATATATATATATATATATATATATACATGTCACAATTACATGTATATATATATATATGTGTTCTATGTGTATATATCTATTCTTTCTATTCTTTATTAAAGCTGTCAGTGTGATTTTACAGTATAGCCGGGGATGAATTGCCGGCTTTTCTAAAGGACACCGATGCGATTTAATCGCAAGTCACACGTGCGGTCCGTTTGTAATCTGATTTTTCATCGCTCCCATAGACTTGCATTGGCGATAGTCGACCCACAATTGGTGACAATCGCAGCATGCTGCGATTGCACACGGATGTTTAAAACGGACCACAAAAAATCTGATACTGGGAGCTGCTCCATAGATTAACATAGGGCAGACTGCAATACGATATTTCATCGTATTGCAGTCGTCCGATTCTGTCGCCAGTGTGACGCCGGCCTCACTGTGAAAAATCCAGTGACGATTTAGGTGCACGAACAATTATCGAACATAACCTCGAACAGCCGTTTTTTTTCTAAATCGTTCGGGTTCGTCGAACGGCTCGAACACCGCCCAAAACAGTTTGAATTTGAAATTGGCGAACAGTTCGCTTCGAACACCGCTCATCTCTACTCGACACTCATCAGTAAAACAGACTGTTTGAAAATTAGTCTTCATGTATGTCTGGGCCCACTGCAACTGTTTGTGCTTGTGAGCACTGTTTAGGGGTGGCCAAATAGTAGGTTTATGCACCACAGCAAGCCTTTGAAGGATCCTCACCTTGAGGTTCGAGGGACTCTAGAGGCACCAGCAGCTTCAAATATCTGTTTGCTGGTATGTAATGGATTTTTAGCAGCTGCTCTGTTAATCCGATGAACTTACCTGGCAGAAACCTTCCTCATTCTGCCTTTATCAGCACGAACACGTCTGTGCTCAGAATCAGCCACAAATCTCTTAACAGTACGATTATCACGCTTAAGTTTTTGGGAAATATCTATTGTTTTCATCCCTTGACCAAGGCATTGCACTATTTGATGCTTTTCAGCAGCAGAGAGATCCTTTTTCTTTCCCATGGTACTTGAAAACTCTGGCCTGCTTAATAGTGTGGAACATCCAGTTTTCCTTTTATTGGGTTTACATGGCAAACTAATTATCACAGGTATCTGAGATTGATTTCAGTGATCCAAAGAACCCTGAGACACAATACCATCAATGGGTTTCATTTACAAAAAAAATGCTATGACTCTTAAAACCAATTTGCATAATAATTTGGAACATGGTATATATGTATATATATATCTATACTGTATATAGTTGTTATATGTAACGTTCAAGTGAAAGTGCCTCCCATAAAGGGAAGAAAAGTTACCTATTTAAATGTTTTACCTTGTTGCAAAAATTTTGCATGTTTGTAACATCTGTTTGCTCTGTTCCAGCCCGAGGACATTCTGTGTTTAACGGGGGGGGGAGGGGAATGTGGCGCCCCTGAGAGTCCAGTCGCCAAAGAGGTACTGCACCTCAGCCAAAGGTGTGGTACTCAACTCTCTGGTAAGGAGGGGACACTACCCAGTACCCACTCACTAGCACTCAACAACAGATCTGTCAAGGCCAGGAAGAGACTGGATAGAGGGTGTGGGTGGAGTAAGTAGAGAAGAGGTGGAGCTAAAGGAAGTGATAGTTGGAAGGAGAGCAGTCAATTGGTGCTGGGAACTCAAACAGTGAGGAGCTTGTCCCTAGACTGGAGAAGTATAGAGAGATAGAGAAGAAAAACAGAAAGAGAGAAGCTTCAGTGGGAGAGAGGAAGAAGGTGTCCTAGGGGCATTTGAAGTGAGGATTCCACCCATGGTGCCCGAATCCACGCCGACCGTAGTTGGGTGGAGGGACCAGGTCGCAGTAGGGGACCGGCCCCAGACTAGTGGAGAAACTAAGGACTCAGCTAGCAAACCGGAGGCTGTAGTGACTGTAGGTGCTACAACCACATGCACATACATTTGCTGAAAAGGCAACCGTATATGATAAAGGGGACTCAGAGTACGTCACCCGACAGGATCCAAGGCTGCTCGCTTGGGGCACTGTGTGTGAAGGTGCAGGGCAGGAGAGGAGAGAGCCAACGCAGGGAGATGGCCAGGAATGGAACATCTGAAGGGGGTTCTGACACGGTGTACCCCAATTTACCTGAGAGCTGTCTAGACCACCGACCTGAAGGACACAGCAACCCAACTGTGGATTGTAACTGGAAGAACTGTGAGTAAAAGTGTGAAAACTGCATTACGCTGTGTCCTCTGTTATGTATTGGTAGCTGAGGAGGCAGGATCAGAAAACCGCATAGGCAGCCAAACACCAGAGAGGTTGGAAACTAATAGGTTGCAGACCCCTAAACTAACCGCACAATTAGAAGCAGCCGTGGGACGTTCCTACGGTGCCCTAGACGCCTCGTCACATCCGGAGAGATTAGCTATCCCTGAAGATGGAAAGAGGAAAGCTAACTGCCCCGGAGGAGAGCCCCAAAAGAATAGGAAGCCCCCAAACATATAATGGCGGTTTGACAAGATGAAAACACGAACACAGACAGAAAATAGATTGAGCAAACGCTGGGGCCCAAAACTGTCTAGACAGGACAGCACAGGAGAGAATACTGTCTGCAACCCAGAAAAACACTAGGAAAAACTGCAACACTTCTGAATCCAAAAACACTGAGACCACACGGTCTCGACCACCTATATCAGATCTCTGGTGTGGACACGTAGCTACCCAGCAGAAAAATATCACAAGAACTGAGCAAATTAACAAATACAAAAAACAAACGGAGATCAGCCAAAGCCCCCATAGGGGACCCGGTTGAAGACAAAAAGCAATGCAGCAAAAAGCAAGGAATTCAAACCACAGAAAAAAAAACTGAAAGAGACTTATCTGAATGCAAGCAGGAGACAGCAGGAAAGCAAGCTGAATTCCAAACTAAACCAGGAAGCACAGTTGATGACAGGCGAGGATCATGGGATATCAGCTCACTTATATCAGGCCAGTCAGTACTACCTGACACCCACTTGTTATCTGCGGGTGTAGGACTCTTGGTATTCAAAATAGGTTCAATACCCTCAGCAACCACCAGAGGGAGCTTCAGCTCCAAAGTCGTCTCCAAAACATTCACAACAGTCGTGGTCAAGAGACATATGAGGAGTCCACTGGAACCCAGATACAGAGAGCCATTTCAAGTACCACTGCCACTTCTGTCAAGCTCCATGACAACGATACTTGGATCCATGCCAGCCAATAATATTGAGAGATAGAAAATCGAGAACATCAGATTGTATAAATTGTATAAATTTATTTGCATTTTGCAGTGAGAAATAAGTATTTGATCCTCTACCAACCATTAAGAGTTCTGGCTCCTACAGACCAGTTAGACGTTCCTAATCAACTCATAACCTGCATTAAAGTCACCTTTATAAAAGACTCCTGTCCACAGACTCAATTAATCAGTCAGACTCTAAACTCTACAACATGGGCAATACCAAAGCGCTTTATAAGGATGTCAGGGACAAGATTATAAACCTGCACAAAGCTGGAATGGTCTACAAAACCATAAGTAAGAAGGAGACAAATGTTGGTGCAATAGTAAGAAAATGGAAGAAATACAAAATGACTGTCAATCGACATCGATCTGGGGCACCATGCAAAATCTCTCCTCATGGGGTATCCTTGATCATAAGGAAGGTGAGAAATCATTCTAAAACTACATGGGGAACTTGTTAATGATCTCAAGGCAGCTGGGACCACAGTCACCAAGAAAACCATTGGTATCATATTACGCCGTAAAGGTTAAAATCCTGCAGTGCCCACAAGGTCCCCCTGCTCAAGAAGGCACATGTGCAGGCACATCTGAAGTTTGCCAATGAACACCGGGAAGATTCTGTGAGTGATTGGGAGAAGGTGCTGTGGTCGGATGAGAAAAAAATTGAGGTCTTTGGCATTAACTCAACTCGACGTGTTTGGAGGAAGAGAATGCTGCCTATGACCCAAAGAACACTGTCCCCACTGTCAAGCATGGAGGTGAAAACATTATGTTTTTGGGGTGTTTGTCTGCTAAGGGCCCAGGGCTAATTCACTACATCATTGGGAGAATGGATAAAGCCATGCATAATAAAATCCTGAGTGACAATCTTCTTCCCTCTGCCAGGACATTAAAAATGGGTCGTGGCTGGGTCTTCCAGCAAAAAAATGACCCAAAACATACAGCCAAGGCAACAAAGGAGTGACTCAAAAAGAAACAAATTAAGGACATGGAGTGGTCTAGCCAGTCCCCAGACCTTAATCCCATAGAAAACGTATGGAGGGAGTTGAAGCTCTGAGTTGACAAGTGACAGCATCAAAATCTTAATGATTTAGAGATGATCTGCAAAGAGGAGTGGACTAAAATTCCTCCTGAGTCCTGACATGTGCACAAACCTCATCATCAACTACAGAAAATGTCTGACAAGGGTTTTGCCACCAAGTATTAAGTCTTGTTTTCCAGAGGGATCAAATACTTATTTCTCACTGCAAAATGCAAATAAATTTATATAATTTATACAATGTAATTTCTGGATTTGATTTTTGATTTTCTATCTCTGAAAGCTAAAATTAACCTACCCTTAAAATGATAGACTGTTCATGTATTTGTCAGTGGGCAAATGTACAAAATCAGCACGTGATCAAATTATTTCGTCCACTGTAATTTTTTTTAATGCTTTTGGAGTGTTAGATATCACAGAAATGTACCCAGACCATGGAAATGTGTATGGGTGAGAAGTGTAATCCAGCTATTTTTTTTAATGCTTTGTAGGAGTGAGTGTTATGTATCACAGAAATGTACTACAGACCACATAATGCTGAATGATTGAGAAATTTAAGCCTTTAAAAATTTGTATGCTTTTTTTCAGTTTCATATATCACAGAAATGTACCCAAGATCGCGAAATAGTGTATGGTTGAGAAATGTAATACAGTTAATTTTTTAATGCTTTTTTGGAGTGTTAGATACCACAGACCATGGAATACTGAATATCTAGATACCACAGACCATGGAATTCAGAATATCTGAGAAAGTTAAGCCTGGAATATTTTGTAATGCATTTTTCAGTTTTATAGACCACAGAAAAGTACCCCAGACCACGTAATATGGGTGACAAATTTAACTCTGCAAAATTTTGAAACCCTTTTTTTGGAGTATTATAGATATAAAAAAAATAGCCCAGAACACAGAATAGTGTATGGGTGAGAGATATAACCCAGGAACATTTTTCAACAATTTTTTGGAGTGTTATATAACACAAAAAAGTAACACAAAGCACATAATACTCGAAGGATCAAAATATATTCAATTTTTTCACTCCTCACAAAGAAAAATACATCCGAGCACCCTGATACTCGAGTGATAACCAAGTATCACAGAGCACGTTCTCTCATCCCTTATGGAGAGTTATACTGTATATGCTGTAATGGTTGGACATGCAATCATCTCATATCCTTTATTAAACTCTAGAAGCACATCACAAGTAATGTTGCTCTGCATATGCTCCATGTATAGATATGTTGCTCTACAAAACCAAAGAGAAATATCTACTCAAGGTTAATAGATCAGCATAAAGCCAAGAATTTTTTTTTAATTAATGTATTTTTCTTCTTTTCGTTTTTTATAATTTTAACTACTTTATGGCACAAACCCTAACTAGAGTCCAAACTGTCAAGACTGTTTTTGGTCTGTCATCCACAGTAACTAGAAGATTAATTTAGGCTTTCCATTTGGAAAAAACAATTGTACAGTACGATATAGCTGTATTTGGTCATACGTCTCCTGTCTGAGATCTGATAATGTTTATACCATACACTCTAGCAAATCCACTGTACTGTAATGACATCATATTTCCATACAAATTCTATATAAACATGTATGCTGGAGCAGGTGGGAGTAATATCTGTCGGTAGACTTCCTGCCAATTATTGTACTATTAGAGGTATCCCATATCTTTTTGAAGGGTACTTACAAACTTCTGAAGCCAGCCATGTACAGAGGAATTATTCAGACTCTGGTAGTTTTGCTTTAGAATAGTGAGTAGCAAATAGTAGTTGCTTTTCTGCCAACTCTTTGAAAATTACTTCTGAAAGAACGATCTAGAAGCTTGACTGATTCTCCACATTTACTAATCAATGGATTCCCCTGTATTTGCTGTGAATGGACCTTTTATCAAAAAGAATCTGTGTGAGCTTTACTTGTGTGTCATGTTTAGGGATTGTAATTTATCTTTCTCAAAAGTGCTTTGTTTTACTGTCAAAGTAGAAGATAGAGATTGCACTCTCCTGTACTTCTAAAAACTTTTGGCCTGATTCATTGAGATCTGTGTTGTACACTCCAGTCTTAATGAAAGGGTGTGTGGGACTAAGATGTGTCTAATTCATTAAGAGGCACATGACACTAAATGAATTGTGCACATCTTACTACTGCCATGCTCCTTGACCAGATAGATTTACTCCAGTCAGGGACTTCAACATTTCTGACAGAAGTTACACCCCAAAAGTTATATAATTGTTCATGAAGTAGACTGATGGACTTAACTAAACCCCCATTCCACATGTACTCTAAAAATTTTGGCAAAGCTTGATGGGACCAGCATGAAAATACCAAAAGTTACAAAATATTTTTTAACTAAATGAGGTGTTTTATGTTAGACAACTGGCAAAACTGGCAACGAATTAACAGGATTCAGATGAATAGAAAGAGATTGTAGATTATTCCCAACTCGTTTCTAGGTCAAACTGACGACTTCCTGAGGATAAACACAATAACATTTTTGATCTTTATTGTGGTTTCCTGAGGAAGAGGTCCATTTATTTTAGAAATGTATTGGGAATAAACTACAATTCAGTTCTATTCCTCTGAATCCTGTGAATTCCTTACCAGCAGAGCAGAAAACCGGCATTACACCTTTTGGTACATATGAACGTTGGTCTATCCAACCAGTGAAGCAGCAGCAACTGGGGTATAAATGTGGTTTCACAGCATCACAAGGTGAGCGCAAAAAAAATAATAATACATTAAAACCGTATGCTATTTGGGTAATGCCCTATGTGTGCTTTTTGTCAATCCTTATTCCATTTTCATACAAAGGGATAAATGCAAGAGCACACAGGGAAGAGGGCTGGAGCCCTATTTTGCATTATATATGCTACAATTGGCTTCTATAAGATAGCCTATACCCTTTATATTCTTTAATTTATACCTTTTATGTGAAAATGGAATAAAGAAAAATGTTTTAGAAGCTGCGCTGAGTGTAATCTCTATAGTTTATTTTGACGAGGCCCCAAGCCTCTTAGAGTGCATGCAGCAACCAGTATATCATGTGACATGTTACATGTTGTTTTTAGGAGGTTATGTGATAGGTCACATGATGAACACACAGCTCTGTTAACCCCTTAATGACCGCCGATACGCCTTTTAACGGCAATAGTTAAGGGTACTTAAACCGCAGCGCTGTGAATTCACGGCACTGTAGAAAAAGTATAGGGCGCCCCCCCGAGTCAGATTTTCTCTGGGGTCTCGACTGCCGGTTTTTTTAACCCTTTACTGTAATAGGATTAATAATGGATAGTTGCCTAGTTGACACCTCTCCATTATTAACCCGTATTAATTGTCACCTTTCAATAGCAAGGTGACATTAACCCCTTATTAACCCATGAGCCACCACTAAAGGCAATGGGAATATAGAGGCTAAGTGCCAGAAAAGGTGCATCTAATAATAGATGTGCCTTTTCTGGGGTGGCTGGGGGCAGATGTTAGTATCTAGGGCTCCAAAAACAATGGTCACTCTCAAGGCTATGAATATCTGCCCTTACTCACTGGCTTTCCCTGTCTGGCGGAGAAAATACTGCGGGAGCCCACGCATTTTTTACAACAAATTTACCCGTTAAATTAACACCTATATGTCCCAAATTTTGCACACATACACTCATCTAATTATTAGTCTAAAACAAATATAAAACTAAATGAAATTAAATGGTTTACTGTATGTAAACCATGTGTCATTTAATGTCGGGTTCTGTAATGATGATACAGAAGCCGGCAATTGATTTAGCGGCTATTGTGCTATGTAGAACTGTATAAACTATAAATATATATATACAGTACAGTGTTGTGTTTTGGTAGTTGAGGAGAATAAGCAAAAACGGCAATACACCAGAGAGGCTGGAACCTATTGGATTGCAGTAACCTGAACTAACCACACAACTAGAGGTAGCCGTGGAGCATTCCTACGTTGATCCTAGACGCCTCGTCACAGCCTGAGAGAGAACTACACCTAAAGGCACAAAGATGAAAGCTATCTGTCCCAGAGCAGATCCCCAAAGAAAATAGGAAGCCCCCAAATATGTAATGGCGGTTAGACAAGAAGAAGCATGGACACAGACAGAAAATAGAATGAGCAAATGCTGGTGTAACAAAACTAAGCCGCAGCCACTGAAAAAACAGGAAAAAGCAAATGAACAAATAATAGTGGCTTCAGATAAACTGAGAGGAGCACAAGCCCCCGGAGGGGACCTGGCTGACCTCCACAGAAGTGCAGGGAACAATGCAAAAAGCAAGCACAAAAATAAGAGCAGAAAATATCTTATCTGATAGCAGAAGATACAGGCAAGACTCAGCAAACTTCCAAATGAACCAGGAACCACAATTGAAACAAGAACAATTGATCACCGGCAACCATCATGGGAGGGAACCTCCCTTATATCAGACCAGTCAGCGATCCCAGATTGCCATTCGTCACTGAAATGTTCAGTACTGTCTGTAACCACCAGAGGGAGCCTCTGCTCAGAAACCATCTCTAGCACATTCATAAAAGTACCCCCCCCTTGAGGATGGGTCACCGAACCCTCACCTGTGCAACCAGGCCAATCAGGATGAGCTCGGTGATAGGCACGATTCAGTCTCCCAGCATGGACGTCCGAAGCAAACACCCAAGAATTGTCCTCCTGACCATAACCTCTCCACTTAACCAAATACTGGAGTTTCTGTCTAGAAAAACGAGAATCCAATATTTTCTCAACCACATACTCCAGATTGCCCTCAACCAAAACAGGGTCAGGAGGCGCAGCCATAGGAACCACTGGCTCGACCAACCTCTTCAATAAGGACTTGTGGAACAAGTTATGGATCTTAAATGTCCCTGGAAAAAGCAAATGGAAGAAAACAGGATTAAGAATCTCCATGATCTTATAAGGTCCAATGAACCTAGGCTTAAACTTTGGAGATGCAACCCTCATAGGGATATTTCTTGAGGACAACCAAACCAAGTCCCCCACTTTAAACCGAGGACCATCAGTCCTATGCCGGTTGGCAAACCGTTGGGCCTTCTCCTGAGAGAGAGACAACCTCTCCACTACCTGGTCCCAAATCTGCTGCATTCGCTCCACAACAGAGTCAACACCTGGACAGACAGAAGCCTCCGCCTGTCCCGAAGAAAATCGAGGGTGAAACCCAAAATTGCAGAAAAATGGAGACATCAAGGTGTCAGAGCTAACCCTATTATTAAGAGCAAACTCAGCCAAAGGCAAAAAAAAGACCCAGTCATCTTGATCAGCAGACACAAAACATCTCAAATAAGTAAGGAGATAATAAGAGGAGAAAGATAATTGAACACCAAGTTTAGAACAAAATGTCCTCCAAAATCTGGAAACAAACTGGACTCCTGTTATGTTTCGGTAGCTGAGGAGTGCAGGCAAAAAGGCAATACACCAGAGCAGTTGGAATCTATGAGATTGCAGTACTCTGACTAACCACAACAACTAGAGGCAGCCATGGAGCGTTCCTACGTTGGTCCTAGATGCCTCGTCACAGCCTGAGAAACTAACTACACCTAAAGATAGATATAGGAAAGCTATCTGCCCCGGAGCAGAACCCCAAAGATAATAGAAAGCCCCCAAACATGTAATGGCGGTTAGACAAGAAGAAATACTGACACAGATAGAAAATAGTATGAGCAAACGCTGGGGCCCAAACTACCTAAATAGAAAAGGATAGGAAGGGTACTTACTGCAATCCCAGAAAACCCTGAAAAGCACCAACTCTACTAATTTCAAAAACACCTGAGGTCACACGACCTCTACCACCTAAATTAGTTCTCTGGTGTAACAAAATCAAAACAGCAGCCACTGAAAAAACTGGAAAAAGCAAAAGTACAAACATCAGTGGCTGAGACCAGAACCAGAACAATTGATCACCGGCAACCCTGATGGGAAGGTGACTCCCTTATATAAGACCAGTCAGTAACACCTGATTCCCAATCCTCACAATCTTCACAATCTTCACTGGACAGACCAGCACCGCTTGTAACCACCAGAGGGAGCCTCTGCTCAGAACTCATCCCAAGCCCACTCACAACAGTACCCCCCCCTTGAGGAGGGGTCACCGAACCCTCATTTGAGCAACCAGGTCGGTCAGGATGAGTTCTATGGGACGCACGGATGAGTCTCCTAGCATGGATGTCCGAAGCAAACACCCAAGAATTGTCTTCCTGACCATAACCTCTCCACTTAACCAAATACTGGAGTTTCCGTCTAGAAAAACGAGAATCTAATATTTTCTCAACCACATACTCCAGATTGCCCTCAACCAAAACAGGGTCAGGAGGCACAGCAAATGAACAAACAACAGTGGCTCAGACAAACTGAGAGAAGCACAAGCCCCCGGAGGGGACCTGGCTGACCTCCACAAAAGTGCAGGAAACAATGCAAAAAGCAAGCACAAAAATAAAAACAGAAAATATCTTATCTGAGAGCAGGAGAAGAGGCAAGACTCAGCAAGCTTCCAAGTGAACCAGGAACCACAGTTGAGACAAGAACAATTGATCACCGGCAACCATGATGGGAGGGAACCAGTCTGTAACTCCTGATTGCCAATCTTCATTGAATGGTTCAGTACTGTTTGTAGCCACCAGAGGGAGCTTCTGCTCAGAATTCATTTCTAACACATTCACAACAGTACCCCCCCCCCTTGAGGAGGGGTCACCGAACCCTCATTTGGGCAACCAGGTCGGTCAGGATGAGCTCTGTGATACGCACGGATCAGTCTCCTAGCATGGATGTCCGAAGCAAACACCCAAGAATTGTCTTCCTGACCATAACCTCTTCACTTAATCAAATACTGGAGTTTCCGTCTAGAAAAAAGAGAATCTAATATTTTCTCAACCACATACTCCAGATTGCCCTCAACCAAAACAGGGTCAGGAGGCACAGCAGCAGGAACCACTGGCTCAACAAACCTCTTCAACAAGGACTTGTGGAACACGTTATGGATCTTAAATGTCCCTGGAAGAAGCAAACGAAAAGAAACAGGATTAAGAATCTCCGTGATCTCATAAGGTCCAATGAACCTAGGCTTAAATTTAGGAGATGCTACTCTCATAGGAATATTTTTTGAGGACAACCAGACCAAGTCCCCTACTTTAAACCGAGGACCATCAGTCCTATGCCGGTTAGCAAACCGCTGGGCCCTCTCCTGAGAGAGGGACAACCTCTCCACTACCTGGTCCCAAATCTGTTGCATACACTCCACAACAGAGTCAACTTCTGGACAGACAGAAGCCTCCGTCTGTCCTGAAGAAAATCAAGGGTGAAACCCAGAATTACAGAAAAACGGAGACATCAAAGTGGCAGAGCTAGCCCTATTATTAAGAGCAAACTCAGTCAAAGGCAAAAAAGAGACCCAGTCATCCTGATCAGCAGACACAAAGCATCTTAGATAAGTCTCCAATGTCTGGTTTGTTCTCTCAGTTTGACCATTGGTCTGAGGATGAAATGCCGAGGAGAAAGACAATTGAACACCCAGTTTAGAACAAAAAGTCCTCCAAAATCTGGAAACAAACTGGACTCCTCTGTCAGAAACTATGTTCTCAGGAATGCCGTGTAAACGAACCACGTGCTGAAGGAACAACGGCACCAATTCAGAGGAGGAAGGCAACTTAGGTAATGGCACAAGATGTATCATCTTGGAAAACCTATCACAAATCACCCAGATGGCGGTCATTCTCTGAGAAACAGGAAGGTCGGAAATGAAATCCATAGAGATATGGGTCCATGGTCTCTTGGGCACAGGCAATGGCATCAACAAACCACTAGAGCGAGAGCAAGGCTTGGAGCGAGAGCAAGTCCCGCAGGACTGCACAAATTCCCTGACATCACGAGACAAGGTAGGCCACCAAAAGGACCGACTAACCAAGTCTCTGGTACCAAAAATTCCGGGATGCCCAGCCAACGCGGAACAATGAATCTCAGACATCACACTCTTTTTCCACTGGTCCGGGACAAACAATTTTCCAACAGGGCAGCGCTCGGGCCTATCCTCCTGACACCCCTCCAGAGCAAGTCTCAAATTAGGTGAGATGGCGGAAAGAACTACACCCTCTTTCAAAATAACAGAAGGATCAGATAACTCAGGAGAGTCCGCAAGGAAGCTCTTCGAGAGGGCATCCGCCTTAACATTCTTAGTGCCAGGAAGAAAGGAAACCACAAAATTAAAACGTGTGAAAACAAGGCCCACCTGGCCTGTCTAGGATTGAGTCGCTTGGCAGATTCCAGATAAACCAGATTCTTATGGTCAGTAAGGACCACCACCTGATGTTTGGCTCCCTCCAGCCAATGTCTCCACTCTTCAAAAGCCCACTTCATGGCCAATAACTCCCGATTACCCACGTCATAATTACGTTCAGTAGGAGAAAATTTTCGAGAGAAAAAGGCACAAGGGTTACTTTTAGAGGTCTCTGGATCTTTTTTGAACAAAACGGCACCTGTCCCAATTTCAGAGGCATCAACCTCCACCTGAAATGGCAGAGAAACATCAGGCTGCCGTAGAACAGGAGCAGAAGTGAATCTCTGCTTAAGTTCCTGAAATGCAGAGACTGCCTCAGGAGGCCAATTCACCACATCAGAACCCTTTTTGGTCAAATCAGTTAATGGTTTAACAATAACCGAGAAATTACCAATAAATTTACGATAAAAATTGGCAAAACCCAAAAATCTTTGAAGAGCCTTTAATGAAGTAGGTTGGACCCAATCACAGATGGCCTGAACCTTGACCGGGTCCATTTCAATAACAGATGGGGACAAAATGAATCCCAGAAATGAGATCCTCTGTACGCCAAAAAGACACTTTGATCCTTCACATACAGAGCATTCTCTCTCAAAATCTGGAATACAGTTTGAACATGTTTCACATGAGAGTCCCAGTCATTAGAAAAAATCAAGATATCATCCAAATAAACAATCAGAAATTTATCCACAAAATCCCTGAAAATGTCATTCATGAAGGACTACTGGAAGACAGAAGGAGCATTAGTGAGCCCAAAGGGCATCACAAGGTACTCAAAATGCCCCTCCGGGGTATTGAATGCCGTCTTCCATTCATCCCCGTGCTTAATGCGAATAAGGTTATATGCCCCCCTGAGGTCAAGCTTAGTAAACCAAGTAGCGTTTTTCACCCTGGAAAACAGGTCAGAAATCAAGGGTAACGGGTATTGATATTTCACAGTAATATTGTTCAAAAGACGATAATCAATACACGGCCTTAATGAACCATTCTTTTTGGCCACAAAGAAAAAACCGGCACCTAAGGGTGAAGAGGATGGTCTGATATGACCCTTCTCCAATGATTCCTTGATATAAGACCGCATAGCGTCATGTTCAGGTACAGACAAGTTAAAAAGGCGACCTTTAGGGAATTTACTACCAGGCACTAATTCAATAGCGCAGTCATAGCTCCTATGGGGAGGCAAGGATGCAGATTTACTTTCGCTAAATACATCAGAAAAATCAATCAAAAAGTCAGGAACATCCTGAGCCTGGGGAGGGCAGAAAAAACAGGAGTGTTAGTATTAACACATTGGCAGCCCCAACTAGTTACAGACACAGATTTCCAATCCAAAACAGGATTATGAGACTGTAACCAAGGGAAACCCAGTACGATAATATCATGCAGATTATACAGAACCAAAAATTTGCAGCACTCTTGATGATTAGGTTCAACCCTCATTATCACCTGAGTAGAGAACTGAGGTTTATTCTCAGCCAAAGGGGTAGAATCGATCCCCAGTAGGGGAATAGACTTCTGTAGGGGTATCAAGGGAAACCCACAACGTTTAGCAAAATCATAATCCATCAGGTTAATAGCTGCTCCAGAATCAACGAAAGCCTGAGCAGAAAATGAGGACAGAGAGCATATCAGAGTGACAGTTAATAAAAACTTAGTCTGAGCACTACCCAAGACAACTGAGCGTGCAAAACGTCTTCCCCGCTTAGGGCAGACTGAAATAGCATGAGAGGCATCACCACAGTAGAAACATAACCCATTGCGCTTTCGAAACTCATGACGTTGTGCCCCAGACACCACTCTATCACACTGCATGGATTCAGAAGCAGGTTCACAAGGCAACACTATTCCACGCATACTTCTCCGCTCACGCAAACGTCTGTCAATTTGAATCGCTAATGACATAGAATCATTGAGACCAGAGGGGACAGGGAATCCCACCATAACATCCTTTACATTATCTGACAGACCCTTCCGAAAAAGGGCCGCCAAAGCGTTGTCATTCCACTTGGTCAGGACTGCCCACCTACGGAATCTCTGACAGTATAACTCAGCGTCATCAAGCCCCTGATTTAATGCCAACAAGGCTTTTTCAGCTAGATCAGTGACATTAGGCTCATCGTACAATAACCCCAAAGCCTGAAAAAATGCATCAACATCACTCAAAACAGGATCCCCAGGTGTCAGGGAAAAAGCCCAATCCTGAGGATCGCCGCGCAGGAGAGAGATGACAATTTGAACCTGCTGCGCTGCGTTCCCTGAGGACTTAGATTTTAAGGCAAAAAACTATTTACAATTATTTTTGAAATTTTGAAACTTAGCTCGATCCCCTAAAAACACATCTGGCATGGGAATCCTAGGTTCCACAACCGGCAACCTAGCAAGATATGCAGCAATACTCTGAACCTCAGTGGCAAGCTGATCCACACGGCCAGACAACTGTGCAAACTCCATTGAGAGAAAAAATCCTCCCCAGCACCCAGAGATACAGAGGGAAAAAAAAAATGCAACAAACAGAAAAATATCTCTGACAACTCTGACAACCGTTTTTTCTTTCACAAATTTTTTCCCTTCTGTGAGTACCATACAATTTTAAATTTTGGGCCGGTGATACTATTATGTTTCGGTAGCTGAGGAGTGCAGGCAAAAAAGGCAATACACCAGAGCAGTTGGAATCTATGAGATTGCAGTACCCTGACTAACCACAACAACTAGAGGCAGCCGTGGAGCGTTCCTACGTTGGTCCTAGACGCCTCGTCACAGCCTGAGAAACTAACTACACCTAAAGATAGATATAGGAAAGCTATCTGCCCCGGAGCAGAACCCCAAAGATAATAGAAAGCCCCCAAACATGTAATGGCGGTTAGACAAGAAGAAATACTGACACAGATAGAAAATAGTATGAGCAAACGCTGGGGCCCAAACTACCTAAATAGAAAAGGATAGGAAGGGTACTTACTGCAATCCCAGAAAACCCTGAAAAGCACCAACTCTACTAATTTCAAAAACACCTGAAATCACACGACCTCTACCACCTAAATTAGTTCTCTGGTGTAACAAAATCAAAACAGCAGCCACTGAAAAAACTGGAAAAAGCAAAAGTACAAACATCAGTGGCTGAACTAAACTGAGAGGGCAAAAGCCCCCGGAGGGGACCCTGAAGGCCCCCACAGAAGTACAGGACAAAATGCAAAAATCAAGCACAAAAACAAAAAGAAGAAAATGTCTTATCTGTTAGCAGGAGATGCAGACACGACACAGCAGGCTACAAGGGAAACAGGAATCAAGGATAGAGACCAGAACAATTGATCACCGGCAACCCTGATGGGAAGGTGAATCCCTTATATAAGACCAGTCAGTAACACCTGATTCCCAATCCTCACAATCTTCACAATCTTCACTGGACAGACCAGCACCGCTTGTAACCACCAGAGGGAGCCTCTGCTCAGAACTCATCCCAAGCCCACTCACAACAGACTCCTCTGTCAGACACAATGTTCTCCGGAATGCCATGTAACCGAACCACGTGCTGAAGGAACAAAGGCACCAATTCGGAGGAGGAAGGTAACTTAGGTAATGGCACAAGATGTATCATTTGGAAAACCTATCACAGATTACCCAGATAACGGTCATTCTCTGAGAAACAGGGAGTTCGGAAATAAAATCCATAGAGATATGGGTTCATGGCCTCTTGGGCACAGGTAATGGCATCAACAAACCACTAGAGCGAAAGCAAGGCTTGGAGCGAGAGCAAGTCCCACAGGACTGCACAAATTCCCTGACGTCACGAGACAAAGTAGGCCACCAAAAGGACCGACTCACCAAGTCTCTGGTACCAAAAATCCCGGGATGACCAGCCAACGCGGAACAATGAATCTCAGACATCACACTCTTCTTCCACTGGTCTGGGACAAACAATTTCCCAATAGGGCAGCGCTCAGGTTTATCCTCCTGACACCCTTCCAGTGCCAGTCTCAAATTGAGCGAGATGGCGGAAAGAACTACACCCTCTTTCAAAATAACAGTAGGATCAGATAACTCAGGAGAGTCCGCAAAGAAACTCCTCGAGAGGGCATCCGCCTTAACATTCTTATTGCCAGGAAGAAAAGAAGCCACAAAATTAAAACGTGTGAAAAACAAGGCCATCTGGCCTGTCTAGGATTGAGTCGCTTGGCTGATTCGAGATAAACCAGATTCTTATGGTCCGTGAGGACCACCACTTGATGTTTGGCTCCTTCCAGCCAATGTCTCCACTCTTCAAAGTCCCACTTCATGGCCAATAACTCCCGATTACCCACGTCATAATTACGTTCAGTTGGAGAAAATTTTCGAGAGAAAAAGGCACAAGGGTTACTCTTAGAGGTCTCTGGATCTCTTTGGGACAAAACGGCACCTGCCCCAATTTCAGAGGCATCAACCTCCACCTGAAACGGTAGAGAAACATCAGGCTGCCGTAGAACAGGAGCAGAAGTGAATCTCTGCTTAAGTTCCTGAAACGCAGAGACTGCCTCAGGAGGCCAGTTCACCACATCAGAACCCTTTTTGGTCAAATCAGTCAATGGTTTAACAATAACAGAGAAATTACCAATAAATTTACGATAAAAATTGGCAAAACCCAAAAATCTCTGAAGAGCCTTTAATGAAGTAGGTTGGACCCAATCACAGATGGCCTGAACCTTGACGGGTCCATTTCAATAACAGACGGAGACAAGATGAATCCCAGAAATGAGACCTTGTGTACGCCAAAAAGACACTTTGATCCCTTCACATACAGTGCATTCTCTCTCAAAATCTGGAACACAGTCTGAACATGTTTCACATGAGAGTCCCCGTCATTGGAAAAAATCAAGATATCATCCAAATAAACAATCAGAAATTTATCCACAAAATCCCTGAAAATATCATTCATGAAGGATTGGAAGACGGAAGGAGCATTAGTGAGCCCAAATGGCATCACTAGGTACTCAAAATGCCCCTCTGGGGTATTAAACACCGTCTTCCATTCATCCCCGTGCTTAATGCGAATAAGGTTATACGCCCCCTGAGGTCGAGCTTGGTAAACCAACTAGCACTTTTCACCCTGGAAAACAGGTCAGAAATCAAGGGTAACGGATATTGATAATTCACAGTGATCTTATTCAAGAGACGATAATCAATACACGGCCGCAATGAACCATCCTTTTTGGCCACAAAGAAAAAACCGGCACCCAAGGGTGAAGAGGATGGTCTGATATGACCCTTCTCCAATGACTCCTTGATATAAGATCGCATAGCATCGTGTTCAGGTTCAGACAAGTTAAAAAGGCGACCTTTAGGAAATTTACCACCAGGCACTAATTCAATAGCGCAATCATAGCTCCTGTGAGGGGGCAAGGACGCAGATTTACTTTCACTAAACACATCCGAAAAATCAGTCAAAAAGTCAGGAACATCCTGAGACTGGGAGAGGCAGAAAAAACAGGAGTGTCGGTATTAACACATTGGCAGCCCCAACTGGTCACAGACACAGATTTCCAATCCAAAACAGGATTATGAGACTGTAACCAAGGGAAACCTAGTACAATAATGTCATGCAGATTATACAGCACCAGAAATTTGCGACTCTCCTGATGATCTGGTTCAACCCTCTGTGAGACAGTGAAGGAATGTGTGGTGAATGGGGTGTACATTTCACCTAGGTATAAGGGAAATGTGTGGCTTTGTAAACCTAGTGGTAGAGAAAGGTCACTACACCTTACATTCATTACACACTTGCAGCTCAGGCCTGAAACTACTCAGGTCTTAATTAGGAGACCAGAAGTAGGTGTCTGCAAACACAATCAGAGAGCTGGCTTAGCCTGGACACAGGAAGGTGTCCCGGCAGAAGAAGCAGTCTCCGGGAGTGGGAGCACGCTCAGTCTGGACACAGGGAGGTGTCCCGGCACAAGAAGCGTCTCCAGGAGTGTGAGCTATCTCAGTCTGGGTGCAGGAGGTACCCCGGACACAGGAGTAGTCTCAGTGAGAATCCGTGCGAATAGCGGCTGAATAGGAGTGGATCTCTCTCAAGTCTGGACGCTGAAGGGGCCTTCAGACACAAGGAGGAGTATCTGTGAAGCTCCATACTGGTAACATATATCATGTGTGTTGTTTTGGGCACAGACTGGTAGAGTCTGGACCCGGAGAGACAGGGAAATCGATCTATGTGTAATTAGTGGCTAGACAAGCCCAGGTTTTCTGTTTATGATTTATTTTTATCTGTTTGCTGTGGACTTTAATAAAGCTGGTTGCGGCCAGTTTTCACCAGAACTGCTGTCTGAATGAACTGTTTTCGTGCCATTCTGTCTACCCAGACAGCGATCCTAGAGCTATACCCCTGGAAATGTTACAATTGGCGGAGAATGCTGGGGCAGCGCAGGGGCTGATACAGTTAGTGCTGGAGTGTGCATGCAGCACAGTAGCTTGGAGACAGCAATAAAGGTGAAGTCTGTTGAAATAGCAGCAGAGAAAGAAAAAAAAGTGTGTCAGCAGAAACGTCTGTTTGAAGCAGTCTTAAAGAGACAGGAGCCCTAATAGACTTTGCAAAGAAAAAAAAAAAAAAAAAGTGTCTGCACAGCAGAGCTGAATTTTTTTCTATGGAAAAGACTGTAGAGTGTGTATGTCTTGAGTGAAGACTGCCGTTGTTAAGACAGAGAAGTCTGACAGCATGGATGACAGCATGGAGGCGCTGTTTGAACAAATGGCGCAAGTTAATGTGCAACATAAGACTGCTGTGGTTGAGACAGATAAGTCCGGCAGTATGGAGGAGCTTGTTAAGAAATACCTGCAGAGCATGCAGCAGGCCCAGCAGAGCTGGCAGCTGCAGCAGGAGTTTAATCGATTGCTGAGGGAGCAGATTGCAGCTCTCAGCACCTCGTACCCGAGTAATGGTGTGAAGGCACCTGCGTTGCTTGCAGTAAAGAAGCGGTTGGAGCCTGACGTCAGCCGTCGTGTCGGCATGGTTGAAGAGGTGATAGTGAACCGCTACACCCGAGCATGTCCTCCTGAGGTACAGCCAGAGGTCGGACAAGGAGACCACCAGGACGCCAATCGTCTGGTCAGCCTGATGGAGAAGGCCTTCGCCAGCAAAGACTGTCTCCGTGACCAGCCATCTGAGAGGTCGTCACTTCAGAGTTCCCGGACGCTGAACTCTGGCGGTAAGAGCGTTCCAGCTGTTGGGGACATGGGGTATGCTGATAAGCGGGTTCAGGCCCGAGGGGACATGTGGGTGGAGAGGTGTGATGGACAGTGTTGGAGATGTCGTGAAATTGCAGCCAACTGTCCAATAGAGGGGGAGCCTATGTATTGTGATGTTGGCAGATCCCTCTCTCCCTGCGCAGAGCCTGTGTGTGTGTCCACCTCAGCCGAAAAGACTGGACCACAGGTGTGCCCGGTGGTTGTAAGTGACTGCCCAGCACAGGCCCTCTTAGACTCAGAGAGTCCAGTGACTTCCGTATATGACAGCCTGATTGATAGGGACTTCATCCCTGATAAGCACCTGAGTGTGATGTGCATCCATGGAGACACCAAAGTCTACCCAGAGACTGCCGTGGACTTGGTCCCTAAACTCGGGGAGGTTTCATATGAAGTGGGGGTAGTGAAGAACCTGGTGCACCCCGTCATATTGGGTAATGACTTTCCCCGATCTAAGGATCTCTGGGGGAAAAATGTTTCTGATGGACAGTGTGATGAAGCTCCTACTGAGGGTGCGCAGTCCCGAGGGGCGGAACACAATGCTAGTGGGCCGTTAAACTTATATGATGATGATGATGATCATGATAATGATGACGACCATGATAATGCTGATGCTGATGCTGATAATGATAATGATGATGATCATGATAGTGATGATGATACTGATCATAGTCATGATAATGATATTGATAATAATAATGACCGTGATAGTAATGAAATTCCTTTGCAGGTGATGTTGGGAGACGAGGATGGTGGTTCTCGGGAACCGAGTGTCCCTGACTTGCCTGTGTCCTGTGACAATTTTGAGAGTGAGCAGTGGCGAGACCCCACTCTTAAAACGGCACAGGAAAATATGATTGTTCTAAATGAGGTTTCCCAGGAGCCTGGCTCTGAGGAGAGGTTTCCTCATGCTGCCATGGACAATAGCCTATTGTATAGGGACACTGAGGTCCAGGGAGAGGTCGTGAGTCAGCTCCTAGTACCTGAACTATATTGAAGTATAGTGCTGGGGTTGTCACATAGTCACATACTTGAGGGACCAGATGGTGCAGTTAATGTTGTGGATGACATGTTAACTAAGGTTCCAGATCAGGATGTGAATGAGAATGAATTGTATACCCCTGAAAGTAAGAATGAGAATGAGAAAGTAGATGTGTTAAAGAAAGTTCAGGGGGAATTAGAGAAAGGTGAAAAACCCCCTTTACCTCCTGTGATAGTTGGTGACACATGGTCAGTGCACCAGGGACAGGAGGTACGTGAGTTTATGGAAAAGAGTCAGCCGAAGTGTTCTGATGTGCCGGGTCGTACTTCTCTGGCCAGGCACTATATCGAAGCTGAGCCCGGCCCTAAGGTCAAGATGAAACCGTGCAGGATACCCGAGGCCCGCAGAGAGTATAGGCCTGGGAGGGTACAGGGTAGTGCGGATGCTTCAGATGAAGAGAAAACTGATGTTGGCTATGACAGTGGTGAAGATGAAGCTGATGAGGGCCATGACTGTTCCAGAGTTCACTGTCTCTGTTGGATTGTTGACCAGCCCTCCGGTCTGGATGACCAGCCCTCCGGTCTGGAGAAGAGGGAGGGGATATGTGAGACAGTGAAGGAATGTGTGGTGAATGGGGTGTACATTTCACCTAGGTATAAGGGAAATGTGTGGCTTTGTAAACCTAGTGGTAGAGAAAGGTCACTACACCTTACATTCATTACACACTTGCAGCTCAGGCCTGAAACTACTCAGGTCTTAATTAGGAGACCAGAAGTAGGTGTCTGCAAACACAATCAGAGAGCTGGCTTAGCCTGGACACAGGAAGGTGTCCTGGCACAAGAAGCAGTCTCCGGGAGTGGGAGCACGCTCAGTCTGGACACAGGGAGGTGTCCCGGCACAAGAAGCGTCTCCAGGAGTGTGAGCTATCTCAGTCTGGGTGCAGGAGGTACCCCGGACACAGGAGTAGTCTCAGTGAGAATCCGTGCGAATAGCGGCTGAATAGGAGTGGATCTCTCTCAAGTCTGGACGCTGAAGGGGCCTTCAGACACAAGGAGGAGTATCTGTGAAGCTCCATACTGGTAACATATATCATGTGTGTTGTTTTGGGCACAGACTGGTAGAGTCTGGACCCGGAGAGACAGGGAAATCGATCTATGTGTAATTAGTGGCTAGACAAGCCCAGGTTTTTGTTTATGATTTATTTTTATCTGTTTGCTGTGGACTTTAATAAAGCTGGTTGCGGCCAGTTTTCACCAGAACTGCTGTCTGAATGAACTGTTTTCGTGCCATTCTGTCTACCCAGACAGCGATCCTAGAGCTATACCCCCTGGAAATGTTACACCTCATTATCACCTGAGTAGAAAACTGGGTTTTATTCTCTGCCAAAGGGGTAGAATCAATGCCCAGTAGGGGAATAGACTTCCGCAGGGGTATCATGGGAAACCCACAACGTTTAGCAAAGTCAAAATCCATCAAGTTAATAGCTGCTCCTGAATCAACAAAAGCCTGAGCAGAAAATGTGGACAGGGAGCAAATCAGGGTAACAGTCAACAGAAATTTAGTCTGAACACTACCCAAGACAACTGAGCGTGCAAAACGTCTTCCCCGCTTAGGGCAGACTGAAATAGCATGAGAGGTGTCACCACAGTAGAAACATAACCCATGACGCTGTGCCCCAGAAGTCACTCTATCACACTGCATGGGCTCAGAAGCTGGCTCACAAGGCAACACTATCTCACGCATACCTCTGCGCTCACGCAAACGTCTGTCAATTTGAATAGCCAATGACATAGAATCATTGAGACCAGAGGGAGCAGGGAATCCCACCATAACATCCTTTACATTCTCTGACAGTCCCTTCCGAAAAAGGGCTGCCAAAGCATCATCATTCCATTTGGTCAGGACTGCCCACTTTTGGAATTTCTGACAGTACAACTCAGCGTCTTCAAGACCCTGATTTAATGCCAACAAGGTTTTTTCAGCTTGATCAGTGACATTAGGTTCATCGTACAATAATCCCAGAGCCAGAAAAAATGCATCAATATCATTCAAAACAGGATCCCAGGTGTCAGGGAAAAAGCCCAATCCTGAGGATCGCCGCGCAGGAGAGAGATGACAATTTGAACCTGCTGTGCTGCGTTCCCTGAGGACTTAGGCTTTAAGGCAAAAAACAACTTACAGTTATTTTTGAAATTCAGAAATTTAGCCCGATCCCCCAAAAACAAATCTGGCATGGGAATCCTAGGTTCCACAACTCTGACAACTTTTTTTTTTTTTTTTTCTTTACACACTATTTTTCCCTTCTGTGAGTACCATATAACTTTCAATTTGGGCCGGTGATACTGTTGTGTTTTGGTAGCTGAGGAGAATAAGCAAAAACGGCAATACACCAGAGAGGCTGGAACCTATTGGATTGCAGTAACCTGAACTAACCACACAACTAGAGGTAGCCGTGGAGCGTTCCTACATTGATCCTAGACGCCTCGTCACAGCCAGAGAGATAATCACACCTAAAGGCAGAAAGATGAAAGCTATCTGCCCCGGAGCAGATCCCCAAAGAAAATAGGAAGCCCCCAAACATGTAATGGCGGTTAGACAAGAAGAAGCACGGACACAGACAGAAAATAGAATGAGCAAACGCTGGGGCCCAATCTGTCTAGACAGAAAAGTACAGGAAAGGATACTCACTGCAATTCAAAAAAAACCCTAATAAATACCAACTCTTCTGATTGCAAAAACACTTGAGATCACACTGTAATGTATGTAGCACAGTTCATATAGCGTCTTGTGCTTGGGTGCAATGAAAATACATGAGACACAGGTTTGATATAGAAAGTCTTGTATTACTTCATACAAGTTGGCAAAAATAGTCACACAGTTTGCAGACACAGAAGCAGGAGACACAGCAGGCCAGAGTAATCTAAGCTCAGCAATCACTCTCCACAACAGGTTCAGGATCTTCTTCTCTGTTACCGTAAGTCCATGCAAACGTGGGTCTTTCAAAGAGCAGGGTTCAGAGTCCACAAGTGCTTCAGAGTTCCTCAGTAGGAATAGCTGGAGTACAAGGTCCAAGGCTTTAGGAGTCAGGTCACAGGTTCACTGCAGGCTAGATTCTGAAGCACTGATTGCTCAGCTGTGGCTGCTTAAGAAGCAAAAGGAGAGAATCAGGGCGGGAACATGCAAGCTGGAAACTCCATTTTGACTGAGGGCAAGATAGCTGCAGCAAGACAGAAAGTAAAATGGCTGACGAACAAACTGAGTTTCAGGAACATGTACACAGAACCTTACATTACTCCCCCTTAGGGACAACCTCCGGATGACCTCAGGCCAGGCTTGTGTGGGTACCTCTGATGAAACTGACGGAGCAAGCGAGGAGCATTAACGTTATTGACTGGTTCCCATGAGTTGTCCTCCACTGGGTAGCCCTGCCATTTAATCAGATATTGTAACTGATTTCTATACAACCTGGAATCTAAAATCCTTTCCACCACAAATTCTTCCTGACCATCGACTAGCACTGGGTCAGGGCAAGGAAAAGAACGTCCAGGAAACGTATTGGGTGTCGCAGCCTTTAGTAGGGATACATGAAAGACAGGGTGAATTCTCATAGTTCTGGGCAGTTGAAGACGACAAGCAACGGCACTTATAATTTTACTGATTTTATAGGGTCCAATGTACTTATGTCCCAACTTAGACGATGGAATCCTTAACTTAACATTTCTGGTTGACAGCCAGACCAAGTCTCCTACCTTGAAAGCTGGTGCAGGTTTACGAAATTTATCTGCTGCTTTCTTGTACCTTTCCTGAGCCGATTCCAGATTCTCCTTTAGAAGATCCATATTCTTCTGTAAAGACGTGATTCTTTCAGCCACTGCTGGTAAAGGCGTTTCTATGGGAAATCGTGGTAGAATGTTAGGATGATAACCTAGATTAGAGTAAAAAGGAGACTGCTTAGTGGAGGCACTCTGAGAGTTGTTATACGAGAACTCAGCTAATGGAAGTAGATCCACCCAATCATCCTGTAGGTGGCAGATAAAGCAGCGGAGATACTGCTCCAGGGTTTGATTGGTTCGTTCGGTCTGTCCATTAGTCTGGGGATGAAAAGCAGAAGAAAGGTTTACTTTAATGTCCAATGCTGCACAGAAATTTTGCCAAAACCTAGAAGTGAATTGCACCCCTCGATCCGAAATAACCTCATCCGGTACTCCATGTAAGCGAAACACATCTTTAATCATCAAATCTGATGTCTGTTTTGCAGTGGGTAAGCCGACACAAGGGATAAAATGAGCTGCCTTTGTTAGACGGTCAACCACCACTAGAATGGTGTTCTTCCCTTGAGAGGTTGGTAACTCCACAATGAAGTCCATAGAAATGGATCCCCACGGGCGGGATGGGGTGGGAAGAGGCTGTAACAGACCAGTTGGTGAGGAGCGAGGTGTTTTGCATCTTGCACAGACTTCACATGAAGTGACATAGTTTAAAACATCCTTCCTGCAAGTGGGCCACCAAAAGAAACGAGAGAGAAATTCCTGTGTCTTTAGAATTCCTCTATGCCCAGCTATCTTGGAATCGTGAATGAGTTGCAATACTCTCAATCTGACTGTTTCAGGAATATACAGGCGTTGTCCCTGAATCCACACACCATTCTTAAAGACAAGACTTACGTCCCTTGGGGGTTGTGCCAAAAAGGAATCCGCATGGTATGCTTCCTTGATGTCCTTAAGTAGGTCTTGATTATGAATTACTCCTAGGAATCTAGAGTCAGGAAGAATAGTCTTAGGAGGAGTAATTGGACGTGTCTCTGCTGAGTAAATCCTAGAGAGTGCATCAGCCTTTCCATTGCGCGATCCTGTCTATAAGAAATGATAAAATTAAATTGGTTTAAGAAAAGATTCCAGTGAGCCTGGCGAGGAGTCAGGCACTTAGCCGACCTGATAAACTCAAGGTTACGATGATCTGTCAGGACGACTATTTGCTGTGCAGCTCCCTGAAGAAGGTGTCTCCATTCTTTGAAGGCGGCAATAATGGCCAACAACTCTCTATTGCCCACATCGTAGTTCCTCTCAGCCGAAGACAACTGCTGGGAAAAGAAGGCACAGGGATGCAAGACATTCTTCTCACCTGTTCTCTGAGAGAGTATAGCTCCAACGGCACAGTCTGAAGCATCCACCTCTATTATGAAGGCAAGCTCGGGGTGGGATGTACTAGGATAGGTGCAGTGGTAAATTTATCTTTTAGACGGGAAAATGCTTCCTGGGCTTGGGGAGTCCAGGAGAACCTAGACTCTTTCCGGGTAAGTTGGGTGATAGGTGACACTACCTCAGAGAAATTTCTAATGAAACGTCTATAGAAGTTGGCAAACCCGATGAAGCGCTGTACCTCCTTCACTTTTCTAGGACTTGGCCAATCCTTGATGGCTTGGGTTTTGCTTCCATCCATACTAATTCCTTGTGTAGACAGTACATACCCCAGAAATTGAATTTCGGTCCTATGGAATTCACACTTTTCAAGTTTGATGTAAAGATGATTTTGTCTTAGACGTTCCAAGACCATTCTCACATGTCCATGATGTTCCTCTGTGGAGTTAGAAAAAATTAGAATATCATCCAAATAAATTACCACGAATGTATCTAGGAGATCCCTGAAGATGTCATTCACCAAGTGTTGGAAAGTGGCTGGGGTGGTGCTCAGACCAAAAGGCATAACTAGATATTCAAAGTGTCCATAGCGTGACCTGAATGCAGTCTTCCATTCATCCCCAGGTCTAATACGGACTAAGTTATAGGCCCCACGAAGATCTAGTTTAGAGAAAATTTTGGCATGTCGCACTCTCTCCAATAACTCAGGGATTAAAGGCAATGGATAACGGTTTCTAATAGTAACCTTATTGAGTTCCCTATAGTCTACGCATGGTCTCAGAGATCCATCTTTCTTCTTTACAAAGAAGATGGGTGCACCTGCAGGAGATGAAGAGGGGCGTATGAAGCCCTTGGCTAGATTTTCGTCTATGTAATCCTTTAAAGCCTTTAGCTCGGGCCCCACCAGGGGGTAGATCTTACCAAAAGGTATCTCTGCTCCAGGCAATAATTCAATTAGACAATCATATGGACGGTGAGGAGGAAGCTGGTCAGCGTTCTTCTTGTCACATAAATCCACATAGTCCTGGTATACAGCTGGTAGTTCAGGGACTGACATGGTTCCTTTAGGAACAGAGCAAGCTGAAACTTTTGGACTCATCTGTTTCTCTGGAAAGTGTAATTCCTTGGTCTCCCAGTTAATGGTAGGATTCTGAGCCTGCAGCCATGGTAGCCCTAGAATAATGGGAAAGTGGGGAGAAGAGATAAGCATAAAGGACAGTTTCTCTTGATGATCTTTACCCATAAGAACCCTCAAAGGCTCTGTTTCCTGATCCACTGGTCCAGAGGTCAGCAGGGAGCCATCCACAGTTTCCATCTGTACTGGAGTAGCCTTCTTCACTGAACGTATCCCCTGTTTCAGAGCAAAGGAGACATCCATAAAATTTCCACTTGCCCCTGAGTCGATCATAGCAGAGCTAGACACCCAAGCTGAGTCAACCCAGAGTTTGATGGAAAGAAAGCAATGAGAATTGTTTTTCTTACAACTCAGCTGGGACACCGCTGAGGAAACTTGAAAAATGGCAGCGTTTACACAGTCAACGTCCTCAGAGGTAACGGAGTTTAAGTCCGAGAAATCAAGATCTGTTGCTGCAGATCTCTCTGGAGCCTGAGGCTCGGACCTGACAGATCCCCTCTCGCAACACTCACAATGAATGAGTGCTGCAGTAGTCTTACGAGAACGGCTGGGGCAGTTTATAATGAAGTGCCCTGACTTACCACAATAGAAACATAGATTTTCCTTAAAACGATGTTCCTTGCGTGCATCACTAACCCGTCGTTGTAAAGAGTCTACCTGCATGGGTTCAGGTTCAGGTTCCCGTGTAATCCTACTCAAAGGTTCCTTAGCTGGAGAGGAAGGTAGGAAAAGGTTAGTGCGATTGCTTTCGAACCATCTCTCTTGCCTGCGTTCAGTCAGACGAGTATCAATACGGATGCAGTAGTTAATAAAGTCACCTAACGCAGTGGGAGGGTCGGCACGAGCAAGTTCATCCTTAATCAGTGGAGATAACCCCTTTCGAAAAATAGATTTTTTGGCGGAACTGTCCCAGGTGGTATCAAGGGCCCATCTCCTGAAATCCAAGGCATATTCAGCTACCGAGTGCTTACCTTGGCGCAAAGCTAACATGGCTGCTTCAGCTGTTGCACCTCGATTGGGGTCATCAAACACCTGCCCCATGGCTGAAATAAAAGCATCAAGGTGATTCAAACAATCATCCTCAGTCTCAATCAGAGGGTTTGCCCACATCAAAGCCTTGTTGGTAAGCAACATAATTATAGTAAGCACCTTAGATCGTTCAGTGGGAAATTGTGAAGCATGTGCAGAAAAAAAAAGATTGCATTGATTAATAAATCCCCTGAATTTCTCACGTTCACCGCCAAAACGAAAAGGGGGCAACTTGGGAATCCCAGAACTCGGGGCTACGGCAGGAGCCTGGACTCGCTCTTCTAGAACCTCAATCCTGGCTCGCAAATCCTGGGCAGTCTGTCCAAACACTTGCAAATTGTGATTAGTGAGGTCCTGTAGGCTTGAAAAACGGTCTTTATATTCTGCAAATCTGCAAGGATATTATCAGTCACTCCGCAAAGTTCCTTTATGCGGGCCTCCATTTTCCAGATCTTTTAAGACAGGAGTACTGGAAGAAGAGGAGAGGAGAAAAAAAAAACAATAGTGTTTACCTGTGGTAACACTGCAGAGAGAAAAAAAATTAAGGGAACTGCTCACCTGGAATGGTTGTGAGAAGTCACAACCACTATCATCACAGAAAGTTCACCCGGACATCTGATATCCACAGTTACAGCAGACAAAAAAGAGAAAAGAGAAAAAAAAAAAAACAATAGTGTTTACCTGTGGTAACACTGCAGAAAAAAAAAAAACTTAAGGGAATTGCTCACCTGGAATGGTTGTGAGAAGTCACAACCACTGTCATCACAGAAAGTACAACCGGACATCCGATATCCACAGTTACAGCAGACACAGCCTTTCCAGACCCAGCAGACACTAACGTTTTGGCTTCAGAATCTTGTAATGTATGTAGTACAGTTCATATAGCGTCTTGTGCTTGGGTGCGATGAAAATACATGAGACACAGGTTTGATATAGAAAGTCTTGTATTACTTCATACAAGTTGGCAAAAATAGTCACACAGTTTGCAGACACAGAAGCAGGAGACACAGCAGGCCAGAGTAATCTAAGCTCAGCAATCACTCTCCACAACAGGTTCAGGATCTTCTTCTCTGTTACCGTAAGTCCATGCAAACGTGGGTCTTTCAAAGAGCAGGGTTCAGAGTCCACAAGTGCTTCAGAGTTCCTCAGTAGGAATAGCTGGAGTACAAGGTCCAAGGCTTTAGGAGTCAGGTCACAGGTTCACTGCAGGCTAGATTCTGAAGCACTGATTGCTCAGCTGTGGCTGCTTAAGAAGCAAAAGGAGAGAATCAGGGTGGGAACATGCAAGCTGGAAACTCCATTTTGACTGAGGGCAAGATAGCTGCAGCAAGACAGAAAGTAAAATGGCTGACGAACAAACTGAGTTTCAGGAACATGTACACAGAACCTTACACACACAATCTCTACCACCTAAATCAGATCTCTGGTGTAACAAAACTAAGCCGCAGCCACTGAAAAAACAGGAAAAAGCAAATGAACAAATAACAGTGACTTCAGATAAACTGAGAGGAGCACAAGCCCACCGGAGGGGACCTGGCTGACCTCCACAGAAGTGCAGGGAAAAATGCAAAAAGCAAGCACAAAAATAAAAGCAGAAAATATCTTATCTGATAGCAGAAGATGCAGGCAAGACTCAGCAAACTTCCAAATGAACCAGGAACCACAATTGAGACAAGAACAATTGATCACCGGCAACCATCATGGGAGGGAACCTCCCTTAAATCAGACCAGTCAGCGATCCCAGATTGCCATTCCTCGCTGAAAGGTTCAGTACTGTCTGTAACCACCAGAGGGAGCCTCTGCTCAGAAACCATCTCTAGCACATTCATAACAGTACAGACCAAAAGTTTATACACACCTTCTCATTCAAAGATTTTTCTGTATTTTCATGACTATGAAAATTGTAAATTCACACTGAAGACATCAAAACTATGAATTAACACATGTGGAATTATTTACTTAACAAAAAAGTGTGTAACAACTGAAATTATGTCTTATATTCTAGATTCTTCAAAGTAGCCACCTTTTGATTTGATTACTGCTTTGCACACTCTTGGCATTCTCTTGCTGAGCTTCAAGAGGTAGTCACCGGAAATGGTTTTCACTTCACAGGTGTGCCCTGTCAGGTTTAATAAGTGTGATTTCTTGCCTTATAAATGGGGTTGGGACCATCAGTTGTGTTGTGCAGAAGTCTGGTGGATACACAGCTGATAGTCCTACTGAATAGACTGTTATAATGTGTATTATGGCAAGAAAAAAGCAGCTAAGTAAAGAAAAGCGAGTTGCCATCATTACTTTAAGAAATGAAGGTCAGTCAGTCCAAAAAATTGGGAAAACTTTGAAAGTGTCCCCAAGTGCAGTTGCAAAAACCATCAAGCGCTACAAAGAAACTGGCTCACATGAGGACCGCCGCAGGAAAGGAAGACCTAGAGTCACCTCTGCTTCTGAGGATAAGTTTATCCGAGTCACCAGCCTCAGAAATCGCAGGTTAACAGCAGCTTAGATTAGAGACCAGGTCAAAGCCACACAGAGTTCTAGCAGCAGACACATCTCTACAACAACTGTTAAGAGGAGACTTTGTGCAGCAGGCCTTCATGGTAAAATAGCTGCTAGGAAACCACTGCTAAGGACAGGCAACAAGCAGAAGAGACTTGTTTGGGCTAAAGAACACAAGGAATGGACATTAGACCAGTGGAAATCTGTGCTTTGGTCTGATGGGTCCAAATTTGAGATCTTTGGTTCTCTGGGAACTCCTTCAAGACTGTTGGAAGACCATTAATTATTTTTGCATCGATTTATTCTGAGAGCTATAACTTTTTTATTTTTTCACTGATGACGCTGTATGGGGATTTGTTTTTTGCAGGACAAGATGACATTTTCAGCGGCACCATGTTTATTTATATCTGTCTTTTCGATTGCGTGTTATTCCTCTTTTTGTTCGGCGATATTATGAGAAAGCATTGTTTTTTGTGTTCACTAAAGGGGTTAACTAGTGGGTAGTGTTGAGCGATACGATACTGCAAATATCGGGTATCGGCCGATATTGGCTGTATCGGGCTTTCGATTCCGAGATCCGATATTGTCGTCATATCGGATACCGGAATCGGAATTGTGCACTGTCACTGTCAGTGTGTCCGTCGGTCGGGGTCTGTCAGGAGTCAGCGGCACTTACCTGGCAGAAGATCTCCGGCGGTCACGGCCTGGACTGCTTGATGGCCGACATCATCTTTCCCCGGCGGTCACATGCAGTTTCTCGCGATAACTGCAGTGACTGCTGGGTAATCCCGCCCGTAAAGCAGTCAGTCCGATGACGTCACCGCCGGGGAAGCAGGTAATCAGCTGTGCTGCGTCGGGATGTTAGGCTCTGCCTGTCATTCCGATGTAGCAGAGCTGGATCGTCGTGGGACATTCGTTACTATGGACTGCGTCGGACAGGTGGTATACTGTTGGTTTGTTTTTTTCCTTTTTTTACAGGAGATCGATGGCGTCGCAGGAATGAGAGAGTAATAAAAGAAATGAAAACTGTGTTGTCTCTTTTATTTCATTAAAAGACTTTTTTCTTGCTGTGTCTTTTTTTTATACATTTAAAAACTTTGGGATTAATAATGGATCGGTGTCTTATTGACGCCTATCCATTATTAACCGGGCTTATTGTCACCGTGCAATCAACGGTGACATTAACCCCTTATTACCCCACTTGCCACCGCTACAGGGCAGTGGGAAGAGCCGGGTAAAGTGCCACAATTGGCACATCTTTTGATGCGCCAAATGTGGGGCTGCTGTAGCCTGGTATTATCAGGCTGTTGAGGTCCAAAATCCATGGGCCTTGACAGTCTTTTAATACCAGGCCGCAGCAGTCTGCATTTTACTTGGCTGGTTAACAAAAATAGGGGGACCCCTACGCCGTTTTTTTTTCGAGGGGATCCCCTATTTTTGTTAACCAGCCAAGATAAGCAGACTGCTGTGGCCTGGTATTATCAGGCTGGCAAGGTCCATGGATATTGGATCCTTACCAGCCTGAAAAACCAGGCCTCAGCAGTCTGCTTCATCTGGCTGGTTAACAAAAATAGGGGGGACCCCACGCCAATTTTTTTTCGAAGGGACCCCCTATTTTTGTTAATCAGTTCCCTCTGACGTCACTGATGGTGTCCCTGGCTGACCTGAAGTGAAAGTGGAAAGTAATAAATTAAGCTTTCCACTTCCTCTCCTGTCAGCCAGGAGAGGAACTCATTCATTTGGGGGTTTACTGTGAGGCTGCAGCATTAGCTGCGGTCCCTGCAGTAAACATTAACCCTTTCATAGAATCATAGAATCATAGAATGGTAGAGTTGGAAGGGACCTCCTGGGCCTTCTGGTCCAACCCCCTGCTCAAAGCAGGATTCTCTAAATCATCCCAGACAGATGTCTATCCAGCCTCTGTTTGAAGACTTCCATTGAAGGAGAACTCACCACCTCTTGTGGCAGCCTGTTCCACTCATTGATCACCCGAACTGTCAAAAAGTTTTTTCTAATATCTAATCTGTGTCTCCTCCCATTCAGTTTCATCCCATTGCTTCTAGTCTTTCCTTGTGTAAATGAGAATAAAGATGATCCTTCTACAATGTGACAGCCCTTGAGATATTTGTAGACAGCTATTAAGTCTCCTCTCAGTCTTCTTTTTTGCAAGCTAAACATTCCCAAATCCTGCAACCGTTCCTCATAGGACATGGTTTGCAGACCGGTCACCATTCTGGTGGCTCTTCTCTGAACTTGCTCCAGTTTGTTGATTTCTTTTTTAAAATGTGGTGCCCAAAACTGGACACAGTATTCCAGATGAGGTCTGACCAAAGAGGAGTAGAGGGCAATAATGACCTCACGTGATCTAGACTGTATGCTTCTGTTGATACATCCTAGAATTGCATTTGCCTTTTTTGCTGCTGCATCACACTGTTGACTCATGTTAAGTCTGTGATCAATTAGTATACCCAAGTCTTTTTCACATGTGCTGTTACTTAGCCCTATTCCTCCCATTTTGTATATGCTTTTTTCATTTTTATTGCCCAGATGTAGTACTTTGCATTTTTCCCTGTTAAAATCCATTCTGTTAGTTGCTGCCCACTGCTCCAGTTTATGTATAACTTTTTGAATCCTCTCTCTCTCTTCTCTAGTATTAGCTACCCCTCCTAGCTTTGTGTCATCAGCAAATTTGATCAGTTTACCCTCAATTCCTTCATCTAAATCATTGATAAAGATGTTGAACAATACAGGGCCCAAAACAGAGCCTTGTGGTACCCCACTTGAGACATTCTTCCAACTGGATGTGCAGCCATTTACAACCACTCTTTGGGTCCGATCACTAAGCCAGTTATGAATCCACCTAACAGTTGCCTTGTCCATTCCATACTTAGTCATTTTTTCAATAAGGATTGTGTGAGATACTTTGTCAAATGCTTTGCTGAAGTCAAGATATACTATATCTACAGCATTTCCCTGATCCACCCAGTCAGTGATTCTGTCATAGAAGGAAATTAAGTTAGTCTGACATGACTTATTAGTTACAAACCCATGCTGACTCTGTTTAATCACTTCATTCTTATCCAGGTACTTGCATACATGTTCTTTAATAATTTGTTCAAAGATCTTTCCTGGTATAGAAGTCAGACTCACCGGCCTGTAGTTCCCTGGGTCCACCTTCTTCCCCTTTTTGAAGATAGGAACAACATTTGCTCTTCTCCAGTCTTCTGGGACTTCTCCTGTTCTCCAAGAATTTTCAAAGATTATGGACAGTGGTTCAAGAATTTCTTCTGCTATCTCCTTCAGTACCCTGGGGTGTAATTCATCTGGACCTGGAGACTTGAATTCATTTATGTTAGCTAAGTGTTTCCTCACTGTCTTTCTGTTTATAGATATCCTGGATTCTTCTATTCCTTTAATAGGACAGTGAAGATCAGTTGATGTTACATTTCCTTTCTGAGAGAAAACAGATGCAAAATAGGAATTTAAAAGTTCAGCCTTCTCAACATCCTGACTTACCATTTCATCATTTTCATCCTGTAAAAATCCTATAGCATCTTTGACTTTTCTTTTACTTTTGACGTATCCCCAAAATCCATTTTTGTTGCTTTTGACGTCACTTGCAAGCCTTAATTCATTGTCAGCTTTAGATAATCTGATTTGTGCCCTGCAGGTTCTGCAGACGGCATTATATTCTTCTTTAGATATGCCTCCCTCTTTCCATTTGATAAACATTTCTTTCTTCCTTTTTAGCATGTGTTTAAGTTCTATATTCATCCATCCTGGTTTCCTTAAATGCTTCCCATTCTTCCCTCTTTTCGGAATTGTTAACGATTGTGCTTTGAGAATCTCATTTTTCAAGATTTTCCATCCTTCCTGGACATTTTTGTCCTTAAGGATATCCTTTCTGAAGGATTACACCGTGGGACCTGACTGTGCATGGGATAGGTAAGAATAATTTTGCTTTTTTATTTTATTTTTATTACAGGAAATGGTTTTTGCAGTCAAATAAAAGATGGTCAAAAACATGTGTCTTTATTTCATTAAAATGATTTTTCATTAAAGTGTGTGTGTTTTATTTTTATTTCATGCAATAGGATTAATAATTGATAGTTGTATAATTGACAGCTCTCAATTATTAACCTGGCTTAAGGTGACCTTTCAATTGCAAGGTGGCTTTAACCCCTTATTAACCCATTCGCCACCGCTACAGGGCAATGGGAATAGACGGGCAAAGTGCCAGAAAGGGCGAATCTAATTATAGATTTGTCTTTTCTGGGGTGTCTGGGGGCAGATGTTAGTAGCCAGGGGGGGGCCAAAAATAATGGTCCCTCTCTGGGCTATTATTATCTGCCCCCACTGCTGGCTTTGTCTGTCTGGTTGCGAAAATAGGGCGGGAGCCCACGCATTTTTTTGCAACAATTTTACACCTCATATATATATATAATATATATATATATATATATATACATGTCATTGAATTTGTGACACATATATATATATTTATATTTATAGTTCATACACTTCTACGTAGTATAATAGCCGCTAATTCAATTGCCGGCTTTTGTGAAAATGCAGAACCCGATATGAAATGACACATGGTTTACATAGAGTTAACCTTGTCATTTCAAGTTGTTTGATGTATTGTTTTCACTAACAATTACATCAGTCTATGTGTGCAAAATTTCACACCTGTAGGGGTTAATTAAAGGTGTAAATTCGTAGCAAAAAAGTCCTTTTTTTTACAACGAATTTACACTTTTAACCCCTTCACCCCCAAGGGTGGTTTGCACGTTAATGACCGGGCCAATTTTTACAATTCTGACCACTGTCTCTTTAGGAGGTTATAACTCTGGAACGCTTCAACGGATCTTCGCGATTCTGAGACTGTTTTCTCGTGACATATTGTACTTCATGATAGTGGTAAAATTTCTTCGATATAACTTGCGTTTATTTTTGAAAAAAACGCAAATATGGCGAAAATTTTTAAAATTTTGCAATTTTCAAACTTTGAATTTTTATTCCCTTAAAACAGAGAAATATATCACACAAAATAGTTAAGAAATAACATTTCCCACATGTCTACTTTCCATCAGCACAATTTTGGAACCAAAATTTTATTTTGTTAGGAAGTTATAAGGGTTAAAAGTTGACCAGCGATTTCTCATTTTTACAACAAAATTTACAAAGCCATTTTTTTTAGGGACCACCTCACATTTGAAGTCACTTTGAGGGGTCTATATGGCAGAAAATACCCAAAAGTGACACCATTCTAAAAACTGCACCCCTCAAGGTACTCAAAACCACATTCAAGAAGTTTATTAACCCTTCAGGTGCTTCACAGTAACTAAAGCAACGTGGAAGGAAAAAATGAATATTTTACTTTTTAGCCACAAAAATTATCTTTTACAAACTTTTTTTTTATTTTCACAAGGGTAAAAGGAGAAAATGGACAGATAAGGTTGTTATGCAATTTCTCCTGAGTACGCCAATACCCCATATGTGGGGGAAAACCACTGTTTGGGCACACGGCAGAGCTCGTAAGGGAAGGAGCGACATTTGACTTTTTCAAACTAAAATTGGCTGGAATTTAGATTGGATGCCATGTCGTGTTTGGAGAGCCCCTGATGCGCCTAAACAGTGAAAACACCCCACAAGTGACACCATTTTGGAAACTAGACCCCTAAGGTACTTATCTAGATCTGTTGTGAGCACTTTGAACCCTCAAGTGTTTCACAAAAGTTTATAAAGCCTGGGTGTGAAAAAAAAAAATCAATTTTCCACAAAAATGATTTTTTAGTCCCAAATTTTTGAATTTTCCCAAGGAAATTGGACCCCAAAAGTTGTTGTCCAATTTGTCCTGAGTACGCTGATACCCCATATGTGGGGGGGGGGAAACTGTTTGGGCGCACGGCAGGGCTTGGAAAGGAAGTAGTAACGTTTTGGAATGCAGACGTTAATGGGGGTCATGTTCCGTTTGCAGTGCCCCATATGAGCCTAAACAGTGGAAACCCCCCACAAGTGACCCCATTTTGGAAACTAGACCCCCTAAGGAACTTATCTAGATCTTTGGTGAGCACTTTGAACCCCCAAGTGCTTCACACAAGTTTATAATGCCCGGGCATGAAAATAAAAAATCCTATTTTTTTCCCACAAAAATTATCTTTTAGTCACTCATTTTTATTTTCACAAGGGTAACAGGAGAAATTGGACCACATACTTGTTGTACAATTTGTCCTGAGTACGCTGATACCCCATATGTGGGGGGGAACCACTGTTTGGGCGCACGGCAGAGCTCGGAATGGAAGGAGCACCATTTGATTTTTTCCAACCAAAATTGGCTGGAATTGAGTTTGGATGCCATGTTGCATTTGGAGAGCCCCTGATGTGCCTAAACAGTGGAAACCCCCCACAAATGACCCCATTTGGGAAACTAGACCCCCTAAGGAACTTATCTAGATTTTTGATGAGCAATTTGAACCCCCAAGTGCTTCACACAAGTTTATAACGTAGAGCCGTAAAATTTAAAAATCATATTTTTTCCACAAAAATGATCTTTTCACCCCAATTTTTATTTTTCCAAGGGTAACAAGACTCCAAAAGTTATTGTGCAATTTGTCCTGAGTGCGCTGATACCCCATATGTGGGGGTAAACCACTGTTTGGTGCATGGCAGAGTTTGGAAGGGAAGGAGCGCCGTCTGACTTTTTCAACGCAGAATTGGCTGGACGCCATGTCATGTTTGGAGAGCTCCTGATCTGCCTAAACAGTGGAAACCCCCATAAATGACACCATTTTGGAAACTAGACCCCTCAAGGAACTTATCTAGATGTGTGGTGAGAACTTTGAACCCCCAGGTGTTTCACTAAAGTTTTTAACGTACAGCCGTAAAATAAAAAATCTTTTTTTTTTTTTTACAAAAATGATTTTTTCGCCCCCAATATTTTATTTTCACAAGGGTAACAGAAGAAATTGGAACCCAAAAGTTGTTGTCCAATTTGTCCTGAGCACACTGATACCCAATATGTGGGCGAAAACTACTGTATGGGCACACGTCGGGGCTCGGAAGGGAAGTAGTGACGTTTTGGATTGCAGACTTTGATGGAATGGTCTGGGGGCGTCATGTCACATTTGGAGAGCCCCTGATGCACCTAAACAGTGGAAACCCCCCACAAGTGACCCCATTTTGGCAAATAGACCCCACAAGGAACTTATCTAGATGTGTGGTGAGCACTTTGAACCCCAAAGTGCTTCACAGAAGTTTATAACGCACATCCGTAAAAATAAAAAATCCTTTTTTTTTTTTTTACAAAAATGATTTTTTCGCCCCCAATATTTTATTTTCACAAGGGTAACAGGAGAAATTGGACCCCAAAAGTTGTTGTCCAATTTGTCCTGAGTACGCTGATACCCAATATGTGGGAGAAAACTACTGTATGGGCGCACGTCAGGGCTCGGAAGGGAAGTAGTGACGTTTTGGATTGCAGACTTTGATGGAATGGTCTGGGGGTGTCATGTCGCATTTGGAGAGCCCCTGATGCGCCTAAACAGTGGAAATCCCCAACAAGTGACCCCATTTTGGAAAATAGACCCCACAAGGAACTTATCTAGATGTGTGGTGAGCACTTTGAACCCCGAAGTGCTTCACAGAAGTTTATAACGCACAGCCGTAAAAATAAAAAATCTTTTTTTTTTTTGCAAAAATTATTTTTTCGCCCCAATATTTTATTTTTACAAGGGTAACAGGAGAAATTGGACCCCAAAAGTTGTTGTATAATTTGTCCTGAGTACGCTGATACCCAATATGTGGGAGAAAACTACTGTATGGGTACACGTTGGGGCTCGGAAGGGAAGTAGTGACGTTTTGGATTGCAGACTTTGATGGAATGGTCTGGGGGCGTCATGTCGCATTTGGAGAGCCCCTGATGCGCCTAAACAGTGGAAATCCCCAACAAGTGACCCCATTTTGGAAAATAGACCCACAAGGAACTTATCTAGGTGTGTGGTGAGCGCTATGAAGCCCCAAGTGCTTCACAGAAGTTTATAATGTACAGCCGTAAAAAACAAAAAATATTTTTTTTTTGTACAAAAATGATATTTTCGCCCCAGTTTTTTATTTTCCCAAGGGTAACAGAAGAAATAGGACAAATTGCACAATAACTCTTGGGGTCCAGAGTACGCTGATACCCCATATGTGGGGATAAACTACTGTTTGGACGCATGGCAGAGCTCAGAAGTGAAGGAGCACCGTTTGACTTTTTCAACGCAGAATTGGCTGGAATTGAGATCAGACGCCATGTCACATTTGGAGAGCCCCTGATGTGCCTAAACAGCGGAAACCCCCAATTCTAACTCCAACCCTAACCCCAACACACCCCTAACCCTAGTCCCTACCCTAACCACAAACCTAACCCTAACACACCCCTAATCCCAACCCTAACCCTAATCCTAACTTTAGCGCCAACCCTAACCCTAACTTTAGCCGCAACCCTAACCCTAACCCTAATGGGAAAATGGAAATAAATACATTTTTTTAATTTTATTATTTTTCCCTAACTAAGGGGGTGATAAAGGGGGGTTTGATTTACTATTTATAGCGGGTTTTTATGATTGGCAGCTGTCACGCTAAAAGACGCTTTTTATTGCAAAAATAGTTTTTTGCATCGCCACATTTTGAGAGCTATAATTTTTGCATATTTTGGCCCACAGAGTCATGTGAGGTCTTATTTTTTGCGGTACGAGTTGACGTTTTTATTTGTACCATTTTTGAGCAGATGACATTTTTGATCGCTTTTTATTTCGATTTTTGGGAGGTTAGAATGAACAAAAATCAGCAATTCATGAATTTCTTTTGGGGGAGGCGTTTTTATTGCTCCGCGTGTGGCAAAATTGATAAAGCAGTTTTATTCTTCGGGTCAGTACGATTATGGCGATACCTCATTTATATCATTTTTTTATGCTTTGGCGCTTTTTTAGAATAAAAAGAATTTTATATAAAAAATAATTATTTTTGCATCGCTTTATTCTGCGAGCTATAACTTTTTTATTTTTTCGCTGATAATGCTGTATAGCGCTCATTTTTTGCGGGACAAGATGACGTTTTCAGCGGTACCATGTTTATTTATATCGGTCTTTTTGATCGCGCGTTATTCCACTTTTTGTTCGGCGGTATGATGATAAAGCATTGATTTTTTGCTTCTTTTTTTTTTTTTTTTAAGGGGTTCACTAAAGGGGTTAACTAGTGGGACAGTTTTATAGGGGGGGTCGTTACGGACGCGGCGATACCAAATATGTGTACTTTTATTGTTTTGTTTTTTTTATTTACAGGAAGAAATGAATTTATTGGGGAATATTTTTTTTTTTTATTTATTTTGGATTTTTTTTTATAACATGTTTATTTTTATTTTTTTAACTTTTTTACTTTGTCCCAGGGTGGGACATCACTGTATTTTATCAAATCGCTGGTGTGACAGTGTGCACAGCACACTGTCACACCAGCGATCGCTCAGGCAGTGCAGCAGGCTTCTCAGTGCCTGCTCTCAGCAGGCACTGAGGAAGCCGCCTCCCTCCAGGACCCCGGCGCCATCTTGGATCCGGGTCCTGGGAGGGAGGAAGCCCTCAGAACAGCGCGATCACATCGCGCTGGTCTGATGGTCTCAGGGGGGCGCGCAGGGAGCCCACTCCCTGCGCGATGCTTCCCTATGCCCCCAGTACACCGCGATCATGTTTGATCGCGGTGTGCTAGGGGTTAATGTGCCGGGAGCGGTCCGTGACCACTCCTGACACACAGTCACGGGTGTCAGCTGTGATAATCAGCTGACACCCGGCGGCGATTAGCTGCGCTCCCCTCAGGAGCACAGCTGATCGCCTATGACGTACTATCCCGTCCTGGGCAGAATGGCACGGGTTTTATGGACGGGATAGTACGTCTAATGTCAGAGAGGGGTTAATTAACCCCTACAGGTGTGAAATTTTGCACATATAGACTGATGTAATTGTTTGTGCAAATCACATATCAAACTACATGAAAAGACATGGTTAACCCTATGTACACCAAGTGTCATTTCATGTCGGGTGCTTCTGTCTTTTCACAGAAGCCGGCTTTACCCGGCAATTGAATCAGAGGCTATTTTACTATGTAGAAGTGTATAAACTATACATATATGTATATATATATATGTCACAATGACATGTATATATATATATATATATGTATTCTATGTGTGTATATTTTGTGTTTACAACGAAAGAAAGGGTTTTTTTAGTTGCGATATTTTGTTCCCATAGACTTACATGGGACTTCCGGTATCGGTATCGGGTATCGCCGATATTTTAGTGATATCGGCGATACCATTCCGATCCGATATTTTTGGATATCGGAAAGTATCGCTCAACACTACTAGTGGGACAGTTTTATAGGGTGGGTCTATATTGACGTGAGGATACTTAATATGTGTACTTTTATTGTTCATAATTTTTTTTCCACTAAAATATTAATTTATTGATATAACAAATATTGATTTTTAATTTTTTTTATTATTTTTTTAAATATTTGTACAATTCTTAAAAATTTTTTTTAATTTAATTTCTTATTTTTACGCCTTGTCCCACTATGGGACACTCATTTTCTGCAGGCTGATCGCTTCTATAGCATGCAGACGAAGCAGCCTCTGCATGCTATAGATGCTTGCAGCGCTGCAGCTTCTCCGTGCACTAACCTGAGACTTCCTGACAGGCACTGCACCTGTAAGGAAGTCTCTTTGACCTGGAGACACGGATGTTGTCATGACGACATCCGGGTCTCTATGGGAAAGATCGGGACCCCGCGTCATGCCGCGGGGTCTCCGATCCAAAAGCAGAGGGGTTATCAGCCCATCTGCAGCCGCCAGAACGCTGCGATCATCTTTGATCGTAGTGTTCCGGGGGTTGAAGTGCTGGGTGTCAGCTGTGAGAATCTGCTGACACCCGGCAGTTATCGGCCGCGCTCACCCTGTGAACCCGTCCAATCGCGTCTGATACCATATGACGTACTATCCCATTGTGGCGCCCCGGAGGGTTCAGTCGCCACAGAGGTATTGCACCTCATCCAGAGGTGTGATACCCCACTCTCAGGTAAGGAGGGAGCACATCCAGGACTCTAACACCTGCACCCAACACAGACTATAGCAGTCGGGCACCCTGGACGTACCCTATGGGAGGATGATCTCATCCCAGGCTGGGTAGAAAAGGGTGTTGGGTAGTGGGTGAAGCAAATAGAAGGAAGGGAATGGAGCTTAGAGAGCGGGAACGAGACTGTAGGGTCAGAGTGTGAGGGGAGCTCAAGCTGGAAGGAGCTTGTTCCCAGACGGAGAAAGTTAGAGTTAAGCACAAGGCAGAAAGAAGCTTCCAGAATGATAGAAGAGTTCCTAGGGGCACGGATAGTGAGTAGTCCATCCGTGGGGCCCGATCCAGTAGTGGAGGGACCAGGTCGCAGTAGGGGCACCGACCCCCTAGACTAGTGGAGAAATCACCAGACTCAGCTAGCAAGTCGAGGCAGTGGCACCTGTAGGTGCTTCAGCCACAGTTATCTTCGCCGAAAAGGTAGCCATATAGGAGCAAGGGAATGCGGAGAAGACGTCGCCCGACAAGGTCCGCGGCTACTGGCTTGGGACACTGACTGTGAGGTACTGGACAGGAAGGAAAGGCGGAAAGTCAGCACAGTGAGACGGTCAGGAAAGGAACATACTGAAGGGAGTCCTGGAAAGGTGTATCCTAATCTACTTGGGAGTTTGCTGGACCCCTCTCCTGGAGGACTTGGCACCAAGCGGGCATCTGTGCACACAAGAACAGTGAGTAAAACATTGGAAACTGCACCTGTGTCCTTTCAAGTTCTTCCTGCAACACCCAATCAGCACTGCTACATCCCTTGCCAAATACTACATCATTACTATCGTGAACACACTACATCTGCCCTGGGACATAGCCCTGCCTGTGGAGGGCTGAACCAACTCTGCAGCATCAACAACTGTCCCAGTGCACTGACTCTGCAGAGTCGGCTAACATTTTTATTGCCGAGTACCACAGGTGGCGTCACGAACACTTTATTACAAACTCTTTATCTTTCCCCTTTTTCATCATCTTCCCCTTTTATTGGGCTCCCAGGGCCACAGACCAGGTCAATGCTGCTGTGACACTGCCTCTTTTAGAAGCGGTCTGATACAGAGTATCCAACTTCCCTAGCGGGCGCTCCAGCTTGGCATCATGAACAGGATGAACCGACCCGAAAAATCTGAACTGCCTTTCATATCAGAGACTTTGCTGAAATTTTGGAACAGCTGTCGCCATATTTGTACCACAAGACATTCAGTGAAAAGAAGGCCCTGCCGTCATGGGCAGGACTCCGCAGTGAGGCGCGAAAATCATGGCCGTCCACTCTAAGTGTTACTGCATCTGGAGAACTTGTCCATCAGCCAGTGAGATCCGCCTCCTGATTGTGGATGGCGGGAAAAGAAGGCCCGCCCCCAGAAGAGAAAGCAGGAAGGCAACAGAGGTGCAGCAGAGAAGCTAGATGGAAAGATTGCAAGTGGTGGTGACCCGGTGTGTGGATGAGCAGAAGAGAGCTTCCCCAGCAGGCAGAGTCCGGACCTGGACCCACCAGCAGCCATAGACTTGGAGCTTCTGAATGTCCAGGTGGAGGAGCTGAGTCGTCAGCTCCTGGGTGTGCAGCTGACCACAGTGGATAAATGGAAAGCGGCCTTGCCAGAAAAGCAGCAGTTGGAGCCGCAACGACCAATTTGGTGGCCCGCTACACCAGTTCCCGAGGTGGAGGAGACAACGGCAGGTAAAGACACCGACCCTGCCCCGGTAGCTGGAGCACTCTTAGTAGGCCCACTGCCCGCACCTATACCCCGTGAACCCAGCCGGCCCCGAGCGTTTCTAGAATGGGATCGGATGTCCGGCCTGGAGGACTGGTTTGGGACCATACTCCAGCCCACTCATGTCGTGGAAGGGGTCTATGCTGAGAGGGTAGTGTACCGCTGGACCCACCAGGAGACAGACCTCATGGGGTAAAAAAGCAGTTGGGAGCAGCCTGGAGGTCCTGAGCTGGGGGGGAATACAGCCAGCAAATTACCCACCGGTGGGAACTGAAGGAACGGCAACAGCAGGCCCGGCGTCGAGCTCAAGATGAGCAGGATCTGGAGGCCAAGAGGCAGGGCACAGTGGTGGATTTCCGGCTGAAAGGAAGCTGGGGCTTCATCAAGGAGCCCAACCTGCTGGCAGAAATCTTCGTTAACCGGCAGAATGTTGAATCTCATCTGTTAGAAGGGCACCCTGATAGGGATCTACACGAGGGGGATCGTGTAACATACATCCTAAACGTACAAAAACGCAGGTCCCCCATCGCCGACCAGGAAGCTGCCGACAGGGTGCATAGACCAACATTTGCGCCACCTCAGGCCAGAGCCACTACTGTTGTGAACACGTTGGAGGCGACTTTGGAGCTGGGGCTCCCTCCGGTGGTTGCTGAGGGTAATGAACCAATTGCTGAATGGCTGGAGGATAAACTTGAACGCTGCCCTGTTGGGAAATTGTTTGTCCCAGACCAGTGGAAGAAGAGTGTGATGTCTGAGATTCATTGTTCCACGTTGGCTGGTCATCCCGGTATTTTTGGTACCAGAGACTTGGTGAGTCGGTCCTTTTGGTGGCCTACTTTGTCTCGTGACGTCAGAGACTTTGTGCAGTCCTGTGGGACTTGCTCTCGTTCCAAGCCTTGCTCTCGCTCTAGTGGTTTGTTAATGCCACTACCTGTGCCCAAGAGGCAATGGACCCATATGTCTATGGATTTTATTTCCGATCTCCCTGTCTCTCAGAGAATGACTGTTATCTGGGTAATCTGTGATAGGTTTTCCAAGATGATACTGTCATGTGTGCATTGCCACGAAGATCGTCGCGGTTGCACATTTTGACTTCTCACAGCTGAGCTGCTGTTTCTTTGTGTTTGGCAGCTAGGGAGTTAATTCTGTCTGTGCTCGGTTCTGGGACTGGGTGCAGTTTCTCCGGCTGCAATTGATTATTTGTTGATTGGTTTCCTTTAAATTCCTGGTTGTCTGCTTGGGGAGTTGCCAGTGAAACCTTCATGCAGACCACAGATAGGAATGAATCTGTATAGACTTTAGTTGTGAGCTCCTTAGTTGTTCTAAGCTCAACTTGGTTAGAGTTTATTTCCCAGACCATTTATGTTCCTTTGGTGTTTGAGTGTGTATGCAAGCGAGTGTTATCCTGTCTGTCTTATATGTCTAATCTGTGTATTTAGCTGAGATCAGCCCATATCCCTTTGGTGGTAGTCAGGATCCTTCTTAGGACTGATTACAGGGTTCAGGGTCTGATAGGAGACAGGGTTAGGTTGGAGACTTGGACCTCTGAACCATTATCAGTACCTCCAAGGTGAGGGATTAGTTAGGACCCCAGTTTAGGGTCAGGTTAGATCCCGGTCCACCTCTTTCCTGTTTCAGCTCATCAAGTCCTCAAGATTAACCCTGAGTTCAGCAGATATCGTGTCAGGTAAATCTATTCTATACTTACATGCTGATGTTGCTATACTAGTTGTTGTATAGAGTGTTGTTCCTGTATTAATAGTTTACTGACATTGTATACATATCATTAGACAGCGTGACATTTTCACTGGCCATAAAAATTATCTCCAGTTACCATGGATCCAGTAGCCCAGCTGGCTCTGCAGTTGCAGGGATTATCCATGGAGCTGACGGACATTAAGTCCAAAGTTTTGTCTCCCTGGAGCAAACCAGAGTTGAACCTAAAGTAGCTCTCCCAGACAGGTTCACTGGTGGGCGAGACAAATTTTTCACCTTCCGGGAGGCATGTAAATTGTATTTTCGGCTTCGGCCTCGATCATCAGGGAGTGAGGAGCAGAGAGTGGGAATTGTTATCTCACTTCTGCAAGGGGACCCTCAATCCTGGGCATTTTCCCTTCCTCCGGGATCCCCGGCTCTACTGTCTGTAGATCAATTTTTTACTGCCCTGGGATTGGTATATGATGACCCAGATCGGGTCTCTCTTGCTGAGACTAAATTACGTAAGATACAGCAGGGAGATCGTCCGGCAGAGGAATTTGCTTCTGAGTTTCGTAGATGGGCCACAGATACTCAGTGGAATGACCCAGCTCTTAGGAGCCAGTTTTGTCATGGGCTTTCTGATAAATTAAAAGACGTTTTGGCTCAGTATGGGTCTCCTCCTTCTCTGGAGGCTGCTATGGCCTTAGCTATCCGTACTGATAGACGGCTTCGGGAGAGGGGTGAGGTAACCCCACTCCCTGTTGTTTCTCCACCTACCACTAAAGTCCCTTATGTTGAGGTTCCCCTTGTCTGTTCGGATGAGCCTATGCAGTTGGGAGTGACATCATTTCGTAGGAGGGGATTGGCGGTATGCCGCAGGACTAGAAGATGTTTTTTCTGCGGGAAAGAGGGACATTTTGTTGGAGAATGTCCATCCAGTGCCTTGTTGAGCCAAAAGTCGCCGGAAAACTGTTAATCCCAGGTTGTGTGGTGGACGACAACCTGGGAGTATGTATTTCATCCGCCAGTTCTTCTCAGTTCCTTGTACCAGTGGAGGTGGTAGTTGGTACGAGAGTGGAGAGATTGTCTGTTCTTCTTGATAGTGGTTCCGGGGCTAATCTGGTTGACGCTCAGTTTGCTCAGGCTCAAGGTATGCATCTGAGTGTATTGGTCAAACCGATCCCTATATTCTCCATTGACGCCAGGCCTCTCGGCCAAGGTAGCTTTGTTCATGAGGTTCATAACATTGACCTTCGGGTAGGGGCAATACATAGGGAACAATTATCTTGTTATGTGTTGGAGGGTCTACCTACTCCCATTGTGTTGGGACTTCCTTGGTTGGTTAAACATAACCCTGTGATTAATTGGCAGTCCAGAGAAATAAGCCAATGGGGTGAGTTTTGCAAAAGCAACTGCATGAACACAGTCATCAGTGCGGTCGTGCCTAGTACATTGCCTCCTTTTTTGGAGGATTTTGGGGATGTTTTCTCTGAGGAGGGGTGTCAGGAGTTGCCTCCTCATCGCGTGTATGACTGCTCTATTAATCTCCTTCCTGATGCTAAGTTGCCTAAAGCTAGGTTGTATAATCTTTCTGGCCCTGAGAGGCAGGCTATGAAAGATTATATTTCTGAAAGTCTGGCCAAAGGGCATATTAGACCTTCATCTTCCCCAGTAGCCGCGGGGTTCTTCTTTGTGAAGAAGAAAGATGGAGGCCTACGCCCTTGCTTGGATTTCCGCGAACTTAATCGGATTACTGTTCGAGATCCGTATCCACTCCCTCTTATTCCTGATCTCTTCAATCAAATTGTTGGCGCCAAATGGTTTTCTAAATTGGATCTCAGGGGGGCGTATAATCTGATTAGGATAAAAGAGGGGGATGAGTGGAAAACGGCGTTTAACACGCCGGAGGGACATTATGAGAACCTAGTCATGCCTTTTGGTCTGACTACTGCACCAGCAGTATTCCAACATTTTGTTAATGACATTTTTCGTCACCTTGTGGGGCTGTTTGTGGTTGTATATTTGGACGACATTTTAATTTACTCGCCAGATCTTGTGTCTCATCAGGAGCATGTGAGACAGGTGTTGCAGATCTTGCGAGACAATAAACTATACGCCAAACTGGAGAAGTGTGTATTTGCCGTACAGGAACTTCAGTTTTTGGGTTTTTTGGTGTCAGCCTCCGGTTTCCGTATGGACCCTGAAAAGGTGAGAGCAGTGCTTGAATGGGATCAGCCAGGGGATCTTAAGGCTCTGCAGTGTTTTTTGGGGTTTGCTAACTACTACCGGAAATTTATTTGTAATTTCTCATCTGTCGTCAAACCTCTCACTGACATGACAAGAAAAGGGACGGATTTTTCTAAATGGTCGGACAAAGCTTGCCAAGCCTTTTCCTCTTTGAAGAAATGTTTTGCTTCGGCACCCGTTCTCATCCAACCAGATGCATCTCAGCCGTTCATTGTGGAGGTGGATGCGTCTGACGTAGGGGTGGGTGCTATATTGTCCCAGGGTCCGTCCCCTGGTAAATGGCATCCGTGCGCTTTCTTTTCTAAGAAATTGTCGTCCGCCGAAAGGAATTATGATATCGGCAATAGGGAACTTTTGGCCATTAAGTTAGCTTTTGAAGAATGGCGTCACTTTTTGGAGGGGGCAGTCCACCCGGTTACCGTTATTACTGATCACAAGAACCTGTTGTATTTGGAATCCGCTAAGCATCTGAATTCCAGACAAGCTCGATGGTCGTTGTTTTTTACCAGGTTTAATTTTGTCGTCACTTATCGCCCGGGGTCTAAGAATGTAAAGGCTGATGCCTTGTCTCGCAGTTTCCCAGGGGCCGGGAAAACGGATGACCCGAGTCCTATCCTTCAGGAGGGGGTGGTAGTGTCGGCTGTATTTTCTGAGCTTGAGGAGGAGGTGTTAGAGGCTCAGGGGGACGCCCCTGCAGGACCTCCAGGGAGACTGTTTGTCCCAAATCTGTTGAGACAAAAGGTTATTGAGGCACATCATAATTCTGCTCTAGCAGGACATCCAGGGAGTAAGGCTACTTTAGATCTCCTTTCTCGCCGGTTTTGGTGGCCTAATGCTAATAAAGATGTTATAACTTTTGTTGCGTCATGTGGGGTGTGTGCTCGCTCTAAAACCCCTCATACCCGTCCGTCTGGGACCCTTTTACCCTTGAAACTTCATGAGCGTCCATGGACTCATTTATCTATGGACTTCATTACGGACCTTCCTCCGTCGTCAGGGAATACTGTCATACTGGTGGTTGTTGACAGGTTCAGTAAGATGGCACATTTCGTTGCTCTTCCTGCACTCCCTAATGCTAAAACTCTGGCGCAGGTGTTCATTAGGGAGATCGTTAGACTTCATGGGTTGCCTTCTGATGTGGTGTCAGATAGGGGGTCACAGTTTGTGTCCAAATTTTGGAGGGCATTTTGTTTACGTCGGGGGATGCAATTGTCATTTTCCTCGGCTTTTCATCCGCAGACCAATGGTCAGACAGAGCGTCTGAATCAGAGCTTAGAGACATATCTCCGGTGTTTTGTCTCAGAGAACCAAGAGGACTGGTCTTCTTTCTTGCCTCTGGCAGAGTTCGCTCTTAACAACAGGCGGAGCGAGTCCACTGGTAAGTCCCCGTTTTTTGGGGCATATGGTTTCCATCCCCAGTTTTGTACTTTCAATGGGGGGGCCCTTCTGGGGTTCCTGAGGAGGAGCGTTTCTCGTCGTCACTTGCTTCTGTGTGGAGAGGTGTATTGAATAATCTGAGTGCGATGGGGAACCGTTACAAACGTATGGCTGATAGGAGGAGAGTTTCTGGTCCAGATCTGAATGTGAACGATCTGGTATGGTTGTCTACCAGGAATATAAAACTTAAAGTGCCCTCCTGGAAACTGGGTCCCAGATTCATCGGGCCGTACAGGATCAGTTCCATAATTAATCATGTGGCATTTCGTCTGGACCTCCCTCCTACGTTTAAAATTCATAATGTGTTCCACAAGTCATTACTTAAAAGGTATGTGGCACCAGTCATACCGTCACCTCTACCTCCTCCTCCTGTGTTGGTCAATGGTAACTTGGAATTTCAAGTATCAAAGATCATTGACTCACGTCTGAATCGCCGGTCCCTTCAGTACTTGGTGCATTGGAAGGGGTATGGTCCAGAGGAGAGGACGTGGGTCCCTGCGTCTGATGTTAACGCAGATCGTTTGGTTCGGACCTTCTACAGAACTCACCCGGGCAGGCCTGGCCCTGAGGGTCCGGAGGCCCCTCGTAGAAGGGGGGGTACTGTCATGTGTGCATTGCCACGAAGATCGTCGCGGTTGCACATTTTGACTTCTCACAGCTGAGCTGCTGTTTTCTTTGTGTTTGGCAGCTAGGGAGTTAATTCTGTCTGTGCTCGGTTCTGGGACTGGGTGCAGTTTCTCCCGGCTGCAATTGATTATTTGTTGATTGGTTTCCTTTAAATTCCTGGTTGTCTGCTTGGGGAGTTGCCAGTGAAACCTTCATGCAGACCACAGATAGGAATGAATCTGTATAGACTTTAGTTGTGAGCTCCTTAGTTGTTCTAAGCTCAACTTGGTTAGAGTTTATTTCCCAGACCATTTATGTTCCTTTGGTGTTTGAGTGTGTATGCAAGCGAGTGTTATCCTGTCTGTCTTATATGTCTAATCTGTGTATTTAGCTGAGATCAGCCCATATCCCTTTGGTGGTAGTCAGGATCCTTCTTAGGACTGATTACAGGGTTCAGGGTCTGATAGGAGACAGGGTTAGGTTGGAGACTTGGACCTCTGAACCATTATCAGTACCTCCAAGGTGAGGGATTAGTTAGGACCCCAGTTTAGGGTCAGGTTAGATCCCGGTCCACCTCTTTCCTGTTTCAGCTCATCAAGTCCTCAAGATTAACCCTGAGTTCAGCAGATATCGTGTCAGGTAAATCTATTCTATACTTACATGCTGATGTTGCTATACTAGTTGTTGTATAGAGTGTTGTTCCTGTATTAATAGTTTACTGACATTGTATACATATCATTAGACAGCGTGACAGATACATCTTGTGCCATTACCTAAGTTGCCTTCCTCCTCCGAATTGGTGCCTTTGTTCTTTCAGCACGTGGTTCGGTTACATGGCATTCCGGAGAACATTGTGTCGGATAGAGGAGTCCAGTTTGTTTTCAGATTTTGTAGAACATTTTGTTCTAAACTTGGTGTTCAGTTATCTTTCTCCTCTGCATTTCACCCTCAGACCAATGGACAAACCGAGAGAACAAACCAGACCTTGGAGACTAATTTGAGATGTTTTGTGTCTGCTGATCAAGATGACTGGGTCTCTTATTTGCCTTTGGCTGAGTTTGCTCTTAATAATAGGGCTAGCTCTGCGACCTTGATTTGTCTCCATTTTTCTGCAATTTTGGGTTTCACCCTCAATTTTCTTCAGGACAGGCGGAGCTTCCGTCTGTCCGGGGGTTGACTCTATTGTGGAGCGTATGCAGCAGATTTGGGACCAGGTAGTGGAGAGGTTGTCTCTCTCTCAGGAGAAGGCCCAGGGGTTTGCCAACCGGCATAATACTGATGGTCCTCGTTTTAAAGTGGGGGACTTGGTTTGGTTATCCGCAAGAAATATCCCTATGAAGTTTGCTTCTCCAAAATTTAAGCCAAGGTTCATTGGACCTTATAAGATCATGGAAATTCTTAATCCGGTTTCCTTCCGTTTGCTTCTTCCAGGGACATTTAAGATCCATAACGTGTTCCACAAGTCCTTATTGAAGAGGTTTGTCGAGCCAGTGGTTCCTATGGCTGCAGCTCCCGACCCTGTTTTGGTTGAGGGCAATTTGGAGTATGTGGTTGAGAAAATATTGGATTCTCGTTTTGCTAGATGGAAACTCCAGTATTTGGTTAAGTGGAGAGGTTATGGTCAAGAGGACAATTCTTGGGTGTTTGCTTCGGACATCCATGCTAGGAGACTGATCCGTGCCTATCATCGAGCTCATCTTGATCAGTCTGTTTGAGCAAGTGAGGGTTCGGTGACTCTTCCTCAAGGGGGGGTACTGTTGTGAACACGTTGGAGGCGACTTCGGAGCTGGGGCTCCCTCCGGTGGTTGCTGAGGGTAATGAACCAATTGCTGAATGGCTTTCAGCTGGGTCCGATTGGTCTGATATAAGTGACCTGAACTCTCATCAGCCTTGCCGGTAATCAATTGTTCTTCCAGATCTTGGTTGGAGCTCAGCTTGCATTCCTACTCTCATTCAGATAAGTGACTTGTTGTTTTTTTTTTTTTTCCCTCTGGTTGGATTTTCCTTGCTGGTTTGCTGCCTTGCAGCAGACTTCTGCCTGGTCCCCTTTTGGGGCCTGGCGCTGCATTTGTGCTCAGTTTTTGTTTGCACTTTTGCTCTGTTCCTGTGTCACTTTTTATTTGCTGAATTGCTGTGTGCTACACCAGAGATCTGATTTAGATGGTAGAGATCTTGTGATCTCAGGTTTTTTGTTAATCAGAAGTGTTGGTATTTTTGTCAGGGTTTTTTGGGTTGCAGTCAGAATTCTTTCCTATACTTTTTTATCTAGACAGTATTGGGCCCCAGCGTTTGCTCATTCTATTTTCTGTCTGTGTTCGTATTTTCTTCTTGTCTAACCGCCATTACATGTTTGGGGGCTTCCTATTTCTTTGGGGGTTGTGCTACGGGGCAGTTAGCTTTCATCTTTCTGTCTTTAGATGTAGCTATCTTTCCGGCTGTGACGAGGCATCTAGGATCACCGTAGGTACGCTCCACGGCTACTTCTAGTGTTGCGGTTAGTTTAGGGTTCTGCAACCCAGTAGTTTCCAGACTCTCTGGTGTATTGCTACTTCGGCTATTTTTGCTTTTTCTCCTCAGTTACCGAAACATAACACACCACCCCTACAACACCACCAACAAACCCTGCATCAGCCTCTACTGTCCAGCCACTGCTCATTTCCATCAGGATTGCACGTACGCAGACACCAGTGGCAGGACATGATTTAACAGTACATGCCAGCACCAACCATAACTTATTTTTTAGCACCAGGCGAGGCTACAGTGCACGACTTTTCCCAGGTTTGGGAACAGCCAGCACCAGGTGCTGCCTTCAAAAGAGAGTGAAGAAGTGGAATGAAAGTAACTAATTGTAAATAGTTTAACGAAGTTCAAAGTTAACCCGGTAGGGTTCCTGCAAAAAATTTACCAGTTCTATTCATTATATGTATATAAACTATGAGATCATGAACAATGGTTGATCCAAACTTATTTGTAAATAGTTAGTGCTTCTTAATGTGCTCCTTCTTGGTTTTACTTGAAGCCTGTAGGGTGCGCCTGACACCGTATACCTCAGCACAACTGACCTCAGAACAAAAACCAGTTTGGCGTGGCCAAAGTAGTGGTCCAAAGTGGAGACCAGCCATGCCTTGTAGCCCGCCCAAGGACTACGTTGGGGGTTTGAGACGGGTCCCCCATATTGCACTAAGGATGCAAAAAGAACACCCCGAATAGGGATTGCACTAAGAAGAAGAATACCTCAGTTCCAGATTTTGTTAAACCCTGTTGAACTTGAAAGAAGTTTTACTGCACTTAGTTTGACATTTTATTGCACTTAATGTTGAAATTGCATTAAAAGTGAATGTGTTAAAAGAAAGTTTGATAGCACTTTAAAGTAAAAAGTTTACCAGTAGTAAATAGAGATGAGCGGTGTTCGAATCGAAAAGTTCACCAATTTCAAATTCGAGCTGTTTTGGGCGGTGTTCGAGCCGTTCGACGAACCCGAACTATTTGGGAAAAATCCGGCTGTTCGTGGTTATGTTCGATAATGTTCGTGCACCAAAATCGTAACTGGATTTTTTCTCAGTAATGCTGAGAATCAATGTTAATACACAGTTTGAGTGTACAGCAGGGCAGGGGGGGGGAATGGGATGGATCTCTGCAGAAATAATGAAGATCTCCATTTTTTTTTCTCTGTCCCGCATTTCCAGTGGGCGGTACAGACTGTCAGCCTATCAGCACACACGGAGCAAATTTTTTTTTTTTTCACACAAGCAAGGGCATGTGTCATTGGCTGTGTATGTCACATGTCCTTGCCCTATAAGACCCAGCCATTTTCCCCATAGCCACCATTTTCTCACTGCTGCAGCTCAGTGTTAGACGGCACTGCTGCTGTTGTGAGCGCTATCTTGTGCAGCAGCAAATTGGAAGCGAAATTTCACTTAAAGCAACAGAAAGGTTTAGGGAGTAGGGAGTGGGACTAGTTTGTAATTGCAGCCCTTTTGAGGGCTAGGTTACAGCAGTTCCAATCACTTTTAGCAGGCAGGTCTGTGCTCTTAATAAATAGACAGATAGGTTGGGAGTAGTGACTATTTGTAATTGCAGCCCTTTTGAGGGCTAGGTTACAGCAGTTCCAATCACTTTTATCAGGAAAGTCTGTGCTCTTAATAAATAGATAGGTTGGGAGTAGTGACTATTTGTAATTGCAGCCCTTTTGAGGGCTACGTTACATTAGTTCCTATCACTTTTTGCCAGCTCCACCAGCATTCAAATAAGTACAAATTTTGAGCTGCATCTTGCCTGTAAAATAATTGTGGGCATAGTAGCAGTGTGTGGTACTCATTCTGTTAGGCCATCTATATAAAGCTCCACCAGCGTTCAAATAAAAATGAATTTTTAGCAGCATCTTGCCTGTGGAATAATTGTGGGCATAGTAGCAGTGTGTGGTACTTATTCTATTAGGCCATCTATACAAAGCTCCACCAGCATTCAAAAAAAAAAGATTTTAGCTGCATCTTGCCTGTAGAATAATTGTGGGCATAGTAGCAGTGTGTGGTACTCATTCTATTAGGGCCACCTATACAAAGCTTCACCAGCATTCAAATAAAACAAAATTTAAAGCTGCATCTTGCCTGTAGAATAATTGTGGGCATAGTAGCAGTGTGTGGCACTATTCTATTATGCCATCTATACAAAGCTCCACCAGAGTTCAAATAAAAAATAATTTTTAGCTGCATCTTGCCTGTAGAATAATTGTGGGCATAGTAGCAGTGTTTGGTAGTCATTCTATTAGGCCATCTATACAAAGCTCCAACAGCGTTCAAATAAAAACGAATATTTAGCTGCATCTTGCGTGTAGAATAATTGTGGGCATAATAGCAGTGTGTGGTACTCATTCTATTAGGCCATCTATACAAAGCTCCACCAGCGTTCAAATAAAAAATAATTTTTAGCTGCATCTTACCTGTAGAATAATTGTGGGCATAGTAGCAGTGTGTGGTACTCATTCTATTAGGCCATCTATACAAAGCTCCACCAGCCTTCAAATAAAAACAAATATTTAGCTGCATCTTGCGTGTAGAATAATTGTGGGCATAGTAGCAGTGTGTGGTACTCATTCTATTAGGCCATCTATACAAAGCTCCACCAGCGTTCAAATAAAAATGAATTTTTAGCTGCATCTTGCCTGTGGAATAATTGTGGGCATAGTAGCAGGGTGTGGTACTCATTCTATTAGGCCATCTATACAAAGTTCCACCAGCGTTCAAATAAAAACTAATTTTTAGCTGCATCTTGCCTGTAGAATAATTGTGGGCATAGTAGCAGTGCGTGGTACTCATTCTATTAGGCCATCTATACAAAGCTCCCCCAGCGTTCAAATAAAAATGAATTTTTAGCTGCATCTTGCCTGTAGAATAATTGTGGGCATAGTAGCAGTGTGTGGTACTCATTCTTTTAGGCCATCTATAGAAAGCTCCACCAGCGTTCAAATAAAAAGAATTGTTAGCTGCATCTTGCCTGTAGAATAATTGTGGGCATAGTAGCAGTGTGTGGTACACTGTTATGATTTGGTAACTGAGGAGAGCAAGCAAAAACGTCAATACACCAGAGAGGTTGGAATCTACTGGATTGCAGTACCCTGACTAAGCACCACAACTAAAGGCAGCCGTGGAGCGTTCCTACGCTGGTCCTAGACGCCTCGTCACAGCCTGAGAGGTTAACTACATCTAAAGATAGAAAGAGGAAAGCTATCTGCCCAGGAGCAGATCCCCAAAGAACATAGTAAGCCCCCAAACATGTAATGGCGGTTAGACAAGAGGAAATACAGACACAGACAGAAAATAGTATGAGCAAATGTTGGGGCCCAATCTTCCTAGACAGAAAAGGATAGGAAGGACATTTACTGCAATCCAAAAAACCCTAAAAAATACCAACTCTACTAATTGCAAAAACACCTGAGATCACACGACCTCTACCACCTAAATTATTTCTCTGGTTTAACAAAACTAAGCCGCAGCCACTGAAAAAACTGGAAAAGGCAAATGAACAAACAACAGTGGCTCAGACAAACTGAGAGAAGCACAAGCCCCGGAGGGGACCTGGCTGACCTCCACAAAAGTGCAGGAAACAATGCAAAAAGCAAGCACAAAAATAAAAACAGAAAATATCTTATCTGAGAGCAGGAGAAGAAGCAAGACTCAGCAAGCTTCCAAGTGAACCAGGAACCACAGTTGAGACAAGAACAATTGATCACCGGCAACCATGATGGGAGGGAACCAGTCTGTAACTCCTGATTACCAATCTTCATTGAATGGTTCAGTACTGTTTGTAACCACCAGAGGGAGCTTCTGCTCAGAATTCATTTCTAACACATTCACAACAGTACCCCCCCCTTGAGGAGGGGTCACCGAACCCTCATTTGGGCAACCAGGTCAGTCAGGATGAGCTCTGTGATACGCACGGATCAGTCTCCTAGCATGAATGTCCGAAGCAAACACCCAAGAATTGTCCTCCTGACCATAACCTCTCCACTTAACCAAATACTGGAGTTTCCGTCTAGAAAAACGAGAATTCAATATTTTCTCAACCACATACTCCAGATTGCCCTCAACCAAAACAGGGTCAGGAGGCGCAGCCATAGGAACCACTGGCTCGACAAACCTCTTCAATAAGGACTTGTGGAACACGTTACGGATCTTAAATGTCCCTGGAAGAAGTAAACGAAAGGAAATAGGATTAAGAATCTCCAAGATCTTATAAGGTCCAATGAACCTAGGCTTAAACTTAGGAGATGCAACTCTCATGGGGATATTTCTTGAGGACAACCAAACCAAGTCCCCCACTTCAAACCGAGGACCATCAGTCCTATGCCGGTTGGCAAACCGCTGGGCCCTCTCCTGAGAGAGGGACAACCTCTCCACTACCTGGTCCCAAATCTGCTGCATACGCTCCACAACAGAGTCAACACCTGGACAGACAGAAGCCTCCGTCTGTCCCGAAGAAAATCGAGGGTGAAACCCAAAATTGCAGAAAAATGGAGACATCAAAGTGGCAGAGCTAGCCCTATTATTAAGAGCAAATTCAGCCAAAGGCAAAAAAGAGACCCAGTCATCTTGATCAGCAGACACAAAGCATCTCAGATAAGTCTCCAATGTCTGGTTTGTTCTCTCAGTTTGTCCATTGGTCTGAGGATGAAAAGCCGAGGAGATAGACAATTGAACACCAAGTTTAGAACAAAAAGTCCTCCAAAATCTGGAAACAAACTGGACTCCTCTATCAGACACAATGTTATCAGGAATGCCATATAACCGAACCACATGCTGAAGGAACAAAGGCACCAATTCGGAGGAGGAAGGCAACTTAGGTAATGGCACAAGATGTATCATTTTGGAAAACCTATCACAAATCACCCAGATAACGGTCATTCTCTGAGAAACAGGGAGGTCGGAAATGAAATCCATAGAGATATGGGTCCATGGTCTCTTGGGCACAGGCAATGGCATCAACAAACCACTAGAGCGAGAGTAAGGCTTGGAGCGAGAGTAAGTCCTGCAGGACTGCACAAATTCCCTGACGTCACGAGACAAAGTAGGCCACCAAAAGTACCGACTAACCAAGTCTCTGGTACCAAAAACTCCGGGATGACCGGCCAACGCAGAACAATGAATCTCAGACATCACACTCTTATTCCACTGGTCTGGGACAAACAATTTCCCAATAGGGCAGCGCTCGGGTTTATCCTCCTGACACCCTTCCAGAGCCAGTCTCAAATTGGGCGAGATGGCGGAAAGAACTACACCCTCTTTCAAAATAACAGCAGGATCAGATAACTCAGGAGAGTCCGCAAGGAAACATCTCGAGAGGGCATCCGCCTTAACATTCTTAGTGCCAGGAAGAAAGGAAACCACAAAATTAAAACGTGTGAAAAACAAGGCCCACCTGGCCTGTCTAGGATTAAGTCGCTTGGCTGATTCCAGATAAACCAGATTCTTATGGTCTGTGAGGACCACCACCTGATGTTTGGCTCCCTCCAACCAATGTCTTCACTCTTCAAAATCCCACTTCATGGCCAATAACTCCCGATTACCCACGTCATAATTACGTTCAGTTGGAGAAAATTTTCGAGAGAAAAAGGCACAAGGGTTACTTTTAGAGGTCTCAGGATCTCTTTGGGACAAAAGGGCACCTGCCCCAATTTCAGAGGCATCAACCTCCACCTGAAATGGCAGAGAAACATCAGGCTGCCGTAGAACAGTAGCAGAAGTGAATCTCTGCTTAAGTTCCTGAAACGCAGAGACTGCCTCAGGAGGCCAATTCACCACATCAGAACACTTTTTGGTCAAATCAGTCAATGGTTTAACAATAACAGAGAAATTACCAATAAATTTACGATAAAAATTGGCAAAACCCAAGAATCTCTGAAGAGCCTTTAATGAAGTAGGTTGGACCCAATCACAGATGGCCTGAACCTTGACTGGGTCCATTTCAATAACAGATGGGGACAAAATGAATCCCAGAAATGAGATCCTCTGTACGCCAAAAAGACACTTTGATCCCTTCACATACAGAGCATTCTCTCTCAAAATCTGGAACACAGTCCGAACATGTTTCACATGAGAGTCCCAGTCATTGGAAAAAATCAAGATATCATCCAAATAAACAATCAGAAATTTATCCACAAAATCCCTGAAAATGTCATTCATGAAGAACTGGAAGACAGAAGGAGCATAAATGAGCCCAAAGAGCATCACTAGGTACTCAAAATGCCCCTCTGGGGTATTAAACGCCGTCTTCCATTCATCCCTGTGCTTAATGCGAATAAGGTTATACGCCCCCAGAGGTCAAGCTTGGTAAACCAAGTAGCACTTTTCACCCTGGAAAACAGGTCAGAAATCAAGGGTAACGGATATTGATATTTCACAGTGATATTGTTCAAGAGACGATAATCAATACACGGCCTTAATGAACCATCCTTTTTGGCCACAAAGAAAAAACCGGCACCCAAGGGTGAAGAGGATGGTCTGATATGACCCTTCTCCAATGACTCCTTAATATAAGACCGCATAGCGTCATGTTCAGGTACAGACAAGTTAAAAAGGCGACCTTTAGGGAATTTACTACCAGGCACTAATTCAATAGCGCAGTCATAGCTCCTATGGGGGGGCAAGGATGCAGATTTACTTTCGCTAAACACATCAGAAAAATCAGTCAAAAAGTCAGGAACATCCTGTGCCTGGGGAGAGGCAGAAAAAACAGGAGTGTTGGCATTAACACATTGGCAGCCCCAACAGGTGACAGACACAGATTTCCAATCCAAAACAGGATTATGAGGCTGTAACCAAGGGAAACCTAGTACAATAATGTCATGTAGATTATACAGAACCAAAAATTTGCAACTCTCCTGATGATCAGGTTCAACCCTCATTATCACCGGAGTAGAGAACTGGGGTTTATTCACAGCCAAAGGGGTAGAATCAATCCCCAGTAGAGGAATAGACTTCCGTAGGGGTATCAAGGGAAACCCACAACGTTTAGCAAAATCAAAATCCATCAGGTTAATAGCTGCTCCCGAATCAACAAAAACCTGCACAGAAAATGTGGACAGGGAGCAAATAAGGGTAACAGTCAACAAAAATTTAGTCTGAACACTACCCAAGACAACTGAGCGTGCAAAATGTCTTCCCCGCTTAGGGCAGACTGAAATAGAATGAGAGGCGTCACCACAGTAGAAACATAACCCATTGCGTTTTCGAAACTCATGACGCTGTGTCCCAGAAGCACTCCATCACACTGCATGGGTTCAGAAGCTGGCTCACATGGCAACACTATTCCACGCATACCTCTACGCTCACGCAAACATCTGTCAATTTGAATCGCTAATGACATAGAATCATTGAGACCAGAGGGAGCAGGGAAACCCACCATAACATCTTTTACATTCTCTGACAGACCCTTCCGAAAAAGGGCTGCCAAAGCATTGTCATTCCATTTGGTCAGGACTGACCACTTTCGGAATTTCTGACAGTACAACTCAGCATCCTCAAGCCCCTAATTTAATGCCAACAAGGTTTTTTCAGCTTGATCAGTGACATTAGGTTCATCGTACAATAACCCCAGAGCCAGAAAAAATGCATCAACATTACTCAAAACAGGGTCCCCAGGTGTCAGGGAAAAAGCCCAATCCTGAGGATCGCCGCGCAGGAGAGAGATGACAATTTGAACCTGCTGTGCTGCGTTCCCTGAGGTCTTAGGTTTTAAGGCAAAAAACAACTTACAGTTATTTTTGAAATTCAGAAATTTAGCTTGATCCCCCAAAAATAAATCTGGCATGGGGATCCTAGGTTCCACAACCGGCAACCCAACAAGATAGGTAGCAATACTCCGAACTTCAGTGGCAAGCTGATCCACACGGCCAGACAACTGTGCAAACTCCATTGAGAGAAAAAAAAATCCTCCTCAGCACCCAGAGAAAAAGAGGAAAAAATGCAACAAACAGAGAAAAAAACAAAAAAATTTTGACAACTTCCCTTTTTCTTTTTTCCTTTTACTATTTTTCCCTTCTGTGAGTACCATATAATGTTCAGTTTTGGCCGGTGATACTGTTATGATTTGGTAGCTGAGGAGAGCAAGCAAAAACGGCAATACACCAGAGAGGTTGGAATCTACTGGATTGCAGTACCCTGACTAACCACCACAACTAAAGGCAGTCGTGGAGCGTTCCTACGTTGGTCCTAGACGCCTCGTCACAGCCTGAGAGGTTAACTACATCTAAAGATAGAAAGAGGAAAGCTATCTGCCCCGGAGCAGATCCCCAAAGAACATAGGAAGCCCCCAAACATGTAATGGCGGTTAGACAAGAGGAAATACAGACACAGACAGAAAATAGTATGAGCAAACGTTGGGGCCCAATCTTCCTAAACAGAAAAGGATAGGAAGGACACTTACTGCAATCCAAAAAACCCTAAAAAATACCAACTCTACTAATTGCAAAAACACCTGAGATCACACGACCTCTACCACCTAAATTATTTCTCTGTTGTAACAAAACTAAGCCGCAGCCACTGAAAAAACTGGAAAAGGCAAATGAACAAACAACAGTGGATCAGACAAACTGAGAGGAGCACCAGCCCCCGGAGGGGACCTGACTGACCTCCACAAAAGTGCAGGAAACAATGCAAAAAGCAAGCACAAACATAAAAACAGAAAATATCTTATCTGAGAGCAGGAGAAGAGGCAAGATTAAGCAAGCTTCCAAGTGAACCAGGAACCACAGTTGAGACAAGAACAATTGATCACCGGCAACCATGATGGGAGGGAACCTCCCTTATATAAGACCAGTCT